>CM046456.1:56458928-57111428 GCA_025506515.1 Flaveria trinervia | reverse complement strand
TACTTGATTTAAAACATGTAACACATCAACCATTAGTAAACAATCAAAGCAGTAAACATCAATAATAAATATAAACATTAATTACATAACATTAATCCAAAAATTCAATTACAAATGGTTTTTCAAGTACATAATTATCTAAACATTACTTTTCCCTTGAATGGCTGGCGCATCAGTAGGATCGGCAGAAGATGATAGAGCTCCTTCGTCTTGATTTCTTTTGTGCGCCTCTCTTGACCTTGAGCTGATGTAGATGCAGCTGCATCTCCTTCTTTGACAGGATCAGTGATCACAAGTTCGATGTATTAGAATTCAAAGCAGCGGAATATGAACAAGAATTAGACAAATTGTAGCAAGCAATCGATACTTGTATGCATTAAGAGCGCATACGGTTATAGGGAGAGAAGATATATTTCTGATTTCAAGGAATGTTTATAGATGTAGAATATTTCTAATCAAATCATTCATTCATTCCATTCATTCATCCCAGATATTACAATAGGTTGTCACTCCTTATATAGAGTGCAACAATCACTGCTGTTATCACGGAAAGTGACAACTGGCAGATCTAATACAAAAATAACTAACTCTTAACAAACTACTGAAATGTTCACAACTACTGAGAACATATCAGAGTGTTAAGTACAAAATATAAAACTACTGAAACTACAACGACTGAAGAACAAGCTCTTCAGTCGTTTTACAAAACTACTGAAACATAAAAATATAAAACTACTGATATCACAACTACTGAAGAAGTACTCTTCAGCAGTTGTGACAAACTACTGACGCTTCAGTACTTGATCTTCAGACTTTGACCTTCAGATGTTTCATCAGCTGATGACTTTAGTAGATATCATCAGCTGATGTCTTCAGTCTTTGTCTTCAGACTTTGTACATCAGTTGTTGATCTTCAGCACTTGTAAACTCTTCAGCTGTTGTACTTCAGTACTTTGGTCTTTCAGCTTCAGCACTTGTGTTCTTCAGCTGTTCAGCTTCAGTACTTGTGTTCTTCAGCTGTTGTACTTCAGCACTTTAGTTCTTTAGCTGTTGAAGTCTTCAGCACTTGATCTTCAGCTGTTGAAGTCTTCAGCACTTGTCAAACTGCTGATGAGGCTTTCAGCAGTTGTTGTGATACCATGTGATACCATTTGACAGGATCAGTTTATAAATCTCATCATTTTTGTCTTTAAGCACAGACTCAAACTCAGCTTTGTTTTTGGAAATTATTTGTTCTAGCTCAATGTTCTTATTAATTAGAGCTACATTTGCTTCTCTAATGGAAGCAAATGCTGCTATGCATGGTTCAGAACATAATTTGGCTTTTGCCTCAGAGGATACCTGTGATACCTGAGGTGTAGAGGCATTAGAAAATGAAGTATCAGCAGACTCCAAAGCCATAAGAGCTAGATTCCCAAAAGGACTGTCACCACCATGTTGACCAGCACCTGAGAACAGTTGGTCATGACCAGACATGTCATCTGGTAAACTGCTCCAGTCAACAACTCCTGGGGTGAAGAAGCTGTGTTGTTGAGGTTGAGGTTGTTGATGAGATTGGGATGGCTGAGGTTCTGGTAGTGCATGAGGTTGTGGTGCCATAGGAACTTGAACTTGATTTGACTGTGGCATGTAATAACAAGGGTACGGATATGGCATTTGACCCTGAGGAACAAAATATGCCGGAGATTGTTGTTGAGGATGATGACTAGAGGTGACAGGATGTTGCCCTCTGTGTTGTTGACTATTGCCAGGAAAAGTCACAAAGGGTGCAGTGGAGTTAGATCCAGTTGATCTACACTCTCTTGCAAAGTGTCCAAGCCTTTGGCATTTGTGACACCTCAACTTGCTCTTGTCAAAACCAACTTTGGTTTTGCCAGAGAGTCCTGGGAATTTTCTTCCAGTTCTTTTATAGAACTTTTGAGATCTGATATTTATCAGGGCCATTTGGCTCAAAATATCCATCTCCTCTAAGTCATCATCAGTAATGAAGCATAGATTGTCATTATTACACCCAGTAAACTGACCATCAATACTCACAAATGCAGAATCAGAAGTGCTTGAAGAGAAATTAATATGCTCATCATACTAGCATTCAGATGAAGCATATTCTGACTCATGACCCACCAAGGCAGTGTTGCCTGGTACAAAGTCTTCAGTGAGCTTTCCAGATGAAGACAACTTTCTCTTCTGTTCTATCTCTCTCTCAAACGTGAGCAGTTTCCCATGGAGTTGGGTGAGAGATAGTTTGTCCAAACTTGCACTGGAGCGTAGGACAATAGTATATGTGTCCCATCTCTCAGGCAGTGATCTGAGAAATCTGTTATTCATCTGAATATTTGTGTACTCAAGTTTGACCATTTTTAGTTCAGAGATCAAACAAGAGAACCGCTCATATTGTTGAGTCAGTGTCTCACCCTTTCTATGAGAGAATGTCTCATATTGTTGGGCAAGAATTCTCTATTATTTGCCAAGACCTCATCTGTTCCTCCAAATTGTTCTTTCAAGGCTACCAGAGGTCATGGGCAGTTTCATGATGCATTAGCCCAGAATAGATTTCATTTGGCAATGCCATGGCTAGAATTCCATGGGCTTTTGCATCAATTTCAAGCAACTTCTTATCCTCATCTGAGTATTGCTCCCTCCTCTTCGGAACCATTTGATTGGTTTCCGGGTTATTCACCATAGGCTTGTGTGGACCATGTACCACTGATGTCCAACAACCTGCGCTGTTAACAGACAGGTGATGGAGCATACGTCTTTGCCATATGTTATACTCATTCCTAACCAGCATTGGTGGCTTGGTTGAGGAACCAGTATTGTGAGGATCATTGGAGGGAGTGGTCATTTTCAGTTCAAAAACAATTTAATTCAAGCTTTTAAAAGTTTTAAACAGACCACAAAAAAACTCAATGAAAACCAAGAGAAGATCTCAAGATGAATGACCAGAAATACAGAAAATTCAATCTCTATAACCGTTTCTTGCAAAAACAAAAGCTAATTCAATCAAACTTAGATCTTGAATAGCAGTTTCAATGATCAATTATTAGATCGATCAATGATTAACCTGCTCTGATACCATTTGACACGATCAGTGATCACAAGTTCGATGTATTAGAATTCAAAGCAGCGGAATATGAACAAGAATTAGACAATTGTAGCAAGCAATCGATACTTGTATGCATTAAAGCGCATACGGTTATAGGGAGAGAAGATATATTTCTGATTTCAAGGAATGTTTATAGATGTAGAATATTTCTAATCAAATCATTCATTCATTCCATTCATTCATCCCAGATATTACAATAGGTTGTCACTCCTTATATAGAGTGCAACAATCACTGCTGTTATCACGGAAAGTGACAACTGGCAGATCTAATACAAAAATAACTAACTCTTAACAAACTACTGAAATGTTCACAACTACTGAGAACATATCAGAGTGTTAAGTACAAAATATAAAACTACTGAAACTACAACGACTGAAGAACAAGCTCTTCAGTCGTTTTACAAAACTACTGAAACATAAAAATATAAAACTACTGATATCACAACTACTGAAGAAGTACTCTTCAGCAGTTGTGACAAACTACTGACGCTTCAGTACTTGATCTTCAGACTTTGACCTTCAGATGTTTCATCAGCTGATGACTTTAGTAGATATCATCAGCTGATGTCTTCAGTCTTTGTCTTCAGACTTTGTACATCAGTTGTTGATCTTCAGCACTTGTAAACTCTTCAGCTGTTGTACTTCAGTACTTTGGTCTTTCAGCTTCAGCACTTGTGTTCTTCAGCTGTTCAGCTTCACTACTTGTGTTCTTCAGCTGTTGTACTTCAGCACTTTAGTTCTTTAGCTGTTGAAGTCTTCAGCACTTGATCTTCAGCTGTTGAAGTCTTCAGCACTTGTCAAACTGCTGATGAGGCTTTCAGCAGTTGTTGTGATACCATGTGATACCATTTGACAGGATCAGTTTATAAATCTCATCATTTTTATCTTTAAGCACAGACTCAAACTCAGCTTTGTTTTTGGAAATTATTTGTTCTAGCTCAATGTTCTTATTAATTAGAGCTACATTTGCTTCTCTAATGGAAGCAAATGCTGCTATGCATGGTTCAGAACATAATTTGGCTTTTGCCTCAGAGGATACCTGTGATACCTGAGGTGTAGAGGCATTAGAAAATGAAGTATCAGCAGACTCCAAAGCCATAAGAGCTAGATTCCCAAAAGGACTGTCACCACCATGTTGACCAGCACCTGAGAACAGTTGGTCATGACCAGACATGTCATCTGGTAAACTGCTCCAGTCAACAACTCCTGGGGTGAAGAAGCTGTGTTGTTGAGGTTGAGGTTGTTGATGAGATTGGGATGGCTGAGGTTCTGGTAGTGCATGAGGTTGTGGTGCCATAGGAACTTGAACTTGATTTGACTGTGGCATGTAATAACAAGGGTACGGATATGGCATTTGACCCTGAGGAACAAAATATGCCGGAGATTGTTGTTGAGGATGATGACTAGAGGTGACAGGATGTTGCCCTCTGTGTTGTTGACTATTGCCAGGAAAAGTCATAAAGGGTGCAGTGGAGTTAGATCCAGTTGATCTACACTCTCTTGCAAAGTGTCCAAGCCTTTGGCATTTGTGACACCTCAACTTGCTCTTGTCAAAACCAACTTTGGTTTTGCCAGAGAGTCCTGGGAATTTTCTTCCAGTTCTTTTATAGAACTTTTGAGATCTGATATTTATCAGGGCCATTTGGCTCAAAATATCCATCTCCTCTAAGTCATCATCAGCAATCCCCTTGAGATCATCCATAATGAAGCATAGATTGTCATTATTACACCCAGTAAACTGACCATCAATACTCACAAATGCAGAATTAGAAGTGCTTGAAGAGAAATTAATATGCTCATCATACTGGCATTCAGATGAAGCATATTCTGACTCATGACCCACCAAGGCAGTGTTGCCTGGTACAAAGTCTTCAGTGAGCTTTCCAGATGAAGACAACTTTCTCTTCTGTTCTATCTCTCTCTCAAACGTGAGCAGTTTCCCATGGAGTTGGGTGAGAGATAGTTTGTCCAAACTTGCACTGGAGCGTAGGACAATAGTATATGTGTCCCATCTCTCAGGCAGTGATCTGAGAAATCTGTTATTCATCTGAATATTTGTGTACTCAAGTTTGACCATTTTTAGTTCAGAGATCAAACAAGAGAACCGCTCATATTGTTGAGTCAGTGTCTCACCCTTTCTATGAGAGAATGTCTCATATTGTTGGGCAAGAATTTCTCTATTATTTGCCAAGACCTCATCTGTTCCTCCAAATTGTTCTTTCAAGGCTACCAGAGGTCATGGGCAGTTTCATGATGCATTAGCCCAGAATAGATTTCATTTGGCAATGCCATGGCTAGAATTCCATGGGCTTTTGCATCAATTTCAAGCAACTTCTTATCCTCATCTGAGTATTGCTCCTCCTCTTCGGAACCATTTGATTGGTTTCCGGGTTATTCACCATAGGCTTGTGTGGACCATGTACCACTGATGTCCAACAACCTGTGCTGTTAACAGACAGGTGATGGAGCATACGTCTTTGCCATATGTTATACTCATTCCTAACCAGCATTGGTGGCTTGGTGGAGGAACCAGTATTGTGAGGATCATTGGAGGGAGTGGTCATTTTCAGTTCAAAAACAATTTAATTCAAGCTTTTAAAAGTTTTAAACAGACCACAAAAAAACTCAATGAAAACCAAGAGAAGATCTCAAGATGAATGACCAGAAATACTGAAAATTCAATCTCTATAACCGTTTCTTGCAAAAACAAAAGCTAATTCAATCAAACTTAGATCTTGAATAGCAGTTTCAATGATCAATTATTAGATCGATCAATGATTAACCTGCTCTGATACCATTTGACAGGATCAGTGATCACAAGTTCGATGTATTAGAATTCAAAGCAGCGGAATATGAACAAGAATTAGACAAATTGTAGCAAGCAATCGATACTTGTATGCATTAAGAGCGCATACGGTTATAGGGAGAGAAGATATATTTCTGATTTCAAGGAATGTTTATAGATGTAGAATATTTCTAATCAAATCATTCATTCATTCCATTCATTCATCCCAGATATTACAATAGGTTGTCACTCCTTATATAGAGTGCAACAATCACTGCTGTTATCACGGAAAGTGACAACTGGCAGATCTAATACAAAAATAACTAACTCTTAACAAACTACTGAAATGTTCACAACTACTGAGAACATATCAGAGTGTTAAGTACAAAATATAAAACTACTGAAACTACAACGACTGAAGAACAAGCTCTTCAGTCGTTTTACAAAACTACTGAAACATAAAAATATAAAACTACTGATATCACAACTACTGAAGAAGTACTCTTCAGCAGTTGTGACAAACTACTGACGCTTCAGTACTTGATTTTCAGACTTTGACCTTCAGATGTTTCATCAGCTGATGACTTTAGTAGATATCATCAGCTGATGTCTTCAGTCTTTGTCTTCAGACTTGTACATCAGTTGTTGATCTTCAGCACTTGTAAACTCTTCAGCTGTTGTACTTCAGTACTTTGGTCTTTCAGCTTCAGCACTTGTGTTCTTCAGCTGTTCAGCTTCAGTACTTGTGTTCTTCAGCTGTTGTACTTCAGCCCTTTAGTTCTTCAGCTGTTGAAGTCTTCAGCACTTGATCTTCAGCTGTTGAAGTCTTCAGCACTTGTCAAACTGCTGACGAGGCTTTCAGCAGTTGTTGTGATACCATGTGGGACTTAGAGGTTTTCTGATCTTGGCTCATTGGTTCTTTTGGTCCAACATTCTTCATCATCATCATCGTCTCCTCCCTCAGTATCAACACCATGATGATGATGATCATCATCATCATCATCACTTTCATCATCATCTCCATCATCTCCATCACCTTCTCGGATCTTTAGAGGCTTATCTTTGGATCCCTTCAGTCTCAGCATAAGCTTCTTGTTTTGGGCCTCTAAATCCTGTATCCTCTATACTGAGGATGTATGCATCTCTCTCAGCTCTGTGATCTCTTGGCTCTAAGCCTTAATCCTCTGAAGGGATGAGGCATGTGTCTCATGCAGCTCCTCAATCTGTTGGCTCTGAGCCTTGATCCTCTGGGCTTGGGAGACATTGAGCTCCATCAGCAGATTAATCTGAGAGGCTCTCCGTTCACCCGTCTCCAGCAGCTTCAGCACTAACGGTTAAGGTTGGCCAACTGCTCCTCCAACCCGATAGATGGGTAAGAGGATCCAAAAACAGGTGGGACCTGTGATGAGGTCCCTACTCCATGGCTAGTGGTGGTGGTAGTGGATGTAAAGAAGATTGGGGGTGGTATAGATGTGGATGGCTGTGGATGAGCTGTAGTGGTGGGGGATAGGAAGTGGGTAACTGGTGGAGTGGGTGTGGTAGTGGTGTATGAGGTGGTAGAGGTGGTGAGTGGAATGGTGGTAGTGGTGGTAGGTGATGTGGTAGCAGTGGTGGTGGTAGTGGTGGAGGGTGTGGCTGGGGTAGTGGCTATGGTGGTAGAAGAGGTCAATGTAAACTTTAGTTGCTTCCCTTTCTTACCGTAGGGGTGAGCCATCATCTTCCTCTTTGAGCCCCGAGACATAGAGGCTCCCCCTTAGCTACTGGGCGGGTCCGGGGCATATGTGGGATCTGACTCAGCAGCAACTTCCCTAGACTCCCCTGGGCGTCCACCAACTGCCCTCAAACCTCTCACTGTGGCAACCACCCGACTGCCCACAGTCCTCGTGAGAGGCTCTTCATCACTCTCTACCTTCTTATCTGGAGGACAAAAGTCCTGGTGAAAGCTAGCAGCAGTGGCATCAGTAGGAGGTGGAGAAGTAACATGAGTAGTGGGTCCCCTAGTAGGAGTAGGCCCAGTGTCTCCGCCAGTATCACCGTCATCGTCGGAGTCGTTAGATGGTAGAGCAATCTGCTCAACATCTGAGTCACTCTTCTCATGGCGCCACTTTCGCCTACCTGGTGCCACATAATCAACCTAGGCTAGATGCCCGAAGAGTCTTTTCATCGGGGGTTTGACCTGCTTTCCCCGGTAGACCTTCATATGGCCTAGTGTCGTGTCATCCATTACCTCCAACAACACCGCATCTGGGCTCTTCTTAGGTAGAGAGGGCAGTGTCTCATCAATGATCATTTGCAGAAACCTAGGGTACATGCAAAAACCCTCTTTACCCTTAGCCTCCAGATTCTCTATCAGGTAAGAGAATATCATGCTCGAGAAGCTGAAAGGTGGTTCAGAACCAGTGCCATGTAGGCATTTTGAATTTGGTCTGAAAGATCATCAAACCCACCCCTTCTCGAAGCCAAGCACTTAAGGATGACATGTGCTAAGTACTTGTACTGGGGACACAGGTTGCTCTTGTTGAGCACACCTGCATTAATATCCCCAACATACTTCATCCTTAGGAAGCACCCTCTCACAGTCAAAGGGTGAAGTCTGGTAGGGTGATCAGCATCATCACCCAAAGCAAGTACACGTCGTATATCCTTAGCAGTGACCTCGATCGCCTGACCAAAAATACTGTCGCGGATGCTATATGGCTCGTGTGAACGGTCAACCGATGCCCCTTCCCAAAAGGCCTGCTGAATAGACCTATAGGGAGTGCACGGTGTGGAAATAGCCTTGTATCCTGGATCTCTTAAGAAAAGCAATGATCCCCGCAAACTCGGCACCATTCCGAGACGTGGCATCCAAATGGGCACAAATGTTGTGCTTTGGATTGATGGACCATCTGTCAGCCATAGATCTATAATACAAATCACATAGATGTTAGATCATCACACGACAATCATCAATTCAAATTAACCTGGTTGAACTCAGTCTGGTTCAATCATGCGATTGAACCATGCGACTATGTTTAGTCGGTTGACTTAGCATGTGACTGGGTTCAATCGGGTGACTGTGCAGGCGACTGAGTTCAATCGGGTGATTGAGCCTACGATTGGTTCAGTCGGCCAACTGAGCTCATTCATATTATCCATTTGGCTGATTGAGTCATTCGACCAGCTCAATCGTGCGATTGGAGTTCATCCGGGTGTCCAGTCGTATGACCACTGTTCGTTCAAATTAAATTCAAATTAGGACCAAGTCTTTAAATTAGATGACGTGTTTTTGGTTCCTTAGACTCGTAAACACTAGACTAATAACCTAATAACCTTTTTTTCAACACTTCACTTAGTTTAGTTAGGTTATTTGTCCATTTACAGGTTTGGTTCTTGCAAGGTCCGAAAATCACAATTTAGGGCTCAAATCAAACGAACTTTGATTAGATAACACCGCATTGTACCTCTATAAAAACTGAAGATCGTCAGCATATCAAAATAATGTGAGAAAATCGGTCAGTGAAAATTTCGGCAGAGTAATGGTAGGCTATGCGATTTAGGGCGAATGAGGGGTATGAGTTTATGCGATCGACTATGGCCCTGTTTATACTGAATCTGGTTTCAATCGGTCAACTGAACCCATTTGCTCTGTTCATTCGGGCGATTGGACCTCAATCGTGCGATTGGTTCAGTCGATCACATTCAGTCGGCCGACTGGATTTCAGTCGGGCGACTGACTCATTCGCACAGCTCCATTCAGTCGACTGGCTCACTCTGATATGCCATTCAGGTGAATGGTTCATACTCATGTGCCATTCGGCTGTCTAGTGCATAAGTATGGTCCCTTCGTACGGTTGGTCCATACTCATGGTCCAATCATGCGATTGGATCATACTCATGATTTTGACTTTATGACCATTCCACACTTAAACCCTTTGATTAGACGTTTTAAGCACTCAATTATCTCAGACATGATCATTTTAATTTAGAAAACTTTTGATCACTTCAGACGTGATCCTTTTAAACAATTTGTCACCTCAGACGTGACTGATTTTACATTTGAAAACACATGTGGTCACCTCAGACGTGACCCTTTTAGGTGATTAAAACCCCTATTGAATTCCATTGTGTAGTCCGATGTTTAACAAACTAAATTGACGAAATTTATACAAAATAAAAGAACTATAACTGAAATACAAAACTAAACATGTTTTTGTGGTTTTGTGTGAGGTGGAAATCCTAGGATAGATATCTAATAGATTCATTTCCCGAAAAGGCAGCTTCAATTCATTTTGACCATAAGTGGACCGATTCAATTTGGAATCATACAAGTAAGTCAAATCATTCAAGACTTGTTATCAACACCTTTTGATGCTAGATTCTTGTTTTTCATCTAGAGTCGTTAGCAAGTGTAGGAAATCATACTAGTACTATTAGATCCCCACATTAATTTGGACTTTCAAGAATTGTAGCCACAATGATTGTTAGTATACTGGTCCTCTTAAATCCATACACATACTATTGACACAGATTGGTGATAGTTTAAGGTTTGTTTATTTCAATAAGCATTTGTGGATCCCACACTTATATGGTAATCAACATTCCTCAGGAGATTTTTGAGCAGTCTTAGGGTAGTATTCAAGAAGAACTATTCTTAGAACTTTCAAAGAGAAGCTAACCCTCAGGTTAGTGCTACCGCTCGGCAGAGAGGCGGCAAACAACAATGAATTCTAGAATATGTAGGTTATGCTTATCCTCAGGTCAGTGCCACCACACAGCAGATTTGTTTGAGCAATTTTATTCTTTTTGCACAGATCTCACCAACAATATAGGTTATTAGTTTGATTGCTTTTTCATCATGTGCTTTTGCTCATGTTTTGGTCTTACGCTCACATTTGTGGCGTTTATTCTGCTTGTCACCCCTTATTGTAATTTTGTTGATTGTGTTAACCAGGAATAGATGATAACCCACAGCTTGTCGAACACTTATTTTAATCTTGAGATCACCAACAAGGTCTAATCATCTATTGTGTTAAATCTACCGATATATCATCGGTGGTTGATGGGTGTGGATAGTATATATATTTTGATATAGATTTATTGTACAGATTCAGTTTTAGTTGGTTATTACTAATACTAAATCACACACACAAAAGGCAATGTACTTGTTGTGTGATAATATAGTTTTGGTAAGAACCGAGTATCAATCCGTGGACACACCTAGCCTACTCAACAAACTTGATGTTTGACTATCAGATTTGATTTTTGTTAAAGAAAATGATAATTTGTATTAGAAAGCTTTTTAGGATTTAAAATAAACACTAATAGAAAGAAAGTAAACTAAGATTTGAAGCGTTTGGATTTAAAACCAGGGAATAAAAGTTATCATCCTAATTAGATTCCACTTATGTAATCATGATGAATCGATGGTGTGATTTAAAGATATGGATTAATGTAATTATGTTAATGTTTATAAAGATGAGCTGACGCGATTTCTCGTCTATCCTGCTGCCGTAGTGACTTGATCCTGTCAGGCTGAGTTTTACTGCTCAGATCAAAGCCCTAGTAATGTATGTAAATCTTTTGTGACCTATTTGACATACGATTTCTGAAAACATAACTTAATGTCAAAAAGAGAGTTGATGAGGTTCCTTCCTAACATACCATTAATTTTAGAAAACCGTAACAATTACTGAAGTTCCCGAACAAGTAAAAGGGAACCCGCAAATGATCAGAAAGTTAAAGTGATATGATTTCTAATAACCATTTCTAGTTCATTCGCCATGGATTTATTATGAAGACCGGTTTTCGCGAATGAAAGTTACTCATACGGTTTTTCAACTTTGTATGACGATCAGAATGACAAACCATAAATTTATAACTTCCCGTCCAAATGTAGATGCTACCCATCAATAGTTTTCCCAAGACCACCATAACATTAACATAATATTTATCACACCATTAGTTCATCACAAATTACATAAGTTTCATCCGATTAGGATGATAAAAGAGTTTAGCTCATAATGAGCTGGAACATAACAACATATAACAAAGAAGATAGATATGTAATCATCGATGAAATGGAACAATCAAACCGATAATCCACAATGGATGGCGTTTAGACGATTCCGAGCTTCTTCCAAATGTTGTTTGCACCTCCCGAGCCTCCAAATGATCTTGAAGTCTTGATTCCCGAGAGATTTCTGCAAAGTAACTCTCCCACCAAAGCTTGCCAAAAATGGTGAACTTAGGCTTCTATTTATAGGCTTTCCGAAGTGTTTAAGCACGGCCCCATGCTAGTACAATGCTTACGAAAGTTGGTCGGCTCGTACATGCAGGTTATGTCGGGCACGACCCCGTGCTAAATGGGGCACGACCCCGTGTTGGTGGTGGGGCACGACACCGTGCCTAAAAGGCATGGCCCCGTGTCTACTTTTAGGGAACAGTACTTTTTATCCTGTCAGATGTCCAAACACGGGGGTGTGTTAATTTAGCACGGGGGTGTGTTCTTGGCAAAGCATGGGGGCGTGCTTAAAAAGGCACGTCCCCATGCTTGGACTCCAAAGCTCAGATTACTTCAATTTCTTGCTAAATATGCGTTTTTTGTCCAACTTTCCCTTTTAAACACCTGAAAACACAATTTAAGACTTTTAAGTACATTTTCATCATTTTAAGGAAGATATTAAGAAATAATTGATGTGCTTTTGATAGGATTTTTATGTATAATTTGGAGCACATCAAACATCCCCACACTTGCACTTTGCTTGTGCTCAAGCAAAAATCACTTAAAATGACAAATCCACCATAAACCAAATAAAACAAATTACAAACATGTCTTTCGAGAATACGCAAGTAAACATTATTTTCATCCAAGTATAAATATTCTAAGCATATGTAAAATGATATCCTAGCAAGCAATAGGTCAGTAAAGATTATAATCATGCAAAAATCCACAGTTCTCACAAGGTGCACTCACACTCGGCTCAATATATGGAGTCATAATCAAGATTAAGTATGACTAATACACTCAATTGCCAGTATGAATACGTGTGAAATCATAAGCTTGTTAAGGGATCAAATCTCCACCTACTTAGATATTTACTTGCATAAATCATTAGGTCTTTGGTGGGTTGTAATTTGGCTCGGGCTCGGGTATGGAATATTTGGAAAAGTTGGCTAATTGCTAAGGACGACGGTCTTGGCTTATTTTTCTAACATAAACTACAAGGAAAGCACTAAAAGTTCCCTATACAATACTTTAAGCTAGAAGGGATATGCTAGCTTGAGGACTCGTTTAAGGTCAGATTGTCAAGACCATATTTTGCTTTCAAGAATCGTACTTCATCTTTTACCCGAAGATACACAAAACTTTCCTTTCTCAAGGATTGTTCGGCTTGAAGCCTAATAGCACCCAATCGGATTAGTTCTGTGTATTCGTATTGAGATTCAGTTTGATTCTTTTTTGCATTTTCCATTATGAGACCAATTTCCACAATTCGGACATCTTTCATATCTTTTTTCCGTCTCTTTATAGCACTTTTTGAAATTCCACAAAATGGCGGAACTTGTTCCTTTTTTCGCCATTTCTTTCTTGCGTCAAACGTGAGATTGAAAATTTGTTCGCGGATTTCCAGGGGAAGTCCCGGTTTTGCGTGATGGAGGCAACAAAGCAAATTGAAATCACAAGAATGCATTCCAGTTCTTTAAGGTCTGCCGGTAAAAGACCAAATAAATAATAAATAATAAATAATAAATAAATAATATATATATATATATATATATATATATATATATATTATATATATATATATATATATATATATATATATATATATATAGATATATATTATAAGCCCAAAACGTGTCTTTTACGAAAACGGGTTTTGTAGAAGGCTTTTGGTTAAGTGACTTGGTGGCTCGGGTGATTGAAAGATAAAAAACGTTTAAGCTCAACGGGGCTCACTATGGTTGACGTTCGGGTAAGGAAAATTAAAGACAATGGTTGGGGCTCGAATGGTAAAGGTTTCTTGGTGCCTAACTCATTTTTATGCAACAAATACTAATTAAGGTCTTGAAATGCATACCCAAAGCAAGTTCTAATTACACGTATCATATGACACCCTCAATTAATCTAGAATGAAAGTAGAATTGCAATTTTGCAAAAGCTATTTAAGGCTAAAAAATAAGCTCGCATATGGATGAAATTGGGTAATAGTGCTTTATTTTACATGATTAAATATTTTACTAGATTAGATTATAGCTTTTAAGGATATCACAAAAAACATTTTTAATTTTATTTGGACGTCATGAGTTTACTTCTTTATTTCCCGAAAACGTATATTTATAATTTGGTTTATCAAAAAATTTATTTTTGGTTTCTTGTCACAAAAATTACTTGGTAAGTGATCTTCTTTTAAAAGTTTTAAATTTGAACCTTTTTAGCAAAGTCAAATGCATTACTCCCATCCCCACACTTAAAATTCACATTGTCCACAATGTGATTAATATAATCAAGATCGAGAAAGGGTAATAAAATAACTCCCCTAAAAATGATGAAATTTTCAGTTGTGTTTGGTTGGCCTCGTGTTGTTAGAATCCTCGGTATCACCTGAAATGTCACCAATTTATTAAAAGCGTTAAAGTCCTAAACACACAAAATAAAAACAAAACGACATAAATTAAAAGATAGATTGGCACAAAACAACTGTGCCGGGTCCTAAAAAATGATACGGTTTTCAAGGGCTTTGTGGGAGAATATCCCCCCACTCATGGTACATTCGGTTCCTGATGTACATGACATCGTTACCAAGGTCATCGACTCGGGAGTGCAGACTTTCGACTCGGTTGAAGGCTTGTTGGGCATATTCAAATGATCGCCTTGCATGGTTGCTGGTTGTTTGTATTGATTCGTAAAGGTCTAACATGGTCGGGAATTCCCTTGTACGTGAACTTGAAGATCCAGCTCTGGCTCCTTCCGGCTGTATTGGCATGTCGAGATCCATAATTATTTCTTCGGGGTCCGCTGGATCCCAGATTTGTCCTTCTTATCCATGAATCTTGGCTGCCAATTTGGTAGGCTTATTACCATGTACATACTTGTGCAAATGCTCAAGTCTAACAGTATCGACATCACTCCTTCAGTTCCCTCAGTGTTATAACCATAGCTTTCGTATGAGTTCAAAATCTAACTTCCTCCAAATATATGTGTTGGAGCACCTGTAATCGCATTCCTGGCAAAAAGATTGCAAAACAAATACCTAATATTACATGGCAACTGATTAACCATACAATATAAAATGAACAAGTCCCTCAAGTTAACAACTCCCTCGCTTTGACCACGAGCTGTTATAGAATGACTAAGTAACCGATGAATGTATCGCAGCAGTGGGTCTCGTATCTGACTGCTTTTTGTTTTACTCGAGTTGAACCCTCCAGTTACAATCCGCTCCCAAAATGCTTTCCTCATTGCACCACTTTCCGCGTCTTTACTTTCCTAGTCCGGGAAAGTATGGTATGCCGAAATTCCAGATATTGCTTCCTCCTCCATTTCCTGTTCCGTGTAGATCCCGAGATAGACACCGAACAAGGCAATGGATGTTTTGTGCCAATGCCCAGCAAGTCTGAATGAAACTGCATTATTATCCCAAGGATCAGAGTCTTTCATGCTAAATTTGAAAGATGCTAAAAATTCAAGAGTTAGTTCATAAACGGAAGGTCTATTTTGTGAGAATAAACGCTTCCATTGGACATTCAATAATGTGTTGTATCGTTCTAGCTGTCCGACTGCCACTAGTGTTTCTTCATCTGCTTGTAAATGGGGTCTTTCGACCCTTTGTAGCAGCCTTTGAAGTCTCTCATGGCACCATCTCTCGCGGGTTGCTTCGAAATGTAAGTAGGGATGATTCATGATCCTAAAATTTCAAAAATATGTTAATCTATACAAAACCGATTTCTTGAGCAGTTTCATGATGTTAGTGAAAATCATGTGTTTTAAGACATAACATCATAATGATTCAACTCATGATCAAAAATGGTTTAAAACTTTATCATCCAAGGAAAAATATTGAACATGGGGGTGCGTTTTGTGAAACGTGGGGGTGTGGTAAATATGGTAAGGCATGAAATCTTGACTCAAGCATGCGTGGTTATGTTTGTAAATCGTTGAGTAAGCATGGGTTTAACGTTTTCTTGCTTAAAAAATCAAAGATTGTACATTTAACATTTTAATTATTTGTTAATAATTCAAGATACCCAAAAATATATTTTACGTTTAATACCACTTGGGAACTCTTGAACATGATTAACAAATATTTTACCACGAATTATGAAGATAGCCTTGATAATGATAAAAGAAAACAAACTAATTAGCTAACTAAACAAACTAATAACTAACGAAACATACTAATTAACACTAATCTACTTACAAGAATAAACATGAACAAGTAGGTTGAAAGTATTCATCATTCCATGAAACGTTTAAGAACAAGTCTTTACATATAATTGCTAGGATTTCGGTTCTTTAGAGACCTAATCACGTAACTACATGTAAATGACTTTTATAATCAAAGGAATTAGTACACTAACCTTTTGTTCAAACACTCTTGAAAGAACTCTTGAAAAGATGAAAGAAAATGGAACAAGATGAAAATGAGAGTGGATACGACTTTGCAGGCAATTGAGGTCGGTATTTAACATGCAAATTGAAGAGGAACAAGACAAAAGGCTGAAATATGTCAGCTTGTGTCATTTTTTATCGAACATGGGGGCGTGCCTACTTGAGCACGGGGCCTTGTTCAAGTGTTGTTAGGTGGCTTCAGTCTTTTGTTGTTCTGTTTTTCAGTTTCGCGCATTGTGTAATTTTCCCAGTTAAGTTTTACCACTTTCAAATCATTAGAAAAGATACGAAATTAGTGCTAGAGTAAATAAACACAAGCCAAAATGAAACTTACATTTCCTAAGGTCCTACGGTTACATAATACGTTAAAAGCCGAGAATCTGAAACAGGAAAACCAGACTCTTTAACGTGCAACAACGCACTTAGCACATCACAAAATGCTTCTAAAAGAAACCTCCACACATTTCGTGTGGAAGGTTCGGGATGGGATAGTGAGTGGTGCGGTTGCTCAATTCCGCAAGCTACTGATTAATCAAAATGAGTTCCTCGCTCATTTGTTGAACTTTTTGGATAAGTTCAGCTAAGCGTTGGGATGCAGTGAGGTTCATTTTAGTTAGTTGTTTGATTAGTTCATGCAACTTGAAGAAATATTCTTGAGTCATTGGTTCTCATGTTTCAGAACGTGGTTTCTTTGCAGGATTCCAGTTTGAACTTCTGTGACTTGATTCTTTCATTTTTCAGATGTTTATAAACAGAAGTGAGTGTGATGAAAGAATGGAACAAGTGTGGTATTTATATACAGGTCGTGGAAAGTGAACACGGGGGCGTGCTTGGCTAGGCACGACCCCGTGCTTGTCAGAATTCGTCTTAAATTCGACCAGCAACGTTCCAAAGTCGTCAGCGGAGATCGTGGAAAGAAATTTGTCAGAGACACGGGGGCGTGCTTGATGAGGCACGACCCCGTGCTTGTGCTTGTGGGATCCTAAAAAAAACAAGAAAATTTTATGTATAGGTGCCGCGTTTAAATTTCAGGTCTTCGGCACGACCTTTCCCCACACTTAGTTTTCGTCGGGGTAGAGGTGTAATTCCTCCGAGGGAAATTTTGGTTGGTCCATCGTTATACGGTTTCAAATGATGACCATTTACTTTGAAACTTAAACCTTCGTGGTTATAAATTTCAATGGCACCATTCAGAAACACGTTTTTGATTGTATAAGGTCCAGAACAACGTGACTTCAGTTTTACGGGAAACAAACGTAAACGAGAGTTATACAATAAGACACGTTCTCCCACATAAAATCGATTTGTGTTCTTTCGAGCGTCGTGGAATTTCCTTGTCTTTTCTTTGTAGACCCTAGCGTTTTCGTACGCTTGTTCTCTCAATTCCTCTAATTCGTGGATTTGTAGGAATCGATTCTTTCCTACAAAGTCTTTGTCCAGGTTTGTTGCTTTAACTGCCCAAAAAGCCTTATGCTCTAGTTCCACAGGTAGATGACACGACTTCCCATAAACTAGTTTAAACAGTGTTGTGCCAATGGGAGTCTTATAGGCTGTTCGAAAAGCCCATAAGCATCATCTAACTTGATAGACCAGTCCTTGTGATTTTGACCTACAGTTTTCTCAAGGATTCGTTTGATGCCTCGGTTAGTGACTTCAGCTTGCCCATTCGCTTGTGGATGGTAAGCAGTTGTAAAACGATGGTGAACTCCATAACGCGCCGTTGCTTGTTCGAGCTGATTGTTACAAAAATGAGTTCCTCGGTCACTAATTAGAGCTTTGGGGGCACCAAAATGAGAAAATAGTTTTTTAAGAAATTTGACAACGTTTTTGGCATCATTAGTAGGTAGGGCTTGAGCTTCAGCCCATTTTGAAACGTAATCAACTGCTACCAAGATGTAACGATTGCCAAATGACACCGGGAATGGCCCCATGAAATCAATACTCCATATATCAAATATCTCGCATACTTGAACTGGTTTCTGAGGCATCTCATCCCATGTTGAGATATTGGTTGCTCTTTGACATGCATCACAGGTGCGTACCATGGTGTGAGCATCTTTGAAGATCGTGGGCTAGTAAAATCCAGAGTCAAATACTTTCTTTGCTGTTAAGGTTGCTCCATGGTGTCCTCCGGTGGGTCCTTCATGACAGTGCCTTAGAATTTGTTCTGCTTCTCTTCCATATACGCATCTTCGAATGAGTTGGTCTGCATCGATTCTGAATAGATACGGGTCTTCCCAATAGTAATGTTTGATATCAGTAAAGAATTTCTTCTTTTGCTGATAAGTCATTCTTTTGAGAAGGATTCCGCTTGCTAAGTATTTGCAAAATCGGCAAACCAAGGATGTTCATCGATTGAGGATTGAACATGCATAAGGAATTCGTGAGGAAAGTTGTCGTTTATTATGGCTTCCTCAGTTTGTGAAGGACTTGAATCCGCAAGACGCGAGAGATGATCAGCCGCTAGATTTTCTGCTCCCTTATCACGAATTTCGATGTCAAATTCTTGAAGCAGAAGGATCCAACGAATCAATCTCGGCTTTGCATCTTGTTTGTTGAACAAATAACGAAGGGCTGCATGATCGGTGTTAACAATTGTTTTCGAAAGGATGAGATACGAGCGGAATTTGTCAAATGCGAAAACTAGCGCAAGAAGTTCTTTTTCGGTGGTGGTGTAGTTTTCTTGTGCGTCGTTTAGGGTTTTGCTCGCATAATGAGTTGGGTAGAATTCTTTGTCTTTCCTTTGTCCTAATACGGCTCCTACCGCGAAATCGCTTGCATCGCACATGAGTTCAAATGGTAGCGTCCAATCTGGGGAAACCATGATTGGAGCGGTTACCGGCCTCTCTTTAAGCAATTTGAATGCATTAATGCATTCATCAGAAAATACGAATTGAGCATCTTTCTCGAGAAGTTGAGTCATTGGTCGAGCAATTTTTGAGAAATCTTTGATGAAGCGACAGTAAAATCCTGCATGACCTAGGAAACTTCTGATATCTTTCACGGTTGTGGGATGTGGAAGTTTAGAAATAGTGTCGAATTTGGCTTGATTGAATTCAAACTCTGCTCGAGAGATTTTGTGTCCTAACACTATTCCTTCCGTAACCATGAAGTGGCACTTTTCCCAGTTTAAAACAAGGTTAGAATCTTCACATCTAACCAACATTTTTTCCGGATTTTCAAGACATTGCTCAAATGAGTTTCCAAAGATGGAGAAATCATCCCTGAAAACTTCCATTGAGTGTTCAATCATGTCATGAAAAATTGCTACCATGCATCTTTGAAATGTAGTAGGAGCATTACACAATCCAAAGGGCATTCGCCGATAAGCAAATGTGCCATATGGACAGGTGAATGTTGTCTTCTCTTGATCTTCGAGAGCAATGGGGATTTGAAAATATCCTGAGAAACCATCCAGGAAACAATAGAACATTTTTCCAGATAATCGCTCAAGCATTTGGTCAATGAAAGGAAGAGGAAAGTGATATTTCCTTGTGGCGTCATTGAGTTTGCGATAGTCTATGCAAACTCTCCATCCGGTAACCGTACGAATGGGAATAAGCTCATTCTTCTCGTTAGTTACAACAGTCATTCCTCCTTTCTTTGGAACAACTTGGACGGGACTGACCCAAGGTGAGTCAGAAATAGGGTAAATCAAACCAGCATCTAGCAGTTTGATTACTTCTTTCTTCACCACCTCTTGCATGCTCGGGTTTAAATGTCTTCGAGGTTGAATGACAGATTTGAAGTTTTCCTCCATCAATATTTTATGAGTGCAAAAGGATGGATTGATTCCCTTGATGTCCATGATTTTCCATACAATTGCTCGTTTGTGTGCCTTGAGTACATTGAGCAACTTGTTCTTCTCATCAATTGATAAGGCGGATGAGATTATGATAGGAAGTTGAGTTGTGTTTTCAAGAAAAGCGTATTCGATATGAGATGGAAGTTCTTTGAGCTCTAAAACTGGAGGGTCTTCTATAGAAGGTTTGGCTTTTGGTTCTAGGTCTTGCTTAATGATCTCAAATGCTTCTTGATGAAATGATGTTTCATCAACTTCAAGTTCTTGAATGATTTGGTTCTCACAAACGGGTTCGGTGATTTGGACTTCTATTAGTTGAGTGTTGCAAGCTTCATTTTGAAGATTTTTCTCCAAATGACAACTTATGATCGAATCACAAGCATCAACGTAATAGAGTGAGTCATCATGATGTTGAGGGTGTTTCATGGATTGGCCTATATCGAAAGTTACTTCCTCCTCGTCTACTCTAAGCGTGAGTTTGCCTGTACAAACATCATGAGAGCTCGAGCAGTCGCTAAGAAAGGTCGACCTAGGATAAGTGGAACCTTTTTGTCTTCATCCATGTCAAGGATCACAAAATCAACGGGAAATACGAATTTGTCAATTTTAACTAAAAGATTTTCAATGATGCCCATTGGATATTTGACAGAACGGTCAGCTAACTGGATGCTCATACGGGTAGGTCTAGGTTCACCTAGGTTTAATTTTTCGAAAACCGCATAAGGCATAAGGTTAATGCTTGAACCTAAATCAGCTAACGCGTTACTAACAAAAGATTTCCTATTAGGCAAGGTATGGTGAAACTTCCTGGATCAGTCATCTTTTAAGGTAGTTTGTTTTGAAGAACTGCAGAGCATTCCTCATTTAAAACTACGTGTGATAACTCTTCCAGTTTCTTTTTGTTTGACAAAACACCTTTTAGAAACTTAGCGTAGTTTGGCATTTGTGCTAAGGCCTCCACCAAGGGCAGATTGATATGGAGTTGCTTGAACAACCCAAGGAATTTGCCATATTGTGCCTCCATTCTTTGTTGTCTCAAACGTCCTGGATATGGAGGTGGTGGAACATAAGGTGGTGGTGGAACGCATTTCTTGGCTGGTTCTTCAATAACAATAGGTTGCTTTTGCTTATCACTCGCATTACTTGGAGTTTCAGTTTCAACCTCTTCAAGGATGGGTCGTAATGCGGGTGCATCACCTCGAGTGGTTTTGCCACTCCTGGTGGTGATAGCTTTGACTTGAGCATTAGGGTTTGTAACAATGTTACTGGGCAAAGCTCCTTGAGGTCTTTCAGATATCTATTATGCTATTTGACCTACTTGGTGCTCTATGGTTTGTAATGATGCTTTGTTGCTTTTGATGTCAGCTTCATTTCTTTGGAACCTCTCTTCATTTCTTCGATCAGATTTCCGGATGTACTCATTTGTGGCTTGTGTGGTTAACAACAATTGTTGCAATAAGTCTTCCATTGATGATGCTCCACGGTCTTGGTTACTACTGCTTGGACCTTGGTATGGTGGTTTCTGTTGTTGGTACGGTGGCCTTCGATTGAATCCAGATGATTGTTGGTTACTACCAGCATCTCTATAATTCGAGTTGCTTCTCCAATTTGAGTTGTTGTTGTATGAGTTGTTTTGCCCTCCTATGTAGTCAACATCTTCAACCATCATAATGCCTTGTGGGCATTCGTTGGTCTTTTGTGAATTTCCACATGTGTTGCATCGTGTTGGAGTTTTTCTTAGCTCGCTTTGCAATTGTTCGAATTTTTTTGTTAGAGCTTCTAATTGGGCTGCAATTAGGGTTTTAGAGTCTACTTGATGAATACCTTTAGAAATAGGTTTGGTTCTTAAGGGATTGTGAGCAAAGCTCTTCTTAGCTGCTCTTTCTAAGGCTTGGTATGCTTCTGTTGGCGTGACACTTCAAAAATCTCCTCCCGCACTTCAGTCTACCGCTTGCTTGTGGGCTCCACTGATTGCATCGTAAATGGTTTGACACTGCAGCCACAGGTCAAGTCCGTGATGTGGGCATCTCTGAAGGAGACTTTTATATCTCTCCCATGCTGCGTGTAATGATTCATCGTCGTCCTGGCGAAAACTTGTGATTCTGCTTCTTAGTTTGGCAGTGCGATCGGGTGGAAAGTATTTCAAAAGGAATTGTTCAGCCATTTCCGCCCATGTGGTGATGGAACCAGGCGGAAGTGAATCAAGCCAATCGATGGCTCGGCCTCGAAGTAAAAATGGAAAAAGTCTTAGTCGAATGGCGTTGTCTGAACAGTTATTGATTTTGAAGGTTGCACAGATACGAAGGAATCGTGATATGTGAGCTTTAGGATCTTCGTCTTGTAACCCATGGAACTGAACAGAGTTTTCTATGAGTTGGATAATACTAGAATTAATCTCAAAATTGTTGGCCGCTATTGCTGGTTGGACAACACTAGACTCATAACCATCTATTGACGGTGTGGCATAGTGTGTCATCTTCATTTTCTCGTCTTGGTTAGCCATGTCTTCTTCGGAGGGTGTATCTTCCAAAATGTCTTCTTCAATGACAGGTGCTGCTTGTTGTGATCTTTTGCGCAATCTTTGACGGAAAAGTCGTTCGGGTTCCGGAAGAGGCGGAACAAGTTCAGAACTAGACGAGTCGGACATACATTAACTTAATGAAGCATAAACTAACTAAGGCTTAAAATGAATCAGGAAAAAGTAACTAAACTAACTAGGGCAAACTACCTAAAAATAAAAATGAAGTTTAAACAAAAATATATTAATAAGTTATATACAAGATAGTCAAAAATTTAGTTTGTCTTTCAAACTGCTGTGTGTCCTCGGCAACGGCGCCAAAAACTTGATAGGTACGGATAGTATATATATTTTGATATAGATTTGTTGCACAGATTCAGTTTTAATTGGTTATTACTAATACTAAATCACACACACAAAAGGCAGTGTACCTGTCGTGTGGTAATATAGTTTTGGTAAGAACCGAGTATCAATCCGTGGACACACCTAGCCTACTCAACAAACTTGATGTTTGACTATCAGATTTGGTTTTTGTTAAACAAAATGATAATTTGTATTAGAAAGATTTTTAGGATTTAAAATAAACACTAATAGAAAGAAAGTAAACTAAGATTTGAAGCGTTTGGATTTAAAACCATGGAATAAAAGTTATCATCCTAATTAGATTCCACTTATGTAACCGTGATGAATTGGTGGTGTGATTTAAAGATATGGATTAATGTAATTATGTTAATGTTTATAAAGATGAGCTGGTACGATTTCTCGTCTATCCTGCTACCGTAGTGACTTGATCCTGTCAGGTTGAGTTTTACTGCTCAGATCAAAGCCCTAGTAATGTAGGTAAATCTTTTGTGACCTATTTGACATACGATTTCTGAAAACATAATTTAATTTCAAAAATAGAGTTGATCAAGTTCCTTCCTAACATACCATTAATTTTAGAAAACCGTAACAATTACTGAAGTTTCCGAACAAGTAAAAGGGAACCCGCAAATGATCAGAAAGTTAAAGTGATATGATTTCTAATAACCATTTCTAGTTCATTAGCCATGGATTTATTATGAAGACCGGTTTTCACGAATGAATGTTAATCATACGGTTTTTCAACTTTGTATGACGATTAGAATCACAAACCATAAATTTACAACTTCCCGTTCAAATGTAGTTGCTACCCATCAATAGTTTTCCCAAGACCACCATAACATTAACATAATATTTATCACACCATTAGTTCATCACAAATTACATAAGTTTCATCCGATTAGGATGATAAAAAGAGTTTAGCTCATAATGAGCTTGAATATAACAACATATAACAAAGAAGATAGATATGTAATCATCAATGAAATGGAACAATTAAACCGATAATCCACAATGGATGGTGTTTAGACGATTCCGAGCTTCTTCCAAATGTTGTATGCACATCCCCAGCCTCCAAATGATCTTGAAGTCTTGATTCCCGAGAGAGTTCTACAGAGTAACTCTTCCACCAAAGCTTGCCAAAAATGGTGAACTTAGGCTTCTATTTATAGGCTTTCCGGAGTGTTTAAGCACGGCCCCGTGCCTAAAAGGCACGGCCCCATGCTAGTACAATGCTTACGAAAGTTGGTCAGCTCGTACATGCAGGTTATGTCAGGCATGGCCCCGTGCTAAATGGGGCATGACCCCGTGTTGGTGGTGGGGCACGACCCCATGCCTAAAAGGCACGGCCCCGTGTCTACTTTTAGGGAACAGTACTTTTTGTCCTGTCAGATGTCCAAACACAAGGGTGTGTTAATTTAGCACGGGGGTGTGTTCTTGGCAAAGCATGGGGGCGTGCTTAAAGAGGCACGACCCCATGCTTCGACTCCAAAGCTCAGATTACTTCAATTTCTTGCTAAATATGCTTCTTTTGTCCAACTTGCCCTTTTAAACACCTGAAAACATAATTTAAGACTTTTAAGTACATTTTCATCATTTTAAGGAAGATATTAAGGAATAATTGATGTGCTTTTGATAGGATTTTTATGTATAATTTGGAGCACATCAGTGGTCTAGCAACCTCTAGGTCTACTTTTTTGTGTTACCTTAGTAGTAGCTAGTTTTACTATCTTTTTTCCTTTTATATTGCTTAGACTACACAGACTTATACTTTGAATTCGCATCTTATTCAATTTAAACTTTTAGAGTCCCAAGTGTTGTGTACTATCATTTTCCAAAGTTTGAATCGGTGTCACAAATACGATCTCAAGCTTACCTCTCCTCCTTCCTTGTTTTTTATGTTGGAATGTTACTTCCTAAACCTATTCTCCCCTAAAATTCTAAAACCGTGAACGATTTATATTTTTAGGATTTTACTACGCAAAAAATAGCATCAATTTAATGAACTACTAAAAATAAATTAGATAAATAAAGAAAATAAAAAATAAAAAATAAATGACCTACACGCATCGAACTATACATTGTCATCTTCAGGAATTACATCACTTTTCTTTTTAACGCCATTGACCTCTAACAAATATAGAAAACGTGGTTTATCAAAAGCCTTTTTATAGAGGTTAGCGCATTGAAAATCAATATTTATTTTAACCACATCGACTAAGTTCTTTTCAAAACAGTCATGTATAAAGTGATATTTTATACCGATGTGTTTGGTCTTAGGATGTTGGACCGGATTTTTAGTTACTGCAATTGCAGCAGAGTTATCAACAAAAATAGGAGTAGAAGAGAAATTCAAAACGTAGTCCCGCATTTGCTGTTGAATCCATATGATTTATGAACAACAACTTGCAGCAGCAACGTATTTGGCTTCGCAGGTTGAGAAAGCAACCGAGGTCTACTTCTTACACTGCTAGGTCACTAATCTTCTCCCAAAGAATTGACATCCTGCTGATGTAGACTTGTTGTTCATCTTCCAGCCCCCGTAATCTGAGTCGCTATACGTCGTAAGCTCGAAGTCATCGTCATGAGGATACCACAACCCTAGTGTTGGTGTACCCTTCAGATTATGGAAGATCCTTTTGACCCCTAACTTTTGGCTTTGCCTGATATCTTGAACATAAACATGTCGCGTACATGATATCAGGTCTTGAGGTAGTGAGGTACATGAGAGATCCAATCATTCCTCGATACATGGTGGCATCAACCAGATCACCATTCTCGTCGGGTGCTACATCATGGTTTGTAGCAAGTGGAGTCCCAGCTGCGGAAGCATTCTCCATGTCAAACCGACTGAGAATATCTTCTACATACTTGGTCTGATGTAAGAAAATCCCCTTTGGTGTCTGATCCACCTATAACCCGAGAAAGAACTTCATCTCTCCCATAGCACTCATTTCAAACTCAGCCTTCATTACTGCTTCAAACTCTTTACATAGATCTTCGTTCTTGGTCCCGAAGATTATGTCATCGACATAGATTTGGACAAGCAGTAAATCACCATCCTTTTCATTGATGAACAGTGTGCAGTCAATGACACCTCTACGAAAACCATGTTTCACAAAGTGAGTCGAGAGTTTCTCATACCTGGCCCTGGGAGCTTGATGAAGCCCATATAAAGCCTTGTCAATTTTGTAAACTCTATCCCGATGATATGGATCCTCAAATCCCTTGGGTTGACTGACGTACACTGTCTCTCGGATTTCACCATGAAGGAATGCACTCTTCACATCAAGTTGATAAACTTTAATCTTCATGTATGATGCATAGGCAAGGAAGATACGGCTGGCTTCCATTCTTGCCACGAGTGCAAACTCTTTATTGTAATCTATTCCCTCAAGTTGTTGAAATCCTTGAACGACAAGTCGAGCCTTGTTCCTGATGATTACTCCTTGATCATCTTTCTTGCATTTCAAGACCCATTTGGTGCCAATGACCTTAGCACCTTTAGGTCTATCCACCAGAGTCCATACACCTAACTTCTTGAACTGAAGAAGTTCTTCTTGCATGGCACTGACCCATGCCTCATCATTTAGGGCTTCACTCACGTATTTTGGCTCGAACTGAGACACAAAGCAACGATAAGCACCGTCGTGAAGGTATCCTTTCTCCATTATAGTGGCATAATCAGCTGAATACAACTGATTTCTTATGTGAACTCCTGATCTGACATCCCCAATGAAATTATCCAGAGGATGATAGACGTTTAGGCGAGATCCAGGAGTGGTAGGAACAGCTACGTCATGATCAAGATTATGAACATTTGGTTCAGTATCTGAGGCTGTAGGGGTGTGAGGTTGTGAAGACTCAGAGGCATCATTGTCAGATGCTTGTGGACTTGTAGTAGGAGGAACATGTTGCTCTTGAGTGTCCTGATCATTCTCCACAGCTTCATCGTCAGAGGAAGAGTCACTTTCCTCGAGTGCTCCCCCTGAGTTGGTAGATGAATCACCTTGTGAGCCAGATGATGTAGATTCCTGAGATGGTGTGTTTAGAACATCATACATCATCTTTGTTGCTAACTCTTCATCAGACGTGGAGAGAAGGATGTTGAAGGAATTGAAGAATCCATCATAGTCGAAAAAGAAGGCGGGTCCTTTTCCAGCAGGTGGTGTGGTGTATCTCTGAACGTCCACATTACACCACACTTCTACTTGACCCGTCTAGTTGTTGTAAACTCTCTTGTTCGGTATATTGTATCCTAGAAATATACCTTCTTCAGCCTTCTCGCTGAATTTTCCCTCCCGAGTCTTCTTCAGTAGGGTGAACAGTGCGCCAAACGGCTTGAGATACTCTAGATTAGGTTTACATCGTTGTAGTAACTCGTAACACATCTTGCCGTGACGTTTAACTACCAGAACTCGATTTAACGTGTAACACGCATTTGCAACTGCTTCATTCCAGAATTGGAGAGGCAGTTTCGAGTCTGCTAGCATCGTCTGTGTTGTCTCTATCAAGCTGCGATTCTTCCTTTCAGCAACACTGTTCATCTGAGGAGTGTAGGTAGAAGTGAACTGATGCACAATTCCCTTTTCCTTGCAGTAAGCCTTCATCCATTGGTTCTTGAACTCGGTTCCGTTGTCTGAGCGTACTTGTCGTACCTTCAGCTTGTAGAGGGACTCCAGTGTAGTTACGAATTCCTTGAATGACTCAAATGTTTCTGATTGGATTTCAAAAACATTACCCAAGAGAATCTTGAGTAGTCATTAGTAACTACATAGCAGTACAAGTCGCCTGCGATGCTTCTTGTACTGACTGGACCAAACAGATCCATGTGAAGAAGTTCAAGAGGAAGTTTGATGGAATGAACTTTCTTTTCCTTATGAGACTTCTTCGTTTGTTTGCCCTTCTTGCATGCAACATAGAAATCAGGAAGTTGGAATTTTTTGACACTAAATCCTCTCACGAGATCATTCTGGATCAAGCGATTCATCTTCCGTGGATTAATGTGTCCCATTCTCCTATGCCAGGAGATGGAATCCTTCTCAGTAGCTTTCTACAAGAAGCACTGAACTTCATGATCCGTTGTGGAGGCCTTTAATAGATCCAAGACATAAATGTCCTTATATCTTGAGGTAGACATTAAGACTTGGTCCTCTGGAATCACATAGTCCTTTTTGAAGACATAGCATTTCTTGTTGTCAAATACTACCTTAAAACCTTTATCACAAATTTGAGAAACAAAAAGTAGGTTATTTTGAAGTTGTTGAACATAGTTTTGTTGGAGCATATATAGTCATATATAGTGTGTCCGTCACTTGTCGAATAGTCTAGGCTTAATGTAATACACCTGATATGTTGTAAACACATGAAATTGGGTCATTCACAGGAGCATATGCAAATGAAACTCAGTCGTACGACTGAGCCATGCTAATGGACCAGTCGTGTGACTGAGAGATGCGATTGGGACATTCGTAAGACTGAATCACAAGTATGGTCCAGTCATACGATTGAACCATATGCATGTTCTAGTCGTACGAGTGAACCATACGCATGGTCCAATCGCATGAATGGGCCCAGTCGCATCTAATATGGGCTGAGGCGTATATATACCAGTTTCAATATGTAGAGAGATTAAGGATTTGAGAGGGAGTCTGCCTGGAGCCTAGGGCTGCCGGATGAGAGGGGAGATCATGCTCGATCTCCCCTTGCCAAGAGTCTTGATTCTTATGTTGTAACGAGCTTGTAATCATTAGGTTTTATCAATGAAATCATTTATTATAGTTCGTGTTATTGATTGTCTCTTGGTTTTTGCTGTTGTTTATCCTTCCGTCAAGAACAAGCTCGGATGTTTACCGATCCCGCAACTTCACAAGTTTACCTTGTCAAACTTCACTTTCTGATTTCCCACTTCCCCTTGAGCTGTGATATACCCTCCTTTGTTTCCAGTGAATGAAACATGACATCCTTTTATTTGTTTGACGTTTGATAAGAGGGCCCTGTTCCCTGTCATGTGCCTGGATGCTCCGCTATCTATAATCCACGTGTTGGTCTCAGCATTATAGCGAACACCCTGCACATTCAATTGAAACATTAGTTCAGGTTAGGGACCCATGTCTTTACTGGCTTGGGTGTCCCAGAGGCAGCACACATCATAAATGTAACCCTTTGACCTTTAGAGGGTGGGGGAAGCTTAGATGTCTTCTTGTTCTCATATCAGACAATAAGGTTGATTTTTCCTTCCACAAGACAGCTTTGTGTAAGGCATGTTTGTGATAAATAGAAAACTGGCTAATGTGTTGAACTTTAGGTTTACTAGCCCTTATAGGTGGAGTCACTGAGTTCCTCTTAGAGGAACTAGGTTTTGGGTCTTGAAGTTCAACTTTCCTCTTCGGTGTCTGATAATAACGACAATGAGACGCAATGTGTCCATACTCTCCACAGCTGTAGCATGATCTGCTTTCGACTTTACGATTTAACTGTTTTTGTGGAGATGTATGTGACACACGGGTGACCTTACTCTGTTTGGGTTTTGACTCTTCTTGTTTAGATGTTTTATTTGTTTAACAAAGTTAATTGTTTTAACATTTTTAACATCTTTTCCATTTTGTTTACCTGTACTTATACATGAAGGATGTGGGTGGTTAACATGTTTGGTCTTTTTGGGTTCTGAATTAGACTTGATTGATCCAGACTCTATATTAACCTTTTCAAACTGTTTGTCCAGATTAACACAAGGCCTTTTACCTTTTGCCTTTAAAGTGGCCTCCTTTTGTTTAGTACCAGATTCAGTTGATTTACATGTGAAATCTGGATCACTTACAAGTGGACACCACATGATCCTTGATTGAATTGTCATTTATTGGTATACTTTTTGCATTCATCAAGATCTCATGTGGTGGTGGAACCACTTTATAACCCAATCCCTCCCCGTTGTTTCTCTCTCTCACTAAGTTTTGAACAATATGAGATGAACTTGTCCAACTATGCAGTTTTTGCTTTAATGAATCAACTTCTACTTCTAAAACAACCTTTTGTTTCTTAGTGTCTTCTAGGGAGTTAAGATAGAACTTAATGTCATTTGATTGGTTAAAAGCTACAACTTCGGTTTCCCTAAGTTATTTGTTCAACAGTTCTATCTTCTCTTTATAACTGTGCTCATTTTGTTTAAGAATTCTATTTGCTTCAGTGCACAGTTGCAAGTCCTTTACTAAGCTATCATTATGATCTAATAACCTAGCAAATTTTGAATCAATGCTTTCCCTAAATTTATTACAATCAGAACAAGCATGATTATTGAAAAGTTGGTCAGTAGTACTTACCTGAGAGGGTTCTGATGAATCAGCCATCAAAGCAGAGTCTGGTGTTTCTAGTTCTGGTGATTCTGACATTGTTGTAGGTTTCCCTTCTGCAGGCATGTAATTGACCACTGTTGCAGTCTCTTCGGTGCTTAACATCGCGAGTTCCACTGCAATATCTCCTTCACTAGCTGAATCGTCATTTAAATCTTCAACACTAGCGATGTTGGATTCTCTCGGTGAAACAAACCGAAAGCTCCTATCCCGTCCTTCATCATCATGGGCAGTCAAGGCTTTAGGATCCTTGCTTGACAAAACAGGATTGCTAGTGGGTTTATCCAGACGATTGAAGGAAGTCAAAGGATTCCCGTTTCCAGTCTTCTTAGGCTTCACGCACTCACGTTTGAAGTGCCCCTTCTCGCCATAGTTGAAACAGGTCACCTTGGTCTTGTCGAAACCAAAGGTTGTGTCCTTAGTTGCAACCAAGTTCTGTCCGGTTTTCTTGACAAACTTCTTAGCTCGCCGAACAGCACTCGCTAAGGCCGACATTATATCCATCCATTCCAGCTCTGTCTCATCCACCTGCTCGTAATCCTCATCAGGCAGATGGCAGTTCCTAATTTTACCAGCAATTAGTCCATCAGAGGAGTGGACTATTGCAGCTAAGAGATCCATGTGCTCTTTAGATACCTCAACTGTCATATTACCGAAATTCTCGGTCTTCAGTTTAGCTGCATTGGCTTTAGGTACGATGTATTGGGTACCAGACGACCCTAACATTTCCGACCCTGAAGTAGAGGCTTGAGAGGGACCAGCTGAAGTTGACACAAAAGCCGTCTGAAGTGGTGCTCCAGACGTTTTGGCTTGTGGAGTCGCGTTGTACAGGGCTGGATTCTGGTCATAGGAAGACTTTTGGGCTCTATACTTCATCCTCAGTTCTTCTTCTTTCAGTTTCAGAATGAAATCATTAATATCTAACTTCGTTAGCATACCACTCTGTCTGAGATTGAGACAAAAGAAACCCATTTCTTTGGCAACCTATCTGCAAAGTTAGACACTTTGTCTTCCATAGACGTCGTTACTCCATGAGTGTGCATCTCACTCATCAAGTGGTAGAACCTATCGATAACATCATCCAGGCTTTCTTTTCCAATTGAGGAGAAGTTGTCAAACTCCTTCTTTAAAGCCTTAGCCTTTATGGCCTTCAATGATGTGTTTCCGTCATACCTTTTCTCCAATGCATCCCATAGCTTCTTTGCTTGCGTATACTCCGAGAATTGATGGAAAATATCCTTCGGAATTGACTGTGTAAGCAAAGCATAGACTTTCTTTTCAGCATTGTACTTGACTTTTTGTCCATCAGTCATGCCACCTAGTGTAAGTTTGACACCATCAGCTCCTACTGGCATGCTGTACCCCGTCTCTATAGATTCCCACAAATTGGGATCTACTCCATTTAAGTAGATCTTGAAACGTTGCTTCCATTGTGGGTATTCATCTAACGTGATAGATTTGGGGGTTTATTATGATTCCCCACTTCATTCTCCAGTAGTAGTAAATTCTAAATACGTGAGTCTCTCCCTGCTGTGAATGCTGAGTATTGGTCCTCCATTTCTATAAACTTTAACTTTAAACCAAACAGTTTTATTTGTGCGAATGAAGGTGTGCGATTGGGTTATTCGGGCGATTGAACTATGCGGATGGTTCAATCGTGCGACTGAACTAATGCAGATGGCTCAGTCGGGCAAATGAACTAATACGGTTGAACAATGCGAATAGACTGCTCAGTCGTATGAATGGGAGTACGAATGAGTCCAATCGTGCATATGGGGGATGCATATGAACTCAGTTGTGCGATTGAGTCAATCATACGACTGAACCTATTGGATTTCGAGAATTCGTAGGTTTAGGGTGTTTTGGACGCAAAAACACGAATTTCTTGCTAACCCTAATTGCCGTATGCCGGAAAAACTAAACTTTACGATCAGGAGACGTCTAAAACCCGATTTGACACAAAAAATTGCCTTTTTGAGTGTAAAAACACAATTTTTATATCAAAACAATTGAATCACACGTAAATCTAGAGCCAAAGCTCTGATACCACTTGTTAGGATCGTGTACTGGACGAATACTAACAGATTTACGCGTGTACCGAATCAAATAGTGTGGAATCCTATTTGATTGGCGATCCAATAAGTGAGAACGCACGTAGAATCAATTAAAGATTGAATCTAAACGTTAAGAACGATTAGCAATCAATCTACGACGATCTATGAAGTTGGAACAGGTTGCTAGAGTTCTCTGACGGCTAGGGTACGTGTAGGTATCGAATTATTCAAAGTGTCTCTTTTTTCCACGATTTAAGTGGTATTTATAGGTTAGGGTTTCTCATTCGGGCGACTGAACCATTTGCATGGTTCAGTGGTGCGATTGAGTCATGCGGTTGATCCATTCGCATGACTGAGTGTTCCGTCGTGCGACTGAGTCAATCTCATGTTACAATCATGTGACTGATCCAGTCTCATGGTTCATTCATACGACTGGTTCATTAGCATGATGTTGTTCATGTGTATGGTCCATTAGCATGGGCCAATCGCATGTGAACTTCATATGATTAAGTTTGAACATGTTTCACAATCATTATTTGACTTAGATTCATTCAAACAACCATAACCTATATAGTTTGTTCAATAAGCGTTATTACATACCAAGCAATGAAATATTCAACATTATAAGCACTACCACACATTGTATTTCATTAAGTACCCATTCAATTACATATGTGTAAGACAATAAAGACATTTTACATTAAGTTCAGAAACTAGGGACACATGTATCTACATGAAACATCTTTTTTGTTATTTTGAATCGTATTGTTATTGATTTTGTTTTCTTAAAATTTTTAACTCATTATCGAATTCTCGTAATGACTCTTAATAATCTTTCTAAATGTTTTCCTCTCAAAATCATACATATTCTAGAAACCCATAACAATGATACTGTTATTTTAAACTGAACTTTTAATCTTAACAAACACGATTCTTGTATCAACCTTACGTTAATGCAACTTTGAAATACCAATGTCACCTAAGAACCATACCGAAGTTGTCTACTTTGAAAAAACTTCTTTAGAGTCGTATTTCATCCAAAAGTGTCTTAAACATATTTCTCATGTTCGTTAAGCCGAGTTTCGTATTAGTTTTATGTTTGGTGTTGTACTTGTGACAAAACCTTCTATCGTCTTACATGCAAAAAGTTTGTCAACCAAAAGTCTAACCCTTTGTATACCTTATATATTTGTAAGAATAATAAAATTTGTATTTTAATCATTTATTTTAGTTTTATAATTAAAACTCATAAATGACAATAAACTTCATGAATTTATAAAATTTTATTCTATAATTTATGAAATTAATAAATGAAAATTGACTAATGTTCACAAACTTAGTTAAATAATACATCTAGTGCATTTTGATTCATCAAAATGAATAAATAATTAAATAATGAATTTTTTAACGAACAAATATTCATAATGAATTTGGGTTTATAGTTTGAAAATAGACGGATGTTACACTCTCCCCTACTTTAAGAAATTTCATCCTGAAATTTAATCATGAGAAGACTGATTTCAAGGATATGAGGAGACTTGAATTTCATTTCATATTTGAAAGTGAACTTTTGGGTATGTTTAAACTCAATGGTTAGACTTTTCGTTGATAAAATTTTTGCATGTAAAACGATAGAAGGTTTTGTCACAAGTACAACACCAACATAAGATTAACACGAAACTTGGCTTGACGAACATAAGAAATATGTTAAGACACTTTTGGATAAAATACGACTCCAAAGGAGTTTTCTCAAAGCAAACAACTTCGGCATGGTTCTTAGGTGACATTGGTATTTCAAAGTTGCATTAACGTAAGGTTGATACGAGAATCATGTTTATTAAGATTAAAGGTTCAGTTCAGAATAAGAGTATCATTGTAACAGGTCCTCAGAATATGTGTGACTTTGAGGGGAAAACATTCAGAAAGATTATTAAGAGTCATTATGAGAATTGGATAACGAGTTAAAATTTAAGAAAACAAAATCAATAGTAATACGATTCAAAATAACAACAAGATATTTCAAGTGTAACGTTTGATTTACAAACTAAAGCAAATACGTTGACTTATTAAAGTATTAGGTCAACCATAACCTTAATGAAGACATGCGTACCTATAAGCGGACACTCAGCCCAAGGGTTCCCAGGTAAGGTAAACGGATCCATTGGTTGATTTGGATTTATATTAATATTTTGCCTAGACAGAACACCTCGAGATACAGGCATCACGTTCTTAAAGCATTACATGTTTCAAATTGTAGGACATAGACTTTGATGAGAACTGAAAACCACTAATAGCGATTCAAAGATCATTTTGAAAATCATTTTATTTATGCACGCAATGCCTTAGAATATGATTTAAGAATTGTGTGTGAATTGATAAGAATCAAAGTATAAGAATAAGTATATAAGACATATAATCACATAATCATGGATAAGCATATAAGACATATAAAATCCTATCTAAGCATGTAAAGTACATAAGAGGACTCATGTGCAAGGGTACTTAGTTATAGTCTAGGTCACTCCATTTCTAATAACCTGATTCCCTATAACCATGACTCTGATACAAATCTGTCACACCCTGACCGACGACAGAATCATTGAGGCAGATGAATGTGAAATGATTGTTCATAACGTGTGACATCTGGCACCTTATGGTGGGCATGGGCCTTTGCTGACATACAACTCATATTGTGATGCATGTTAATCTATTTATTAATAAATTATGTCTTATGAGATCACTAGAAATAATTGACAAGAGTTCACCTTGGTGGGCTTTGGTAAGCATAGGAATCTTAAGACTTGTTAATTTGTAAACTCAAATGTAAATGATGTTTTGAATACTAATGATATTTAGTAGTTGTTACTTCCACATATTAACAATTGTGTATTTCACCCGATCTAGTGGGTGCGTTGCTACCATTTGCATCTTTCTTGTGTATGTTTCATTCATGAATTTCAAAGTCTACCAAATGGATGTTAAAACTATTTCTATAGGGCGTAGTCAAAAAGAAGTATATGTTTGCCATTCACTAGGTTTTGAATATCTAGATCATCTAGATTATGTAGATAAGTTAGAAAAAGCTTTATATGGTTTACATCATGCATCTTGTGCTTGGTATGCCATTTTCATAGAGCATTTGCTTGAAAATAGGTATACTCGGGAAGCTATTGATCAAACTCTATTAATATGAAAACAAATGATGATCTTTTTCTTGTTCAGATTTACTTTGATGATATTTTTATTGATCTACAAAAGATGATGTGTGCAAAAAGTTTGAAGCATTGATGAAGAAGGAATTCAGGATAAGTTATCTTGGAGAAATATCATTTTTCTTGGGTATCCAAGTGAAACAAAGTGAAGCTTGTATTTCGATTCATCAAGAAAAGTATATTCAAAGTATGCTGGATAAATACAAGTTTCAAGATTCCAAGATTTCTCAAACTCCTACGTCTACTCTAACTCAATATCTTACGAGTGAAGATGTTTATTAACTCAATATATCTAATTGCAAGCTGGCGATATATCATGTTTTTGATTTGTCAATGTGCTCCACTCGTTATCAAGTAATTCTAAGGAATCACATATGAAAGCTGTCAAGCAAATTTTCATGTATCTCATAGCCCCACCATAAGTTGGACTTTGGTATTTTAGGAATTTTAAATGTAATTTGTTTGCTTATACTGATAGTGACTATGGTGGCTATAATCTAGATGGGAAATGTACTACCGATGGATGTCAATTTCTAGGAAATAATTTGATTTCTTGGTAACATAAGACACAACCAGGAAGTAAACATTGACTAGCAAAGTGGAATATGTGGCCGTATCAAGTTGTTGCTCATAGATTGTTTGGATTCAACAATAATTATTTGATTGTGCTTTAAATATTTATAATACAACCATTTGGTGTGACAACAAAGTAGTTCTTGACATTGTGAAGAATCCGATTCAACACTTTAAGATGATGCATATCCACATCCGCTTGCATGTCATTCGTGATCGTTTCGATTGAAAGCTTATTCATCTTAAACAGTCATTTGATGAAAACAATATTGTTCTTTTTACCAAATCATTTTATCATTCTCGATTTACTTGTTTAGATCTTTGGGGATGATTAATTTTGGATGATTATAAAAAAATTCACCAAAATTAGTTTTCTTTCTTTGTCTAGGTTAAAATTTGTCAGGACTAGTACGTATGAAATACTAACAGATTCTGCATTTATACCAAATCAAATAGTGTGGAATCCTATTTGATTGGCGATCCAATCAGTGTGAACAGTTACCCGATCGATATAAGATTGAAACTAAACGTTATGAACGAATAGAGATCGATCAAGAATGATCTATGAAGTTGGACAGGCTTCCTTGGACGTTCTGGACGGCTATGGTTCGTGAGAGTATCAAGTGTTTCTCACTGTTAAGTTTTTCCATGAATTAAGTGGTACTTATAGGTTAGGGGCTTTCATTTGTACGACCGTACCATTAACATGATTCGATCGTGCGACTGAATCATGTGATTGATCCATACGCACGACTGCAGGTTCAATCGTGCAACTGAGTGAGTCTTATGTCTCAATCATGCGATTGGTCCATAAGCATGATTATTCATGCGTATGGTCCATAAGTATGGGCCATTAGCATGAGTACTCATTTGTCTATGTTGAACACATTACTCAATCATTATTAACTTAGAACTGTGTACAACAACCTCAAACCTATATAGTAAGTTCATTATATTTTAACATAATAATAATATGAAATATCAAACATGATAAACATGTTAGGGACCGTGTATTTGACGGAGTACTAACTGATTCACATGTATACCGAATCAAATAGTGTAGAATCCTATTTGATTGGCGATCCAATCAGTGAGAACGTTAACACGATCGATATAAGATTAATCTAAATGTTAAGAACGAATAGGAATCCATTAAGAACGATCTATGAACTTGGATTGGCTTTCTTGAACGTTCTTATGTGTAGGAGTCGAATTCTTCAAAGTGTTATGTTTTTCCACGAATTAAGTGGTATTTATAGGTTAGGGTTACTCATTCGTGCAACTGAACCATTAGCATGTTTCAGTCGTGCGACTAAGTCATGCGGTTGATCCATTCTCACGACTGAGTGTTCAGTCGTGCGACTGAGTCAACCTCATGTCATAGTTGTGCGACTGATCCAGTCTCCTGGTTCAGTCGTGCGACTGGTTCATTAGCATGAAGTTGTTCATGCGTATGGTCCATTAGCATAGTCCATTCGCATGAGAACTTCATATGACTAAGTTTGAATATGTTTCTCAATCATTCTTTGACTATGATCTATTCAAACAACCACAAACCTATATAGTTAGTTCAATATGCGTTAATAAATGATAAACACTAAATTATACACTGAAACATTAAACATTAAGATCAATAACCACATAATACGTTTCATTCAACTCATATATTTCATTTACATTAAGGACATGACAGACATATTACATTAAGATCGTAAACTAGGTACATAGGGATCAACAAACTCCCCCTTGGACCTAGTTTCTATCATTGTCTGACATCCTTCATTAGCTCGCCAAACTTCTTATGCCTCTCCTCGACTGTGACTCCAGCATGTATCTCAAATGCAAAGCAAAGTCTTATTATGTTCTGAAATTGGAGGGCCTGTATAATATCCTGCAGATCATAGAATGGTGGCCACCTGTATAAAGTATAAACATCATTCATTGACAGGTTGGTTAGCCACATTGCGTCAAATACCCGGATTGTCTCCATTTGGCTCCCTTTTTGTAATAGTATGACCGCTTCTCTTGTACGCCAGTCATAATACCACCACTTGAAGTGGGGAGTGAAGTCCTGTGGTATTTCCCTCAATGGAATCTTAGACATAGTACGCAGAGGACTCCACTTCAACACCACTTTGGGTTTCCTAATCCTTGGGTCCACCTCTGACCTTCGAATATACCTCGTCGGTTGTTGAGGCTTGAAATTAACCCATCATGTGTGGTATTCTCTCTTCAACGCAGCTTCAAACCAGCCAGACATCTTCATGGGGTCAGCATACAACATGTTCAGGCGTGCCAACTGGTTGAGCTTAAAACCAGGAAGAGTCTTCAGATCATGTGGAAGTCTGAAGTACTCGATTCCCTTCTCTCTTTTCACTACATATACATTTAGATCCTCAAAGTAAGCCCACGTGATTATCTTGCCAGACATCTTAAGATGCTTCTTGACTTTGTAGAGCTTGGTGTAGGCACTCGTCTTTTGCGCTGTGCGTTGTGCACGAATCTCTGCAAAACAAGCCTCCCATTCAGCCTTTTTGTTTTCAACATCGGCATCTGTGGCTTAGGCTTGGCTTTCAGATTTCTCAGTCTCCCTCTCCATCATATCCAATTTAACATGCATATCACTATCGAGTGTATCTCCAAAATCAGGGACCACATTCCCTCTCGATCAGTATATATCTGGATAGTGCTGTGCTGTGATGTCTTCAATCTCTATCTCATCAACATCATTGAGCTTGTCATCACTAGCAACATCGACAGTAGGGGCATCCTTTACCAATTCATCCGGGTTTAACCGGAACATTTCTGCGAGTTGCTCATCAGTGAGGTTGTGAATAATTTCTCCTTCTTCGGGAGTATAGCTTACAGACCTCCTGAAAATCCCTTGCAGATCAAGTATCATTGTGAGATGAGACTTGATCTGCTGAAGGGGAGCAACATCATAGTCATCTCGCTGATAATGTGGATCTGCTTGATTTAAAACATTTAACATATCATCCATCAGTAAATAATCAAGACATTAAACATTAAATATATATACATAAACATTCAAGCACATAAGTTTAATACAATATTCAAATTACACATGATTTAAATTACACAAAACTCTAAGCATTACTTTTGTCTTGGATCATGCGTTCCTTTGCTGTCGGGGCTGATGTCGAGGCACCTGGATCTTGAGTATTTTTGGTCCACCTCTCACTAGCTTCCTATGCACCCGGAGCAGATGACTCTCCTCCTCCTTCAGTGTCTCCTCCATCCTCATCATCACCTTCATCATCACCATCATCATCATCATCATCATCATCATCATCATCATCATCATCACTATCATCATCATCACTATCATCACCATCATCACCGTCTCCCTATCTAATCTTCAGAGGCTCATCCTTTGTGCCCTTAAGTTTGAGCAAGATGGTCCTCTTAGCATCCTCCAACTCCTCAATCTTCTTAGTAGATAACACATTTTGCTCCTTGAGTTGGGAAATCTCTTGACTCTGAGCAGCCATTTGCTGAGCCTGCTCCTCAATCTGCTATGCCTGCTAAGAGATTTGCTGTGATTATGCAGTAGTAAGCTCCACTAACTTTTGGAACTGAGTAGTCTTCTCGTCATCGGCTGCTAACAGCTTTAGCACCATACGATTTAGTGCTGAAATCTGTTCCTCTACCCCACTGGGAGGTAGAGATGATCCTGAAAGAAAGGATTAGTGATATGATGGTCCTGCCTGGTGGCTAGAGGTGGTGGTGGTGGCAGTGGTGAATATGGGAGGTGGTATGTGTGAGGGTGGTGATGGGTAAGCTGAAGTGGTGGTGGATGTGATGTGGGGAAGTGGTGGTGTGTGTGATGTGGGGAAGTGGTGGAGTGGCTGGGGTAGTGGTGGTGTGTGTGTGGTGGCAGTAGTGGTGATAGGTGGAATGGTGGTAGTGGTGAATATGGGAGGAGTGGTAGAGGTAGTGGGTGGTGTGGTAGAGGTGGTGGCTATGGTGGTGGTGGTGATGAAGGTCATCCTCCTCTTCTTCATCTTCATCCCAAGGGGCTGAGCCATCCTTTTCCTCCTCATGCCCCTTGAGGTGGATGCTCCCCCTGGGATGTTGCTGGACTGACCTGGTGAGTAGCTGGGGTCGGCTGTAGTCTCCCCAGACTCGCTAGGGCGTCCTCCAACCTCCCGAATGCCTAGGTCGGTGGCAACCACCCTGCTGCCCACTTTCCTGGTTAGGGGCTCTTCATCACTCTCTTCCTCCTTATCAGGAGGACAAAAATCCTGATGGAAACTGGCGGTGGTGGCATCTGCATGAGTGGGTGGTGGAGGTGTAGAATGTGCAGTGCTGGCCCTAGAAACAACGGGGCAAGAATCTCCACCAGTGACACCGTCATCATCATCGGAGTCATCAGATGGAAGAGCAATCTGCTCAACATCTAAATCACTCTCCTTGTGGCGCCACTTATTCCTTGCAGCCCCATGTACTCCTCCTGGGCTAGGTGCCTGAATAGTCTCCTCACAGGGGGCTTGACTTGCTTTCCCTTGTAGACCTTCATGTAGCCCAAAGTAGTGTCATCCATCACCTCAAGTGATACCGCATCATGGCTCTCCTTAGGCAAGGAAGGCAGCTTCTCATCGATAATCATCTGTAAGAATCTTGGGTACATACAGAAGCCCTCCTTCCCTTTGGCCTTAAGATTTTCTATCAAGTATGCAAAGATCATGCTAGAGAAGCTGAAAGGGTGGTTCAGCACCAGTGCCAAGTAGGCCTTCTGGATCTGGTCTGATAAGTCTTCAAAGCCACCCCTCCTTGAAGCTATGCACTTCAGTATCACGTGTGCCAAGTACTTGAATTGGGGACTCAGGTTGCTTTTGTTTAGCACACCTGCATTGATGTCCCCAGAGTACTTTATCTTGAGGAAGCATCCCCTCACTCTCAGAGGGTGTAGTCTGGTTAGGTGATCAGCATCCTCACCCAAGTCCAGTACTCGTCTAATATCTGCAGCTGTCACCTCTATATCTTGCCCAAATACAGTACTCTTGATGCAGTAGGGCTCACTAGATCGATCAACTGATGCACCCTCCTAGAAGGCCTGCTGTATAGACCTGTAGGGAGTGCATGGTGTAGAGATGGCTCGGTGTATCCGTGATCTCTTCAGGAAAGCTATAATGCCAGCAAACTCGGTAGCGTTTCGAGTGGTGGGGTCCAGATGAGCACAAATATTGTGCTTTGTGTTGATGGTCCACCGATCAGCCATCAATCTGTAACACAAGAAGCATACAAGTTAGATCATCACACAATAGAAACCATTTCAAATTAACCTGTTTGAGATCAGTTTGGTTCAATTGTGTGATTGAACCGTACGACTGGGTTCAGTCGTTTGACCTAACATGCGACTGAATACAATCGGGTGACTTATCTTGCGACTGAGTTCAATCGGGCGACTGAGCCCGCGACTGGTTCAATTGGCCGACTGAGCTCATACGCATTGTTCATTCAGCCGACGACTGAGTCATTTGTCCAGCTTAATCGTGCGATTGTAGTTCATCCGGGTGTCTAGTCGCATGACCTACTGTCAGTTCGATTCAGATTCAAATTTTGAGCAAATCTTAACATTAGACATGGTGGTTTGGCTCATTAGACTCGCAATAACCCTACTCAACATCTAATAACCTTGATTTCAATATTTTACTTAGTTTTATTAGTTAATTCGTTCAACTAAGTTTCGGTTCTTGGTTAGGGCCAAATTCCTTGATTTAGGGCACAAATCGACTGGTATTAAGGTAGGTAGCACCACATTGTACCTGTATAACAACCAGCAATTGTCAGAATCTTGAAATTTGAAGTCAAGTCAGGTCAGAAGAAAATTTGACAGAGTAACGGCTCGATATGCGATTTTAGGGCGATTGAGGGGTGTTGAGTATGTGCGATCGACTGTGGCCCTCTTTATACTGAATCTAGTTTCAATCGGGTGACTAGATCCATTTGCTCTTTTCATTCGGGCGATTGGAACCCAGTTGGGCGATTGGTTCAGTCGATCACCTTCAGTCGGCTGACGGGTTTCAGTCGGGCGACTGACTCATTCGGATAACTCCATTCGGGCGACTGGCTCAATCTTGTAAGCCATTCGTGTGAATGGTTCATACTCATGCTCCATTCGGTTTTCTAGTGCATAAGTATGGTCCAATCGTACGGCTGGTACATACTCATGGTCCAGTCGTGCGAATGGATCATACTCATGGTTTTGACTTTATGACCATTTGACATTTAACCCCATTTAACTATTGATTGAACATTTTGAGCATTCGATCATCTCAGACATGATCATTTTAACTTTGAAAACTTTTGATCACCTCCGTCGTGATCCTTTTCAGCAAAAAACATTTTGTCACCTCTGACGTGACCCATTTAACATTTGAACACACGTTTGGTCACCTTAAACGTGACCTTTTTAAGTAATTTAATCCCATATTGAATCCCACGACATAGTCTGACCTATAACTCTAAATTGGATAAATGTTAAAACAAAACAAAAGGGCCAACATTAAAAGACAAAACTAAAGATGTTTTTGTGATTTTGTGTGAGGTGGAAATCTTAAGATAGAAATCTAACAAATTTATTTCTTGAACAGGCAGCTTGAAGTTATGTTGACCATAAGTGGAGCGATTAATTATGGAATCATACAGGTAATCAACTCATTCAGGACATGTTACCAAAACCATTTGATGCTAGATTCTTGTTTTCGTCGAGAGTCATTATCAAATTAAGGAAATCATACTAGTACTATCAGACGCACACATTGATTTGGACTTTCAAGAATTGCAGCCATGATGATTGTCAGTATACTTTTCCACTTAAATCCATACACAGACTTTTGACACAGATTGGTGATACATTAGGTTAGTTTATTTCAACAAGTATTTGTGGATCTCATGCTTATATGGTAATCAACATTCCTCAGGAGAGTTTTGAGCGGTCTACGGGTATTTTTGACAATAAGACACTATTCTTAGAGCTTTCAAAGAGAAGCCAAGCCTCAGGTCAGTGCCACCGCACAGTAGAGAGGCGGCAAACAACAATGAATTCTAGAATATATAGGTTATGCCACCGCACAGCAGAGAGGCACATAACCTATCTTCTTGTTTGAGCAATTTATTTTTGTTGCACATATCCATAGGTTATTAGTTTGATTGCTTTTTGCATTTTTCATCATGTGCTTTGCTCATATTTGGTCATCCACACACATTTGTGGCGTTTATTTTGCTCGTCACCCCTTATTGGAACTCTGTTGATTGTGTTAACCAGGGACAAGATGATGACACACAGCTTTTTGAACAACATAGTTTGATCTTGAGATCACCAACAGGTCTACTTATCTATTGTGTTGAATCTACCGACACATCATCTAATGGTCTAGCAACCTCTAGGTCTACTTTCTCCATGTTACCTTAGTAGTAGCTAGTTTTATTATCATTTTTCCTTTTATTTTTTACTTAGACTTCTCAGACTTATACTTTGAATTTCACATCTAATTCAATTTAAATCTTTTAAAGTCCCAAATGCTTTGTTCCCGTGTACTATCATTTTCCATAGTCGTTGAATTGATATCTCAGATACGATCTCATTTCTATCAGCTTGCCTGTCCTCTTCCCTCGTTTTTTAATACTAAGTTAACCTATTCTCCCCCTAAAATTCTAAAACCGTAAACAATTTTTGTTTTCAGGATTTTAATAGGCGAAGAAATGAAATCAATAAAATAATGAAATAGAATAAACTAGAATAAAAGAAAATAAAAGAAAATGGACTTGACGCATCGGACTAGACCTGTTCATCGTCTGGAATTACATCACTTTTCTTTTTAACGCCGTTGACCTCTAACAAATATAGAAAACATGGTTTATCAAAGGCTTTTGTATAGAGGTCAACGCGTTGAAAATCCGTATTTATTTTAACAACATCGATTAGATTCTTTTCAAAATAATCATGTATAAGTGATATTTAATGCCGATGTGTTTGGTCTTAGGATGTTGGATAGGATTTTTAGTAACACTATTGCAGCAAAATTATCAACAATATAGGGGTGTTAGAAAATTTCAAACCATAGTCCCGCATCTGCTGTTGAATCCAGGTGATTTGAGAACAGCAGCTTGCCGCAGCAACTTATTCAGCTTCACAAATTGACAACACAACTGATGTCTGCTTCTTACACTACCGCGTGACTAATCTTCTCCCAAAGAATTGACAACCTGCTAAGGTGGATTTGTAGTTCATCTTGCAACTGCCATAATCCGAGTCATTGTACGCGATAAGCTTGAAATCATCGTCATGAGGATACCACAACCCAAGTGTGGGTGTACCCCTCAGATAACGAAATATCCTTTTGACCCCAATAAGATGGTTTACTTTTGGTTTTGCCTGATATCTTGAACAAAGACATGTTGCATACATAATATCAGGTCTTGAGGCAGTGAGGTACATGAGGGATCCAATCATTCCTCGGTACATGGTGGCATCAACCGGATCACCATTCTCGTCGGGTGCTACATCATGATTTGTAGCAAGTGGAGTCCCAGCTGCAGAAGCATTCTCCATGTCAAACCGACTAAAAATATCCCCTACATACTTGTTCTGATGTAGAAATATCCCCTTTGGTGTTTGATCAACCTGTAACCCAAGAAAGAACTTCATCTCTCCCATGGCACTCATTTCAAAATTTGCCTTCATTACTGCTTCAAATTCTTTACATAATTCTTTGTTCTTGGAACCGAAGATTATGTCATCGACATAAATCTAAACTAGCAGCAGATCACCATCCTTTTCTTTGATGAACAGTGTACAGTTAATTACACCTCTGCGAAATCCGTGTTTCACTAGGTGAGTTGAGAGTTTTTCATACCATGCTCTCGGGGCTTGGTGAAGCCCGTAGAGAGCCTTATCCAGCTTGTAAACTCTGTCCCAATGATATGGATCCTCAAATCCTTCGGGTTGACTGACATACACTGTTTCCCGGATTTCTCCATGAAGAAACACACTCTTTACATCCAATTGATAGACTTTAATCTTCCTGTAAGAGGCATAGGCTAGGAAGATATGGATGGCTTCCATTCTCACCACAGGTGCAAACACTTCATTGTAATCAATCCCCTCGACTTGTCGAAATCCTTGAACTACAAGTCGAGTCTTGTTCCTGATGATGACACCTTGTTCATCTTTTTTACATTTCAATACCCACTTGGTGCCAATGACTTTAGCACCTTTAGGTCTATCTACCAGTGTCCATACACCTAACTTCTTGAACTGAAGAAGTTCTTCTTGCCAGGAACTCACCCATGCCTCATCATTTAGGGCTTCACTGATGTATTTTGGCTCGAACTGAGACACAAAACAACGGTCTGCACCATCGTGAAGATACCCTTTTTCCATTATCGAGGCATAATCAGTTGAATGCAACTGATTTCTTGTCTGAACGCCTGATCTGATATCCCCAATGACATGTCTAGAGGATGATAGACATTTAGGCTTGATCCAGAGTGATGGGAACAACTACCTCAGAATCAAGATTATGAACGTTAGGTTCCGTATCTGAGGCAGTAGGAGTGTGAGGTTCCGAAGACTCAGAGGCATCAATGTTAGATGCTTGTGGACTTGTAGTAGTAGGAACCTGTTGCTCCTGAGTCTCCTGATGATTCTCCACGGTCTCATTGTCAGAGGAAGAGTCACTTACCGCGAGTGCTCCCCCTGAGTGTGTAGGTGATTCACCTTGTGAGCCAGATGATGTAGAGTCCTGTGATGGTGTGTTTAAGACATCATACATCATTTTGGCTGCTAACTCATCATCAAAGGTGGAGAGAGGGATGTTGAAGGACTTGAAGAATCCATCATAGTTGAAAAAGAAGGCGGGTCCTTTTCCAGCAGGAGGGGTGGTGTATCTCTGAACATCGACGTTACACCACATCTCTACTTGACCCGTTAAGTTGTTGTAAACTCTCTTATTCTGTATGTTGTATCCTAGAAAGATGCCCTCTTCAGCCTTTTCGCTAAACTTCCCTTCCTGAGTTTTCTTCAGCAACGTACATGGTGCTCCAAACGGTTCGAGATACTCCAGATTTGGTTTACGTCGTTGAAGTAACTCATAACACGTCTTGCCATGACGTATTACCACTAGAACTCGATTTAACGTGTAACATGCATTGGCAACTGCCTCATTCCAAAATTGGATAGGCAGTTTCGAGTCTGCTAGCATTGTGCGTGCTGTCTCTATTAAGCTGCGATTCTTTCTCTCAGCAACTTCATTCATCTGAGGAGTGTAGGCAGAAGTGAACCGGTGCACAATTCCCTTTTCTTTGCAGAAGGCCTCCATTCATTGGTTCTTGAACTTGGTTCCGTTGTCTGAGCGTACTTGTCTTACCTTCAGCTTGTAGAGAGACTCTAGTGTAGTTACCAATTCTTTGAATGACTCAAATGTTTCTGATTTTGATTTCAAAAACATCGCCCAAGAGAATCTTGAGTAGTTGTCTGTAACTACATAGCAGTACAAGTCGCTTGCGATGCTTCTTGTACTGATTGGACCAAACAATCCATGTGAAGAAGCTCAAGAGGCAGTTTTATAGAATTAACTTTCTTTGCCTTATGAGACTTCTTTGTCTGTTTGCCTTTCTTGCAGGCAACACAAAAATCTAGGAGTTGGAAGTTCTTGAAATTGACTCCTTGCACTAGATCATTCTGGATCAAGTGGTTCATCTTTCGTGGATTGATATGCTCCATATTCTTGTGCCAGGAGATAGAATCCTTCTCAGTAGCTTTTGACAAGAAGCATTGAACTTGATGATCGTTGTGGAGGCCTTCGATAGATCCAAGATGTAAAGGTCATTATATCTTGAGGCTGACATTAATACTTGTTCCTTCTAAATCACATAGTCCTTTTTCAGGACATAGCACTTCTTATTGTCAAAAACTACCTTAAATCCCTTGTCACATATTTGGGAAACAGAAAGCAGATTATTCTGAAGTTGTTGAACATAGTTTACCTTGTCAAACTTAACTTTCTGGTTCCCTACTTCCCTTTGAGCTGTGATGCACCCTCCTTTGTTTGCAGCAAAAGAAACATGACCTCCTTTGATTTGTTTGACGTTTGATAGGAGTGCCCGGTTTCTAGTCAGCGAACACCCTGCACATTCAATTGAAAAGATTAGTTAAGGTGAGGGACCCAAGCCTTAACCGGCTTGGGTGTCCCAAGGCATCACACATCATAAATTCTACCCATTGTCCATTAGAGGGTGAGGAAGATCATTTGTCTTCTTGTTCTCATTACCAGACATAGATTTTTCTTTCCATAAGCCAGCTTTGTGTAAGGACTGTTTATGATAAACAGATGACTAGCTGATAGGTTGAACTTTAGGTTCACTGACTCTTTTTGGTGGAGTCATGGAGCTTCTTTTGGAAGAGCTTGCTTTAGTGTCATAAAGTTCAATCTTTTTCTTTGGTGTCTAATAATAAGGACAATAAGACGCTATGTGCCCATACTTTCCACAGTTGTAGCATGATCTGTTTTCAACTTGACGATTTAACTGTTTCTGTGGAGAAGTATGTGACACACGAGTGACTTTATTCTGTTTGGGTTTTGACACTTCTTGTTTAGATGCTTTATCTTGTTTAACAAAATTATTTGTTTGAACATTGTTAACATCTTTTCCCTTTTGTGTATTTGGACTTAGACATGCAGCACGTGATTGATTAATTTGTTTGGTATTTCTTGGTTCAGAAATAGACTTTGTTGAACCAGACTTTATTTTAACCTTTTCAAATTGTTCGTCCAGATTAACACAAGGCATTTTACCTTTTGATTTTGAAGTGGCATCCTTTTGTTTAGTGACAGATTCATTTGGTTTACATATGAAATCTGGATCACTTACAAGAGGAGTGGACACCACATGATCCTTGATTGGGTTATTAGTTATTGGTTTACTTTTGGAATTCATCAAGTCTCATGTGGTGGTGGTACCACTTTATATCCCAACCCTCCCCATTGTTGCGCTCTCTCACTAAGTGTTGGACAATATGAGACGAACTTGTCCAACTATGCAGTTTTTGTTTTAATGAATTTACTTCTACTTCCAAAACTTCTTTTGTTTCTTAGTGTCTTCTAGGGAGTTTAGATAGAACTTAATGTCATTAGCTTGGTTAAAGGCTACAACTTTAGTTTCCCTAATTTGTTTATTCAAGAGTTCTATCTTTTCTTTATAGCTGTGCTTATTTTGTTTTAAGACTCTATTGGCTTCAGTGCACAGTTGTAAGTCCTTTACTAAGTTATCATTATGGTCTAATAACCTAGAAAATTTCATATCAATGCTTTCCTTAAATTTATTGCAAATCTGAACAAGTATGATTATTGAAAAGTTGAGTAGTGGTACTTACCTGAGAGGATGTGGTTGAATCAGCCATCAAAGTAGTTTCTGACTTTTCTGGTTCGGGTGATTTTGGACTTGTTGAACTTGTCCCTTCTTCAGCCAGGTGATCAACTACTGTTGCAGATTCTTCAACATTTGACATCGCAAGTTCCACTGCAATATCACCTTTGCTTGCTGAGTCGTCATCTAGATCCTCAACACTAGCAATGTTGGATTCTCCCGGAGACACAAACCGAAAGCTCCAATATTGTCCTTCGTCATCGTGAGCAGTCAAGGCTTTAGGATCCTTACTCGATGAAGTAGGACTGCTTGTGGTTTTATCCTGACGAGGAAAGATGAGAATGGATTCGCATTTCCCGTCTTCTTGGGCTTCACACATTCACGTTTGAAGTGCCCCTTTTCCCCACAGTTGAAGCAAGTAACTTTGGTCCTGTCTAAACCAAAAGTTGTGTCCTTAGTGGCAATCAAATTCTGTCCGATCTTCTTAACAAACTTCTTAGCTCTCCGAACAGCACTTGCTAAGGCCCACATGATGTCCATTCTTTCCAACTCTATCTCATCTACCCGCTCGTAGTCCTCGTCTGCCAGATAGCAGTTCCCAATTTTCCCAGCAACTAGTCTGTCATAGGAGTGGAAAATAGCTGCTAAGAGATCCATGTGCTCCTTTGCTACCTCTACTGTCACATTCCCAAGATTCTCGGTCTTCAGTTTTGTAGAATTTGCTTTAGGTGCTATGTATTGGGTACCAGACGAACCTGACATGTCAAATCCTGAAGTAGTAGCTTGTGATGGACCAGCTGAACTCAACACAAACGCCATTTGAAGTGGTGCTCTAGATGTTTTGGCTTGTGGAGTTGAGTTGTACAGTGCTGGATTCTGATCATATGAAGACTTTTGGGCCCTGTACTTCATCCTCAACTCTTCCTTTCGCAGTTTCAGAATGAAGTCGTTGATATCTAACTTCGCTAGCATATCATTCTGTCTGAGGTTGGAAACAAACGAACTCCACTTCTCGGGCAACCCATCTGCAAAGTTTGAAACTTTGTCTTCCATAGACGTAGTGACTCCATGAGTGTGCAGCTCACTCATCAGGTGGTAGAATCGATCAATTACGTCGTCCAAGCTCTCCTTTCCCATGACGAGAAGTTGTCAAACTCCTTTTTCAACTCTTTAGCCTTCAGAGCTTTTAACGATGCATTTCCCTCATACCTCTTTTCCAATGCATCCCACAGCTTCTTAGCTTGCTTGTTCTCAAAAAATTGATGGAATATGTCCTTAGGAATTCACTGAGTTAGCAACACATATACTTTCTTCTCTGAATTGTACTTTACCTTTTGGCCGTCAGTCATACCGCTTAAGGTGAGTTTGACTCCATCTGCACCTACAGGCATACTATATCCTGTCTTTATCGACTCCCACAAATGGGATCTACTCCATTTAAGTAAATCTCAAAACTTTGCTTCCATTATGGGTAATCATCTAACGTTATAAGCTTAGGGAGCTTGTTATGATTTCCCACTTTATTTTCTAGAAGCAACAGATTTTGAATCCTGGAGTCCCTTCCTGCGGTGAACACTGAATATTGATCCTCCATTACTATCAACTTTAAACTTTGGAACAAACTATTTTACTTGTGCGAATGAAGGTGTGCGATTGGACAACTAGTGTGATTGAACAATGCAAATGGCTCGAACGTGCAAATGAACCAATGCGAATGAATCAATTGTGCGAATGGACAGGTGTGGATGAACAGTGCGAATAGACAGTTTAGTCGTACGAATGGATGTACGAATGAGTCCAATCGTGCATATGAGGGATGCGTATGAATTCAGTCGTGCGATTGAGTCAATCGTGCGACTGAAGCTGCCGAATCTTGAGAATTCAAAAGTTTAAGTAGTTTGACGCAAAAACACGAATTTCTCAAGAACCCTAATAGCCGTATGCCGGAAAAACGTTAACTTTACAACCTGGAGACGTTCGAAACAACGTTTGACACAAAAGGATTGCGTTTTTGCGTGAAAAACACAATTTTTATATAGAAATCGATTGAATCACACGTAAATCAAGAGCCTTGGCTCTAATACCACTTGTTAGGGACTGTGTACTTGACGGAGTACTAACTAATTCACGTGTATACTGAATCAAATAGTACGGAATCCTATTTGATTGGCGATCCAATCAGTGAGAACGTTAAACCGATCGATATAAGATTAATCTAAACGTTAAGAACGAATAGGAATCGATCAAGAACGATCTATGAACTTGGACTGGATTTCTTGAACGTTCTGGACGGCTAGGGTACGTGTAGGAATCGAATTCTTCAAAGTGTTATGTTATTCCATGAATTAAGTGGTATTTATAGGTTAGGGTTACTCATTCGTGCGACTAAACCATTAGCATGTTTCAGTCATGCAACTGAGTCTTGCGGTTGATCCATTCACACAACTGAGTGTTCCGTCATGCGACTGAGTCAATCTCATGTCACAATTGTGCGACTGATCCAGTTTCCTGGTTCAGTCGTGCTACTGGTTCATTAGCATGAAGTTGTTCATGCATATGGTCCATTAGCATGGGCCATTCGCATGAGAACTTCATATGACTAAGTTTGAATATGTTTCTCAATCATTCTTTGACTATGATCTATTCAAACAACCATAACCTATATAGTTGGTTCAATATGCGTTAATAAATGATAAACACTAAATGATACACTGAAACATTAAACATTAAGATCAATAACCACATAATACGTTTCATTCAACTCATATATTTCATTTACATTAAGGACATGACAGAAATATTACATTAAGATCGTAACTAGGTACATATGGATCAACAAAACATCAAACACAAATTATGTTTCATTGAACCCATTCACTACATATGTGTAAGACATGAAAGACTTTTACATTAAGCTCATAAACTAGGTACACACGTATCTACAAACTCCCCCTGGACCAAGTTTACTCTATTGTCTAACACTCTTCATATGTTTTTGAAACTTCTTGTATTCTCCTCTCTTGTAACTCCTGCATGTATTTCAAATGCAAAGCAGAGTCTTATCACGTGTTGAAACTGGAGAGCTTGTACAATGTCCTGCGTGTCATAGAACAGTGCCCACTTGTATAAAGTATAGACATCTTCAACAAACAAGTTGGTAAGCCACATTGGGTCAAATACTGTGATAGTCTCTATCTTTCCATCTTTGTTCAGAACTATGACCGCTTCTCCCGTCCTCCAATCATAATACCACCATTTGAAGTGTTGAGTGAGGTCCTGAGGCATTTCCCGTAAGGAATCTTTGACATTGTGCGTGAGGGACTCCACTTCAGCACTACTTTCGGCTTCCCAAATATCGGGTCCACTTCAAACCTATGGATGTACCTCTTTGGTTGTTGAGGTCTGAAGTTTACCCACAGGTGTGGTATTCTTTCTTCAACGCAGCCTCAAACCAACCTGATATCTTCTTTGGATTAGCATACAACAGATCTAAGCACGCCAGTCGGTTGAGCTTAAAACCAGGAAGAGTCTTTAGATCATGAGGATATCTGAAGTACTCAATCCCCTTTTCTCTCTTCACATCATAGACATTCAAGCCTTCAAAATAAGCCCACGCAATGATTTTGCCGGACACCTTATGATGTTTCTTGACTTTGTACAGTTTGATGTAGGCATTCTGCTTTGTAGGTGCGTGCTGGGCTTTCATTTCAGCAAAACAAGCCGCCCATTAGCTTTCTTCAATTCTACATTGGCGTTCAAAGCGTGGGCCGAGCTTTCTTCTTTCTCCTTTTCTTTCTCTACTTCATCCAGCTTCTCAAATGTAGCACTACCAAAAGTATCACCCATATTAGGTATAACATTGCCTTTGTGGTTAACATACTCTGCATAGTGCTCAGCTGTAACATCCTCAATCTCAATCTCATCGACATCCTGTATCTCCTCATCACTTAGTACATCAAATTCTGGAGCATCTTTGACAATTTCATCAAGATTGAGTCGGAATATCTCAGCCAGCTGGTCATCAGTCAGATCATGAATGATTTCTCCTTCTTTTGGAGTGTAGCTCACTAACCTTTTGATTATCCCTTGCAAGTCAAGAATCATGGTTAATTGAAACTTGACCTGCTGAAGGAGTTGGACATCATATTCATCTATTCGTAGAGCTTCATCTGTTTGATTAAACATTAAGCACAACACACATAAGTCATCATATAAAGCATTTAACATTAACAAGCATAGATGATAATTAATTACATTTATGTAATATAATTTAAATAGAAAAGTTTCTAAATACAATACATCTAACTATTACTTTTTTCTTGAATAACAGGTTCTTTAGCTGGAGGAGTAGAGGATGAGGCTCCTTGATCTTGATTCGTTTTAGTTTGCCTCTCCTGAGCTTGAGGATTAGAGGCTGATGCAGATGCAATGCATCACCTTCCTGATGTCATCCTCATCTGATCTTTTTGGCTCGGACCTCCCTCCTCGACATCTTTTCAGTATCATCTTCATCCTCATCCTCATCATCATCATCATCATCATCATCATCTTCATCATTACCATCACCATCACTATCTTTGATCTTTAGAGGCTCACTCTTTGACCCCTTTAGCTTTAGCATAATCTTCTTATTTTTCTTCTCGAGTTCTTCTATTTTCTTCACTGATGCCAGCACCAGCTCATTTTGACTTGTAAGCGCATGGTAGGCTTGGCTTAAAGCTCTCTCATACAGCTCGCTCTTCTCACTAAGCTCCTTAATCTTCTTGGCTTGAGTAGTATTAACTTCCATCATCTTGTGTAACTGAGAAGCCCTAAGCTCATCAGTTGCAAGCAGTCTAAGCACATTGCTGTTCAGGTTAGCTAGCTGTTCCTCTAACCTTATGTAGGGTAAAGAGGGTCCAGCGGTGAATGGAGTATGTGTGGAAGGACCGGCTTGGTGACTGGTGGTGGTAGATGTGGTAAATACGTGAGGTGGAATGTGTGTGGGATGTGGTGGAGTGGTTGTGGTAGTGGTTGTGGGATGAGAGATAGTAGTAGTGGGAGGAGTGGTGGTTGTAGTAGTAGCTGTGGGGTGATGATAGGAGGTGTGGTTGTGGTGGTGGATGTGGTAGTGGTGGTAGCTGTGGTAGTGGTGGTGGCTGTGGTAGTGGCTGTGGCAGATGATGTGATCATGGTAATCCTCAGCCTCTTGCTTTTCTTGTCGTGGGGATGAGCCATCCTGTTCTTCCTAGAGCCTTGGAAATGGGTGCTCCCCCTTGGCTACTGGGCTGGTCGGGGGTGTATGTAGGATCAGTATCGTTATCAGCAGCAACCCTAGGCTCAGCCTGGCGTCCCCCTACCGCCTCTATACCTTTCCCTGTGGCCACGACCCTACTCCCCACAGTCCTCACCAGATGCTCTCATCTGACTCCTCATCCTGATCAACTAAGAAGCTTTGGTGGAAGGTAGCCCCTTCAGTTTCACCAAGTTCATCACCACCCTAACCTTGGTCATCATCATCGTCGTCGTCATCTTCTTCAATGGGTTGCCATGATGGGCTTGACGTCGGAATCACTATCATCGTGACACCACTTCCTCCTAGAGGGCGCCACATAGTTTTCTCGGGCCAGGTGCCCAAAATTGACTCCTCACTGGGGGTTTAACTTGCTTACCCCGTAGACCTTCATTCTCCCCAGAGTAGAATCTGTTGGGTTTGTTGGACCATTATCAAAGTTGTTTAACCATTTAAACATGAAAAACGCAGCAGAATCAAACCTTAATATAATGTTTTTTAAACTGAAAGTTAAGGCTTATAACTTAGCAACAACAAACCAAGAACATAGGATCATATATATGTGAATCAACTAGCTATCAAGAAGAGATAACAATCAAAACAACAACCATGAAACTACTTTTCAAGAGCTGCTGAAAAACGTGAGTTTTGATGAAGATGATGATGTTCTTGAACGACCAAAACACCAAGGAGAGGTGTCCTCAAGCTTCCATACCACAAGCATCAAGCAAAGACCTTTCTTGCTAGGATTTGTACACCAAACCACCAAAGAAGGGTTGTTGGAAACTATTCCAACCGTGAATGTCTTCAAGTGTGGAGAGAGTTTCTTTTTTCTTCTTGGTCTTTTGCATGTAAGAGAGAGAGAGAGAGAGGAGGTTTTGTATGACTAGTAAATAAAGTCTTCACCCAAGACAACAAAAACCAACCACCCTAAAAGGGGGCGGCCAAAAATAGGGTTCCCCCTAATTTTAATTTTTGATTTAATTGTTAACTAGTTGTATTAATAAGTTATGTAATAAACCTTTAATTATATAACTCATACACTCTTTTATTATTTGATGTTATTTAACCAACTTAAATAACACTACAAATAATACTCATGAACAAAATATTCTTATAAGTTGTTCCATCTCATATGTAATTTATTTAGAAAATCCATTTTCCTAAATTGATGTAGTCATTTAATTGCATGATCATATCATCAATTAAATATATACTGTTGTTTGCTAAGCTTGTTATTGGGTATGACCCTACTTGGATCATAACGTAGTGACCACATCAATGTTCTATGTGTGTCTGCATAATGAATCCAACAATCTCCCACTTGCACAAGATTCATAGAAGAATGATGCAAGTAGTAAATACCACCTAACAACGGTTTACTACCCTAATACGTGTGACTAAAAGCCATTCAATAACATCATCCCCTTCAAGTATCCAACTTGAATTGATTTAGGTGAATCAATCATTTATCCTTTTGTTACAGATGTCATGTTAAATCCAAGGACACAAAATGATCATTCCTTTTTGATTTAACTTAATCATGCCTTAGACATCTTGCTCTCAATGAATAAGAGGAACAAATTCCATCTTGACTACATACGTTTCTCACAATCACCTCGTGTCACACCTGAACATAGCCTTATGTACTATCCATTATTTTAGAGTAGTGAAGAACTAGCTCAAGGTATAACATTTTTGTGAATATAAAACCCAACATGTATCTCAGGTCGGAGGATACCAAATGATATTCTCCTTTACTCAAATTTACTTATGATCAATTTAGAAGATTCCATGTATTAAAATTTGAGATGCGAGTTAGTCCAATATTTGTATCCCACAAATATCTATGAACTTTGGCAGCAACCAATTGCTCTATATTCATTCCTTACGAATATCCACCAATCCATGTTCATAATAGTCTTACTTTCATATTTGTTCCCACAAACATGACCGACTACGGACATTTAGAATAATAAACATATTCATGGATGTATATATGCTAAAAGGAACATAACGCTGAATATCACAAATATACGAAAGAGTTAAAATCACAGTTGTTCCAAACTTTTAAATACTAAACAGATAAGTTCTAATCACTAGAATATCGAAGTCCTAAGGCACAAGTATGACTTTCATGGTTTGCCCTTTCAAGGAGCTTCGTGGGTGGATCTGCAATGTTTTGATCGGTGTGAACTTTACGAATACATATCTTTCCCTTTTCAACTTCAACCCTTATGTAGTTGAATCTCCGATCAATATGTCTAGTCTTTTGATGTGCACGGGGTTCCTTGATTTGTGCAATCGCACCCTCGTTATCACGAAAGATTTCTAGGGGGTCTTGAATGGTAGAGACCACCCCTAGATCGGTGATAAATTTCTTTATTCATGCAGCTTCCTGAGCTGCTAATGAGGCGGCTATGTATTCGGATTTTGTAGTGGACAATGCTACCACGTCTTGTTTTGAACTCTTCCAGGACACTACTCATCCATTCATATTGAAAACATACCCCGATTGTGATCGAGAATCATCTCGATTTGTTTGGAAACTCGCATCCATGTAACCCTTTACAACGAGTTCCTCTTCATCAGATCCGTATATTAGAAACATATCCTTAGTCCTCCTAAGGTATTTCAATATACTTTTAACAGCCATCCAATGGCTATTACTTGGATTCTGCTGATATCTGCTTGTCATGCTTAATGCGCATGACACGTCCGGTCAAGTGCATATCATCGCATACATGACGAATCCTATAGCAGATGCATATGGGATGTCCTTCATTCGATCTTGCTCATCCTTTGAGCTTGGACATTGAGGTGTACTCATATTGTCCCACTTTGAATAGGTACCATCCCTTCTTAGAGTTTTCCATCTTGAACCTTTTCAAGATTTTATCAATATATGCACTTTGGTTTAAACCTATCAACCACCTCGATCTATCCCTATAGATATTGTTCCCAAAATATAGGCGGCTTCACTGAGATCTTTTATAGAAAAACAACTTCCAAGCCAGGTTTTAACACCTTCCATGGTTGGAATATCATTTCCGAAAAGTAGTATGTCATCAACATACAATACTAAGAGTAATTATGCTCCCACTAGCCTTCTATATATAAAAGCCTCGTCAGAGTTCTTGATGAAACCAAATTTCTTGATCTCTTCATTAAAACGTTGATTCCAACTTCTCGATGCTTGTTTCAATCTATCGATTCATCTTTTTAACTTGCATACTTTATTAGGATGTCATGGATCGACAAAATCATCAGGCTGAACCATATGGACAGTCTCTTCGAGATGTCCATTAAGAAAAAGCGGTTTTGACATCCATTTGCCAGATCTCATAATCATAATATGCAGCTATGGAAAATAATATCCTAATTGATTTTAGCATTGCCATAGGCGAGAACGTTTCATCATAATCAACCCCTTGAGTTTGAGTGAAATCTTTTGCTACAAGTCTTGCTTTGTAAGTATCCAAGTTTCCATGCATATCTGTTTTCTTCTTGAAAAGCCACTTTCATCCAACCAGTTTGGAGTTAAGTGGAGGGTCAACCAATTCCCAAACTTGGTTGTCATACATAGATTGCATCTCTACATTCATGGCTTCCAGCCATTTGTCACAATCCGAATTGGACATTGCATCATGGTATGTAGTTGGCTCATCGGAGTCAACCACATAGCATTCATTCATGAAAGATCCATATCTTTCAGGTGGAATTCTAACTCTACCGGATCTGCTAACGTTTTGTGTGTATTGATCAACCTCTTGATCATCATTAACAACCTCTTGTTGATTGCTAGTGTCAACCAAACGTGTATCGGCTTGTGGATTCTTGATCCTCACCAATTCCACTGTTCTGTACGTTATTCCTTCCATAAGGAACTTAGCTTCCAAGAACTCTGCCTTTCAAGCAATAAATACTTTTTGCTCTGTTGGATCAAAGAAGTAGTATCCTATACAGTCTTTGGGATACCAACAAATATACACTTAGTGGATCGACTTTCCAACTTGTTTTGGGTGTTTAGCATAACATAAGCTTCACAACCCCACACTTTTAATATGATAGCGATGGAAATCTTCCATGCCATATTTCAAAAGGTGTCAAATCCACTTTCTTGGTCGGGGCCATATTCAAAATACAAGCTGTGGAGAGCAATGTGAAACCCCAAAATGATAGAGGTAGTGAGCTTACATCCATCATAAATTGAACCATATCCAATAGGGTTCGGTTTCTCCTTTCAGACAAACCATTATGTTATGGTGCTCCGGGTGGAGTAAGTTGTGAGACGATCCCACAACTTCTTAGAAAAGCCTCACTAAGGTATTCACCTCCTCTATCTGAACGAATAACTTTGATAGTTTTATTGAGTTGATTTTCTACTTCATTCTTGAAGATTTTGAACATTTAAAAATCTTCAAATTTATGTGTCATCAAGTACACATAACCATAGCGACTGTAATCATCAGTAAAAGTAATGAAGTATCTTTCACCATTTCTTGTCATTTTCTTAAAAGGACCACATACATCAGAATGTATGATTCCCAATAAGTCTTTTGCCCTCTCGTTATACCACTAAAGGGCGACTTGGTCATCTTACTTTGTAAACAAGATTCACACTTATCAAATGAACCATTTTCGTTTGTTTTCAAAAGACCATTCTTCTGAAGTGTTTGAATTCGATTCTTGTTTATGTGACCAAGATGACAATGCCAAAGATAAGCATCACTTAAACCCATTTAAAAGTTTCTTGGTGCTTGTTTGGTATAATGAGTTATTATAGGATGAATCATCATGAACCAATTCATAGATACCATTAAAAGGCATAGCCTTGAAATAAAATACATCATCCATATAAATATAAATACCATTACTTCATAACCATATTGTTTTGAAAGGGAAACATAAATTATGTTCCTAGTCAAACTAGGAGCATACAAAATGTTCCTAAGAACAAGTTCCAAACCATTTAAAAGTTTCAAAATATAGTCTCCTTGGGCTTCGACATCAACTTTTGCTCCGTTACCCATGAAGAGACTTGTGTCTCCCCATTTAAAGTGCTTATTTATTTTGAACCCCTGCAACAAATTGCAAATGTGAGTTCCACATCTGGTATCCAATACCCATGTGTTTGAAGAAATAACATTTAAACCAATATGAATAATGAAAGTTGTACCTGAGGTTTGCCCAGCATCCCTCTTGTTTCTCAACTCTTTGAGATAGGTTGGACAATTCCTTTTCCAATATCCTATCTCTCCACACTCAAAGCATGGATTGTTCTCCATTACCTTAGGCTTCTTAAACTTAGGCTTTGGAGGTTCCGCTTTAGCCTTCCCTTTCCTTTGCCTTTGATGTACCCCTTTCCTTTGGCAACATTTGCCTTGGGATCGGGGAATGGCCTTTTCTTATTGCCTCCTTCATAGATTGAGAGAACAAGTAGAACCTTTCTACCCATCCCCGCCTTGGCTGTTTTGAGCATTGCATGAAGCTCAACAATGCTTTTGTCCCACCCGTTCATATTGTAATTCATTATGAACGTCTCAAACCTTTTATTAGGCCATTAAGGATCAAATCCGTGGCCAACTCCTTTGAGACGGGGCAATTACTCCTCTCGAGGCGATCAACGTGGCTTTTCATCTTAAGTACATAAGATGATACCGATTAGGTTTCTTCCATGCGACACGCGTGAAGCGCTCGAATCGTTTTGAAGCGCTCTACCCTAGCTTGTTGAAGGAACATTTCCTTTAACTGGGCAATCATGTCATATGCCCCAAGATGCTCCAAGTCCTTTTGGAGTTCAGGAATCATAGTTCCCAACATGAGGCAGGAAACCTGCATGGAATCCTCAGTGTACTGAAGCCAATCGTTATAGGCCTTAACATCCTCAGGGTCGGGTTGGTTAGGAATGGGATTGTCAAGGACATAGGCCTTTTTCTCTTGCTTGAGAACAATTCTCAAATTCAAAACCAGTCCATAAAGTTATTATGGTTAAGATGATCCCTTTCTAAGATGGTTCTCAGCGATAGGGTATGGACGGTCGGGTTGGTAGCATTATTGTTTGCGGCCATTTCTATAGAATTTACAAAGTCATATTAGTATTTCTGAAAAATTACATTTTAAATATCGATACCCTTTTAAGTCTCATATACAATTAATAATTAAAACCTAGAATCCAACGTTACATTTAAATGATGGTTAGGTGACCTTTATCCCACTATTTAAATTAACAAGGTAGTCAACATTTGACAATTGCAACCTTTTGCAACTTCTAGCCTTATGGAATTGGTTAAACATCTTATGTTTAGTTGGCATGTAAAATCCCATCAACACCATTGTACGCCATTCTTCGGTGACCCTATGCACATGGTTTCTAATTCAAGTCGTCCTACTTACACACACGTGTGAGTTTACACATACAAGTGGTTAGGTGACCTTTATCTCACAAATACGTTAAACCCACCTCAAACACACAAGTTCCCTAAAAGTGGTTAGGTGACCTTTATCCCACAAATAGTTCTCAAGTGATTCGAGTGTTGTGTAAAAGGATGGTGTTAAACTTGTTTCCAAAGGGATTTAAGTTTTCATTAATTCTAGTTATGAAAACTCTATGTCCCTTTTCGCATGTTTTCAAATACATGGTACCCTATGGTTCTCTTTTTAGTAAAACCCCTTTTATTAGAATCATTAATTGTTGGAGCATATATAGTCATATATAGTGTGTCCGTCGCTTGTCGAATAGTCTAGGCTTAATGTAATACACCTGACATGTTGTAAACACATGAAACTGGGCCATTCGCAGGAGCATATGCGAATGAGACTCAGTCGTATGACTGAGCCATGCTAATGGACCAGTCGTGCGACTAAGGGATGCGATTGGGACATTCATAAGACTGAACCATAAGTATGGTCCATTCGTATGATTGAACCATACGCATGGTCCAACCGTACAATTGAACCATACGCATGGTCCAATCGCACGAATGGGCCCAATCACATCTAATATGGGCCGAGGCCTATATATACCAGTTTCAATGTGTAGAGAGGAAAAGAATCTTAGTGAGAGTGTGCCCGGGAGCCTAGGGCTGCCGGATGAGAAGGGAGATCATGCTCGATCTCCCCTTGCCAAGAGTCTTGATTCTAATGTTGTAACGAGTTTGTAATCGTTAGGTTTTATCAATGAAACCATTCAATTATAGTTCATGTTATTGTTTGAATTTTGGTTTGTGTTGTTGTTTATCCTTCGTTAAAGAACATGCTTGGATGTTTATCGATCCAACCGACTTCACAATTGGTATCCGGTTACTGCTGGAATGATCTAACAATCATTCTAGCAACCCAAGCTCTTGATTTCTGGATCAAATTTCAGATCTTGACGTTAAACCCACTTCGTGTTCTTCGTGTTTTGCTCAGATCTTGTTACGTGTGTTGCTTCTATGTTAAAATCGAATTTGAAACCACGTTCCTATCACCCTTTCGAATCTGATGATACCTATTTTGTTTAGGTTCACGTAAAATTCATCAGATTAGGGTTTTGGGCAGCCCTGGCGGTTGCAGATCTGAAAATCTGCATGCAGACCCGTTCATGCGATTGGGCCATGCGATTGGAGCATTCGTACGAATGAGCCATGCGAATGGGCCTTTCGTGCGACTGGACCAGTCGTATGTTCAATCGTACGACTGGACCAGCCGCATGTTCAATCGTACCAATGAGCCATCCGCATTGACTCATCCGCATTTGTTCCAGACGAAAAAAAGAGTATGGAACTGCTTCTTGCACAGATTTGAGGATGAGCAAAGCATATTCACCCTAAGGTTCTTTTGTCAAATAAGTTCGATGTATACCCCATTATTCGTCAGACTTCCAGAATAGGTGAATGTAATTGGAACACGAAAGAGAGAAGAGAAGATGTCAGCAGTCGGTGCTGATTTTGTGGGGTAGTCAGGAGCATCTGACTACTTATGGGCAAATAAAGTTATATTTATCCGCACAGAGAGGATTCTCATTCTTAGGGGTAATCCATGTATAGAGAATTAAAGATGCAATCAGAAAGTGATGATGTGAGCAGGTTTCTGATGATGAATCTACATGCATGCTGATTTGATTGATATTGTCAGCTGTGGATTGGAACCTTCAACCTTTTGCCCAATACACCGTGTGAAGACGCTAGGAGAGCACAATGTCTATATATTGGGATATTCTGAATGTGCGGGGGAATTTCTGCAGGTGGTGATGTTAATCAGGTTAGCCTGTGTGAAGATTGAAGCAATGGAAAACTGTTCATGTCATTATCTGAAAAATCAGTCATGTGGGGAATCTTGCTGCTATGATGGTGTTCTGCAAAGTAAACAAAAGCTATTGTGCCTAAATTCATTTTCAAGGATATGGTAGCAACCTGATAGATTGGCAACGTTGGCTAATATGGTTTTTCGTTTGATTCTATTAAAAACCAGAGAAAAGATTGACTGAAGATTGTAAGAGGTGTTATCAACTATTCGCATGCAACGTCCAAGGGGGAATTTGTTGGAGCATATATAGTCATATATAGTGTGTCCGTCGCTTGTCGAATAGTCTAGGCTTAATGTAATGCACCTGCTATGTTGTATACACATGAAACTGGGTCATTCGCAGGAGCATATGCGAATGAGACTCAGTCGTACGACTGAGCCATGCTAATGGACCAGTCGTGCGACTGAGAGATGCGATTGGGACATTCGTAAGACTGAACCATAAGTATGGTCCAGTCGTACGATTGAACCATACGCATGGTCCAGTCGTACGATTAAACCATACGCATGGTCCAATGGCACGAATGGGCTCAGTCGCATCTAATATGGGCCGAGGCCTATATATACCAGTTTCAATGTGTAGAGAGGAAAATGATCTTAGTGAGAGTGTGCCCGTGAGCCTAGGGCTGCCGGATGAGAGGGGAGATCATGCTCGATCTCCCCTTGCCAAGAGTCTTGATTCTTATGTTGTAACAAGCTTGTAATCGTTAGGTTTTATCAATGAAACCATTTAATTATAGTTCGTGTTATTGTTTGACTTTTGGTTTGTGCTGTTGTTTATCCTTCCGTCAAGAACATGCTCGGATGTTTACCGATCCAGCCGACTTCACATTAATCCTTTTAATAACCTTTTATTAGTCACTTAATGATTAGGAACCATAAATTTTCAGCTTCTTTTGTTTGTTATAAGTTTGTTATTCACATCCAAATATCAAACAACCATCATATAACAAACAACCAAACAAGCATAATCAAACAATCACAAGTGCATAACGATAGCCGCTAAGTTGACCATACTTGTTTGCCATCACAAGTGTTTTCATTTGGTCATTCTTAAGGGTTAAACACAACACAAAAGATAGGATCTCCAAAGACCACTACTTGAAGTTGCATCCAAATGCTTCAAGTCCTTCTCTTTGTGCCTTCCTTTGTGCTTCCAACTTGTGCATCTTCTTTTACAAAATTTATATCCTAATACAAATTTTCTAATAAAAGAAAATACACCTAATTTATTTATTACATCACCATTGAATGAATAAAGAAAATTACATCCAAATACAAGCACAAAAGAATAATATTACAACCCATTAGGAATGAAATCAACCAAAACAAACATTCAACCAACAACCAAAGCAACACAAAGTCAAGGCTAGGTTATGCACTAATATGAACAACATTCAAGAATGAAAACAAATCCCCATTTAACCCTAAATTTTCAGCCAACATAAACCAAGAATTTAGGGTCTTTGTCCATACGAAATATAATCAACCATTTGACATCTCTCTTTCAAGGTTTAATCATAAGCATGTAAGATATAACCTTAAAAGATTGGGGATTCATCATATCATCACAAAACAGCCCCTATTAGGTTGTTAAAGTCCATAAAAGCAATTTTACAAGGACAAAAGAAGCTAGTCATCCACATATCCTACTCTAGATGCCAATGTTAGGTTTGTTGGACCATTATCAAAGTTGTTTAACCATTTAAACATGAAAAATGCAGCGGAACAAACCTTAATATAATGTTTTGTAAACTGAAAATTAAGGCTTATAACTTAGCAACAACAAACCCAAGAACATAGGATCATATATATGTGAATCAACTAGCTATCAAGAAGAGATAAAAATCAAAACAAGAACCATGAAACTACCTTTCAGGAGCTGTTGAAAAACATGAGTTTTGATGAAGATGATGATGTTCTTGAATGACCAAAACACCAAGGAGAGGTGTCTTCAAGCTTGCATACCCATAAGCATCAAGCAAAGATCTTTCTTGCTAGGATTTGTACACCAAAACAACCAAAGAAGGGCTGCTGGAATCTATTCCAGCCTGAATGTCTTCAAGTGTGGAGAGAGTTTCCTTTTTCTTCTTGGTCTTTTGCATGTAAGAGAGAGAGAGAGGAGGTTGATTGTATGACTAGTAAATAAACTCTTCACCCAAGACAACAAAAGAACCAACCACCCTAAAAGGGGCGGCCAAAAATAGGGTTCCCCCTAATTTTAATTTTTGATTTAATTGTTAACTAGTTGTATTAATAAGTTATGTAATTAACCCTTTAATTATATAACTCATACACTCTTTTATTATTTGATGTTATTTAACCAACTTAAATAACACTACAAATAATACTCATGAACAAAATATTCTTATAAGTTGTTCCATCTCATATGCAATTTATTTAGAAATCCCATTTTCCTAAATTGGTGTAGTTATTTAATTGCATGATCAGATCATCAATTAAATATATATTGGTGTTTGCTTAGCTTGTTATTGCGTATGACCCGACTTGGATCATAACGTACTAACCACAACACTGGGGGTTTAACTTTCTACCCAAGTAGACCTTCATTCTCCCTAGAGTAGTATCATCCATAACCTCGAGCACCACTGCATCTTCTTTCTCCTTCGGCAGCATAGGAAGCCTCTCATCAATAATCACCTGCAGAAATCATGGGTACATGCAGAAGCGTTCCTTTCCCTTTGCTTCGAGGTTCTCTATCAAGTACCAGAGGATCATGCGTGAAAAACTAAACGGATGGTTCAGTACCAGTGCAATGTATGCGTTCTGGATTTGGTCGTACATTTCATCGAATCCTCCCCGCTTGGAGGCTATACACTTGATGATTACCTGTGCCAAATATTTGAATTGCAGGCACATGTTACTCTTGTTAAGTACACGGCATTTATGTCACCGGCGTACTTAATCCTTAGAAAGCATCCCCGAACCGTGAGGGGATGTAGCTTAGTTGGGTGGGTTCCATCCTCACCCAGACCAAAAACCCATCTCAAGTCATCCTTAGTAATCTCTATCTCTTGACCGAATATGGAGCTTCGTATGCAGTGTGGCTATCACACCCCAACCTTGACGGCGAAATCGTCGAGATGTGAGGCTTAAGATTGTTCACAGCCACATAACGCTATATTTAAGTGTAAATATTAAAATTATAAGTTTCAAAGGGCATTACAAACATAAGTCTCAAAATATAAGATAATCCCAAATAAAAAAACACAAAATAACATTTATTTATTTAACTAGGTCCAAGTCCTAGTTTTATTACAAGCTTCAAAAGTCTAATTTAAAATTGGGGGTTACCTAAAACATGAAAAAAATAAAAGATGATATGGGTTAAAAGCCCTCTAAAAATTTCACGTATTGAAGTCCCGAAAGTGGTGTTTGAGTGGGTAGCAAATCACGATGAAAAGAGTAATCGAAGGAGATGTTTGTGTGGGTTTCAGGTGGAATTGAGAGTGTAGATAGATCAGGGATTGTTAAATGGTTCACTATGATTGATTAATTAAGTTATTATTGATTCTTTATGGCTCAACGGTTCGAGATTAATGGCTTTCGGTTACCGAACTCGTAAGCTCCCCATAGCCGACTTAACACCCAAATTAATGTGCATTTCGAGTTTGAAACGGTTACAAGAATGATTTGCGAACAGTTTCAGATCAAGAACGGTCGATTTTTGGTGGTTTTGGTGCCTCGCTGGACTTGGCCGGAGTCCGGCCGGCGAGGTCGCCGGAAAAACGGGAGAGAGAGGGGGAAGGGGGTTTGGGTTTTAATTATTTACACGATTGGTCCCTGCAGTTTTGTTTTTATTATTTTATGCTTAAAACTTGCATTTAAAGTTTTAAAAATAACAATTTAACGCCCTAGCTTAGTTGTTTTAGGTTCTAGTTAATAAAATTATCATGATTATTAATAATAATATTATTATCAATTTTATTATTAATATTATTATTGTTGCTATTATTATATTATCATTATAGTTATTAGTATTACTTTTATAACTTGTATTATGATAACTACTATTAACATTAACATGATTAATATGATTTGATATTTTTTTATTTTTAACTAAAAAGAATAATCATAAATAACACATGAGTTTCATAATTGTCAATAATGACCCTTATAAGAATAAATGAAGTTAACTTTTAATTAACAAAAAAAACGATATGTTACAGTCTCCCCAACTTAAAAGAATTTCGTCCAGAAATTAAGAAAAAAAGATAGTATACGAATAAGAACGGGTATCTCTTCTTCATGTGCTCCTCGCGTTCCCATGTAAATTCAGTGCCACGTTTATTTTCCCAACGAACCTTGACGATTGGGGTTGTTGTGTTTCTAGTCTTCTTCATTTTGCGATCCATGATCTCAACAGGTTTCTCGACAAAATTCAATGACTCGTCAATCTGGATGTCTTCCAACGGGACATGCAGACTTTCATCAGCCAAGCACTTTCTCAAATTTTAGACGTGAAACACAGGATGAACTCCAATAAGGTCGGAAGGTAGTTCCACTTTATAAGCCACTTTCCCAATCCTTTTCAGGATTTTGAAAGGTCCCACAAATCTTGGAGCCAGTTTACCCTTCTTTCCAAAGCGAACTACACCCTTCCACGGTGAAACCTTAAGAAGAACCATCTCCCCAACTTGGAATTCCAATGGCTTACGTTGCTTGTCAGCATAGCTCTTTTGATGACTTCTTGCCACCTCAAGGTTCTTGCGAATAATAGAAACTTTATCGGTCGTCTCTTGTATAAGTTCAAGACCAGTGATGAAGTTTTCACCAATGTCAGTCCAGCAGATCGATGAACGACATTTACGACCATAAAGTGCTTCAAACGGTGCCATCTTGATACTCGAGTGATAACTATTGTTATACGAAAATTCCGCGAGCGGTAGATGCGTATCCCAATCACCACCAAAGTCAAGAACACAAAGGCGTAGCAAATCCTCTAAGGTTTGGATCGTTCGCTCGGTTCGACCATCAGTTTGAGGATGGTAAGCCGTGCTTAGGTCCAATTGAGTACCCAAGAGTTCTTGAATAGACGACCAAAAGTGTGAAGTGAAACGAGCATCTTGGTCAGATATGATGTGCAGAGGTACCCCATGATGACTTACAATCTCATCAACGTATATACGAGCTAACCTTGATGTCTTGTAAGTGTCACGTATGGGTATAAAATGTGCCGATTTGGTCAATCGGTCAACTATCACCCATATGCTATCATGTCCTCGAGAGGTTCGGGGTAGCTTAGTTATGAAGTCCATGGATATGTGTTCCCACTTCCACATAGGGATCTCGGGTTGCTCAAGTAACCCACTTGGACGTTGATGTTCGGCTTTAGCCTTCGTACACGTGAGGCACTTAGCTACATAAGTCGCTATATCTTTCTTCATTCCAGGCCACCAATATTGACCACGCAGGTCCATGTACATCTTATCGGAACCAGGATGAATAGAATAATGAGTTTGATGAGCCTCATTCATGATAAAGGTACGAAGATTATCGCAATATGGAACCCAAATTCGATTTGCAAAGTACATCAATCCATTGGGTTTCGTTTTCAATCGGATTAAAAGATTGTGCTCCAACTCATCCTTCATTCTTCCTTCTTGTTGCACCACTTGTTGAGCCTCCAAGATACTAGACTCAATGTCACTATCTATTCTCAAGTTTTGTAGCAGTACGGTAGTCTCGTTGACATGTAGTCGGATCTCAGTATCGAACTCACCCAAAGTGTCAAACCATTGACGTCGATCACAAATTTCTTGGAATGAGATCATCTTGTTATGAATCTTTCGGCTTAGTGCATCGGCTACAACATTTGTTTTACCAGGATGATAACTAATGTCACAATCGTAATCACTAATCAACTCCACCCAATGACGTTGTCTCATGTTGAGATCTTTTTGATTGAAAACATGTTGAAGGCTTTTGTGATCGGATACAGGTAGTGCCTCCAAATCTTCAAAGCAAAGACAACACACCAAGCTCGAGATCATGTGTTGTGTAATTCACCTCGTGAACCTTCAATTGTCTTGATGCATAAGCTATGACCTTCCTTCGTTGCATGAGAACATAATCAAGGCCTTGTTTAGATGCATCACAATACACGGTGAAGTCGTCATTTCCATTGGGTAAGGTCAAGACAGGAACATTGCACAACTTATGCTTTAACGCTTCGAAAGCTTCTTCTTGCTCGGAACCCCACTCGAATGGTTTATTCTCTTGTGTCAAAGTAGTGAGTGGCTTCGTGATCCTCAAGAAGTTGGCAATGAATCGCCGATAATAACCAGCAAGACCAAGAAAAGAACGAACTTCAGTAGGAGTTGTAGGAACACACCAATTCTTCACAGCTTCCACCTTTGCAGGATCAACGTGAATTCCTTGGCTATTCACCACGTGTCCTAGAAATTGAACTTCCTCAAGCTAGAAGTCACACTTTGAGAATTTCGCATACAATTTCTCTTCTTCAACAACTCAAGAACTTGTCGCAAATGCAGTTCATGATCGGTGTTGGATTTGGAGTAGATAAGTATGTCATCAATGAAGACGATCACAAACTTTTCTAGATAAGGCTTTCATACTCGGTTCATGAGATCCATGAAAACAGTAGGAGCATTGGTTAAACCAAAAGGCATCACCAGAAACTCATAGTGCCCATAACGAGTACGGAACGCGGTCTTTGGGATGTCATCATCATGAACTCGCAATTGATGATATCCAGAACGTAGATCAATCTTCGAGAATATAGCAGCTCCTTGAAGTTGATCAAACAAGTCATCGATGCAAGGAAGAGGATAACGATTCTTGATGGTAAGCTTGTTAAGCTCGCGATAATCAATGGACATACGAAACGATCCATCTTTCTTCTTCACGAAAAGAACAGGTGCACCCCAAGGCGAAGAACTAGGACGGATGAAGCCTTTCTCGGATAGCTCTTGAAGTTGACTAGAGAGTTCTTGCATTTCGATGGTGCAAGTCGATATGGTGACTTAGCCATGGGGTTTGCTCCCGGTATCAAGTCAATTTTAAACTCGACTTCACGCACGGGAGGTAAACCACTAAGGTCATCGGGAAATACTTTAGTAAAGTCTCGTACGATAGGGATATCCTTAAGTTCTTTCCCTTTGACTTTCTTGTTGACCACGTAAGCCAAGAAGGCCCTATACTTCTTGCTCAAGCATTTTCGGGCTTGAGTGCAAGACATGAGTTTAAGTCCTTTGGAAGATTTTTCACCGAACACCTTCAATGTGTCACAAGAGGGTAACGGTATACGGATGCACTTCTCGAAACAAATGATCTCGGCATGGTGTTTGGCTAACCAATCCATACCAATGATGACGTTGAAGCTTCCAAGTTTCAAAGGAATAAGATCAATAAGGAAATCGTGTGTGTCAAGACTTAAGATGCAATCACGAATAACGACATCAACGGTGATCGGTCTCCATCGGCAACTTCAATGGTGAGAGGTCTTTCTAATCTCGTATGTGGCTTAGCAAGTATGGGTTCAAACTCTAATGAAACAAAACTCTTATCGGCTCCAGAATCAAATAGGACATAGGCATAAGTTTTATTAATAAGAAACATACCTGTTAAATTTAAAGGTATTTAACGATACAGTTAACGCATGAAAAGAATTAGGTCACACAAGTCAAAGGTAAGTTAACATACCATTACCATATTATTGTTTGCTTGTGCTTGATTTGCATTGATGTTGAAAGCACGTCCTCGGGCTTGTGGAAAATTACCCACAAGACGAGGGCATTGTGGGCGGAAATGACCAGGTTCCCCACAGTTGTAGCAAACACGATTTGTGACCACGGCGGCATTGTTAGGTGCACGGTGGCAAGTCACCACCAAGTGACCATATTTATCGCATAAGGTGCAGATACGGCACGGTTGATTTCCCGAATAGGGATACCTACAAGTGTTGCACATAGGCTGAGGACCAGCATAGGCCCTAGCCAGGAACTTGTGCCACAGGTGTAGCCACAGGTACAAGTTGTCTTTGGGGTTGTTTGGGTGCAGCCACAGCATAGTTGCGTGCCGGTGTGAACTTGCGCTTCTTCTTATTGTTGTTGTTATTGTGAGACAGTTCAGCTTTAGTCTCTTTAACGGCCTCGGTAGCCATCTTTTCAACCTTCTTTGCACCCATCACAGACATGGTACCCACTCGTATATGGTTCTCGGTGAGTTGAGTGGTGATAGTAATGGCTTCTTCCAAGGTTGTGGGTCGGCTACCCACCACAACATCTTGAATTTGGGGTGGTACACCCTTGATAAACTTCTCGATTTTGCGGGGGACAGTGTCGACCATGTGAGGCAGCAATATACTTAACTCATGATGCCTAGTTGAGTAGGCCAAATGATCACCATCGTTTTGCTTCGAGTTCCAGAATTCTTCTTCCAACTTTTGCAATTCACTTCTCGGGAAAAACTTCGCGAAAACGATGTTCTTGAACTCATCCCATGAGAGTGCCAATATAGCATCAGCTCCATGATTTCTCTTCTCGCTATTCCACCAGGTGAGTGCCCTTTGTTGGACCATACTAGTAGCATAACGAACTTTGAGTGCCTCGGGACACTCACAATTGATGAAGGTGTTCTCCATGCTCTCAAACCACTTGAGAAGACCAGTGGCTCCTTCCTTGCCACTAAAACTAGTGGGCTTGCAAGAGCTAAAGTGCTTGAAAGTGCAGGTTGGGTTGTTGCGCCCTTGGTTAGCACTATTCTCTCCTTGACCATTGTTGCTAGAGTTGGTCATTAAGGTGCTATTGAGTTCAGCAACCATGGTCGGGATGACAACATCCATTTGTCAGGCGATCATGGCGGCTAGCTTACGATCGGAACTTCCACGCTTTCCATGATGACGAGTCATGCTGGAATATGCAAAATGAGTAGACACGAGAAAGTGAATAACAAGGATTATAATTCAACAAGGATAAGGAAATAGTTGTAAGGCACATGGAATGGTTCCATTGGGTAACGCATCACCATTGGGAAACGTTGACACGTCAAGGTAAGTTGACCCATTCGCCTTAGAAATTTATGTATGTTGACCATAGTTTATCACTCATCCCAGAAATCTCCAGGTAAGCATAACTAGTGCCGTAGGATTTACGCGATATGCTTTCCTTAGCCTGAGGGCCTTTTGCTAGGAAATCCAGAATACAGGTGTCCATGTGTCACACAAATTTCTTAGGTTCATGAAATCAAGACCTTGATGAGATTTACATAGATTAGACATAAGTATAAAGATCAAAGTCTTAAGCATAAGTATACGATTCCATGTGTCATCGAGAATAAGATTAAGAAGTTTCCTTTGGCGGGGAGAGTCAAAGTGTCAAAGATAAGTCTAGGGAGACAAGTAACAAAGTTTAAACAATTACAAGGCAAACCTATGCTAAGGCATCAAGTTGCACATAAGTATGGCATAGCATTATGTAGCATGCAAACAATATATATACATTTCCTAGAATATACATATTATTCTATGAGGTTCATGCATAAGCTATAGTCTAGGTCACCATTTCTAATAACCTAAATCCCTATATTTATGGGCTCTGATACCAATCTGTCACACCCCAACCTTGAGGGCGGAATCGCCGAGATGTGAGGGTTAAGATTGTTCACAGCCACATAACGCTATATTTAAGTGTAAATATTAAATTATAAGTTTCAAAAGGCATTACAAACATAAGTCTCAAAAAATGAAATAATCCCAAATAAAACAAAATGTAAAATAACATTTATTTATTTAACTAGGTCCAAGTCCTAGTTTTATTGCAAGCTTCAAAAGTCCACTTTAAACTTGGGGGTTACCTGAAACATGATAAAAATAAAAGGTCAACTAAAAATAGTTGGTGAGTTTCCAAGGTTTTCATACATAATATGATAAATTTACAAGTAGCAATTCATGTCATAGGTTATAAGTTAGTAAGGTTATAGAACTCATATCATTACAACCAAACCGTGACTTGATTACAAGTATATAAGATTAGCTAAGGGTATTTGGTTCCCATGATGAACAAGCATACGTCATCAGGAGCCGGCAATACCTCGGCTTTAGCACCAAATAGGCTTGTTAGGCCTAAAGATATAAGACGTCACCAGGCTAGCAATAGTTAGTGATTGCAAACAAGAATATGTATCTCATATAAACACTTACAACACACAAATAACCATGACAAAATATAAAGATGAATTGCAAGTGCATTACAAGTCTCAAACGTTTATAAGTATATGATGTATAAGTATCATGTTTCACCCCAAAATAGTGTGAAAAATGTAAAAAGGGGCAAGGAAACTCACTTGATCAAATGAGTATAAGGACAATGATTAATAAGAATAATAATAGGTGTTGTTACAACGTGAATCGTCACAAAGTACCTAATTATGCATATATTTACAAGATTTAGGTTAATAACAAGATTAACGATTTAACGTGTACTAGGGTAATAGAATTGGGGGTTTCGATAAAAACACCTTATTTTAAATTTTAAAGAAAAAAAATGATACTAATTAAATAATTTGTCATAAAGAAATATGTTTACAATAATCAACAAAGTTTAAATATATAAAGTGTAAATATCTTTTTATATACATTTGTAAAATTATAGTTTTAAACAATAACATTTGAATTAATAAAAATTGCAGTGATATACATCATCATTTATAGTCTATCTTATAGAAAATATCATAATTATAACCTTTGTTAAAAAGTTTTTAAGTAAGTTATTTGATTATTTAAATCAGGTAAAAATTTAAAAATTATTTGGTGTCTATAAAAATTTTTAAAGTTTTCAAAAATTATTTTTATGTTTATTAAAATTTTTCCATAATTATTTTATTGGCTTAGAAGCCTTAAAAAAAATACATGAGGGTGCCCGGGTTCGAACCCGGGACCTCATGTTGAGAATGCAGAGTCTTAACCAGTGAACCAAGGCCTTAGCCGTGGTTCATATTGGTTTCTAATTGCTATAAACCCATTTAAAGAAAGTTCCCCTAAACCTTAAGAACCCTAGAATCATTAGCCCTAAATTGAACATTAATTTGATAACGATTATCAAAATTAACATGGGGCTTTGATTCCCCATGTCATTTCGAGTATATACATATGTTAAATTACCCAATTTGAAGATAGATGGATGACGAACACTACGATGAACAACCGCGACTACGTCAGAACCCAACAGAAATGAAAACGATGATGGCAATCAAATTAAATTCGTGGATAGTTTCGTATGGTGATATGGGTTAAAAGCCCTCTAAAATTTCACGTATTGAAGTCCCGAAAGTGGTGTTTGAGTGGGTAACAAATCACGATGAAAAGAGTAATCGAAGGAGATGTTTGTGTGGGTTTCAGGTGGAATTGAGAGTGTAGATAGATCAGGGATTGTTAAACGGTTCACTATGATTGATTAATTGAGTTATTATTGATTCTTTATGGCTCAACGGTTCGAGATTAATGGCTTTCGGTTACCGAACTCGTAAGCTCCCCATAGCCGACTTAACACCCAAATTAATGTGCATTTCAAGTTTGAAATGGTTACAAGAATGATTTGCGAACGGTTTTAGATCAAGAACGATCGATTTTTGGTGGTTTTGGTGCCTCGCTGGACTTGGCCGGAGTCCGGCCGGCGAGGTCGCCGGAAAAACGGGAGAGAGAGGGGGAAGGGGGTTTGGGTTTTAATTATTTACACACTTGGTCCTTGCAGTTTTGTTTTTATTATTTTATTCTTAAAACTTGCATTTAAAGTTTTAAAAATAACAATTTAACCCCCTAGCTTAGTTGTTTTAGGTTCTAGTTAATAAAATTATCATGATTATTAATAATAACATTATTATCAATTTTATTATTAATATTATTATTGTTACTATTATTATTATTATCATTATAGTTATTAGTATTATTTTTATAACTTGCATTATGATAACTACTATTAACATTAACATGATTAATATTATTTGATATTTTTTATTTTTAACTTTTATATATTAAAAGTTAGTGACGACTAAAAAGAATAATCATAAATAACACATGAGTTCATAATCGTCAATAATGACCCTTATAAGAATAAACGAAGTTAACCTTTAATTAACAAAAAAAAACGAAATGCTACAGATCAATTTGATCGATTTTAGTCCCACAATATCAGTAGATGAATAATAGATCAGTTACTAACACAATCGGCAAGAAATCAAGGTGAGAAGAAATTTTGGCATGGTGTCTATGTTTGAGTAGGTTTTGAACGATTAGAGGGGTGGTGAGAAATGCGACCGACTCACCCCTCTTTTTATACTGTTTTAATGTTCAGTCGTACGACTGGACCCATACGCATGCTCCAATCGCATGGTTGTTCCATACTCATGATCCAGTCATGTGACTGGCTCATACTTATGGTTTAATCGTACGATTGGCTCATCCTTATTATCCAATCGTGCGGATGGCTCATACTTATGATCCAATCGTGCGATTGGCTCATACTTATGAGCTTGAGCCTTTTACACTTTCAACCCTTTAAAATGTTAACATTTGATAAACATTATGATCTTTCATCACCATTTGATCACCTCAGACGTGATTCTTTTAGTTTAAGACCGATTGATCACCTCAGATGTGATCCTTTTTTTTAATTTAAAACCAAATTTGTCACCTCAAACATGACCCATTTAATTTAAGCTTATTAGTCACCTCAGACGTGACCCATTTTAGTAAGTGATTCACTAAGTACATCTAGTTTTATAGTCCGACGATTAATCCTACAAATGACTAGAAAATAGAAGATAACTTAGAAATTAAAGGGAAACAAGACATATTTTTATTGTTTTGGGTTTGAGCAGAACAACTTCAAGTTGATTAGATCATTTCTGGAATGATCCATTATGGAATCATACAGGGATAATAGAATCGTTTGGGAACTCCTTATTAACATGCACTAGATGCTAGATTCTTGTTATGTCTGTGAGTCATTAGCACTTTCAAGAAATCATACTAAAGCTATAAGATACACACAATGATTTTGACTTTCAAGAATTTGCAGTCACGATGATTGTCAGTATGTTTGTCCCCTTAAATCCATACACAGACTTTTGACTTACAATGGTGATGAATTAGGTTTAATTATTTCAACATGCATTTGTGGATCTCACACTTATTTGGTAATCAACATTTCTCAAGAGATTTTTGAGTGGTCTATGGGTATTGGACAAGAAGAGACTATTCTAAGAGCGTTCAAAGAGATGCCAAGCCTCAGGTCAGTTCCATCGCATTGCAGAGAGGCGCAAACAACAATGAATTCTAGAATATTTAGGTTATGCTTATCCTCAGGTCAATGCTATCGCACAATAGAGAGGCACACAACCTATCTTCTTATTAGAGCATTTATTTTTCTTTTTGCACATAACGCACTATCAGCTTGTTTGCTTTTAGCATTTTTTAACAAGTGCTTTGCTCATATTTATGGTCATCCACACACATTTGTGGCGTTTATTTTGTTCGTCACCCCTTATTGGAAATGCGTTATTGCGTTAACCAGGGATAAGATGAGACCCACAGCGAGTTGAACAGGTTAGTTTGAATTTTGAATTCACCATTGAAGTCTAATCATCTATTGTGTTGAATCTACCGACACATCATATTATGAACTAGCAACCTCTAGGTCTACTTTATCTATGTTATCTCAGTAGCAACTAGTTTAACTATCATTTTTCTTTTGTTGTGCTTAGACTTCTCAGACTTTTACTTTGAATTTTTTATTTTGAGCACACTAGGTTGAAAGTTCCAACCAATTTGTTCCCTGTGTACTATCATTTTTCATAGACTTTGAATCAGAATCACAGATTTGATTTCATTTGTATTAGCTAAGCTGCCCTCCCCCGTTGTCTTTTAAGTAATTAAATACTGCACAAAGTGAATACTAGACTAAACTATTCTCCCCCTAAAATTCTAAAACCGGATTTTTTTTTTGTTTTTGATTTTAATAACAGGAAAATAAAATGAAATAAAATGAAATAAAATGAAATAAAATGAAATAAAATAAAATGAAATAAAATAAAATGAAATAAAATAAAATCAAATAACTACACTAGTCGGACTACGAACTTTGTCTTCTGGAATCACTTCACTTTTTTTTTCATGCCATTAACCTCTAAAGATATAAAAACCTCGGTTTATCAAATGATTTTGTTTAGAGGTCGGCGCGTTGAAAATCCGTATTAATTTTAGCCACGTCGATTTATTGCTTTTCAAAACAGTCACGTATAAAGTGATACTAAATACCAATCTGTTTAGTTTTAGGATGTTGGACCGGATCTTTTGTTATAGCAAAAGCAACAGAATTATCAACAAAAATAGGAGTGTTAGAAAATAGCAAATCGTAGTCACGCATTTGCTATTGAATCCAAACTATTTGTGAACAACAACTTAGAGCAGCACTGTATTCAACTTCACATGTGACAGAGCAAGGAGGTCTGCTTCTTACACTGCTAGGTGAATAACCGTCTATCAAAGAACTGACATCCTATTGACGATGACTTGTAATTCATTTTACATCCACCATAATCTGAGTCACTATACGTTGTAAGCTCAAAGTCATCGTCATGAGGATACCACAACCCGAGTGTTGGAGTACCCTTTAGATAACGAAAAATCCTTTTGACGCCGATGAGATGGTTTACTTTTGGTTTCACCTGATATCTGGAACAAAGACACGTTGCATACACGATATCAGGACGTGATGCTGTGGGTATGAGGGATCCGATCATTCATGGTGGCATCAACCAAATCACCATTTTCGTCGAGTGCCACGTGATGCTTGGTAGCAAGTGGAGTTCCAGCTACAGAAGTATTCACCATGTTGAACCGACTGAGGATATCGCCTACATACTTGGTCTGATGTAGGAAGATTCCTTTTGGTGTCTGATCCACCTATAATCCAAGGAAGAACTTCATCCTCCCATGGCACTCATCTCAAACTCTACTTAAATTACAGATTCAAATTCTTACATAGATCTTTGTTTTTGGAACCGAAGATTATGTCATCAACATAAATCTATACCACCAGTAAGTTGCCATCTTTTTCTTTGATGAATATTGTACAATCAATAACTCCTCTGCGAAAACCGTGTTTCACCATGAGTTAAGAGTTTCTCATACCATGCTCTAGGGGGCTGATGGAGCCCGTAGAGAGCCTTATCCAGATTGTAACTCTTTCCTGATGATAAGGATCCTCAAATCCTTTGGGTTGACTGACATAAACTATCTCACGGATTTCACCATGAAGGAATGCACTCGACATCGTTTTGATAGACTTTGATCTTCATGTAGGATGCATAAGTTAGAAATATACGTATTGCTTCCATCCTTGCCACTGGTGCAAACACTTCATTTAATCTGTCCTTTGACTTGTCAAAATCCTTGAACTACAAGTTGGGCCTTATTCCTGATTATGACCCCTTCATCATCTTTCTTGCATTTTAGCACCCATTTAGTGCCAATTACTTTAGCACCTTTTGGTTTGTCCATAAGGGTCCATACTCCTAACTTCTTAAATTGTAGGAGTTCTTCTTGCATCACAATGACCCATGCCTCATCGTTTAATGCTTTACTAACATATTTTTGCTCAAATTAAGACACAAAACATCGATATGCTCCATCGTGAAGGTATCCTTTTTCCATTACCGAGGCATAATCAGCTGAGTACAGCTGATTTCTGGTTTATACTCCCGATTGAACATCCCTAATGACATTTTCCAGGGGATGATAAACGTTTAACCAAGATCTAGGAATTGTTGGAACAACCACCACATTATCCAGATTGTTAAACTCAGGTTCAAGATCTGTAGCTGTTGGAGTATGAGGTTCCAAAGTGTCAGAGGCATCATGATTTGATGCTTGTGTACTTTCATTGGTAGGAACCTGTTCCTCCGGGTCCTTATTAGCAGTCTCAACTGCCTCATCATCAGATGAAGACTCACTCACCTCAAGGTCTCCCCTTGAAGGGTTAGAGAAATCATCTAATGGTGCAGTTGATGTCGAGTCTGGTGGAGGAGTGTTAAGAGCATCATACATCATCCTAGCAGAAAGCTCGTCATCAGTATGAGAAGGCCCCAGATTGAAGGATTTAAAGAACCCATCATAGTCAAAGAAGAATGAGGGTCCTTTCCCATTTGGTGGGGTGGTGTATCTTTGAATGTCAATGTTGCACCACACTTAAACCTGACCCGTTGAGTTGTTGTAAATTCTCTTGTCTGGTATGCTGTATCCGATAAATATCCCTTCTTCTGCCTTCTTGCTGAACTTCCCATTCTGAGTCTTCTTCACCAATGTACAAGGTGCACCAAATGGTTCTAAATACTCCAAATTGGGTTTACGTAGCTGGAGTAGTTCATAACACGTTTTCCCATATCGCTTGACCACTAAGACTCGATTGAGCATGTAACACGCATTTGCCACTGCTTCATTCCAGAATTGAATAGGTAGTTTTGAGGCAGCAAGCATTTTTCTAGCAGTCTCGATCAAACTTCGATTCTTTCTTTTAGCTACGCCGTTCATCTGTGTAGTGTAGGCAGAGGTGAATTGATGAACAATTCCTCTTTCTCTACAGTATGCCTCCATCCACTAATTCTTGAATCAGTTCCGTTGTCTGATCGAATCTACATAACTTTCTGCTTGTAGAGTGATTCCAATGTAGTACCAGATGTTGAATGATTCAAAAGTTTCTGATTTGCCTTTCAAGAAACATCACCCAAGAGAATCTTAAGTAATAATCTATTACTACAAAGCAATATAGATCTCTTGCAATGCCCTTTATGCTAACAGGGCCAAACAGATCCATGTGCAGAAGCTCAAGAGGCATATCAATAAAGTTGACTTTTTTTGCCTTATGAGTCTTCTTGATCTGTTTCCCTTTCTTGCAAGCTATGCAGAAGTCTGGAAGCTAGAAGTTCTTGACATTTACACCATTCACTAGATAATTCTAAATCAAGTGATTCATCTTCCTAGGATTGATGTGCCCCATTCTCCTATGCCACAAGACTGAGTCCCTCTTAGTTGCCTTTGACAAGAAGCATTGAACCGTGTGATCTGTTGTGGATGCTTTGATAAATCCAAGACATACAGGTCATTATATCTTGAAGCTAACATAAGAACTTATCCTCCTCAATCACATAGTCCTTCTTCAGCATGTAGCACTTCTTGTTGTCAAATACAACATTAAAGCCTTTATCACAGATCTGGGAGAAAGAAAGTAAATTGTTTTGAAGTTGTTGAACATACTTTACATTGTCAAACTTTACTTTCTTGTTTCCTACTTTGCCTTGTACTGTGATGTAGCCTCCTTTATTCCAGCAAATGAAACATGCCCCCTTCGATTTGTTTGACATTGAAAATGAGGGACGAATTTCCTGTCATATGCCTGGACGCCCCACTATCAATAATCCGGTATTAGTGATAGCGTTGTAGCGGACACCCTGCACAGTCAAGAAACTGTTAGTTCAGAATTGGGACCTAAGCCTTAATGGCTTGGGTGGACCCAGAGAAATCACCATCATAAAATCAACCATTTTCCTTTAGAGGATGAGGGCAATCTTTCATTTATCATTTTCACTATCAGACCTATACTTGATATTTCTTCCATTCTTAAGCAGTTTTGTGTAAGGCCTGTTTGTGGTCAAACAGACGATGGACCTTAGGGTCTTAACTTTAGGTTCAACAACACTCTAGGTGGAGTGTAGATATTATTTAGAAGAACTTGGGTGTGTAATCATAAAGTTCAATTTTCTTTCTGTTGGTTTTTTTTTTTTTTTTTTTCGTTCGAGTCTGTGGTGTCTGTCGTAAGGACAATTAGTATAAATATGTCCTCATTTTCCACAACTGTGCAAGAATCTTGACTTCTACAGAGTGAAGAAAACTTTGTGTGATGTGAGATTTAGTGAATTATGAGGTTGTGTTGGTTTGGTTTGCACTACTCTTTTAGATGTTTTTTCACCTTTTAACAAAGTTATTGTTTGATGTTTTTGAACACTGGTACGTGACCTTGGTGGGACTTTGATCATTAATACATTTGTGGTTAATGGTTTAGTCAGTTTAGGTTCAAAATAGACTTTGTGAACCTGATGTTGGACCAAAAGAACCAATGAGCCTGATCAGAGAAACCTCTAAGTCCCACAGGACATCACAACAGCTGAAGAAGACCTGATCAGCTGTTCTACAAAGTCTGAAGAATACAACTGCTGAAGTATTTCTGAAGTACTGAAGACAAAGACTGAGACAACAGCTGAAGATCTAAAGTCTGAAGACTTCAACAAGTACTGAAGACAAAGACTGAAGATCAACAGCTGAAAGACAAAGTCTGATGTTCAAGTACTGAAGACATCAGCTGATGCTAACAGCTGATGACAACAGCTGAAGAGGGCTTCTTCAGTGTTGTGATGGTTTTTCTTCATCAGTAGTTTTCTTTTCCTTCAGTAGTTGTTTACTTTTCTGTAGTTTTTTCCTTTTCAGTACTTGTAAACAACTGAAGAGGTTGTTCTTCAGTTGTTGTAGTATCAGTAGTTTTATGTTTTTCAGTAGTTGTAAATAAGATGTTTAACACTTAGGAACATTTGTAAGAAGATGTCAGTTGTTGACATCTTCAGTAGTTGTTAAACATCAGTAGTTATAAAACGGTTACATGTCACTTTCAAGTGACATCAGCCTACGTCACTCTTTCCTTTATAAGGAAGGATGACTCACCTGTAATCGTGCCATTGAGGCCGACAATCTTAATGCAATATTCCTTTTGTCAGATATTTCTCTCTCTATAACAAAATTCTTTTATCGCTTTATATCGAATGTTCTTGCTTGAATTTGTCTAATTCTGAGCTATTCCGCTGCTATATCTGTTCAATCGATTAAACCAAGAGGCTGAGATCCTAACAAATGGTATCAGAGCAGGTTAATCATTGATCGATCTAACAATTGATCATTGAAACTGTTCAATCGCTCTAAGTTTAATCGAATTAGCAAATTCGCAAGGATCTGTTATAGAGATTGAGAGTGTATCGCTTCTGGCCGTTTTATTTGAGGTTCTGTGTGGTTCTGAGCTAAATTTATTGTGATTTTACTTGAATCTGTCTGATTTTCCACAATGACTACTTCTTCGAATGATCCTTTCAATACTGGATCCTCTACCAAGCCTCCGATCTTGGTGAGGAATGAGTATAACATTTGGCAGAGAAGATTGCTCCATCACCTGTCTGTCAATAGCTCAGGTTGTTGGACATCTGTGGTACATGGACCACATAAGCCAATGGTGAATGATCCGGAAACAAACCAGTTGGTTCCAAAAAGAAGGAGCAATACTCCGATGAGGACAAGAAGTTGTTTGAAATCGATGCAAAAGCCCATGGAATTTTGGCTATGGCTATTCCTAATGAGATTTACTCTGGGCTTCTGCATTGTGAGTCTGCTCATGACCTCTGGAAAGCCATCAAAGAACAATTTGGTGGTACTGATGAGGTTTTAGCAAACAACAGGGAAATCCTCGCCCAACAATATGAGACTTTCTCTCATAGAAAGGGTGAGACTCTGACTCAACAATTTGAGCGGTTTTCATGTTTAATCTCTGAATTGAAAATGGTTAAACATGAATATACCAGGAGTCAGATGAACCATAGATTCCTAAGATCACTGCCTGAGAGATGGAACACATATACCATTGTTCTACGCTCAAATGCTGATGTTGATCGCCTATCTCTCACCCAACTTCATGGGAAACTGCTTACATTCGAGAGAGAGATAGAGCAGAAAAGGAAATTGGTTTCATCTGGCAAGCTTACTGAGGATTTTGTCCAAGGGAACACTGCCCTGATTGGACATCAAGAGTCAGAATATGCGTCATCTGAAAGCCAGTATGATGAGCATATTGATTTCTCTACAAACACTTCTGAGCCTGCCTTTGTGAGTGTTGATAGTTATTCTGCTGGTAGTAATAGTGACAATCTATGTTTCATCATGGATGATCTCAAGGGGATTGCTGATGATGACTTAGAAGAGATGGATATTTTGAGCCAAATGGCCTTGATAAATATCAGATCTCAGAAGTTCTACAAAAGAACTGGAAGGAAATTCCCAGGACTCTCTGGCAAAACCAAAGTTGGTTTTGACAAGAGTAAGTTGAAGTGCCATAAATGCCACAGGCTTGGACACTTTGCAAGAGAATGTAGATCATCTGGATCTAACTCTCCTGCACCTTTTGTGACTTTCCCTGGCAATAGTCAACAAAACAGAGGGCAACAACCTGTCAATTCTGGTTATCATCATCAACCACAATCTCCTGCATATTTTGTTCCACAGGGGCCAATGCCATATCCATACCCCTGCTATTACATGCCACAACCAGGCCAGGTTCAAGCACCCACTGCTCAGCAACCACATGCACTCCCTGAGCCTCAACCATCCCAATCTCATCAACCTAATCAACTTCAACAACACAGCTTCTTCACACCAGGAGTTGTTGACTGGAGCAGCTTACCAGATGATGTGTCTGGTAATGAACAACTGTTCTCAGGTGCTGGTCAACATGGTGGTGAGCATCCTTTTGGAAATCTAGCTCTCATGACTTTGGAATCCTCTGATGGATCATCCTCAAGTACCTCTTCAACACAGGTATCACAGGTATCCTCTGAGGCTAAGGCCAAATTATGTTCTGAAACTTGCATAGCAGCATTTGCCTCTATTAGAGAAGCAAATGTGGCTTTAATCAATAAAAATGTAGAGCTAGAACAAATAATTTCCAAAAATAAAGCTGAGTTTGAGTCTGTGCTGAAAGAGAAAACTGATGAGATTTATAAATTAAAATGCCAAATCTCTGATGATAAGGCTAGGGAGGATGTACTCTTAGAGAAGTACAAAGACCTCAAAGATACTCTTGCTGTCACCCAAGTAGAGTGTGATCGATGGGTACAATCTTGCAAGGCTTTGAAATGCTTCTTAGTAAGCAAACAGCTTCCAATGTGAAGTTTGGAATTGGTTATAATCACACTGCTCCTCCTACAGATTTTGCTTCAAGAGCAGGAGTAGAATCTGATGGAGAAAGTAATGACCAATCCACCTCATCATGTGATTCACTACTTGATAAGCACCATCAGTAGTTGAAGTCAGTAGTAATCCCTCTGTGAACCTATCAGCTGATATTGATGGTTCAACTGCTGACACTCACATGATCAATGAGTTGATCAACCCAAGTGTTATCCCTAGAAGTACTGAGGGTACTGGAGAGCAGGGGATAACATCTGGAGTTCAAATCCAATAACTGACAGCACTAAGAGAAGAAAACTGTCAGTAGGAAGGATTTGAAGCCTACTAAGGAAGTTGACAAGAAGGCAAAAAGTGCTTCTAAACTGCTGAAGAGCAAGTCTTCAGTAGTTTCATCTTCTTCAGTTGATGATCAACAGAAGATGAAGAAGAAACCATGTGAAATATGTGGTCTATTCAATCATCTCACAGATGATTGTTGGTACAAAAAGGGATCCAAACTCAAACAAAAGGAGAAAATTAAAGAAAACTTGGCTAAAATGAAAACTGAGTTTGAGTCCAAGTTTGTACCAGCAGCATCAAATCCTGTTACTCCTATGTCCAAAAAGAAATCTAAAAGGAAGGAGTGCAACAGGCAACAGCTGAGGTTGCTCAAAAGAAGATGGTGCAACACAAGAACTCATCATCAAACACCAATACCAATGTGTCTGAAGAGCTGAAAGCTCTTTCCCAGAATCAGACACAGCTGGTAATGATGGTTCAACATCTGTTGGGAAGAGTTAACCAACTTGATGGCCCTGTGTTGAAACCCCAGAAAAGGAGATCCAAGCCAAAGGATTCCTCTTCTACACCATCTCCTTCACCTCAAGCTATTGTGCCCAATAAACCTGTTAGTTTACCATCTATTGATGAGACCAGGCCCAAAACCAAAAAGTTTGGGTCTCCAAAACTAACTGATTGTTTATTAATGCAGGTTTCTTCAACATGCCAAAGTAGCATCTGGTATGTAGACAGTGGGGGATCTATGCATATGACTGGGAACAACTCACTTCTTAATGACTACTCTCCAGGAAGGAAGGGTTTTGTTTCCTTTGGCAATGATGCAAGAGGTTACATCATCGGGAAGGGCTTTGTTTCCAATGGGGAAATAAGGTTTGATGATGTCAACCATGTGGAAAATCTCAAGTATAACCTCTTGAGTGTCAGTCAATTGTGTGACAAAGGCCATGTTGCCCTTTTCACAAGCCAGAACTGCAGGATTCTGTCATCCAAAGTTCTGAGTTTGATTGACAAGGTATTGGATGCTCACACTCTCCTGAAGGCCAACAGGACAGGAAGAGTGTATGCCTTAGATCTTTCCAAGAAAATAGATCTCAAAGGCCATCCTTGCCTATTTTCCAAGGCCTCTCCTCAAGAATCTAATCTATGGCATAGAAGGCTGGGACATGTTAACTTCAAGAACATGAATCAGCTGATACACCATAGTTTAGTAAGGGGAATGCCTATGAAGGAGTTCAAGTGTGAAAACAACTGCACTGCTTGTTTGAAAGGAAAACAGCACAAGGTTTCATTCCCACCTATTGAAGAACCAAAGTCCACTGCCTGCTTACAACTTCTTCACATGGATCTCTTTGGTCCTGTGAGAGTGATGAGCATGGCAAAGAAGAAATACTGTCTGGTAATTGTGGATGATTACTCCAGATTTGTATGGACTTTCTTTCTACATTCAAAGGATGAAGCTGCACAGAAGATCATAAACTTTGTGTTGTATGCTGAGAAGCAGTATTCCCTCTCAGTCAAGTGTATTAGAAGTGACAATGGAACAGAATTCAGGAACAATACACTTGATGAGTTCTACCTTTCCAAGGGAATAAAGAGGCAGTTTAGTATTCCAAGAACTCCTGAACAGAATGGAGTTGTGGAGAGAAAGAACAGGACCCTCATTGAAGCTGCAAGGTCTATGTTGGCTGATTCTGGACTGCCATTGACCTTTTGGGCTGAAGCTGTCAACACAGCATGCTATGTGCAGAATAGAGTGCTAATAAATCAGAGGTTGATGAAGACTCCATATGAAGTTCTACATCATTTGGCCCCTCTCATTTCATTCTTTAGAGCATTTGGGTGTCCCTGTTTCATTCTCAACACAAAGGATCAGCTCCAGAAATTTGATCCTAAGGTGGATGCAGGGTACTTTGTTGGTTATTCATCAACTTGCAAGGCATACAGAGTCTTCAACTGCAGAACAAAGATGGTTGAAGAGACTCTACATGTCAAGTTCAATGAATCTCCAAAGGACAAGATTCCACAAAGCCCTGTGGAGCTCTTTGATTTGGACATACTGCAATATGTTCCTTATCAATCTCCTGCTGTTGCTCCTGTCAACAGTTCACCACCTGGTGTTACTGCTGAAGATGATGATGATAGTAGTAATCACCTCTTCAGGTTTAGTGACCAACTGCCTGAGTCCTCTAAACCTGATGCTCCTGTAGCTCCAGCAGCACCATCCACAACAAATGCTGATGAGATTTCTGCATCCTCAACTTCATTTGAGTTGCCACCATCTTCATGGTTTCAAGAATCTGCATCAACATCTGCTGCTGCTGAAGGTCCTACAAACACTTGCACAGATTTGATTGTTTACCAAGAGCTGAAAAATCACCCAATGTCTCAAATCCTTGGTGATATCAATGCTGGTGTTTCAACCAGAAGCCAGTTGTCCAATTTCTGCTTCTATGCTCTCTTCATCAGTCAGCTAGAGCCAAAGAACTATCATGTAGCTTTGAGAGACAATGGATGGGTTGAAGCCATGCAGCTTGAGCTTCTTCAGTTCAAAAAACAGCAAGTGTGGGAGCTTGTTCCTCTACCCCCAGGTAAGTGTGCAATAGGCACTAAATGGGTGTTTAGGAATAAAACTGATGAAAATGGGCTAATTGTTAAGAACAAGGCCAGACTGGTTGTGCAGGGGTTTGCACAAGAAGAAGGTATTGATTATGATGAAACCTTTGCCCCTGTAGCCAGACTGGAGGCAATTAGATTGTTTTTAGCCTATGCTGCACTCCACAATCTTAAAGTTTTTCAAATGGATGTCAAAAGTGCTTTTCTATATGGTAACATAAAAGAAGAAGTTTATGTGTGTCAACCACCAGGCTTTGAGGATAATAAGCACCCAGAATGGGTATATAAGCTTGATAAAGCTCTTTATGGGTTGAAACAAGCACCTAGAGCCTGGTATGAGACCTTATCAAACTTTCTTCTACAGAATAATTTCACTAGAGGCTCCATAGATAAAACTTTATTTATTAAGAAGGTGGATCAGCATAAGCTACTTGTTCAAATTTATGTTGATGATATTATATTTGCATCCTCTGATCCCCAATTGTGTGAGGAATTTCCAAAACTTAATGCAACAGAAGTTTGAAATGAGTGCAATGGGAGAATTACAGTTCTTTCTAGGTTTGCAAATCAAACAAAAAGCTGATGGAATTTTCATTCATCAGTCTAAATACACAAAAGATCTTTTGAATAAGTTTGATTTACAAAACTGTAAACCCTGTTCTACTCCCATGTGCAACACCACACAATTGGATGTTGATCAGAAAGGTAAAGATGTTGATGAAACTCTTTACAGATGTATGATTGGTTCCTTGATGTATTTAACAGCTTCTAGACCAGATATTATGTTTGCTACATGTGTTTGTGCTAGATTTCAGGCTGCACCTAAGGAGTCTCATCTGATTGCAGTCAAGAGGATCTTTAGATATCTGCAAGGTACACAATCTCTAGGCTTATGGTATTCCACTGGACATTCTTGCAAATAGTTGCTTTCTCTGATAGTGACTATGCAGGGTGTAAGTTGACCAGGAAATCAACTTCTGGTGGATGTCAATTCCTAGGCAACTGTTTGATTTCTTGGCAGAGTAAGAAACAAACATCTGTTGCTACATCCACTGCTGAAGCCGAGTACATTGCTGCTGCAAGTTGTACATCCCAAGTACTCTGGCTTCAGAATCAACTTTTGGATTATGGCATTACAGAGACTAAGACTCCATTATTAATGGATAGTGCTTCAGCTCTTTGCATTGTCAAAAATCCAGTCCAGCACTCTAGGACCAAACATATAGAAATTAGACATCATTTTATAAGAGATTGTTTTGAAAAGGGTCTAATTAATCCTATGTTTGTGCCTAGTGCTGATGAGCTTGCAGACATTTTTACTAAGCCTTTGGATAGTTCAACTTTCCACAACCTGGTGTTAAGGCTTGGTATGCTGCAGCTAGAATAAGTGACAACTACTGATGATCTCAGTAATTACTGATGATCATTGGTAACCATGTCACATATAAGTACTGATGAGTTATTTTACCCTCAGTAGTTTTTATAACTACTGAAGGCTAAATGCTTTAAGTACTGTACTTTATCTGTTCTAAACTACTGATGTAGTTACAACTACTGAAATCAGTAGAAACAGATAAGTACTGATGTCCTATGAAACAACTGAAAACAGCAAAAAGGCTGATGAGTAGTGTTGAGGACAGTATGAAACAGCTGAAAGGCTATGAATTGACGACAACTACTGATGAGTACTCTCTCTTCAGTAGTTCACAAACTGCTGTTTCTTCATAAACAACTGAAGCAATACCATGTCTTCAGTAGTTTCACAACTACTGATGACTAACACCAAGTCTTCAGTTGTTTACAACAACTGATGGCACAACCAGGGTCTTCAGTAGTTTCACAACTACTGATGACTAATACCAAGTCCTCAGTTGTTTCAACATCTGAAGTCCAACTTGTCTTCAGTAGTTTTTTAAAACTACTGATGCCTAAATCAGAGACTTCAGTTGTTTCAACGTCTGATTGTAAACACCATGTCTTCAGTTGTTTTATAACTGCTGACCACACCAATACCATCAGTCGTTTCAAACCTCTGAAAGTTAATACCACGTCATCAGTTGTTTCAAATACTGATGACTAACACCAAAACCTTCAGTCGTTTCATAACCCGTACCCTATATATATCTGATCCCTCTTTCAGAGTTTTTCATTCTTTCACGACCTAAAATTTCAAAAGCTCTGAAAATCTTTCACCTTCATTAATGGCGACCATGCAACTCAAGCCTCGACACAACTGTGTCGCGTACCTCACTAAATCGCCCTTCTGGACCAAATTCGATAATGCTATAGATCTTATGGTCCAATCACCACTGAAAACGGCCTTCCTCCTAAATCCAATCATTTATGCCGATTCGCTACATCAGTTTTGGACGAATGCAACTGTTAATGGAGAATCTATCCATTCGTCCATCAACTCTCATAAGGTGGTCATCTCTACTGCTACCATCCGCCAGATATTACTATTAGATGATGCTGCCTACCCTGTTGGATATCCTAAGCGCCAACTTGATCTTTCATTTGGACAACATGGATATCAAGGCGATCTTAGTGCTTCGACCATCCTGAAGAAACATTTTCCAGATGCTGAACGCTTGATATTTCATATGGTAAATGTTTGCCTGGCCTCGAAGACTTCTTCTTGGGATCAACTGTCTTCCAGATGGCAACAGGTACTGTTCTCTATCCTTGAACAAGAACCACTAAACTTTTCTGAAATAATTTTTCTTGAAATCAAGGATATGGCCACAAAACCACTTTCTAACCGTTGGATACTATATCCTCGGTTTATAATGGCCATAATAGAGAATCAGCTTTCTGCTGAGGGACTAGTTGGTCTGGGAGTCCCTGCTTTGGCTGTATTGCCGGAGGTATACTCCCGACACAACACTGACCAAACTCTTAAACAGGCTGCCAAGCTGCGCAAACCCACGCAGCTGGAACCCACAGCCTCCACTTCCACATCCAAAGTCCCCTCCAAACCCACAAAGAAGAAGCCTAAGAAGGCTACTCAGGGAGTTGAGTCCCCTGAGGATGCTCCTGCTGCACCAAAGCAGGTTATCTCTACTGGAAATAACCCCCCAGTAGAGACTATGACTCCACCAACCGAAGCCGCTCAGGTTTCCTCTCAAAAGGAACCTGATGCAACCACTCAAAGGGAAGCCACACTGCTGGGATCCTCCTCACTTGAGGGGATTACCATTGAAGAGCACCACTCGTCCGGGTGCACACTGCTTCCACACCCTCTCCTGATGCAACCGCCCCTCAAAGCCCTACAATAATTGTTGCAAAAGTGCTGACGCAGTTGCATTCCTCACCCCCCACCCAGACACCAATCACTACTGGGATAACCTCAACACCTGAGGGGGAGGATCACAATGCTTCTGTCAACCCACAGCACAGGGGTTATCATGTTCCATCTCCTGGTGTAGACAAGGAGGTGCGACTTCTGGTGAGGCTGCCACTGCTCTGACTCAGCAAATGACCAGGATGCAGTTGGTAACATCTCTAAGACCTCACCAGCGGCAACAGCTGATGAAGGACATAGTCCTGAGGCTGGAAGTCCCCAGAACCAAGAACAAGGGGCACATGCTATAATTGATCTACACTCAAGGCATGTTAATCCTGACTCTGTCAGGAGGTCAGGTGATTCAGTATCAACTGATGATGACCTGAGCTTCTTCTATGATGTAGTTGCTCAAAACACCATCCTAGAGGATGAGGTTAGCAGACTCAAAGAGCTGCTGGCCAAGATGTCTCAGGATGAAAGTCCATCTGCCACCACAATACACCCACAGATGGCACCTTCTTCTGAAGGTCCCCTAAACACTGAGCCAATACATACTTCCAAGCCACCAGCCTCTGCTTTTGGCACTGATTCTCAGGAACAGAACCATCCTGATCAATCAGTTGCTAACCTTCAAAAATCCCTACCTCTCATCACTCCCATGATCACAGATATAGTGATCAAAGCCATTGATGAGAGGCTTCCTACAATAATACAACCCCTGGTGGAGGAGTTGGTGACCAAATCACTTTCTACTGCTCAAACCCTGCACCCAATGCAACCAAAAAGGGGGAGAGTCAGTCAGTTAAAGGAAAAAGGAAGAGGAGAGAAGGGGAGAAGGAGAAAGAATCAGAGAAGGTAAATGAGAAGGAGTTGGCTGTTATAAGTGTGGAGGAGACTGAGTTTGATCATGAGAAGGAGAAGGAGAGTGAGAAGAGAGCTGAAGTGAATGAAAGTCAAAAAGACTTTCATGTCACATATCAAAAGAGGAAAGGAGAGTCTGAGAAGGAGAAGGAGCTGAATGATATGGTGAAAGAAGCTGATGCCAACCATAACCGTTCAATGGATAAAATCATTGATCAGTTATATAGGCAGGGTTTTGACATCCAACAACTAGACTCCGAGATCAGAAGGTTGGAGACAGAGGAGATCAACTCAAGATGGGCTAGTTATGATGCCTTAGAAAGAGAAAGGCTGGAGATAATGATTAGATTTATAGCCAAATACTTGGGAAGATCTCTGATAGAAATAAGGGCCTGGACCAGGGACAACATCTTGGCAATAACCACCAAGATTTGTTCGTCTGAAGCATACTCCAAGGGTTTAGTGATTGAGGTATTAATGAAGCTGGGGTTGGGAACCGAAAAACTGACAAAATTTACTAAAGCCTCCCTTACAGCCAAAATGCTAAAACAGTCTGAAAAGCCTCTATCCTCAAAATCACTACCTCCACAACCCACTAAAACAACCCCTTTACCCTCTAAACCAACCATCCAACCCACAAAACCAAATCCTTTACCCCCAAAACCCACTGCCAGTGATGTACCTAGACAAAAGAAAAGAAAGGTACTGAGGGCTGATGAAGAAGAAGAGGAGGATGAAGACAGACTGCCACTCTCTGCAGTTATCACTTTGCCTAAGGCTAATCCAATGTCCATCACTCCTGCTTCTCAAATGCATGATGTGATGATAAAGATTGAAGAGGAACAGATGCAAAGACATGATGAGGAAATGCTGAAAAGCATTGACAAAGCATATGCCACATCCTCTTCAATGATTAGCATGAAGAAAGAAGTCTTAAGATTGTACACCCTTGCTAATACCTTTCAATACCAAAGGGAAAAAGTAAGGATATGGCCTGATCCTAGGGTGGCACACAGGATTGTCAAGAAAGAAATTCCTTCAAAATACAAGGGCCAAGTGAAGAGGGTTGTCGACGAAGACATCACTGTGGTTCTTGTAGTGTCCCCTTGGGAAATTGTAGAAGAGTTCAAGAAAGCTTATGAAGCCAAACAACCACCCCAAAAGATGTTGGAGAATAAAATCATAAAGAAGGGATTGGTTTACAAAAGACTTGAAAACTTCAAACAAGATGAGCTCAACCTGCTCTTAGAAGGGACTCATCCAGATGAGTTTGCTTACAGACAAATAACCACGGTTGAGCTCAAGAATGGAAAACAGGCCAAGTACATATCTGAAGTGTATGGCCGAGAAGGATTGTTTGATGGTGTGCCCGAGGTGCTGACAATGGATGAGCAGATCATGTTTCTAAGGGCTTACACCAGGGAATCTATAGGCTGATACACGGGAAGTAGATCTCATGGTTGGGGTAACAGCTCGGTGTCCAAGTCCCCAATACAGAGCTCCCAACCATATCATGCAAAACAGATCATCAGAGACTTCTTCCCAGGCCGGTGCTGAAAAAGGGTCACTTCTCATCTGATCAAGAGGATAAAAAGACCAATCTATCTGCCAAAATAAGTGGGACTCGTCAATAACTTAGAGGTTTTGGCTGCATTGGTTCAGGGGGAGTTTGTTGGACCAAAAGAACCAATGAGCCTGATCAGAGAAACCTCTAAGTCCCACAGGACATCACAACAGCTGAAGAAGACCTGATCAGCTGTTCTACAAAGTCTGAAGAATACAACTGCTGAAGTATTTCTGAAGTACTGAAGACAAAGACTGAGACAACAGCTGAAGATCTAAAGTCTGAAGACTTCAACAAGTACTGAAGACAAAGACTGAAGATCAACAGCTGAAAGACAAAGTCTGATGTTCAAGTACTGAAGACATCAGCTGATGCTAACAGCTGATGACAACAGCTGAAGAGGGCTTCTTCAGTTGTTGTGATGGTTTTTCTTCATCAGTAGTTTTCTTTTCCTTTCAGTAGTTTGTTACTTTTCTGTAGTTTTGTTTCCTTTTCAGTACTTGTAAACAACTGAAGAGGTTGTTCTTCAGTTGTTGTAGTATCAGTAGTTTTATGTTTTTCAGTAGTTGTAAATAAGATGTTTAACACTTAGGAACATTTGTAAGAAGATGTCAGTTGTTGACATCTTCAGTAGTTGTTAAACATCAGTAGTTATAAAACGGTTACATGTCACTTTCAAGTGACATCAGCCTACGTCACTCTTTCCTTTATAAGGAAGGATGACTCACCTGAACGTGCCATGCTTGAGGCCGACAATCTTAATGCAATATTCCTTTTGTCAGATATTTCTCTCTCTATAACAAAATTCTTTTATCGCTTTATATCGAATGTTCTTGCTTGAATTTGTCTAATTCTGAGCTATTCCGCTGCTATATCTGTTCAATCGATTAAACCAAGAGGCTGAGATCCTAACACTGACTTACATTAAAACCTTTTAAAGGCTTATCCTAAGTTCTCACACGCTCTTTCCTTTTGATTTGAAGTAGCCTTCTTCGTTTATGTCATATTGCATGGGTTTACCTTGAGGAATCTGGATCACTAACGAGAGGAGTAGACAGCACATGATCCTGATTTGGGTTGTTATTTATAGGTCTACATTTTGCATTCAGAGGATCTCAATGGTGAACTACTTTGAATCCCTAAACCTTCCCCATTGTTTCGTCTTTTCACTAAAGTTCTTACTGTGTGAGAAGGAAGAACTAACTCAACTAGCAGTTTTTATTTTAATGAATTAACTTTGACTTCCAAATCTGTTCTCCTTTTTGGTTTTTCTAATGAATTTAAAATAAAAAATTTAATCATTAGATGTAATTTTAAGGCAACAACTCAGTTTCCCTTAGTGTTTACTCAAGAGTTCTATCTGTTCTTTAAAACTGCCCCATTTGTTTAATATATGATTAGCTTCGTGCAGAGTTGAAATTATTTACTAAGTATCATTGTGTTATACAATAACCTAGCAATTTTAGATCTATGCTTCGTAAATTTTTCACATTCAGAACAAGCATGTTATTAAATAGGTGATTTAAAGAACTTACCTATGAGGATTCAGTTGAATCAGCATCAATGCAGAGGTAGACTCTTTGTTGTTGGAGTTTCTGAACTTGTTGCTCTGAGCTCTTCCTCAACCTAGTGGTTTACAACATTCATAGCTTCTTCTGTATCGACAATCACTTGCTCAGCTGCAATCTCACCTTCACTGGCTGACCCATCATCCAATGCTTCGACAAGACAATGTTTGATTCTCCAGGAGAGACAAATAGGAAGGACCAATCTTCTCCTTCATCACCTTGGGTAGTTAGTGCTTTAGTGTCCTTATTTGCTGAACTAGTTCCAACCATGTCTTTGTCTTGATGGTTGAAAGTAGGAAAGGGGTTACCATTTCCGTTTTCTTGGGCTTCACACACTCACATTTAAAGTGCCCCTTTCACCACAATTGAAGCAAGTGACCTTGGTTTTGTCGAAACCAAAGGTCGTATCTTTTATGGCTACGAGATTCTGTCTCGTCTTCTTAACGAACTTTTTCACTCGCCTAACTGCACTTGCAAGAGCCCACATGATATCCATCCTTTCCAGCTCGTTCTCGTCAACCTACTCGTAATCTTCATCTGTGTCAGGATCAGTGATCACAAGTTTGATGTATTAGAGCGTAACGCAGCGGAATAAGAACAGAATTAGACAAATTGTAGCAAGAGTTTGATACTCGTATGCATAAGAACAAATACGGTTATAACGAGAGAAATATTTCTGTAACAAGGAATGTTTCTATAATATCGATATTCTGATCAAATCATTCCTTGCTATTACAATAGGTGACACTCCTTATATAGAGTGCAATCGCTGCTGTTATCACGGGAAAGTGACAACTGGCAGATCTATTACAAAAATAACTAACTCTTAACAAACTACTGAAATGTTCACAACTACTGAGAACATATCAGAGTGTTAAGTAAAAATATGAAACTACTGATAAGAAACTACTGAAACTACAACGACTGAAGAACAAGCTCTTCAGTCGTTTTACAAAACTACTGAAAAACATAAAACTACTGATGAGCACAACAACTGAAGAAGTTCTTCAGCTGTTGTGTCAAACTACTGAACAGATAAAACATAAAACTACTGAAAGGTAAACCGTCACAACTACTGAAAGGTAAACCGTCACAACTACTGAAGAAGACCTCTTCAGCTGTTGTGTCAACGTCTAATACTTTGGTCTTCAGCACTTGTGTCTTCAGACTTTGTCTTCAGCACTTGTCTTCAGACCTTGTCTTCAGCACTTGTCTTCAGACTTTGTCTTCAGCACTTGTCTTCAGACTTTGTCTTCAGCACTTGTCTTCAGACTTTGTCTTCAGCACTTGTCTTCAGACTTTGTCTTCAGCACTTGTCTTCAGACTTTGTCTTCAGCACTTGTCTTCAGACTTTGTCTTCAGCACTTGTCTTCAGCACTTGTCTTCAGACTTTGTCTTCAGCACTTGTCTTCAGACTTTGTCTTCAGCACTTGTCTTTAGACTTTGTCTTCAGCACTTGTCATCAGACTTTGTCTTCAGCACTTGTGTTCAGACTTTGTAATCAGCTGTTGTCTTCAGCTGTTGTGGTCTTCAGTAGTTGTTGTGACGTCTGTGGGACTTAAAGGTTTTTCTGATCCGGCTCATTGGTTCTTTTGGTACAACAAACTCCCCCTGAACCAATGCAGCCAAAACCTTTAACTTTATTGAGGTCCCACTTATTGTTGGCAGAATGGTTGGTCTTTTTCCTTCTTGATCAGTTGAGAAGATGACCCATATAAGCACTGGCCTGGAAATGAGTCTCTGATGATTTGGTTGGCAATGTATGGATGGGAGCTCTGTATTGGGGAATTGGACACTGAGCTGTTCCCCCATCCATGAGACTCACTTCCCATGTATAAGCCTGTAGGATCTCTGGTGTATGCTCTGAGAAACATAATTTGTTCTTCCATGGTCAGGTTCTCAGCTTCACCATCAAACAATCCTTCACGCCCATACAGCTCTGAGATGTACTTGGTCTGTTTGCCATTTTTGAGCTCAACTGTTGTAATCTGTCTGTATGCAAACTCATCAGGATGAGTCCCTTCAAGTAACAGACTGAGCTCATTTTGTTTGAAGTTCTCAAGCCTCTTGTAGACTAACCCCTTTTTAATAATTCTGTTCTCTAACATATTTTGGGGTGGCTATTTAGTCTCATAGGCCTTCTTGAAATCTTCTACAATCTCCCAGGGTGATACTACAAGGACCACTGTGATCTCTTCATCTATGATCCTTTTTACTTGGCCCTTGTATCTCAAAGAAATGTCTTTCTTTACAATCCTGTGAGCCACCCTAGGATCAGGCCATACTCTCACTTTTTCCTTCTGATATTGAAATGTGTTGACAAGGGTGTACAACCTCAGAGCTTCTTTCTTCATACTAATTATTGATGAAGAAGCAGCATAATTTTTTTGTCGATGCTTTTTAACATCTCATCGTCATGAAGCCTTTGCTGCTGCTCTTCTTCAATCTTTACTCTCCAGTTTCCGTCTGTGAGGTGGGAGTGATGGCATGGTTTTGGCTTTAGGCAATGTTAGGACTGCAGACAGAGGCAGCCTATCTTCTTCCACTCATCCTCATCATCTTCTTCTTCTAGCCTCAACACCTTCTCTTCTTCTTCTTGGGTGCATCCTCGGCTGTTGGTTTAGAGGGTAAGGGAGTTGGTTTTGTGGGTTGTGGTTGTGGTTGTTTTGGAGAAGGAATGTTGACAGGCTTAGTTAACTTTTAGAGGTGAGTGTGGCTTTTGAGTGTTTGGCTAGCTCGGTCCTGCTCCCTGCTCCTGCTTCATTCAAAGCTTCGACTACTAAACCCTTAGTGTATGCTTCAGACGAACAGATCTTGGAGGTTATGGCCAAGATACTGTCCCTGGTCCATGATTTATCTCGATCAATGATCTCCTAAGATATTTTGCAATGAATCTGATCATGATCTCTAGTCTCTCTCTTTCTAATGCATCATAACTTGCCCATCTTGAGTTAATTTCTTCAACTTCAAGTCTCCTGATCTTTGAGTCAAGCTATGCAGTATCGAACCCTTGTCTATACAGTTGATCAATAATGGCATCCATTGATTACTATGTGTAGCATCTGCCATTTTGATCATCTCATCGAGTTGGAGTTCTTTCTCTTTCCTTCACCCTTCCTCTTCTTATATGTGACATGAAAGTCTTTCTGACTTTCACCCACTTGATCATTTTCGGTTCCCTTCACAGACTCCTCTTCCTTCTCAGTTTCCTTTTCTTTCAGTTTGCTCTTCCTCTTTGCTTTCACTGACTGACTCTCCCCCTTTTTGGTTGCATTGGTTGCAAGGGTTTGAGTAGCAGAAAGCCTTGTGCTCATAATCTCCTCCACCAGGGGTTGTATGATTGAGGGAAGCCTCTCATCCATGGTTTTGATCACAATGTCTGTGATCATTGGGGTGATGAGAGGTAGGGTTTGCTGAAAGATAGCAACTGTTTGCTCAGAGGGGTTCTGTCCCTGAGAAGCAGTGCCAGAAACAGAAGCTGGTGGCTTGGAAGTTTTGAGTGGCTGAGTGTGTGGGAGACCTTCAGGTGAAGGTGCCATCTATGGGTTTATGTTGGTGGCAGATGGACTTGCTTCTTGAGAGAATTGGTCAAGTAGTCTTTGTAGTCTACTGACTTCTTCCTCAAGAATTGTGTTCTGGGCCAGAACATCATAAAAGAAGCCCAGGTCATCATCAGCAGATGCTGAATCACCTGACCTCCTGCTTGTAGCAGGATGTACATGCACTGGGTGTAGACCAGTTTTAGCATGTGCCCCTTTGTAAAGGCATCACACACTGTGGATCAGAGGATGCAAAAATAATATCATCTATATAAATTTGAACAAGTAGATTATGCTGCCCAGCTTTCTTAATGAATAAAGTCTTATCTATGGAGCCTCTAGTGAAATTATTTTCCAGAAGAAAGTTTGATAATGTCTCATACCAGGCTCTAGGAGCTTGTTTCAACCCATAAAGAGCCTTATCAAGCTTATACACCCAATTAGGATGTTTATTGTCCTCAAAGCCTAGTGGTTGACATACATAAACCTCTTCTTTAATTTTCCTATACAAAAATGCACTTTTGACATCATTTGAAAAACTTTAAGGTTTTGATAAGCAGCATAAGCTAAAAACAATCGAATTGCTTCCAGTCTGGCTACAGGGGCAAAGGTTTCATCATAATCAATACCCTCTTTTGTGCAAACCCATGAACAACCAGTCTGGCCTTGTTCTTAACAATAAGCCCATTTTCATCAGTTTTGTTCCTAAACACCCATTTAGTGCCTATTGCACACTTACCTAGAGGTAGACGAACCAGTTCCCACACTTGCTGTTTCTTGAACTGAAGAAGCTCAAGCTCCATGGAATCAACCTATCCATTGTCCTTTAAAGCAATGTGATAATTCTTTGGGTCTTGCTGACTGTTGAAGAGAGCATAGAAGCAGAAATTTGACAATTGACTTCTTGTTGATACGCCAGCAGTGATATCACCAATGATTTGAGACATAGGGTGATTCTTCAGATCTTGATACATAATGAGATCTGTGCAAGTGTTTGTAGCAGGCTCAACAGCAACAGATGGTGATGGTGAATCATTTCCTTGAAACCAATCAGTGGATGGTAGTTCAAGGAAGTTGAATTTGAAGAAATCACATCAGCATTTGTTGTGGATGGTGCTACTGGAGCTACAGGACCATCAGGTCTAGCTGAATCAGGCAGTTGATCACTAAACCTGAAGAGGTGAGTACTGCTATCATCATCATCATCAGCACCAGCAGAACCACCAGGTGGTGAACTGTTGACAGGAGCAACAGCAGGAGTTTGATAAGGAACATATTGCAGTATGTCCAAATCAAATATCTCCACAGGGCTTTATGGAATCTTGTCCTTGGAGATTCATTAAACTTAACATGTAGAGTCTCTTCAACCATCTTGTTTCTACAGTTGAAGACTCTGTATGCTTTGCAAGTTGATGAATAACCAACAAAGTACCCTGCATCCACCTTAGGATCAAATTTTTGGAGTTGATCCCGTGTGTTGAGAATGAAACAAGGACACCCAAATGCTCTAAAGAATGAAATTAGAGGGGCCAAATGATGAAGAACTTCATATGGAGTCTTCATCAACCTCTGATTTACTAGAACTCTATTCTGTACCTAGCAAGCTGTATTGACAGCTTCAGCCCAAAAAGTCATTGGCAGTCCAGAATCAGCCAACATGGACCTTGCAGCTTCAATAAGGGTCCCGTTTTTCTCTCCACTACTCCATTTTTCTCAGGAGTTCTTGGGATGCTATACTGCCTCTTGATTCCTTTTGATAAGTAAAACTCATCAAGTGTGTGGTTTCTGAATTCAGTACCATTGTCACTCCTCACACACTTAACTGGTAGGGAATACTGCTTCTCAACGTGTAACACAAGTTCATAATGGACTGCACAGCCTCATCCTTTGAATGCAAGAAGAAAGTCCATACAAATCTGGAGTAATGATCCACAATTACCAGACAGTATTTCTTCTTAGCCATACTCATCACTCTCACAGGACCAAAGAGATCCATGTGAAGAAGCTGTAAGCAGGCAGTGGACTTAGGTTCTTCTATGGAGGGAAATGAAGCTTTGTGCTGTTTTCCTTTTAAACAAGCAATGCAGTTATCTTCACACTTGAACTCCATAGGCAGTCCCCTTACTAAACCATGGTTTATCAGCTGATTTATGTTTTGAGATTAACATTACCCAGCCTTCTATGCCATATATAGATTCTTGAGGGGAAGCCTTGGAAAATAGGCAAGGATGGCCTTTGAGATCTATTTTCTTGGAAAGATCTAAGGCATACACTCTTCCTGTCCTGTTGGCCTTAGGAGAGTGTGTTCATCCAACACCTTATCAATCAAACTTAGAACTTTGGATGACAGAATCCGACAGTTCTGACTGGTGAAAAGAGCAACATGGCTTTGTCACACATTTGACTAACACTCAAGAGGTTGTACTTGAGATTTTCCACATGGTTAACATCATCAAACTTTTTCCCCATTGGAAACAAAGCCTTTGCCGATGATGTAACCCTTTGCATCATTGCCAAAACAACAAACCCCTTCCTTCCTTGAGAGTAGTCATTAAGAAGTGATCTGTTCCTGTCATATGCATGGATCCTCCACTGTCTACATACCAGATGCCTCTGAGGTATGTTGAAGAACCCTACAAAATACAACAAATTAGTTAGATTTTGAGACCCAAACCTTTTTGGTTTTGGGGCTATCTCATCAACAGATGGTAAACTAACATGTTTGTTGGAAACAACAGCCTGAGAGGAAGAAACTGGTGAAGAAGAGGAATCCGTTGGCTTGGACCTCCTTTTCTGTGGTTTCAACATAGGGACATCTAATTGGTTAACTCTTCCCAATAGATGTTGAACCATCATAACCAGTTGTGTCTGATTTTGTGATAAGGCTTTCAGCTCTTCAGACACATTGGCATTGGAGTTTGATAAGTTCCTATGTGGCACCTTCTTCTTTTGAGCAATCTCAGCTGTTGCCTGTTTAACCCCTTCCTTTTGGATTTCTTTTTGGACTTAAGGGTTACAGGATTTGATGTTGCTGGTACAAATGTGGCTTCAAACTCAGTTTTCATTTTAACCATTTTCTCTTTACTTTCCTCTTTATGTTTGAGTTTGGATCCCCTTTTGTACCAACAATCATCTGTAAGATGATTGAACAAACCACATACTTCACATGGTTTCTTCTTCATCTTATGTTGATCATCAACTAAAGAGAATGAAACTACTGAAGACTTGCTCTTCAGTACTTTGGAAGCATTATTTGCTTTCTTGACTTCCTCTTTAGTAGTCTTCAAACTCTTTCTATTGACAGTTTTCTTCTCTTCAGTACTGACAGTAGTTGGAGTTTGAACTTCAAGTGTTAAATCTTGCTCTCCAGTCCTTTCAGGACTTCCAGAAATAGCTCCTTAGTTGATCATCTCTTTGATCATGTGAGTGTCAGCAGTGGAACCATCAACATCAGCTGATGGGTTCTGAGAGGGCTTAGTGCTAACTTCAACTTTTGATGATGCTCTATCAAAAAGTGAATCACATGATGAGGTGGATTGGTTATTGCTTTCTCCATCAGATTTCACTTCTACTCTTGAAGCAAAATCTGTAGGAGGAGTAGTGTGATTATACCAATACCAAACTTCACATTGGAAGCAGATTGCTTACTAAGAAGCATTCAAAACCTTTGCATGATTGTACCCATCATCACACTCTACCTGGGTGACTGCAAGTGTTTCTTTAAGACTTCTCTGGTCTTCCAGAATAACCTCTAGCTTGGCCTTTTCATCATTTAATTGGCATTAAGCTTATAAATCTCATCATTTTTACTATTAAGAGCAGACTCAAACTCAGCTTTTCTTTTGGAAATGGTTTTCTCAAACTCAAGTTTTTGATTTATTAATGCTACATTTGCCTCTCTAATGGAGACAAAGGCAGCAATGCATGATTCAGAACATAACTTGGCTTTAGCCTCTAAAGATACCTGAGTTACCTGTGAAGATGATGCATTTGAGCAGGAACCCTCAGTAGACTCCAGGGCCATAAGAGCCAGATTCCCAAAAGGACTGTCACCACCATGTTGACCAGCACCTGTGAACAGTTGTTCATGACCAGACATGTCATCCGGTAAACTGCTCCAGTCAACAACTCCAGGGGTGAAGAAGCTGTGTGTTGAGGTTGAGGAGGTTGATGAGATTGAGATGGTTAAGGTTCTAGTAGTGCATGAGGTTGTGGTACTATAGGAACTTGAACTTGATTTGACTGTGGCATGTAATAACAAGGGTAAGGATATGGCATTTGACCCTGAGGAACAAAATATGCAGGAGATTGTGGTGAGAATGATGACTAGAATTGACAGGATGTTGCCCTCTGTGTTGTTGACTATTGCCAAGGAAAGTCACAAAAGGTGCAGAGGAATTAGATCCAGATGATCTGCATTCTCTAGCAAAGTGTCCAAGCCTGTGGCATTTGTGACACTTCAACTTACTCTTGTCAAAACCAACTTTGGTTTTGCTAGAGAGTCCTGGGAACTTTCTTCCAGCTCTTTTGTAGAACTTCTGAGATCTGATATTTATCAAGGCCATTTGGCTCAAAATATCCATCTCTTCTAAGTCATCATCAGCAATCCCCTTGAGATCATCCATGATGAAGCATAGATTGTCATTATTACACCCAGTAAACTGACTATCAACACTCACAAACGCAGAATCAGAAATGTTTGAGGAGAAATCAATATGCTCATCATACTGGCATTCAGATGAAACATATTCTGACTCATGACCAACCAAGGCAGTGTTGTCTGGTACAAAGTCTTCAGTGAGCTTTCCAGATGAAGACAGTTTTTGTTTATGTTCTATCTCTCTCTCAAATGTGAGCAATTTCCCATGGAGTTGGGTGAGAGATAGTTTGTCCAAATTTGCACTGGAGCGTAGGACAATAGTATATGTGTCCCATCTCTCAGGCAGTGATCTGAGAAATCTGTTATTCATCTGGATATTGGTGTACTCAGTTTGACCATTTTTAATTCAGAGATCAAACAAGAGAACCGCTCAAACTGTTGAGTCAGTGTCTCACCCTTTCTATGAGAGAATGTCTCATATTGTTGGGCAAGGATTTCTCTATTATTTGCCAAGACCTCATCTGTTCCTCCAAATTGTTCTTTCAAGGCATTCCAGAGGTCATGGGCAGTTTCATGATGCATTAGCCCAGAATAGATTTCATTGGGCAGTGCCATGGCCAGAATTCCATGGGCTTTTGCATCAATCTCAAACAATTTCTTATCCTCATTTGATTATTGCTCCCTCCTTTCGGAACCATTTGATTGGTTTCCGGGTATTCACCATAGGCTTGTGTGGACCATGTACCACTGATGTCCAACAACCTGCGCTGTTAACAGACAGGTGATGGAGCATTCGTCGTTGCCATATGTTATACTCATTCCTAACCAGCATTGGAGGCTTGGTTGAGGAACCAGTATTGTGAGGATCATTGGAAGGAGTAGTCATTTTCAGTCCAAATACAATTTAATTCAAGCTTTTAAAAGTTTTTACACAGACCACAACAGACTCAATGAAAACCAAGAGAAAATCTCAGGATGAATGACCAGAAACACAGAAAATTCAATCTCTATAACCGTTTCTTGCAAAAAAAATGCTAATTCAATCAAACTTGGATCTTGAATAGCAGTTTCAATGATCAATTATTAGATCGATCAATGATTAACCTGCTCTGATACCATTTGTCAGGATCAGTGATCACAAGTTTGATGTATAAGAGCGTAACGCATCGGAATAAGAACAAGAATTAGACATATTGTAGCAAGAGTTTGATACTCGTATGCATTAAGAACAAATACGGTTATAACGAGAGAATATATTTCTCTAACAAGGAATGTTTCTATAATATCGAATATTTCTGATCAAATCATTCCTTGCTATTACAATAGGTTGACACTCCTTATATAGAGTGCAATCGCTGCTGTTATCATGGGAAAGTGACAACTGGCAGATCTATTACAAAAATAACTAACTCTTAACAAACTACTGAAATGTTCACAACTACTGAGAACATATCAGAGTGTTAAGTACAAAATATGAAACTACTGATAAGAAACTACCGAAACTACAACGACTGAAGAACAAGCTCTTCAGTCGTTTTACAAAACTACTGAAAAACATAAAACTACTGATGAGCACAACAACTGAAGAAGTATTCTTCAGCTGTTGTGTCAAACTACTGAACATATAAAACATAAAACTACTGAAAGGTAAGCTGTCACAACTACTGAAGAAGACCTCTTCAGCTGTTGTGACAACGTCTGATACTTTGGTCTTCAGCACTTGTGTCTTCAGACTTTGTCTTCAGCACTTGTCTTCAGACTTTGTCTTCAGCACTTGTCTTCAGACTTTGTCTTCAGCACTTGTCTTCCGACTTTGTCTTCAGCACTTGTCTTCAGACTTTGTCTTCAGCACTTGTCTTCAGACTTTGTCTTCAGCACTTTTCTTCAGACTTTGTCTTCAGCACTTGTCTTCAGACTTTGTCTTCAGCACTTGTCTTCAGACTTTGTCTTCAGCACTTGTCTTCAGACTTTGTCTTCAGCACTTGTGTTCAGACTTTGTAATCAGCTGTTGTCTTCAGCTGTTGTGGTCTTCAGTAGTTGTTGTGACGTCTGTGGGACTTAAAGGTTTTTCTGATCCGGCTCATTGGTTCTTTTGGTCCAACAATCTGCAAGATGATGATTTCCGATCTTCCCAGCAACTAGACCGTGATATGATTGAACCACTGCTGCTAGTAGATCCATGTGCTTTTTTGCAACCTCCACTTTGATATTATCAAGATTATCGATGTTCAACTTCATTGTATTTGCTTCAGGCACTATGTATTGAGTCGATGATGACCCAGACGTTTCTGGTCCTGAAGCAGTGGATTGGGAAGGAACCATAGAATTGGACACAAAAGCTATTTGAAGTGGTGCTCCTAAACCAGTTGGACTGGAAACTGAGTTGTAGAGTGAAGGATTCTGAATGTAAGATCCTTTCTTTGACTTGAACTTCATCCTCAGTTCCTCCTCCTGTAGAGATTAATGAAGAGGCTGATGCAACCTAAACATCTTTAGTCTTTCCTGCATGCTGCACAAGTGCATTGAAGTGGAATGCTTCGGAAGTTTCACATGTGCAACAGAAATACTCTAAGTGTGAAATCTTCCGAAGCCAAGACCAACATCTTCCGAAGCCAAAGATGAAGTCTTCTGAAGCCTCAGAGACAAAGTCTTCCGCAGCTTTAAGTTCATGAAGACAGATTTCTTCCGAAAACTTTTAGTAACATGCTTTATCTGATGTAGTGCTCCATAAAGCTGGACACCTTTCCGCTGCAACTCTGCAAGTCACCAACTAACATGGTTTGGTGAAAAGGTCCATGCTTTTGGTAACTGTACATTGAGGTCTTGAGTTTGTAATTTCTACTTTATGTACTTTATCCTTTTTGTAATAGATAAGGATGTGAGCTATGGCATGTCATAGTCACTACAATTGATTTTATGTGTATCTAGTCAATTGTATCCAGCTGGCTTTCAAAGTATAGCCGGCTATAGGATGTTGTATAAGTATCTCATGTTCTTGTATCTTTTATTCATGCTTTGTAACACTTGTAATAGAACATAGAGAAAGCAATATACTGCATTCTTGAAAACCAAACACTTGTGCTCTTTGTGTTCTATCTCATATACTACTTGTGTTCTTAGTGTCATCACTTGGTTAATCCAGTTTACTGTTTGATCTAAGTTTAGTTTATCTCCTCTTTGTGTTGTTGTGTTGTAACTCATACCTTCAACGATCCTGCATTTGGTATCAGTGCATTCCAGGCTCTTGATATAAGATCTCACCATCTTTAGATCCCTCACACACACAAATACTAAACTTTTCAAATGGCAGCCATTTCCAAAACTGATATGGAAACTGGAACCATGAACAAGTCCCCACTGATCACTCTTGATGAGTTTGACACCTGGTGTTTAAGAATGGAAGGTTTCATCAGGTCTCTTGATTCAAGAATGTGGGAGTCTATTGAGAATGGACCTTTCATACCTAGCACACCTTCTGCTACTGGTGCTGGTATGATGCCCAAAGATGTGGCTAACTACTCTGATGAAGATAGGAAGAGAGTAGAGATAGACAGAAAAGCCATGACAGCTGTTCAAACTGCCTTTCCAAACTCTGTATACAGAGGTTTCAAGAAGTGCAAAACAGCCAAGCAGCTGTGGGATGCACTGAAACTGATGTATAAGGGTTCTTCTGAAGCCAAGGAGAACAAGAAGGATCTCCTGAATCAGTAGTTTGAAAACTTCACCTTCAAAACAGGTGAAACCATGACTCAGCAGTACTTCAGGTATGTTGAGATAGTGGATACCCTAGTGGATGGAGGAGTTTCTCTTGAAAACAGAGACATTGTAAGGAAGTTCATGTCCTCACTTCCTAGGCAGTGGACACACTACTGTGTGGTGATCAAGAGAACTGAAAATCTCAGAATTCTTACTCTGACTGAGTTATATGGGATTCTCAATGGCTACCAGATGGAGATGAACATGCAAGGTTCATCTGAAAACTCCAACAATCAAATGGGTTCAGCCCTACATGTGGTTGAAAGGGACAACATAGAACCCAAACATCATCTCTTATGCTACCCTGACAACTCACCCAAGGGTCCTTTCATCACCTTCCCAGAGACACCAAAGGAGAACTACACTCAAGGAAGCCCATTCCAAGAGACAAGCTCTTCTCAAGCTTTTGTGTCTTCTGATGAAAGCTGTGGCAACTCTCTTTTCACTCTTGAAGACCTAGACTGTATCCATCTAGATGATCTGGAATACATGGAAATAGTCCAGCAGATGGCTCTTCTCACCCACAGAGCCAAGAAGTTCTACAAGAGGACCGGAAGGAAGTTTCCAAGCAATGCAACCTATGGAAAGTTTGGACTGGAAAAAGGCAAAGTCAAGTGTTACAACTGTAACCTGATGGGCCACTTTGCCAGAGAGTGTAAGGCACCTAGAACAAATGGTGGCCAAACACAATCCAGACCAAACTACACTGACAAAGCTCTCCATAATGAGAAGTCAAAGCAGCAAGCTGCTGTTGTTGTTGAAGAAGGAGGCTTTGACTGGAGCTTTCAGGTTGAAGATGGCTCTCCAAACCAAGCACTGATGGCAGATCATGATGAAGCCAAGGTATTGGAACATCTCTGTACTCCTCAATGCATTGCTAAAGTTAACAGGTACACGTCCTATAACTTGGAACTGAGATATGATATTGAGTCCTTAAATATTTTAAAATCTGATTTTAGGAAGTCTAAAATGATTATAAGCTGAAAATGGAGGACTTAGAGAAAACCATTTCAGTTCTAAAACATGAACACAGATTTTAGGACTCAAATTAAAGATCTCATAATCAAGTTAACTGAGTGCCAGGCTGAGCTTGTGATCAGCAAAGCCAGGGCAGAAAAGAGTGTTCTTAAAGAACAGACCTTCAAGAACATGATATCCTCATCCCTGCACAACAAAGTGTGCTATCGAAATAGACAGGGACTGGGATCCAATGAGATAGCTCATCCACACACAATCTTGTTAGTATGATCTCCTAGGTGTGGAACTTGTGAAGATGAGCTTCCTCTCATAGATCCTATGAGTGAGGAGGATGAAGAAGAGATAGTGAAGAATCCCTCTACAAAGAGTGAAGAGGAGGATTCCAAGAAGGGCCACTATCCTTCTGAGGAGAAAGTGAAGACTGTGATGACCAAGTCTATGAGAAAGAACTTGATCAGAAAGAGCAAAAGAAAGGCAAGGAAGGCTCAAGAGATCAACGCTACTTTTGACTCTAAGCAAAAACAAGTTTTTATTTTTGCAGGGTTTAAAGTGGTAGGGACTGAAGGCATCAACCAAAACTCTGCTAAGAGTTCTGGTTCTTGCTCAACTCATCTCAGCAGCAAGAAGAAGACTGATCTGCTGTGTACCACTGCTGCACAACCTGGTCCATCAAACTCCAAGCACAGTTCTCAGCCCAAGAGGACTGTCTCGCATCTACAAAGATGAAGGTGGAGAAGGGAAGGGACCAAAGACAGTCTTACTCTCAAGACAAGGCTCTTGTGAAGAAGAAGATGAATTGTGTTATGTGTGACAGCACCACTCACATTGCAAAGGATTGTCCCTTCAATCCTAAAGGTATTGTCCATATGGCCAAAACAAAGGCTTCAAAGAGTTCTAAGAAGATTCAGGATTCGGAAGGAAAACCAGTTTCTTTCGGAAATTCCAAATCTAACAAGAAGGGAAGTGGAAAAGTCTCTTCGGAAGAACATTTGGTCTCGGAAGAAAGGAGTTCTTCCGAAGCACTAAAGTCTGCTGCAGTGTTTGCAGAATCTTCCGAAGGTTCAGTCATCAAAACTTCTGAAACTCCAAAAGTTTCTAAACTTTTGAAGGTCAAGTCCAAGACTCCAAAGGTGGTGTGGACGTCTAAGAAAGACCAAGTGACTGAGATTTCTCCATCAAAAAATATCTCAAGATCCTTTTTGTACAACCATAGGATCTATTACTGTTAATTTACCTTCTGCAAGTGAGCCCAAGACAAGCAAGGCTTGGATTTCCAGATGTAACTAATCATTCTCTTTTGTGTAGGGACAACTAAAGACATACATAAATGTCTGGATCATAGACAGTGGCTGCTCTAGGCACATGACTGGTAATAGGTCACTACTCCAGAACTTTGAAAGGATTGGTGGAGGACCTGTTGCTTTTGGAGGAGATGAAGGTGGTTACATTTCTGGTAGGGGCAAGGTCATAAATGGTAAGCTCAACATAGAAAAGGTAACTTTGTAAAGGAGCTTGGATACAATCTTTTGAGTGTATCTCAATTTTGTGATCAGAGTCATAACATGCTCTTTACTGAGTATGAGTGCATTGTTCTTAGGCCTGGTGTGGTCATTCCTCATGAGCATATCCTGCTTAGAGCCCCCAAGAAAGGAAACATGTACAAGATGGATTTGCAAGAAACCTCTCCCTCTGGAGAAGTTTCATGCTTTCTGTCTAAAGCCAATAGTGATGAGTCTTTCCTATGGCATAAAAAGAATGTGCCATGTAAACTTTAAGAACATGAATAAATTAATTAAGCATGACTTGGTAACTGGAATGCCAAAGAAAGAGTTTACAAGTGATGACCATGTTGATACATATATGTACCTAGATCCTGATCTGAATGTAATATGTCTTACACTTATGTAACTATTGGGTACTTAATGAAATACCAATATTTGTTTGTGTTTATAATGTTTAAATATTTCATAAATGAGTTGGTTAACGCATATTGATGTAATTATATAGGTTTGTGATTGTTTGAAGTGTTATGCATAATGTTATAATGTTAAATACACTCAAACTTTGTGAAGGGAAGTTCTCATGTGTCCGAATGGCCATGCGACTAAGTGTTCATGCGCCTAAATAGTCCATACGCCTGAAAAACATCATGCGCCTAAATAGTCCATACGCCTGAACAACTTCATGCGTCTAACTCAGTCGCACAACTGAAAGCTCTGTCGTGTGAATGGATCAAACGCATGGATCAATCGCACGACTAGACCATGCTAATGGTTCAGTCACCTGAATGAGCAACCTTAACCTATAAATACCACTTACTTCATGGAAAAACATAACAATTAAGGAGCATTCATTCCTATTCAATTCCCGACGTACCCTAGCCGTCCAGAAGCCTCCAAGTTCGTACTCCAAGTTCACAGAACGTTGCTGATCGATTCCCAATCGATTCTTCATGTTAGATACAATATCTTATTGTTTCTACATGCGTTCTCACTGATTGGATCGCCAATCAAATAGGATTCCGCACTATTTGGTTTGGTCTACACGTTAATTAGTTTGTATTTCATTTGAATACAAGATCCTAACGATTGGTATCAGAGCCGGTTACTGCTGGAATGATCTAACAATCATTCTAGCAACCCGAGCTCTTGATTTCTGGATTGAATTTCAGATCTTGACGTTAAACCCACTTCGTGTTCTTCGTGTTTTGCTCAGATCTTGTTACGTGTGTTGCTTCTATGTTGAAATCGAATTCAAAACCACGTTCCTATCACCCTTTTAAATCTGATGATGTCTACTTTGTTTCGGTTCATGTTGAATTCGTCAGATTAGGGTTTTGGGCAGCCCTGCCGGCTGCAGATCTGAAAATCTGAGTGCAGACCCGTTCATGCGACTGGGCCATGCGAATGGACCATTCGTACGACTGGACCATGCGAATGAGCCATTCGTATGACTGGACCAGTCGTATTTTCAGTCGTGCGACTGGACTAGTCATATGTTCAATCGCACGAATTAGCCATCCACATTGACTCATCCGCATTTGTTCCAGACCAAAAAAAAAGAGTCTGGAACAGCTTCTTGCACAAATTTGAAGATGTGCAAAGCATATTCACCCAGAGGTTCGTTTTTCAAATAAGTTCGATGTGTACCCCATTATTCGTCGAATTTCCAGAATAGGTGAATGTAATTGGAACACGAAAGAGAGAAGAGAAGATGTCAGCAGTTGGTGCTAATTTTGTGGGGTAGTCAGGAGCATCTGACTACTTATGGGCCAATCAAGTTATATTATCCGCACAGGAAGGATTCTGCTTCTTAGGGGGAATCCTTTTATATAGAAAGTGAAGACACAATTAGAAAGTGATGATGTGAACCGGTTTCCGATGATGAATCTTCATGCATGCTGATTTGGTTGATATTGTCAGCTGTGGATTGGAACCTTCAACTTTTGCCCAATACACCGTGTCAAGACGCAAGGAGAGCACAATGTCTATATATTGGGATATGCTGAATGTGAGGGGGAATTTCTGTAGGTGGTGATGTTAATCAAGTTAGCCTGTGTGAAGATTGAAGCAATGGAAAACTGTTCGTGTCATTATTTGGAAAAATCAGTCATATGGGGAATCTTGCTGCTATGATAGTGTTCTACAAAGTAAACGAAAGCTATTGTGCCTAAATTCATTTTCAGGGATATGGTAGTAACCTAACGGATCGGCAACATTGGCTAATATAGTTTTCGTTTGATTCTATTGGCAACCAGAGCAAGGATTGACTGAAGATTGTAAGAGGTGTTATCTATTATTCGCAAGCAACATACAACGGGGAATTTGTTGTAGCATATATAGTCATATATAGTGTGTCCGTCGCTTGTCGAATAGTCTAGGCTTAATGTTATACATCTGATATGTTGTAAACACATGAAACTGGGTCATTCGCAGGAGCATATGCGAATGAGACTCAGTCGTACGACTGAGCCATGCTAATGGACCAGGTGTGCGATTGAGAGATGCGATTGGGACATTCGTAAGACTGAACCATAAGTATGGTCCAGTCGTACGATTGAATCATACGCATGGTCCAGTCGTACGATTGAACCATACGCATGGTCCAATCGCACGAATGGGCCCAGTCGCATCTAATATGGGCCGAGGCCTATATATACCAGTTTCAATGTGTAGAGAGAAAAAGAGGATTGAGAGGAAGTCTGCCCGGAGCCTAGGGCTGCCGGATGAGAGGGGAGATCATGCTCGATCTTCCCCTTGCCAAGAGTCTTGATTCTTATGTTGTAACGAGCTTGTAATCGTCAGGTTTTTATCAATGAAACCAATATTTGATAGTTCGTGTTATTGATTTGACTTTTGGTTTTGGTTGATCATCCTTCCGTCAAGAACATGCTCAGATGTTTATCAATCCCGAAAAACCGACTTCACAATTGGTATCAGAGCTTTAGCTCTTGATTACGTGAGATTCAATCAATTTTGATACAAAGGTTGTGTTTTTTCACTAAAAACGCAATCTTTTTGTGTCAAAAATTTTCTTGGGCGTCTCCTGCTCATCAAGTTTTGGTTTCTATGGCATAAGGCGATTAGGGTCGGTGAAAATTCTTTTTTTACAGCTAAAACACGTTAAACATAGAAATTTTCAAAAAAAAACCAGCAGCTTCAGTCGCCCGATTGACCCAATCGCACGACTAGACTTCATTCGCATCCCCATACGTACGATTGAACTCAGTCGATCTTCATTCGTACGACTAAGCCTACCGGTCGCATTGTTCATACGCATCAGTTTCACTCACACGACTGAACCAATCGCTTAGTTCAGCCGCACGGTTGAACCAGTTGGATAGTTTCATTCGCACGGGTAGTCCATTTGCATCGCTCCATTCACACCAGTTAACAGATTGTTTAAGAGAGTTAAAGTTAATCGAGATGGAGGGTCAGTTGTCAGCGTTTACAGCCGGGAAGGACTCACGGATTCAGAACTTACTGCTACTAGAGAGTGAGGTGGGGAATCATAATAAACCCCCGAAGCTTATAACATTAGATGAGTTTCCCCACTGGAAACAACGTTTTGAGATCTACCTCAATGGAGTGGATCCAAATATGTGGGAAACTATTGAGATGGGATACAGTATGCCGGTGGGAGCAGATGGGGTGAAACTTACTCTAGGAGGAATGACTGATGCACAGAAAGTTAAATATAATGTTGAAAAGAGAGTATATGCATTGCTAACACAGTCTATCCCTAAGGACATTTTTCACCAATTCTCAGAGAATAAACAAGCCAAGAAGTTATGGGATGAGCTGGAAAAAAGATATGACGGGAATGCTTCGTTGAAGGCAATTAAAGCTAAGGAACTGAAGAAAGAATTTGACAACTTTTCATCGATGGGAAAAGAGAGTTTAGACGATGTCATTGATAGATTCTACCATTTGATGAGCGAGCTGCACACACATGGTGTCACAACTACCATGGAAGATAAAGTGTCAAATTTTGCAGACGGGTTGCCAGAAAGTTGGATTTCTTTTGTTTCAAATCTGAGACAGAATGGATTGCTTGCTATCAAATTTGGACATCAATGATTTCATACTAAAGCTGCGAGAAGAAGCACTAAGGATGAAGTATCGAGCTCAGAAGTCTTCGTACACTCAGAATCCAGCTTTGTACAATGCCACTCCTTAAGTTAATACATCTGGAGCACCTCTTCAGACTGCCTTTGTGTCAAGCTCATCTGGTCCTTCACAAGTCTCTCCTTCAGGATCAGAAACATCAGGGTCTTCTAGTACCCAATATATAGGATCCGAAGCAAATGCTACCAGACTGAAGACTGAGAATCTTGGAAACGTGACAGTAGAAGTAGCTCGAGAGCACATGGATCTCTTGGCAGCAGTGGTCCATTCCTATGATGGACTCATTGCTGGAAAAATTGGAAACTGCCATATGGCAGATGAGGACTACGAGCAGGTTGAGGAGACTGAACTGGAAAAGATGGATATTATATGGGTCTTAGCAAGTGCTGTCCGGAGAGCAAAGAAGTTCGTGAAGAAGACCGGACAAAACTTGGTTGCTACTAAGGACACTACTTTTGGTTTCGACAAGAGCAAGGTGACCTGCTTCAACTGTGGAGAAAAGGGGCACTTCAAAAGAGAATGTGTGAAGCCAAAGAAGACTGGAAACGGGAATCCATTCTCGTCCTTCACTCGTCAAGACAAGCAAGCTAGCAGTTCTACATCATCAGGCAAGGATCCAAAAGCTTGACGCCCATGATGATGAAGGACAGGACTGGAGCTTTAGGTTTGTATCTCCGGGAGAATCCAATATTGCGAGCGTGGATGACTTAGATGATGATTCCGCAAGTGAAAGAGATATAGCAGTTGAGATAGCGATGTCACATAGTGAAGAAACTACAACAGAGATCAGCTAAAAGCCTGAAGAAGGAACATCTACAACAAAGAAAGAATCACCAGAACCAGAGACATCTGATGCTGCACTGATGACTACCTCATCAGAACCTCCTCAGGTAAGTTCTACTGACCAACTTTTCAAAAATCATGCTTGTTCTGACTGTGATAATTTAGAGAAAGCATAGATCAGAAATTTTCTAGGTTGCTAGATCATAATGATAGCCTAGTAAAGGATTTGAAACTGTGCACTGAAGCAAATAGAGTTTTAAAACAAAATGAGCATAGTTATAAAGAAAAGGTAGACTTGTTGAATAAACAGCTTAGGGAAACTAAAGTAGTAGCATTTAACCAAGCTAATGACATTAGGTACTATCTTAACTCCCTAGAAGACACTAAGAAACAAAAAGCAGTCTTAGAAGTAGAAGTTAACTCTTTAAAGCAAAAACTACATAGTTGGACAAGTTCATCTCATATTGTAACACTTAGTGAGAGAGTGTAACAATGGGGAGGGCTTGGGCTATAAAGTGGTTCCACCACCCCCTGAGACCTTGATGAACACTAAGTGTAAACCAGTAAGTAACAATCCCATCAAGGATCATGTGGTGTCTACTCCTCTTGTAAGTGATCCAAATTCCTCAGGTTCTTCAATTGAATTTGGAACAAAACAAAAGGAGGCCACTTCAAAGGCAAAGGGTAAAATGCCTTGTGTTAATCTGGAAAAAGAATTTGAAAAGGCTAATATAAAGTCAGGGTTAAACAAAGTCAAATCTAAACCTAAAAAGACTGTTAATGTTAACCTTACACAAGTCCCACGTCAAAGTGCAGTTAACCAAAATGGAAAAGTTGTTAAGAATGTCAAAACAGTTAAGTTTGCTAAACAACATCATACATCAAAAGAAGTAGAGTGAAAACCCAAACAAAATGATGTCACTAGGATGTCACACACATCTCCACAACGAAAGTTTAATCATAAAGTTGATAGCAGGTCATGCTACAACTGTGGAGAGTGTGGACACATTGCTTTCTTTTGTCCTTACTTTCAGACGCCTAGAAAGAAAATTGAACTTCAGAACTCAAAACCTAGGTCTTTTAAGAGGAATTCTTTAACTCCACCTAGAAGAACTAATGAACCCAAAGTTCAACCCATTAGCCAGTCGTTTGTTTATCACAAACAAGCCTTACACAAATCTGGCTTATGGAAAGAAAAGTCATCCTCTTTGTCTGATAATGATGACAAGAAGGCACCTGAGCTACCCTCACCCTCTAAGGGTCAATGGGTTGAATTCATGATGTGTGATGCCTCTGGGAAACCCAAGCCAGTAAAGGCTTGGGTTCCTAACCTTAACTAATGCTTTAAATTGTATGTGCAGGGTGTTCGCTACAGTGCTGAAAAACAACACGTGGATTGTAGATAGCGAAGCATCCAGGCACATGACAGGAAACAGGGCTATTTTATCAAACGTCAAACAAATAAAAGGCGGGCATGTTTCGTTTGCTGGTAGCAAAGGAGGTTATATCACAACTCAGGGAGAGGTTGGAAATCAGAAAGTTAAATTTGACAAAGTGAACTACGTTCAACAACTTCAAAACAACTTACTCTCTGTTTCCCAAATATGTGACAAAGGGTTTAAAGTCATATTTGACAACATGAAGTGTTACGTCCTAGAGAAATACTATGTGATTCCGGAGGACCAAGTTCTGATGACAGCTTCAAGATATAAAGACCTTTATGTTTTGGATATCTCAACGGCTTCTACAACGGATCATGAAGTTCAATGCTTCCTATCAAAAGCTACTGAGAAGGACTCCATTTCCTGGCACAGGAGAATGGGACACATAAATCAACGGAAGATGAATCACTTGATTCAGAAGGATCTAGTGCGAGGTGTTAACATCAAAAATTTCCAACTTCCTGATTTCTGTGTAGCATGCAAGAAAGGCAAACAGACGAAGAAGACTCATAAGGAAAAGAAAGTTCATTCTATCGAGCTTCCTCTTGAACTTCTTCACATGGATCTGTTTGGTCCAGTCAGTACAAAGAGCATTGCAGGTGACCTGTACAGTAATGTGGTTTGACTACTCAAGATTCTCTTGGGTAATGTTTTTGAAGTCCAAGTCATAAACATTTGAGTCATTCAAAGAATTAGTAACCACAATGGAATCTCTCTACAAGCTGAAGGTGAGACAGGTACGCTCAGACAACGGAACAGAATTTAAGAATCAGTGGATGGAGGCTTACTGCAAGGAAAAGGGAATTGTGCACCAGTTCACCTCTTCCTACACACCTCAGATGAATGGTGTTGCTGAGAGAAAGAATAGAAGCTTGATAGAGACAGCACGGACAATGCTAGCAGACTTAAAACTACCTATCCAATTTTGGAATGAGGCAGTAGCTAATGCATGTTATACATTAAATCGGGTCCTGGTAGTCAAGCGCCATGGCAAGACATGTTACAAATTACTACAACGACGTAAACCTAATCTGGAGTATCTCGAACCATTTGGCGCGCCGTGCACACTTCTGAAGAAAACTCAAGAAGGAAAATTTAGCGAGAAGACTAATGAAGGGATCTTCTTAGGATACAACATACCGAACAAGAGAGTTTACAACAACTCAACGGGTTTAGTAGAAGTGTGGTGTAATGTTGATGTTCAACGATATACCACACCCCCTACTGCAAAAGGACCCGCTTACTTTTTCGACTATGATGGATTCTTCAAGTCCTTCAACATCCTTATCTCCCCTTGTGATGATGAGTTAGCTACACGAATGATGTATGATATCTGAATACACCATATCGTGATCCAACATCATCGAGCTCACAGGGAGAATCATCTCATCACTCAGGGGGAGCACTAAAAGACAGTGACTCCTCCTCAGAAGATGAATCTACATAGATGACCAAAACAATCAGGAGACCAGGTACAATTCTTGCAAGTCAACAAACATCTAAAAGTGATGCTTCTTCAACTTCGGATCCTCAAACGCCTACCTCAGATGTAGAACCAAATGTTCATAATCTTGGCTCTGAGGTAGTGTTCCTACCACTCCAGGATCACGTCTAAATGTCTATCATCCCCTATAAAATGTCATTGGGGTTGTCGGATCAGGAGTGCAGACCATAAATCAGCTGTACTCAGTTGATTATGCCTCGATAATGGAAAAAGGATACATTCACGATGGTGCTTATCGGTGTTTTGTCTCGCAGTTTGAGCCAAAATAGGTCAGTGAAGCACTGAATGATGAGGCATGGGTGAGTGCTATGCAAGAGGAACTTCTTCAATTCAAGAAATTAGGTGTATGGACATGGTAGATAGACCTAAAGGTGCTAAGGTCATCGGCACCAAATGGGTCTTGAAATGCAAGAAGGATGATCAAGGTGTCATTATCAGGAACAAAGCTCGACTGGTAGTTCAAGGATTTCGACAAGTCGAGGGGATTGATTATAATGAAGTGTTGCACCTATGCCAGGATGGAAGCCATCCGTATCTTCCTTGCCTATGCATCATATATGAAGATCAAAGTCTACCAATTAGATGTGAAGAGTGCATTCCTTCATGGTGAAATTCGAGAGACAGTTTATGTCAGTCAACCCGAGGGATTTGAAGATCTTATCATCGAGACAGAGTTTACAAACTTGACAAGGCCTTTATGGGCTTCATCAAGCTCCTAGAGCCTGGTATGAGAAACTCTCGACTCATCTTGTGAAACACGGATTTCGCAGGGGAGTCATTGACTGCACACTGTTTATCAAAGAAAAGAATGGAGATTTACTGCTAGTACAGATATATGTCGATGACATAATCTTCGGTTCAAAGAACGAAGAGTTATGCAAAGAATTTGAAGCAGTAATGAAGGCAGAGTTTGAGATGAGTGCCATGGGGGAAACGAAATTCTTTCTCGGGTTACAGGTGGATCAGACACCCAAAGGGATTTTTTACATCAGCCAAGTATGTGGGAGACATTCTCAGTCGGTTTGACATGGAGAATGCCTCCGCAGCTGGGACTCCACTTGCTACAAACCATGATATAGCACCTGATGAAAATGGAGATCTGGTAGATGCAACAATGTACGAGGAATGATTGGATCTCTCATGTACCTTACTGCCTCTAGACCTGATATCATGTATGCTACATGTCTATGTTCTAGATATCAGGCTAAACCAAAGGTTAACCATCTGATTGGGGTCAAGAGGATATTTTGGTATTTGAAGGGCACACCCACACTGGGTTGTGGTATCCTCATGATGATGATTTTGAGCTCACGGCGTATAGTGACTCGGATTACGGGGGCTGCAAGATGAATTACAAGTCTACATCAGCAGGGTGTCAATTCTTTGGGAGGAGATTAGTGACCTGGCAATGTAAGAAGCAGACCTCGGTTGCGCTGTCAACCTGTGAAGCCGAATACGTTGCCACTGCAAGTTGCTGTTCTCAAATCATTTGGATTCAACAGAAAATGCGGGACTACGTTTAACTCTCTTCTACTCCTATTTTTGTTGATAACTCTGCTACAATTGCAGTAACTAAAAATCCAATACAACACCCTAAGACCAAACACATCGGTATAAAATATTTTATACGGAACTGCTTTGAAAAGAATTTAATCGATGTGGTAAAAATAAATACGGATTTTCAACGCGCTGACCTCTATACAAAAGATTTTGACAAACCACGTTTTTATATTTGTTAGAGGTCAACGACATTGAGAAGAAAGGTGATGTTATTTTTTATGATGATCATGTGTAGTCCGATACAATTTATTCTATTTTTTTATGTTTTTTTCATTTGTTCTATTTGTTTTAAATTAAATTCATGTTATTTAGCTGTCTATTAAAATCCTAAAATATGTATATCGGTTATGATTTTAGAATTTTAGGGGGAGAATTGCCAAGGGAGAAGGAGAGGCTAGCTGACAGAAGGTAGATCGTATCTGTGATACCGATTCAAATACTTTGGAAAATGATAGTACACAGGAACAAAATCAAGAGGGACCTTAATATTTAATTTAGAAAAGATGCAAAACTCAAAGTCTAAGTCTATGTAGTCTGAGCAATATAAAAGGAAATATGATAGAAAAACTGGTATCTACTAAGGTAACACAATGAAAGTAGACCTAGAGGTTGCTAGACCACAAATGATATGTCGGTAGATTCAACACAATAGATGATTAGACATGACTGGTGATCTCAAGATCAAATTAAGTTGTTCAACTGACTATGGGCTCCCATTTATCACTGGTTAACACAATCAACAATATTCCAATAAGGGGTAACGAGCATGTAAACGCCACAAATGTGTGCGGATGACCATAAATAGAGCAAAGCATGAAACAAAAACAAATGCTATCAAGCTAATAACTTATGTTGTTGGTGCATTATGTTCTAAAGAAATTAACGATGCTCTAACAAGAAGATAGGTTATGTGCCTCTCTGCTGTGCGATGGCACTGACCTGAGGACAAGCATAACCTAGATATTCTAGAATTCATTGTTGTTTGCCACCTCTTACTGTGCTATGGCACTGACCTGAGGATTGGCTTCTCTTTGAAAGGTCTGAGAATAGTCTCTTCTTGTCAAAATGCCCGTAGACCACTCAAAAGCTCTTGAGGAATGTGATTATCATATAAGCATGGGATCCACAAATGTGGTTGAAATAATAAATCTTAAACTATCACCAATCTGTGTCAAAAGTCTGTGTATGGATTTAAGAGGACAAACATACTGACAATCATAGTGGATACAAATTCTTGAAAGTCCAAATCAATGTGGGAATCTAATAGTACCAGTATGATTTCCTAAATTTGCTAATGACTCTAGATGAAAACCGAGAAGTGAGCATCAAATGGTTTTGATAACAAGTCCTAATGATTTGACTTGCCTGTATGATTCCAAAATGTGATTTGGTTAGGAATGGTCAAACTAAATAGAAGCTGCCTATTCATGAAACGAATCTAGTAGATTTCTATCTTAGGATTTACCTCTCACAAAAAGTTAAAAACAAGTTTAAAATTTTGTACTTTAGTTAATTTTCTATTTATTTAGTCATTTTAGTTTCATTGTTGTCGACTACATCTTGGAATTCAGTAATGTTTTAATTCACCTAAAAGGGTCATGTCTGAGATGACCACATGTGTTTTCAAAAGATAAATGGGTCACGTCTGAGGTGACAAAGTGTTTAAAATGATCACGTCTAAGGTGATCAAAACTTTTTCAAGATAAAAGGATCATGTCTAAGATGATCAAATGTGTATAATGTTGATTCTAAAGCTTAAAAAAGGTTTTAAATGGCAAATGGTAAGAAATGCAGAAAATGTCATAAGTATGACCCATTCGCACGAATGGACCATGAGTATGGACTTATCATGCAAATGGGAGCTAATCATATGAATGGACCATGAGTACGGACCATTCAATCGAATGGCCCATACGAATGACTTAGTCGGATGTTTAAGAGCGAACGAATGAGTAAGTCGCACGACTGAACTCCAGCCGGACGACTGAAGGGGGCAACTGAACCAATCGCACGACTGAGGCCCATTCACCTGAATGAAATGTGTGTATTAGCCCAGTCGTACGATTGAATTTAGGTTGAGTATAAATAGAGGGTGAATCGGTCGCAGAGTCTCATCACTCCAAAATTTGCCCTAATTCGCACGACTAACGTTACTCTGCCCAAATTTCGTTTGATCACCATTTGAGCCTTTAAGACTATTGTTTTGTTGTGTACTGAAGACTTCTATTGACTTTACAGGTAATTTGCGGTGCAGAACCATTGTTGTACCACTCACATTGCTACAGAATCTGGACAATCGGAACCCTTCGAAAAACCGTAACAATTGTGTTCAAATAACCTAACTAAACGACGTAAACAGATGAAATTAAAGATGTTAGGTGTTAAACTAATGGATTGCTAGTCTAATGAACCAGATAACGAAGTCTAAAACTAAAAATTGGGAAAAACTGAATTTGAATTGAACAGTTAGAAAAACATGCGAATGGACAGGTTGATGAACATCAGTCGCACGACTGATGTGTGCGACTAGCTAAACCGCACGACTGAACCATGCGTATGAGTTCAGTTGCACGACTGGGGTAACCGCATGAGTTTACATACGCATGAGTCTAGTAGCACACTCAGTCATACGTATGGGTTAATTCGCACGACTGGAGTTCAATCGCACTGCTAATGCGCACGCTTGATCATAGTCGCACAACCTCATTCGCATGACAGAAAAGAAGGTTTTCAAGTCCTAGTGATTCAAGACATTCTTAGCCAATGGATACTAATGTTTACTTTCATTGTGTAACAGATGGCAAGTCGATGGACAATGAGTACGAAGCACAACATATGTGCTCATCTAGATCTGACCTCAAGAAATGCATCAGATTTTTCTGGCATTCTCACCTTTCTACGGAGATCGAGAATTGCACATGCTATATCTGCTCCATGTACTCCATATCGTTCTATACAGCAGGCCTTTTGGGAAGGTGAGTAGTTGACTGATCTTCTAAGCCTCACTGTATCAGGAGTACTAGCTTTGGAGAGGCGATTAAGATCACAGAGGAAGATCTCGGGATTGTGCTGCAGTTGGGGGAAGATGCTGACTGTCCTACTAGACTACACCCCCTTGCTGTCAGAGGTTGTTTTCTTCGAGCTAAGTACTCTGGGGACATCAATGCAGGGGTGCTCAACAAGAGCAACCTGTGTCCCCAGTTCAAGTACCTTGCTCACGTACTGCTGAAGTGCATAACGTCCAGGAAGGGAGGATTTGATGAGTTGTCAGATCAGATCCAGAATGCCTATGTAGCGTTGGTGCTGAACCATCCGTTCAGCTTCTCCAGGATGATTTTCTCCTACTTAGTGGAGAACATTGAGGGGAAAGGGAAGGAGGGCTTCTACATGTACCCCTGATTCATGCAGATGATTATAGACCAGAAGCTCCCTTCCCTGCCGAAGGAGAAGGAAGATGCAGTAGTGCTTGAGGTGATGGATGATACCACCTTAGGCTGGATGAAGGTGTACAGGGGGAAGCAGGTGAAACCCTCTGTCAGGAGACTGTTCAGGCATCTGGCCCGTGAGGACTATGTGGTGCCAGCTCGGAGGAAGTGGCGTCACGATGATAGTGATTCTGATGTTGAGCAGATTGCTCTACTCTTCGATGACTCTGATGATGATGATTGCGGGGATGCTGGAGATGCCATTCCCATTTCACCGAGGGGCACAACGACTGATAGTACACCTCCAGTATCTGCCCCCACTAGAGATACAGCAGAGTCGGCTGGGTTTCACAGGATTTTATACCTGGTGAGGATGATGAGGAGTCAGATGAGGAGCCACTGACTAAGACTGTGGGAAGAAAAGTGTTCCCACAGAACATGGACTCTAGGCGGTTGGTGAACGCCCCAGTGGATCGGGAGAGACTGCCGCTGACCCGACCTATGCTCCAGAGCCGTCCAGCCGTGTTCTAGAGGGAGCATCCTCCTCGACAGGATCGAGGAAGAAAAGGATGGCTCAGCCCCACGGCATGAAGAAAAAGAAGCGCAGACACACCTACATCACCACCTCAGCCACCACCATAACCACCTCTACAGCCACAGCCCCACCATGGCCACCTCCACAGAAACCACTACCATTCCCACACCCCCTACCACTGTCACCACACCACCCCACTACATATATCCTATCCACCACCATATCATTCACACCTACATCACCACCACTATCATCTAGACCTAACCCAATCTTCACCACTACCACCACTACTACCACTAGCCACCAACTAGGACCTTCATCGCATCCCACCCACCTATCCGGATCACCTCTACCTCCCATTGGGGTAGAGGAATAGCTATCAGCGCTGAACCGTATGGTGATGCATCTGTTAGCAGCCAATGATGAGAAGACTGCGCAGATTCATCAGTTGGCAGATCTCACAGCTATACAGTCCCAGCAGATCTCTCAGCAGGCTCAGCTGATTGAGCAGCAGGCACAGAAAATGGCTGCTTAGAGTGAAGAGATTGCCCAACTCCAAGAGCATAGAGTCATATCAGCAAAGAAGATTGAGGAGTTGGAGGATGCTAAAAAGTCTATCATGCTCAAGCTCAAAGGAACTAAAGTTGAGCCTCTGAAGATAAAGGAAGGAAATGATGATGAGGGTGAAGATGACGATGAGGATGAAGATGAAGAGAGTGATGATGATGAAGGGGATGAGGAAGAAAGAACAGAGACCAGGCAGGAGGATGATGATGATGAAGGAGGAGATGCAGTTGCATCAGCCTTAGCTCAGGGTCAAGGAAGAAAATCAAAGAGAAATCAAGACCAACGAGCTTCCTCTTATGCCTCACCAAGTGATGATCCAGCGATTCAAGATAAAAGTAATGATTAGATGATTATGTATTTGATAGCCTTTGTACTTGAATCATGTATTAAACTTATGCATTTGATGTTTATATTAAGATTAATGTATTTTTTGTCTTGATTATTAACTAATGTTTGACGTGTTACATGTTTACAACAAGCAGATCCAAACTTTCAAAGGGACAAATTTGATGTTGCCCCCCTTCAGCAAATCAAGACTCAATTGACTATGATTCTTGATCTGCAAGGGATCGTTAGGAGATCTGTGAGCTATACCCCTGAAGAAGGGGAAATAATTCATGATCTTTCAAATGAGCAACTGGCTGAAATGTTCGAGCTGAACCCAGATGAGATCATTAGGATGCTCCAACTTGTGAGTGTATCAGTGAAGAAGAGCTAAATGACATTGATGAGATAGAGATAGAAGACATCACAGCAGAGCACTATCCTCAGTACGCTGACAATGAGGGAAATATGGTCCCCAATCTGGGTGAATTCCTAGTCAGTGATACATTTGAGTTATTGGATCAGATGGAGCAGGAGTCTGAGAAGATTGAAGGAAAAGCCCAAGCCTCAAACGACGATGTTGATATTAGAAAGGTAGAATGGGCTGCTTGTTTCGAAGAAATCCGAGCCCAACGCGCAGCTCCTAAACAGAATGTCTACACCAAACTCTATAGAGTGAAGCAACATCATAAGGTGTCAGGCAGGATTATTGCGTGGGCACATTTGAGGACCTAAATGTTTATGCAATAAAGAGGGAAAAGAGCATAGAGTAATTTAGATTTCCACATGATCTAAAGACTCTACCTGGTTTTGAGCTCAACCAGCTGGCTATATTGAAGTTATTATATGCTGACCCAAGGAACATGTCAGGCTGGTTTGAGGCTGCCCTAAAGAAAGAGTACCACACCAGGTGGGTCAACTTCAAACCTTAACAACCTACAAGGTATATTAGATGATCTGAAGTTGACTCCATCACTGCTAAGCCCAAGATAGTGCTAAAGTGGAGTCCCCCAAGAACAATGTCTAGAATCCCTCTCAGGGAAATGCCACAGGACTTCACTCCACACTTTAAGTGGTGGTACTATGATTGGAGAACCGGGGAGGCGGTCATAGTTCTAAATAAAGAGGGACAAATGGATACCATCAGGGTGTTGACCCAATGTGGGTCACTAACTTGTTTGATAATGATGTCTACACATTATACAAGTGGCCACTATTCTATGACCCGCAAGATATTGTACAAGCCCTCCAATTCCAAAATGTCATAAGACTATGCTTTGCGTTTGAGATACATGCAGGAGTCACAAGTGAGGAAAAGTACAAGAAGTATGAAGAGGTGATGCAGAAGGTAAGACATTAGATAGATCTAGGTCAAAGGGGGAGTTTGTTGTTACATATATGTACCTAGATCCTGATCTGAATGTAATATGTCTTACACTTATGTAACTATTGGGTACTTAATGAAATACAAATATTTGGTTGTGTTTATAATGTTTAAATATTTCATAAATGAGTTGGTTAACGCATATTGATGTAATTATATAGGTTTGTGATTGTTTGAAGTGTTATGCATAATGTTATAATGTTAAATACACTCAAACTTGGTGAAGTGAAGTTCTCATGTGTCCGAATGGCCATGCGACTAAGTGTTCATGGGCCTAAATAGTCCATAGGCTTGAACAACTTCATGCGCCTAAATAGTCCATACGCCTGAACAACTTCATGCGTCTAACTGAGTCGCACGACTGAAAGCTCCGTCGTGCGAATGGATCAAACGCATGGATCAATCGCACGACTGAACCATTCTAATGGTTCAGTCGCCCGAATGAGCAACCTTAACCTATAAATACCACTTAATTCGTGGAAAAACGTAACAATTAAGGAGCATTCATTCCTATTCAATTCCCGACGTACTCTAGCCGTCCAGAAGCCTCCATGTTCGTACTTCAAGTTCACAGAACGTTGCTAATCGATTCCCAATCGATTCTTCATGTTAGATACAATATCTTATTGTTTCTACGTGCGTTCTCACTGCTTGGATCGCCAATCAAATAGGATTCCGCACTATTTGGTTTGGTCTACACGTTAATTAGTTTGTATTTTGTTTGAATACAAGATCCTAACAGACCACTATGTTGCATGCCTGAAAGGGAAGCAACATAAGGTATCTCACAAGCCTAAGGAAAAGAACTCAATCACTACTCCCTTACACTTGTTACGTATGGATCTCTTTGGTCCCACCAGTGTAATGAGTTTAAGAAGGACCTCATACTGTCTAGTGATCAAAGATGACTTTACAAGATTCACTTGGGTTTTCTTCCATAGAACTAAGGATGAACTCCTGAGATTCTGAAGAATTTCATCTTAAAGATTGAGAATCAATCTGATCACAAGGTCAAGATCATAAGATGTGATCAAGGAACCGAATTTAAGAACCATATCCTTGACACATTCTGTGATGAAAAGGGTATTACAAGACAATTTAGTGCTCCCAGGACTACTCAGCAAAATGGTGTTGCTGAGAGGAGAGAAAGGAAACTGATTGAAGCTGCAAGAACCATGTTGTCTTACTCTAAACTGCCCATCACCTTCTAGGCAGAGGCAGTCAACACTACCTGCTATGTGCATAATAGAGTTTTAGTAGTTAAGACTCATGGAAAGACTCCTTATGAACTTTGGCACAAGAGGAGACATTTCATTGGTTTTCTCAGGTCATTTGGATGTCTTTACACCATCTTGAATACCAAAGATCAAATTGCCAAGTTTGCTGAGAAGTCAGATAATGGACACTTTATTAGATACTCTTCCCAAGCTAAGGCTTATAGAGTATACAATCTCAGAACTAGAATTGTTGCGGAGTCAGCCAATGTGACTTTCAATGAACACACACCTTGTGTTACTAGTTCTGGTCCGGATTGGCTGTTTGATCTTGATTTGGTTACCAACTGTTTTAACAAATCTTGTGAGAATGTTTTAGGTCTGTAGAAAATTTGAATACAGATGATCCTGATCCAGGATTTGAGCTAGGAAGATCTTCAAGACACATATCTTCAGCTCCAGTTGGAACCACTTCTGCAAATAAGGTTTCTATCAGCCCTACAATGACAAATTCAGCTGATACATCTGGTATGCCTTCAAATTCCAGCTCAGAGGCTCTACAACCAGATAAGAACAACTCAACTGTGGAAGTGAACAATGGTGTTGGTGACAGTGACCAAGAATTTCTTGATGCCACTAACCACACTGTGGATGAGAACATCAATGATGTCACACACTGCTTGGATCAAGTTTCACTTGAAAAGTGTGCTGATTTGGTGGGAGAAACATCTATGCCAGATCTAAATTTCTCAAATTTAGATCTTTCTCAACAACTTGCTGTGATCCCTCAGCTTAGTATCCACAAGTCTCTTCCTACCACAAACATCATTAAAGATGTTGTCTCAGGGGTAAAAACAAGAGGACAAACCCATGAAGCAAATGTTTGTCTTCACTCTTGTTTTCTATCCAAGATAGAGCCAAAGAAAGTTGATGAAGCTCTAAAGGATGGAAGTTGGGTTGAAGCTATGCAACAAGAGATGCTTCAATTCAAAAGGTAGAAAGTTTGGAACCTTTGTTCTCTTCCTTCTGGGAAGACTACCATTGGAACCAAATGGGTGTTTAGCTTCGGAAATTTTCAAATCTCTCACGAAATTCTTCCGAAGTCATTTTAGCTTCGGAAGCTTTTTAATTAAAACTTCCGAAGATAATTAACCTTCGGAAGCTTTTTGACTTCCAAGAAAAATACTTTTTGAGCAAAAAGTAAACAACTTTTTCAGAGGTGGGACCGACATTTGGATTTCAATGTTTATCCTCTTTCATTTACTTTATCTGAAATCCTTCTCACATATAAACCCAACGGTTTCCCCCCTCTTTTTATCATCTGTTCTTCCTCCAAACCTAAAAACCCAAATTTCTCTCTAAAATTTCTTTGTTTCTTCTTCCTTCGTCCTTAAGCTACTTCAAAATGGCCAACCTTGCTCACAGAAATGATCCCAACTTTACGGTGCAGCTACACAGACAAAACAATCAAGTTGCTCTGTTACGCTCTGAGAAATATCCACATTTCTCAGAGGCTTGCCGTTTCTTATCTCTGTCAAACTACTTCACCTCCCTCACCATTGATCCTCCACTCTATGAGGATCAGTTGCTTGAATTCTGGAAGACCTGTCAAGAGGTCATTATGGATGGGGAGAAGGCACTGTCTGCCACAGTGCAGGGGAGAACAATCTTCATCACTCCGGCCATCATCAACAGACATCTTCAGCTGGATGATGAAGAAGGTGAGGTGTTCTTCCCAAAGGAAGCTGTTAATCATTCCTTTGAGCAGATGGGATATAAGGGAGATTTCTCTGTAAAGACCTTCAGGAAAGGGAAGGTCTCATCCCAATAGAGATTCCTGCTTCATGTGGTCATCCACAGCTTATCAAACAAGCATGGTGGATGGGACCAGATTTCTAAAGATCTCTCCTTCATAGTCCATGGAATGGTTCAAGGGGTCAAATTCAGGTACTCTCAGTTTGTTTATACAAATTTGCTTGCTAATTTAGACTCCTTAGTGACAGGATTAGTGATCTCAAGTTTGATGGATTAGAGTGTAACGCAGCGGAATAAGAACAAGAATTAGACAAATTATAGCAAGAATTTGATATTCGTATGCATTAAGAACAAATACGGTTGTAACGAGAGAATATATTTCTGTGAAAAGGAATGTTTCAATAATATCAAATGTTTCTGCTTGATCATTCACCCATTACAATTAGGTTGACACTCCTTATATAGAGTGCAATCACTGCTGATATCACGGGATAGTGACATCTGGCAGATTTGTTACAAAAATAACTAAAAGTTAACAAACTATTGAAATGTTCACAACTACTGAGAACGTATCAGAGTGCTAAGTATAAAACATAAAACTACTCATACAAAACTATTGAAACTACAACGACTGAAGAACAAGCTCTTTAGTCGTTTTACAAAGCTACTGAAAAGAAAAACATAAAACTACTGAAAGAAAACCGTCACAACTACTGAAAAAGACCTCTTCACCTGTTGTGACAACGACTGATACTTGGTCTTCAGCACTTGTCTTCAGACTTTGTCTTCAGCACTTGTGTCTTCAGACTTTGTCTTCAACACTTGTGTCTTCAGACTTTGTCTTCAGCACTTGTCTTCAGACTTTGTCTTCAGCACTTGTCTTCAGATTTGTCTTCAGCACTTGTGTCTTCAGACTTTGTCTTCAGCACTTGTGTCTTCAGACTTTGTCTTCAGCACTTGTGTCTTCAGACTTTGTCTTCAGCACTTGTCTTCAGACTTTGTCTTCAGCACTTATGTCTTCAGACTTTGTCTTCAACACTTGTGTCTTCAGCTGTTGTGGACTTCAGCAGTTGTTGTGACGTCTGTGGGACTTAAGGTTTTTCTGATCCGGCTCATTGTTTCTTTTGGTCCAACAAACTCCCCCTGAACCAATGCAGCGAAAACCTTAACTTTATTGAGGTCCCACTTATTGTTGGCAATAAGATTGGTCTTTTTCCTTCTTGATCAGCTAAGAAGATGACCCAATTAAGAACTTGCCTGGGAATAGATTTTTGAAATTTGGTTGGCATAGTATGGATAAGAGCCTTGACTTTGGGGAACTAGACACAGGGTTGTGGTCCTATCCATGAAATCTATTTCCCATGTATAAGCCTGTAGGATTCTCTGGTGTATGCTCTGAGAAACATAATTTGTTCTTCCATGGTAAGATTTTCAGCTCCACCATCAAACAATCCTTCACGCCCATACAGCTCTGAAATGTACTTAGCCTGTTTGCCATTTTTGAGCTCAACTGTTGTGATCTGTCTGTATGCAAACTCATCTGGGTGAGTACCTTCAAGTAACAGACTGAGCTTATTTTGTTTGAAGTTCTCAAGCCTCTTGTAGACTAACCCCTTTTTAATTACTCTGTTCTCTAACATCTTTTGGGGTGGCTGTTTAGTTTCATAGGCCTTCTTGAAATCTTCTACAATTTCCCAGGGTGATACTACAAGGACCACTGTGATCTCTTCATCTACGATCCTTTTTACTTGGCCCTTGTATCTCGAAGGAATGTCTTTCTTCACAATTCTGTGAGCCACCCTATCATCAGGCCATTACTCTCACCTTTTCCTTTTGATATTGAAATGTGTTAGCAAGGGTGTACAATCTCAGAGCCTCTTTCTTCATACTGATTATTGATGAAGAAGCAGCATAAGTTTTATCTATGCTTTTCAGCATCTCATCATCATGAAGCTTTTGCTGCTGTTCTTCTTCTATCTTTACTCTCACAGCTTCCATCTGTGAGGTGGGAGTGATGGGCATAGGTTTGGCTTTAGGCAAAGTTAAGACTGCGGAAAGAGGTAGCCTATCTTCTTCCTCATCATCCTCTTCTTCTTCTTCTTCTAGCCTCAACACCCTTCTCTTCTTCTTCTTGGGTGCATCATCGGCTGTTGGTTTTGAGGGTAAAGGAGTTGGTTTAGTGGGTTGTGGTAGTGGTGATTTTGAAGTGGGAGGTTTTGCAGGTTGTTCTAGCATTCTTGTAGTGAGTGAGGCTTTTGAGTGTTTTGCTAGTTCCTTTCTGTTCCCAGCACCTGTCTCATTTAGTGCTTCAATCACCAATCCCCTAGTGTATGCTTCAGACGAACAGATCTTGGTGGTTATTGCCAAGATACTGTCCCTGGTCCATGACTTAATCTCGATCAATGATCTTCCAAGGTACTTTGCAATGAATCTGATCATGATCTCTAGTCTTTCTCTTTCTAATGCATCATAACTTGCCCATCTTGAGTTAATTTCTTCAACTTCAAGTCTCCTAATCTCTGAGTCAAGCTGTGCAGTATCGAACCCCTGTCTATACAGTTGATCAATAATGGAGTCCATTGATTTACTGTGTGTAGCATCCGCCATTTTGATCTTCTCATCGAATTCGAGTTCTTTTTCTTTTCCTTCAACCTTCCTCTTCTTATATGTGACATGAAAGTCTTTGTGACTTTCACCCACTTGATCAATGTCAGCTCCCTTCACAAACTCCTCTTCCTTCTCAGTCTCCTTTTCTTTCTTCCCCTCTATGCTCTTCCTTTTTGCTTTCACTGACTGACTCTCCCCCTTTTTGGTTGCATTGGTTGCAAGGGTTTGAGTAGCAGAAAGCCTTGTGCTCACAATCTCCTCCACCAGGGGTTGTATGATGGAGGGAAGCCTCTCATCCATGGTTTTGATCACAATATCTGTGATCATTGGGGTGATGAGAGGTAGGGATTGCTGAAAGATAGCAGTTGTTTGCTCAGAGGGGTTCTGTCCCTAAGAAGCAGTGCCAGAAATAGAGGCTGGTGGCTCAGGAAGTTTTGAGTGGCTGAGTGTCTGGGAGACCTTCAGGTGAAGGTGCCATCTATGGGTTTATGTTGGTGGCAGATGGACTTGCTGTGTGAGAGAATTGGTCAAGTTGTCTTTGTAGTCTACTGACTTCTTCCTCAAGAATTGTGTTCTGGGCCAGAACATCATAAAAGAAGCCCAGGTCATCATCAGCAGATGCTGAATCACCTGACCTCCTGCTTGTAGCAGGATGTACATGCACTGGTGTAGACCAGTTTTAGCATGTGCCCTTTTTTTCTTGGAACTGGGGACTTCCAGCCTCAGGACAATGTCCTTCATCAGCTGTTGCCTCTGGTGAGGTCTTGAGCTATGTTACCAGCCTCAGTCTGATCATGTGTTGTTTCAGAAGAGGTGGCAGCCTCACCAGATGTTCTGGTCTCCATATCCACACCAGGAGATAGAACAGTTAAACCCTTGTGCTGTGGGCTGTCAGAAGCATGTTGATCCTCTTCCTCAATTGTTGTGGTTTTCCCCTTTGTTGGGTTTGTTGGGGAGGAGGAGAGGCATGCAGCTGAGTCAGCACGTTTGCAATAATGAGAGTAGGACTTTGTGGGGCGGTTGCAGTGGGAGATGGGATAAAAGCAGTATGCACCTGGGGAGAATGGTGCTCTTCAATGGGAATCTTCTCAAATAAGGAAGATCCCAGATTAGTGGGTACCCCTTCTTTGGTTGCTGCAGGCTCCTTTTGAGAGGAAACCTGAGCGGCTGTGGCTGGTGAAGTCCTTGTATCCACTAGGGGGTTAAACCAGTGGATATATCCTGCGTTTGTGTTGCAGGGGCATCCTCAGGGGACTCATTTCCCTGAGTAGCCTTTTTGTCTTCTTTTTAGGGGGTTTGGTGGGGACTTTGGATTTGGAGGTGGTGGCTGTGGGTTCCAGCTGCGTGGGTTTGCGCAGCTTGGCAACCATTTTTAGTGATTGGTCAGAGTTGTGCCGGGAGTATACTCCAGGCAATACAGCCGTAGCAGGGACTCCCAGGCCAACAAGTCCCTCAGCTTGAAGCTGGTTTTCAATTATGGCCATTATGAACCGAGGATATAATATCCATCGGTTAGCAAGTTGTTTTTGGGCCATATCCTTGAGCTTTAAATAGTATTTCAGAAAAATTTAAAAGTTGTTGCTCAAGGATGGAGTACATTACCTGTTGCCACTTTGTGGACATTTGATCCCATGATGAGGTGGGGGCAAGGCACACATTTACCAGGTGAAAGATGAGATGTACGGCATCCTGGAAATGTTTCTTCAATATGGTAGATGCACTCAGGTTACCCTGGTATCCATGTGGGCAAATGATTGGTCGATTGTGCCCTTCGATAACCAGTTGGGAAAGTGGCATCATCCAGATTGAGGGTTTGGCAAAGAATGTCTGGAGTAATGACCACTTTTTGACGATGGACAAACGATTGAAGAGACTCTTTGTCATTCTCTCAGAGACAAGAGTGTCGTTTGTCTAGAATGGTTAAGAGATTCGGCATATATGGTGGGATTTAACAGAAAAGCCGTTTTGTAAGGTGACTGAACCATTAAATCAATGGCATTGTGAAACTTGGTCCAGTATGGCGATTTTGTGAGATGTGCGACAAGTTGTGTCGAGGTTTTAGTTGCATGGTCACATTGATGAAGAGAGGTTACAGAGTTTTTTTGAACGTAGGTTTGAGAAGAGACGAAAGTAAAAACTCTGAAGGTGGGATAAGGTATTTAAAGGGTAGGGTTAGAAAACGACTGAAGGTTTTGGTGTTAGTCATCAGTTGTTGAAACTACTGATGACGTGGTATTAACTTTCAGAGTTTGGAATGACTGACCGTATTGGTGTGATCAGCAGTTGTTATAAAACAACTGAAGACTTGGTTTTAACCGTAGACGTGGTGAAACAGCTGAAGTTCTATTTCTGATTTAGTGCAGCAGTAGTTAAAAACTACGAGATTTAGTCATCAGTAGTTATAAAACTACTGAAGACAGTTGTGACTCAGGTGATGAAACAACTGAGGACTTAGTATTAGTCATCAATAGTTGTGAAACTACTGAAGACATGGTTTGCTTCAGTTGTTTAGAAAGAAAACAACAGTTGGGAAATCTGAAGACAAAAAGGCTCATTCAGTAGTTGTCATCAATTCATTGCTTTTCAGCTGTTTCATACTGTCCTCAAACACATACTCATAGACGTGTTCATCTGTTTTCAGGATGTTTCATAGGACATCAGTACGTATTTGTAATTTGACAACACCTAGTTGTAGCTACATCAGCTGTTGTAACACATCAATTGTTTTAACAAATAAAGTATTGAGTACTGAGAAGTTAAGCTCTAGTAGTTTAAAGAAAACTTACGGAGAGAAAATAATGTTTTTACCAGTATGTATAATATGACCATAAAACTAAGATCATCAGTACTTGTGAGCTGAGATCACCAGTAGTTGTCACTTATTTGCTGCAGCATACCAAGCCTTAACACTAGTTTGGAAAGTTGTGTATCCAAGGGCTTAGTGAAAATGTCTGCAAGCTCATCAGCACTAGAACAAATTTTGGATCAATCAGACCTTTTTTTTTCCAAAATCAAAAAACATCTCTGAATAAAACTGATGTCTGATTCAATTGTTTAGTCCTAGAGTGTGGACAGGATTCTTGACATACAAGAGCTGAAGAGCTGTCCATTAAACATGGGGTCTTAGTCTCTGTTTAGCCATAATCCAATAATGTTTTGAAGCCAGAGTAAATGAGATGTTACAGCTTGCAGCAGCAATGTACTCTGCTTCAGCAGGTTGATTGTAGAAACTGAGGTCATGCTTCTTATCGACAAGAAATCAAAGCAGTTGCCTAAGAAATTGGCATCCTCCAGAAGTGGACTTCCTGTCAACTACACTGACATAGTCACTGTCAGAAAAAGGAAACTATTACCAAGAATGTCTAGTAGAATACCATAAACCTAGATATGGGATGCCTTGCAAATATCTAAAGGATTCCTCTTGACTGCAATCAAAATGAGACTCCTTAGGTGCAGCCTGAAATCTAGCACAAACACATGTAGCAAACATCATGTTGGACCAAAAGAACCAATGAGCCAAGATCAGAAAACCTCTAAGTCCCACACGGTATCACAACAACTGCTGAAAGCCTCATCAGTAGTTTGACAAGTGCTGAAGACTTCAACAGCTGAAGATCAAGTGCTGAAGACCTTAACAGCTGAAGAACCAAAGTGCTGAAGTACAACAGCTGAAGAACACAAGTGCTGAAGCTGAAAGACCAAAGTACTGAAGTACAACAGCTGAAGAGTTCACAAGTGCTGAAGATCAACAACTGATGTACAAAGTCTGAAGACAAAGACTGAAGACATCAGCTGATGATATCTACTGAAGTCATCAGCTGATGAAACGCCTGAAGGTCAAAGTCTGAAGATCAAGTACTGAAGCCTCAGTAGTTTGTCACAACTGCTGAAGAGTACTTCTTCAGTAGTTGTGATATCAGTAGTTTTATTTTCTTTGTTTCAGTAGTTTTGTAAAACGACTGAAGAGCTTGTTCTTCAGTCGTTGTAGTTTCAGTAGTTTTATATTTTGTACTTAACTTGCTGATATGTTCTCAGTAGTTGTGAACATTTCAGTAGTTTGTTAAGAATTAGTTATTTCTGTATTGGATCTGCCAGTTGTCACTTTCCGTGATAACAGCAGTGACTGTTGCACTCTATATAAGGAGTGACAACCCATTGTAATCAGGAGCGATATGAGCAATTGAATGGAATGTGATTGATTCGATTAGAAATATTCTACATCTATAAACATTCCTAGAAATCAGAAATCATATTCTCTCCCTATAACCGTATGCGATCTTAACGCTTACAAGTATGATTGCTTGCTACAATTTGTCTAATTCGTGTTGTATTCCGCTGCTTTATATTCTGATACATCAAACTTGTGATCACTGATCCTGTCAAATGGTATCAGAGCAGGTTAATCATTGATCGATCTAATAATTGATCATTGAAACTGCTATTCAAGATCCAAGTTTGATTGAATTAGCTTTTGTTTTTGCAAGAAACGGTTATAGAGATTGAATTTTCTGTATTTCTGCTCATTCATCCTGAGATCTTTTCTTGGTTCTCATTGAGTTTGTTGTGGTTTGTCTAAACTTCTTTTTAAACTTGAACTAAACTGTTTTTGAACTGAAAATGACCACTCCCTCCAATGATCCTCACAATACTGGTTCCTCAACCAAGCCTCCTATGCTGGTTAGGAATGAGTATAACATATGGCAAAGACGTATGCTCCATCACCTGTCTGTTAACAGCGCAGGGTGTTGGACATCTGTGGTACATGGTCCACACAAGCCTATGGTGAATAACCCGGAAACCAATCAAATGGTTCCGAAGAGGAGGGAGCAATACTCAGATGAGGATAAAAAGTTGCTTGAGATTGATGCAAAAGCCCATGGAATTCTGGCCATGGCTTTGCCCAATGAAATCTATTCTGGGCTAATGCATCATGAAACTGCCCATGACCTCTGGATTGCTTTGAAAGAACAATTTGGAGGAACAGATGAGGTCTTGGCAAATAATAGAGAAATTCTTGCCCAACAATATGAGACATTCTCTCATAGAAAGGGTGAGACACTGACTCAACAATATGAGCGGTTGTTTTCTGTTTGATCTGAACTAAAAATGGTCAAACTTGAATACACCAATATTCAGATGAATAACAGATTTCTCAGATCACTGCCTGAGAGATGGGACACATATACTATTGTCCTACGCTCCAGTGCAAGTTTGGACAAACTATCTCTCACCCAACTCCATGGGAAATTGCTCACTTTTGAGAGAGAGATAGAACAGAAGAGAAAGCTGTCTTCATCTGGAAAGCTCACTGAAGACTTTATTCAAGGCAACACTGCCTTGGTGGGTCATGAGTCAGAATATGCTGCATCTGAATGCCAGTATGATGAGCATATTAAATTCTCTTCGAGCACTTCTAATTCTGCATTTGTAAGTGTTGATGGTCAGTTTACTGGAGGTAATAATGACAATTTATGTTTCATTATGGATGATCTCAAGGGGATTGCTGATGATGACTTAGAAGAGATGGATATTTTGAGCCAAATGGCCTTGATAAATATCAGATCTCAGAAGTTCTACAAAAGAACTGGAAGAAAATTCCCAGGACTCTCTGGCAAAACCAAAGTTGGTTTTGACAAGAGCAAGTTGAGGTGTCACAAATGCCAACGGCTTGGACACTTTGCAAGAGAGTGTAGATCAACTGGATCAAACTCTACTGCACCCTTTGTGACTTTTCCTGGCAACAGTCAACAAAACAGAGGGCAACATCCTGTCACATCTAGTCATCATCCTCAACAACAATCTCCGGCATATTTTGTTCCTCAGGGTCAAATGCCTTATCAGTACCCTTGTTATTACATGCCACAGTCAAGTCAAGTTCAAGTTCCTATGACACCACAACCTCATGCATTACCAGAACCTCAGCCTTCCCTATCTCATCAACAACCTTCATCTCAACAACACAGCTTCTTCACCCCAGGAGTTGTTGACTGGAGCAGTTTACCAGATGACTTGTCTGGTCATGATCAACTGTTCTCAGGTGCTGGTCAACATGGTGGTGACAGTCCCTTTGGGAATCTAGCTCTTATGGCTTTGGAGTCTGCTGATACTTCATCTTCCAATGCCTCTACACCTCAGGTATCACAGGTATCCTCTGAGGCAAAAGCCAAATTATGTTCTGAACAATGCATAGCAGCATTTGCTTCCATTAGAGAAGCAAATGTAGCTTTAATTAATAAGAACATTGAGCTAGAACAAGTAATTTCCAAAAACAAAGCTGAGTTTGAGTTTGTGCTCAAAGATAAAAATGATGAGGTTTATAAACTGAATTGCAAAATAATTGATGATAAGGCTAGAGAAGATGTACTTCTAGAGAAGTACAAAGATCTCAAAGAAACCCTTGCAGTTACCCAGGTCGAGTGTGATAGATGGGTACAATCATGCAAAGGTTTTGAAATGCTTCTTAGTAAGCAATCTGCTTCAAATGTGAAGTTTGGAATTGGTTACAATCACACTGCTCCACCTACAGATTTTACCCCAAGAGCAGAGGTAGAATCTGATGGTGAGAGTGATAACCAATCCATCAAGTCATGTGATCTACCTTCTGATACAGCACAATCAGAAGTAGCAGTCAGTATCAAGTCCTCTTTGAACCTATCAGCTGATGTTGATGGTCCAAATGCTGACATTCACATGATCAATAAGTTGATCAACTCAGGAGTCAATCCTGAAGGTCCTGAAAGGACTGGAGAGCAGGATTCAACTCCTGAAGTTCAAACTTCAACTGCTGTCAGTACTGAAGAGAAGAAAACTGGCAGTAGAAAGAGTTTGAAGACTACTAAAGATGCTGTCAAGAAAGCAACCAATGCTTCCAAAGCATTGAAGAACAAGTCTTCACCATCTTTAGTTGATGATCAACCTAAGATGAAGAAGAAACCATGTGAAGTATGTGGTTTGTTCAATCATCTTACAGATGATTGTTGGTACAAAAGAGGTTCCAAACTCAAACAAAAGGAAGAAATTAATGAGAAAATGGTAAAAATGAAAACTGAGTTTGAGACCACATTTGTATCAGCAACATCAAATCCTGTAACCCTTAAGTCCTTAAAGCAATCCAAAAAGGAAGGAGTTAAACAGGTGACAGCTGAGGGTGCTCAAAAGAAGAAGGTGCAACATAGGACCTTATCTAACTCCACTAGCAATGTGTCTGATGAGCTGAAAGCTTTATCACAAAATCAGACACAGCTGGTGATGATGGTACAACATCTGTTGGGTAGAGTTAACCAACTAGATTCTCCTATGTTGAAACCACAGAAAAGGAGGTCTAAGCCAAAGGACTCCTCTTCTGCACCATCTTCTTCCTCTCAGGCTGTTGTTACAAATAAACATGCTAGTTTACCATCTATTGATGAGACCAGGCCCAAAACCAAAAAGGTTTGGGTCTCTAAAACTAACTGATTGTTTATTATTGCAGGGTTCTTCAACATGCCAAAATAGCATCTGGTATGTAGACAGTGGGGGATCCATGCACATGACTGGGAACATCTCTCTTCTTCATGACTACTCTCAAGGAAAGAAGGGATTTGTCTCTTTTGGCAATGATGCTAGGGGTTACATCATCGGTAAGGGCTTTGTCTCCAATGGAGAAATCAAATTTGATGATGTTAATCATGTGGAAAATCTCAAGTACAACCTCTTGAGTGTCAGTCAAATGTGTGATAAAGGCCATGTTGCCCTTTTCACAAGTCAAAACTGTAGGATTCTGTCATCCAAAGTTTTGCCCTTGATTGACAAGGTGTTGGATGATCACACTCTCCTGAAAGCCAACAGGACAGGAAGAGTGTATGCCTTAGATCTCTCTAAGAAGATAGATCTCAAAGGTAATCCTTGCCTATTTTCCAAAGCCTCTTTTCAAGAATCTAAACTATGGCACAGGAGGCTTGGTCATGTTAATCTCAAAAACATGAATCAGCTTAGCCACATAGTTTAGTCAGAGGCTTACCAATAAAGGAGTTCCACTGTGATGAAACTTGCACTGCTTGTTTAAAAGGAAAACAGCACAAGGTCTCATTCCTCCTATTGAAGTGTCCAAGTCCACTGCCTGCTTGCAATTACTGCATATGGATCTATTTGGTCCTGTGAGAGTAATGAGCATGGCAAAGAAGAAATACTGTCTGGTAATTGTGGATGATTACTCCAGATTTGTATGGACTTTCTTTCTACATTCAAAGGATGAGGCTGCTCAGAAGATTATCCACTTTGTGCTGTACATTGAGAAGCAGTATTCCCTTCCAGTCAAGTGTATTAGGAGTGATAATGGAACTGAGTTCAGAAATCATACACTTGATGACTTCTATCTCTCAAAGGGAATCAAAAGGCAGTTCAGCATTCCAAGGACTCCGGAACAAAATGGAGTAGTGGAGAGAAAGAACAGGACCCTCATTGAAGCTGCAAGGTCCATGCTGGCTGACTCAGGTTTGCCATTGACCTTTTGGCCGAAGCTGTCAACACAGCTTGTTATGTGCAAAATAGAGTTTTAGTAAATCAGAGGTTGATGAAGACTCCATATGAAGTTCTCCATCATTTGGCTCCACTGATTTCATTTTTCAAAGCATTTGGGTGTCCCTGTTTTATTCTCAACACAAAGGATCAACTCCACAAATTTGATCCTAAGGTGGATGCAGGATACTTTGTTGGTTATTCATCTACTTGCAAAGCATACAGAGTCTTCAACTGCAGAACAAAGATGGTTGAAGAAACTCTACATGTTAAGTTTAATGAATCTCCAAAGGACAAGATTCCACAAAGTCCTGTGGAGTTATTTGATCTGGACATACTGCAATATGTTCCTTATCAAACTCCTGCTGTTGCTCCTGTCAACAGTTCACCACCTGGTGGTACTGCTGATGATGATGATGATTGCAGTACTCACCTCTTCAGGTTTAGTGATCAGCTGCCTGATTCAACTAGACCTGATGTTCCTGTAGCGCCAGTAGCACCATCCACAACAAATGCTGATGAGATTTCTTCGAATTCAACTTCCTTTGAATTACCATCCACTGATTGGTTTCAAGGAAATGATTCACCATCACCATCTGTTGCTGCTGAACCGGCTACAAACACTTGCACAGATCTCATTGTGTATCAAGATCTGAAGAATCACCCCATGTCTCAAATCATTGGTGATATCACTGCTGGAGTATCAACAAGAAGTCAATTGTCAAATTTCTGCTTCTATGCTCTCTTCATCAGTCAGCAAGAGCCAAAGAATTATCACATTGCTTTAAAGGACAATGGATGGGTTGATGCCATGCAGCTTGAGCTTCTTCAGTTCAAGAAACAGCAAGTGTGGGAACTGGTTCCTCTACCTCCAGGTAAGTGTGCAATAGGCACTAAATGGGTGTTTAGGAACAAAACTGATGAAAATGGGCTTATTGTTAAGAACAAGGCCAGACTGGTTGTTCAGGGGTTTGCACAAGAAGAAGGTATTGATTATGATGAAACCTTTGCCCCTGTAGCCAGACTGGAAGCAATTCGATTGTTTTTAGCTTATGCTGCTTATCAAAAACTTAAAGTCTTTCAAATGGATGTCAAAAGTGCATTTTTGTATGGAAAAGTTAAAGAAGAGGTTATGTATGTCAACCTCCAGGCTTTGAGGACAACAAACATCCTAATTGGGTGTATAAGCTTGATAAAGCTCTTTATGGGTTAAAACAAGCTCCCAGAGCCTGGTATGAGACATTATCAAACTTTCTTCTGGAAAACAATTTCACTAGAGGCTCCATAGACAAGACTTTATTTATTAAGAAAGCTGGGCAGCATAATCTACTTGTTCAAATTTATGTAGATGATATTATTTTTGCATCCTCTGATCCAAAGTTGTGTGATGCCTTTACAAAGTTGATGCAACAGAAGTTTGAAATGAGTGCCATGGGAGAATTACAGTTCTTTCTGGGTTGCAAATCAAACAAAAGGCTGATGGAATTTTTATTCATCAATCCAAATATACAAAAGATCTTTTGCAAAAGTTTGATTTACAAAACTGTAAGCCCTGTTCTACTCCCATGAGCAGCACCACACAACTGGACTCAGATCAGAAAGGTAAAGTGGTTGATGAAACACTTTACAGATGTATGATTGGGTCCTTGATGTATTTAACAGCTTCTAGACCAGATATATGTTTGCTACATGTGTTTGTGCTAGATTTCAGGCTGCACCTAAAGAGTCTCATCTGATTGCAGTCAAGAGGATCTTTAGATATCTGCAAGGCACTCCATCTCTAGGTTTATGGTATTCTACCAGACATTCTGGTAAATTAGTTGCTTTTTCTGACAGTGACTATGCAGGGTGTAAGTTGACCAGGAAATCAACTTCTGGTGGATGTCAATTCCTAGGCAACTGCTTGATTTCTTGGCAGAGCAAGAAACAGACCTCAGTTGCTACATCCACTGCGGAAGCAGAGTACATTGCTGCTGCAAGCTGTACATCTCAGGTACTCTGGCTTCAAAACCAACTTTTGGATTATGGCATTACAGAGACTAAGACTCCATTGTTAATGGATAGTGCTTCAGCTCTTTGCATTGTCAAAAATCCAGTCCAGCACTCTAGGACCAAACATATAGAGATCAGACATCATTTTATAAGGATTGTTTTGAAAAAGGTCTGATTGATCCTAAGTTTGTGCCCAGTGCTGATGAGCTTGCAGACATTTTTACTAAGCCTTTGGATAGTTCAACTTTCCAAAACCTGGTGTTAAGGCTTGGTATGCTGCAGCTAGAATAGGTGACAACTACTGATGATCTCAGTAATTCATATTGATGATCATGAGTGCCTGTCACATATAAGTACTGATGAGCTCTTTTAACCTCAGTACTTTTATAACTACTGAAGGCTAAAAGTTCTCACAAGTACTGAAGTACTTCATCTGCTCTAAACTACTGAAGTAGTTACAACTACTGATGCAGTCATAACTACTGCAATCAGTAAAAACAGATAAGTACTGATGTCCTATGAAACAACTGAAATCAGCCATAAAGACTGATGAATGTGTTGAGGACAGTTTGAAACAGCTGAAAAGCTAAGAATTGACGAAAACAGCTGAAGAGAACTTTCTCCTCAGTCGTTTGTACCACTGCTGTTTCATTTTAAACAACTGAAGCAAAACCACGTCTTCAGCAGTTTTATAACTACTGATGACAATACCAAGTCTTCAGTTGTTTACAACAGATGATGACAAAACCACTGTCTTCAGTAGTTTCATAACTACTGATGACAAACACCATGTCCTCAGTTGTTTCAATCACCTGAAGTCAAAACCACGGTCTTCAGTAGTTTTCTAAACTACTGATGCCTAACACCGCGACTTCAGCTGTTTCAACGTCTGAAAGGATAATACCATGTCAACGGTCGTTTAAAACTACTGATGACTAACACCACATCCTTCAGTCGTTCCTCACCCGTACCCTATAAATACCCTTAACCTGAGCTCTCCATGTTATCTTCTTCCTTCAAACCTAACGTTCCTCTCCAACAATTTCCATGGCGTCTATGCAAATTAAACCGCGACACAACTGTGTTGCCTACCTCACAAAATCGCCGATCTGGACTAAGTTCGATACTGCTATCGATCTTATGGTTCAGTCCCCATACAACAAGGCATTCCTTCTGAACCCCGTTTTACATGCCGAATCCTTGAACCAATTTTGGATGAACGTTACTGTTACAACTGAGGAGAGCCACACACAATCCCTCCGGTCAGTCGTCAACAACAAAGAAGTAGTGATTACTCCTGCAACAATCCGTAAAATTCTTCAACTGAGTGATGCTACCTCTCCTGCTGGATATCCGAAGGGCACCATAGATCTCTCATTTGCTCGGCATGGATATCAAGGTGATCTCAGTGCCACCACCATCATGAAGAAACACTTTAATGACGCTGAGCGCCTGATCTTTCACATGGTCAATGTATGTTTGGCCCCTAAGACATCGTCTTGGGATCAAATGTCCACCAAATGGCAGCAGGTAATGTATTCTATCCTTGAGCAACAACCACTGAATTTTTCAGAATTAATATTTTCAGAGCTCAAAGATATGGCTCAAAAACTAACTGCCAACCGTTGGATACTCTATCCACGGTTCATAATGGCCATTATAATAGACCAGCTTAATGCTGAGGGACTTGTTGGCTTGGGAGTCCCTGCTACGGCTGTTTTGCCAGAAGTATACTCCCGGCACAACTCCGACCGGACACTCAACTGGCTGCCAAGCTGCGAAAACCCACGCAGCTGGAACCCACAGCCACCACCTCCAAATCCAATGTCCCCACCAAACCCACCAAAAGAAACCCAAAATGGCTACTCAGGGAATTGAGTCCCCTGAGGATGCTCCTGCACAACAAACGCAGGATATATCCACTAGTCCAAACCCCCTAGTGGATACCATGACTCCAGCCACAGCCGCTCAGGCTTCCTCTCAACAGGAGCCTGCAGCAACCCAAGGGGCACCTACTTATCTGGGATCTTCCTCACTTGAGGAGATTGCCATTGAAGAGCACCATCCACCCCAGGTGCACACTGCTTCTACCCCTGTACCCCAAACAACCGCCCCTCACAGCCCAACTTTAATAGTTGCACAAGTGCTGACTCAATTGCACTCCTCACCCCCTCCCCAGAAACCACTTCCTACTGGGAATACCTCTACAATTGAGGGGGAGGAACACAGTGCACTTGAGAACCCACAGCACAGGGGTTTCCCAATTCTATCTCCTGGTGTAGAGAAGGAGCTTAGAATATCTAGTGAGGCTGCCACCTCCTCTGACTCAGCACATGACCAGAGTGAGGCTGGTAACATTGCTAAGACCTCCCTAGAGGCAACAGCTGATGATGGACATTGTCCTGAGGCTGGAAGTCCCCAGTACCAAGCACAAGGGGCACATGCACCAACTGGTCTACACCCAGTGCATGTAAATCCTGCTCTAAGCAGGAGGTCAGGTGATTCAGTATCAACTGATGATGACCTGAGCTTCTTCTTCGATGTAGTTGCTCAAAACACCATTCTAGAGGATGAGGTTAGCAGACTCAAAGAGCTGCTGGCCAAGATGTCTCAGGATGCAAGTCCATCTGCCACCATCATACACCCACAGATGGCACCTTCCCTTGAAGGTTTCCCAAACACAGAGCCACCCCAAAATCAACCACCCGCCTCTGCTTCAGGCCCTACTTCTCAGGAACAGAACCCTCCTGAGCAAATAGGTGCTATCCTCCGAAACTCCCTCCCTCATCACCCCCATAATCACTGATATAGTGATCAAAGCCCTTGATGAGAGGCTTTCCTCAACATTACAGCCCCTGGTTGATGCTGCTGTCCACAAGACTCTTTCTGCGGTACCAACCCCTTCCTCCAATGCAACCAAAAAGGGGGAGGTGCAGTGAAAGATAGAAAGAGGAAGAGATCTGAGGAAGAGGAGGAACAAGAAAAGCAACCTCTGCTCACGTACAAGCGAAAGAGAGAAGTGCTGATGATCATACTGCTGAAGAAAAATCCTTGAGGAGCTGGTCAAAGAAGCTGACACACACACACAGCCGCTCCATGGATAAAATAATTGAACAACTATTCAGGCAGGGGTTTGACACAGCCACACTGGACAGTGAGATCAGAAGGTTAGAGGTACAAGAGATACAACCCGATGGGCAGGGTACGATGCTCTTGAGAAAGAGAGGTTGGAAATAATGATCCGCTTTATTGCAAAATACTTGGGAAGATCATTAATGGAGATCCGCGCATGGTCCAGGGACAGCATTCTGGCTATAGCCACCAGAATCTGTCTGTCTGAGCAATTCAACAAAGGGATCATTGTGGAAGCCCTTGATGAGGCTGGGGCTGGCAAAAGGTTAGAGATGGCTAAACTACAAAAGCAAAATAACTACAAGGATGCTAGATACCTTCCCTTCCACCCACTCAAACAGATCCTATCCCTCAAATCTCCCAACCAACCTCTAAGCCAAAATCCAAACATCCTCTCTCTTCAAAACCAATCCCTTCACCAACCCAACCATCATCCAGTGATGTACCCCGTAGAAGGAGAAGGGTGCTGAGGATGGAAGAAGAAGCAGAAGAAGAGGATGAAGATGATAGTCTGCCACTCTCTGCTGTTCTGAAGCTACCAAAACCCCAGAGTCAATCCATGATCACCTGACTCTCAAAGGGAAATGGTCAGAGTCAAGATAGAAGAAGAAGAACAGCAGAAACAGCACGATGAGCAACTGTTGAAGATGGTTGACAAGGAATTTCCTCAGTCATCATCTATTCAAGCCATGAAAGGGCATGCTCAAAGGCTGTACACTCTCAGACACACCTTTCAGTATCAGAAGGAGAGAGTGAGAGTATGGCCAGACCCCAGGGTGAGTTCTAGAATCCATAAAAGAACTATCCCACACAGATACAACGGCCAAGTACGAAAAACAATAGAATCTACCATCATGTTGGCCGTTGTAGTCTCACCTTGGAAATCATTGATGAATTCAAGAAAGCTCACCAAGCAAAGAAGACACCTCAAGCCTTACTAGAAAACAAGATGATTAAGAAGGGGTTGTTATACAAAAAGCTTGAAGACATCCAAAAGAATGAGCTCCAGTTACTCCTTGAAGGCAACCATCCTGATGAATTTGTATACAGGGAGGTAACTACGGTGGAGCTGAAAAATGCAGGACCATGAAGTACTTATCAGAGTACTATGGTCCAGAGTTCTTCTTCGAAGGAGGAGCTGAAGAACTCTCTCAAGAGGAACAAATTGTTCTCCTTGAGGCCTATGTTCGTGAGTCGTACAGACTCATTATGGGGAAGTGAATCTCATGAATGGGATAACAACTCTGTGTCCAGTTCCCCAAAACAGAGTTCCCATTCATACTCTGCCAAACAAATATTTGAGGTTCTTCCCAGGCCGGAGCGTACATGGGTCATCTTCTCTACTGATCAAGAAGGAAAAAGACCAACATTTTTGCCATCAATAAGTGGGAGTATAAATAAGTTAGAGGTTTTGGCTGCATTGGTTCAGGGGGAGTTTGTTGGACCAAAAGAACCAATGAGCCAAGATCAGAAAACCTCTAAGTCCCACACGGTATCACAACAACTGCTGAAAGCCTCATCAGTAGTTTGACAAGTGCTGAAGACTTCAACAGCTGAAGATCAAGTGCTGAAGACCTTAACAGCTGAAGAACCAAAGTGCTGAAGTACAACAGCTGAAGAACACAAGTGCTGAAGCTGAAAGACCAAAGTACTGAAGTACAACAGCTGAAGAGTTCACAAGTGCTGAAGATCAACAACTGATGTACAAAGTCTGAAGACAAAGACTGAAGACATCAGCTGATGATATCTACTGAAGTCATCAGCTGATGAAACGCCTGAAGGTCAAAGTCTGAAGATCAAGTACTGAAGCCTCAGTAGTTTGTCACAACTGCTGAAGAGTACTTCTTCAGTAGTTGTGATATCAGTAGTTTTATTTTCTTTGTTTCAGTAGTTTTGTAAAACGACTGAAGAGCTTGTTCTTCAGTCGTTGTAGTTTCAGTAGTTTTATATTTTGTACTTAACTTGCTGATATGTTCTCAGTAGTTGTGAACATTTCAGTAGTTTGTTAAGAATTAGTTATTTCTGTATTGGATCTGCCAGTTGTCACTTTCCGTGATAACAGCAGTGACTGTTGCACTCTATATAAGGAGTGACAACCCATTGTAATCGGGAGCGATATGAGCAATTGAATGGAATGATTGATTGATTCGATTAGAAATATTCTACATCTATAAACATTCCTAGAAATCAGAAATTCATATTCTCTCCCTATAACGTATGCGATCTTAACGCTTACAAGTATCGATTGCTTGCTACAATTTGTCTAATTCGTGTTTGTATTCCGCTGCTTTATATTCTGATACATCAAACTTGTGATCACTGATCCTGTCAATAATATATGGCTAGAAGCTGTTAAGTACATCAAAGACCAAATATGCCAATCTGTAAAGTGTTCACAACCCTTTACCTTTCTGATCTGTATCCAGTGTGTGGTGTTGCACATGGGAGTTAGAACAGGGCTTACCCTTTTGTAAATGCAACTTTCCAAAGATCTTTTGTGTATTTGGACTGATGAATGAAAATTCCATCAGCCTTTTGTTGATATGCAAAACCAGGAGAACTGTAATTCTCCCCTGGAAGGAATTCCAAACTTCTGTTCCATCACTTTGTTAAAGGATCACACAAAACTGTGGATCAGAGGATACAAACTAATATCATCTACATCAAGTTGAACAAGTAGATTATGCTGCCAGCTTTCTTAATGAATAAAGTTTATCTATGGAGCTCTAGTGAAAGTATTTTCCAGAGAAAGTTTGATAATGTCTCATACCAGCTCTAGGAGCTGTTTCAAACCAAAGAGGCCTTGTCAAAGCTTTACACCCAATTAGAGTTTATGTCCTCAAAACTGGTGTGGTTGACATACATAAACCTCTTCTTTAATTTTCCCATACAAAAATGCACTTTGGAATCCATTTGAAAAACTTTAAGGTGTGATAAGCAGATAAGCTAAAAACATTCGAATGCTTCCAGTTGGCTACAGGGGCAAAGGTTCATTATAATCAATACCTTCCTCTTGTGAAAATGCCTGTACAACCAGTCTGGCCTTGTTCTTAACATAGCCCATTTTCATCAGTTTGTTGCCTAACACCCATTTAGGCCTATTGCACACTACCTGGAGGTAGAGGAACTAGTTCCCACACTTGCTGTTTCTTGAACTGAAGAAGCTCAAGCTGCATGGCTTAACCCATCCATTGTCCCTTAAAGCAATGTGATAGTTCTTTGGCTCTTGCTGACTAATGAAGAGAGCATAGAATCAGAAATTTGACAATTGACTTCTTGTTGAAACGCCAGCATTGATATCACCAATGATTTGAGACATAGGGTGATTCTTCAGATCTTGGTACACAATAAGATCTGTGCAAGTGTTTGTAGTAGGCTCAGCAGCAACAGATGGTGATGGTGAAGCATTTCCTTGAAACCAATCAGTAGATGGTAATTCAAAGGAAGTTGAAGATGGTGATGGTGAAGCTTTTAAAAGATTTTACACAGACCACAACAGACTCAATGAAAACCAGAATAAATCTCAGGATGAATGACCAAACACACAGAAAATTCAATCTCTATAACCGTTTCTTGCAAAAATGCTAATTCAATCAAACTTGGATCTTGGATAGCAGTTTCAATGATCAATTATTAGATCGATCAATGATGAACAAGTTCTGATACCATTTGACAGGATCAGTGATCTCAAGTTTGATGGATTAGAGTGTAACGCATGGAATAAGAACAAGAATTAGACAATGATAGCAAGAATTTGATATTCGTATGCATTAAGAACAATTACGGTTGTAACAAGAGAATATATTTCTGTGAAAAGGAATGTTTCAATAATATCAAATGTTTCTGCTCAATCATTCACCCATTACAATTAGGTTGACACTCCTTATATAGAGTGCAATCATTGCTGATATCATGAGATAGTGACATCTGGCAGATTTGTTACAAAAATAACTAAAACTTAACAAACTACTGAAATGTTCACAACTACTGAGAACATATCAGAGTGCTAAGTATAAAACATAAAACTACTCATACGAAACCATTGAAACTACAACGACTGAAGAACAAGCTCTTCAATCGTTTTACAAAGCTACTGAAAAGAAAAACATAAAACTACTGAAAGAAAACCGTCACAACTACTGAAGAAGACCTCTTCAGCTGTTGTGACAACGACAGATACTTGGTCTTCAGCACTTGTCTTCAGACTTTGTCTTCAGCACTTGTGTCTTCAGACTTTGTCTTCAGCACTTGTCTTCAGACTTTGTCTTCAACACTTGTGTCTTCAGACTTTGTCTTCAGCACTTGTGTCTTCAGACTTTGTCTTCAGCACTTGTGTCTTCAGACTTTGTCTTCAGCACTTGTGTCTTCAGACTTTGTCTTCAGCACTTGTCTTCAGACTTTGTCTTCAGCACTTGTGTCTTCAGACTTTGTCTTCAGCACTTGTGTCTTCAGCTGTTGTGGACTTCAGCAGTTGTTGTGACGTCTGTGGGACTTAAGGTTTTTCTGATCCGGCTCATTGGTTCTTTTGGTCAAACACTTAGAATATTACATGTTTCCTAGATATGTCTAGTACATTCTTAACTGTGAACTGGGCTCACAGTTAAGGGAACAGGTAACATTCTAAATTGGGACAGATGAAGCCCGGTATCTATGACTGACTTGGGTAATGATCGTGAGTCAATATTTTAGTGTTTAATAGATCTAAATGCTGATTTTACATCGTAAATATTATAAAACAAGTTAACTTTGTTTTGTTATGATTCATTGATGTTTGGAGCTTAAAGTAGCTTAATAGAAAGCAAAAGAAGCAAAACATAAAAGTTGAAGAACTTAAGATGCAAATACCTAAAATGGTAAAAAAAAGAGGTCAAGAATGAGACCCGACGTGATACTCCGGGTTTGGGCGTATCATACACCGCCCGGCGGCGTATGGAGGTGTATCATATGCCAGGCGACATATGAGGCAGCGTATTAGTAGGCGTATTTGACAAAAGGAACAAAAATTTTGGCGTGTGGGTGGCGGCGTATAAGGCGGCATATCATATGCCAGTGGGTGTATGATATGCCGGTGGCCTAACAACATCCATTTTTTTGGGATTTTAAGTTTATTCAAACCAAATCAACCCTAGTTCGATCAAGAACTTCTTGGAGACAAATAATGACAAACTTTAGGTGATTTTTGGAGTTTTAAGGCTCCCTAAATCATCTACAAACATTATCCAATTTAAGATCGAAGGTATAATGAAGATGATGCATGGTTATGCCTTTCTTGATTGCTTTCGGGAGTACAATTCTTGTCAAGTGAGACAATTGGTATACTTTGATTAGGTTTTTGTAATAAGTGATTAATTGAAGTTTTGTTTGATTGATTTAAACAATTTTTCTTATAAATAAAGTTGTTTGCTTGATTATCAATTTTCAGTTTCCTTGCATCGTGAGCTCATTAAGAAAAGTAGAAAAAGTGATATAGGTAATTGGTAACATTGTAAAATGAATGAATCTTAAAAGCTTGTTCCTTTGTTGTCACTTTAATCAAAATTTAACATCTTGAAGTTACGTACTTACAACCCTAATTTAAAAGTAGCAATTGTTGATCTTACGAAATTGGAAAACCGAAATCTTTTAAAAAATCAAAGACTAAGTAATCGAAGTTTATCCCGAACCTTCTCTCGTATTTATTACTTCGACCAATACAGTTGATGAAGTGGAGTTAGGGATGAAGAAAAGAAAGGTGACATTGTGTGACACTAAACACGTTATTATGAAGTGGCTTCCTAAAGTTTTTATTTTATAAGCGAATAATTATGAAGCAATTATGGAGCTACCATGTCAATTACCGAGCATTTGTTGGGAATCAGTGGGCAAATGTGCACTTCGACCACCATAGTGGTTACAGGTACGGTTTGGTTGAAGACCTAAAACTTAGTGCTTGCGGGGGCAACCCAAAAACTTTATGGGTTATTGTTGGATCAAGAACAAGGCTGGTGCAACCAAAACCAAACACTTAGACTATTTTTGGCACAACTTGTAAAGGACTTCCGAAGCTATGTATGGAACTTCCGAAGTAAATTGAGTTCTTCCAAAGACAAAGTGCAAAATCAACTTCCGAAGGAAAAGCTCCAACTTCCAAACACAAAGTCTTCTCTTCCAAAGTTTAAGACTTAAAAGAATTCAAAGACAATGACTTCCGAAGTAGAAGTGCCCAAGCCACGGAAGAAACACCCTCTTCCGAAGTATAAAAGGCTTTGGAAGAACTTGTTCTTCCGAAGCCAATTGACCTTTGGAAGATGCTGCTATTAACCAGTGGACATAAGTATGGTCCTTGACACTCCGTTGCAGACCTCTGATACTTCATGGCGTTTTCCTAAAAGGCCATGTAGTTGACCATACTTTATTCCACTGTTTACCTTTATTTGTTAGTACAGTTGCCAACTTTAGTTGGTGACAAAAGGTAAGTCATGGACATGTCATGACTATCATATCTTAGATAAGACATTATCTATGATATCTTAGTTATAGCTTTGTAGTATCTGCTTTAGTTAGAGGATTACAGCTAGTATCAAAGTATATCCGACTGTAGATAATAGTATATGTAGTTTCTTATTGTAATTCTTATAGGAAGCTTGTAAGAGTCGTGTAAACTTTGACTTGAGAAGTAATATTTACAAGTATCTTGAAAATTATTCTCTTATGTTTTCCTTGTGTTACTTAGTATATTATAATAAACTCTAAGAAGAACTCTGCTTCTTGAGTGTTTGTTAGTAAGTTTGAGAGAAATACTTAGTTGAGTGTAAAACCGATCTTGTAATTTGTATAGAGCTCTTAGGCTCTGATTGTGTGATCTTACCATCCTAATCAACCTCATGTTCACTCACTCTTTTACTACACACTCAATCATGGCCCTTAACTAGAAATCTGAATGTGAAATGGGGACAATGACTAAAGCACCCCTTAACCCCAAAAAACATCAGACAATGGAGCAGACGCATAGAACATGGGCCCTACAAGCGAAAGGTGGCTTCACCTGCTGGTGGTGGTGCCATGATAGAGAAGGTAAGGAAGACTACTCTGAAGAAGACCTCAAGTGGATATGAAAAGGCAATGACTGTTCTGATGGGATACGGTGGAGATGTGAAAAGGTCTACAGTTTATAAGTTCAATTTTCTTATAACTAGAAGTTCCTACTTCATTTTGTTCTTTATTGTTTGTCTAACAAATCTAGGGGATGGGATCAAATCCCATATGAACTGGGATGCCTAGTTTATGGATTGGTGAGTCCATGAGTTTGAAAGTAAGCAAAACAATCAAGTTTGTAAACATAAGTAATACAAAATGAAATTGATAACTTATATATAACATAAGCATAACAATAGTGTTTTTCACTATCAAAGTTGATTGTGTTTGTTTGTTTTCCTTTTGTCATGACATTATCGTGTCATGACAAGTATTAGTCTTTAAGGAAAATGTTGCTCCCTCTTGACATCTATTCGTATGGTTGGATTTGTCAAACTTAGTAGTACCATCCAATATTCCCGTTGATTTTCTTAATTAACTATCCAAAAGAGTAAGGACTTTTCAATGGTAAACTACATTATGTACATGGCATACCTAAATTACAAAAATAAAGTGTTTGAAAGTGTTTCTCCCCTCAAAATAGTATTTAAAAGAGGTGTAGTAACTCACCTTAAGCATATGCAAGAGATTATGCAAACCAAATTCAAGAGTAAAAGACAACTGTCACAAGCTACCTATAATATATGAGTACGTAAGTACGTGCATAAAGGTTGGTTTAGCAAACCCTAAGTGTCCAATAAATCCCATTGATTTATACCTTTTAGAAACATTGACCCAGTTTGACCTAGTTGCTTGTTTATGACATGTTAAGTGAAATCATATTTGGTTATACTTAAAAAACATATATTCATAAGTCTAATTCAAAACATCCACATATTGCACATATAGAATATTAAACTCTAAAAGGTTTTTATTTATACTAGCAGGACCTACCATACAACACATACAAATTGAAACTAACGACCAACTTGTCATTTAAGTTAGAAATTACCCAGTTTTAATTTACCCTTATCATTGACTATATGCCCTAAGAATTGAACATCCTGATATAGAAGTCACATGAGAACTTTCATATAATTGTCCTTCTTAAGTATTTCTAAGAATAATTATGATTTTCCTCATGATATGTCATGATAAACACGATAACAAATTGATTTCCAAATAGGGTTTACACATACGGTTCTAGAGATCCTGAACACCACTAGTGCATTGGTTAACCCAAACGACATTACCATGAAATCTTAATGACTATAGAAAGTTCTAAAAAAAGTTTTTGTATTGCCTTCCTCTTGAAGTCTCAGCTGAATGTAATGTTACCTCAAATAAATTTAAAATAGTAACTTGATCCCTAAGTTGACCAAAAAATCATCAATATGAGGTAAAGGATATTGGTTTTTTATCGTAACTTATTGAGCTCTCTATAATCAATGCGTATGCGGAAATTATCATCTTTCCTCTTGAAAAATAGAACAGGTGCTCCTCATAGCAATGAACTGGACCAAATAAATCCTTATCTAGCAATTTCTATAGTTGTGCTAACATTATAGCTCACTTAGTGTCAAACGTAAGGTCATAACTGGAGTTGCTCAGGTGGTTAAGTTAATCTAGAATTCAACTTGATATAGGCAGAAGTTTAGGCAAGTCTTCCACTAAAACCTCTAGAAAGCCTTATGACAAAATATCCTCTGACTTTTTCTCTTCTAGCTATTGTCGATTATAAGAGGTAATATAGCTAGATGACCTTTATGCAATCATTTATGGGCTTTCATATATAAAATGATTCCTATGACTACGTCAATCTTACACCCTTAATTCAAAGAGTTTCCCAATTAGGTAGAGATATGCGAATGATATTTTCATGATAGATGACTTCCACTTGATTTTCCAACAGCCAGTCCATGTCTACAACAACGTTGAAACTAATGAGTGTTAAATGCATAAGGTCAATGTCAACCGTGCGTCCTCACAATTTTAATATGTATTCCTTAAGAATATACATCATGGAATTTCTTACCAATAGCTAATTCTACCAATACTTTGATTCTAACAAAGAAGGATATCACTTAACACTTGCTAAACTGGGTTGAAAAGGTAAAGAAGGAAGAATGGATCCGAACGAATGCATGGGCATAATAAGAGCTTGGGGGATCATATATAAGGGATGCGCCCCAGCGAGCATAATAAGGTTGCCGGCGCCCGCGTGGTTATATTCATACATGTTCCGACTCTTAATTGATATACACTTTTATTAGCTCCATTATCCAACAACAGCAGTGGTATAGAAACCATTTATGAGGAATTTGCTAGTGAAACAGTAGGATCTGTTAGAGCCTCACCTAAATCCATGATAAAGGCTCCTTCTTTTTCTCTGCCATTGTTGATACCATTATTGCTATTGCTATCATTGTTGTCGTTGTTGTTGCCGCCATTCCTACCATTATTACTATTCTTTTTCAATTGTGGGTAGTTTTTTATTGTAATGTCTTTGCTTTCCATATTTAAAGCATCATTTGGGTGTCTCCTGTGCCTGTTTCCTGTTTTTTCATCAATCCTTCGATAATCTTTAGCTACGTGTCCTACTTTCCCGTAGTGCTAGAAACAAGAATTGTCACACTTGCCAGTGTGATGATAGTTGCACTTGTTGCACCTTAGGCTACATCCTAATGTATCCCTCCCTTCTTTTGATATGATGAGATGAATGATTAAAGTTCCTATTGGACTCAAACTTCTTATGTTGTTGTTGCTAAGGTTGTGTTAGGATCAGTGATCTACGTTTGATTGATTAGAGAGTATAGCAGCGGAATTCTAACAATGAATTAGCCAATTCACAAACAAAGAGATATTCAATGTAAGAACAAAAACGGTTATAGATAGGGAAATTCTGCAAATATATTTCATTCAATATTCGCTTTCGTGGTAACGGAATGTCACAATTACAATTAGGTCGACACCTCTTATATAAGAGATGTGACGTCTGCTGATGTCACTTGATAGTGACATCTAACAGAATTTATCACAACTACTCATAGTTAACACAACTACTGAAGATGTCAAACAGCTGACATCTTCTTACAAAAATGCTAAGTGTTAACTATTATTACAACTACTGAAAAGAAACTACTGAAACAATAACAACTAAAGAACATACTCTTCAGTTGTTTACAAATACTGAAACAAGAAAACTACTGAAAGGTAAACCATCACAACTACTGAAGAAGACCTCTTCAGCTGTTGTGACAACGTCTGATACTTTGTCTTCAGCACTTGTGTCTTCAGACTTTGTCTTCAGCACTTGTGTCTTCAGACTTTGTCTTCAGCACTTGTGTCTTCAGACTTTGTCTTCAGCACTTGTGTCTTCAGACTTTGTCTTCAGCACTTGTGTCTTTAGACTTTGTCTTCAGCACTTGTGTCTTCAGACTTTGTCTTCAGTACTTATGTTCAGATTTTTTAATCATGTTGTCTTCGTTGTTGTGGTCTTCAGTAGTTGTTGTGACGTCTGTGGGACTTAAAGGTTTTTCTGATCCGGCTCATTGGTTCTTTTGGTCCAACAAACTCCCCCTGAACCATGCAGCCAAAACTTTAACTTTATTGAGGTCCCACTTATTGTTGGTAGAATGGTTGGTCTTTTTCCTTCTTGATCAGTTGAGAAGATGACCATATAAGCACTGGCCTGGAAATAAGTCTCTGAAGATTTGGTTGGCAATGTATGGATGGGAGCTCTGTATTGGGAATTGGACACTAAGCTGTTCCCCCATCCATGAGACTCACTTCCCATGTATAAGCCTGTAGGATTCTCTGGTGTATGCTCTGAGAAACATGATTTGTTCTTCCATGGTCAGGTTCTCGGCTTCACCATCAAACAATCCTTCTCGCCCATACAGCTCTGAGATGTAGTTGGCCTGTTTACCATTTTTGAGCTCAACTGTTGTAATCTGTCGGTATGCACTCATCAGGATGAGTCCCTTCAAGTAACAGACTGAGCTCATTTTGTTTAAAGTTCTCAAGCCTCTTGTAGACTAACCCCTTTTTAATAATTCTATTCTCTAACATCTTTTGGGGTGGTTGTTTAGTCTCATAGGCCTTCTTGAAGTCTTCTACAATCTCCCAGGGTGATACTACAAGGACCACTGTGATCTCTTCATCTACGATCCTTTTGACTTGGCCCTTGTATCTCGAAGGAATGTCTTTCTTTACAATCCTGTGAGCCACCCTAGGATCAGGCCATACTCTCACCTTTTCCTTTTGATATTGAATGTTGTTGGCAGTGTACAACTCAGAGCTTCTTTCTTCATACTAATAATTGATGACGAAGCAGCATAAGTTTTGTCAATGCTTTTCAGCATTTCATCATCATGAAGCTTTTGCTGCTGTTCTTCTTCAATCTTTACTCTCACAGCTTCCATCTGTGAGGTGGGAGTGATGGCATGAGTTTGGCTTTAGCCAATGTTAGGACTGTAGACGGAGGCAGCCTATCTTCTTCCACATCATCCTCTTCTTCTTCTTCTTCTAGCCTCAACGCCCTTCTCTTCTTCTTCTTAGGTGCATCATTGGCTGTTGGTTTAGATGGTAAGGGAGTTGGTTTTGTGGTTTGGTTGTGGTTGTTTTGGAGAGGGAATGTTGACAGGCTGAGTTAGCATTTCAAGGTGAGTGTTGCTTTTGAGTATTTGGCTAGCTCGTCCTGCTCCCTGCTCCTGCTTCATTCAAAGCTTCAATAACAAGTCCCTTAGTATATGCTTCAGATGAACAGATCTTGGTGTGATTGCCAAGATACTGTCCCTGGACCAGCTTTGATTTCGATCATTGATCTTCCCAGATATTTTGCAATAAATCTAATCATGATCTCAACCCTTTCTCTTTCTAACACTTCATAACTTGCCCATCTATTCTGGATTTCTTCAATCTCTAATCGTCGAATCTCAGAGTCAAGTTTATCGTGTCATGGCCTTGCCTAAACAGCTGATCAATGATGTTGTCCATTGATCTGCTGTGTTTGCATCAGCCTCTTTTATCAGTAGCTCCAAGGCTTTCTCTTTTTCCTTCTCTTTATCGGTCTCCACATTCAACTCCAACTCCTTTTCCACTACTCTCCCTTCTGTTTCTTTCTCCTTTTCTTTCTCCTAGTACTCCTCTTTCTTTTTGCTTTCACTGACTTAATCTCCCCCTTTTTGGTTGCATTGGTTGCAAGGGGTTGATTGCCAGAAAGTTGTTTGCCCACAACCTCCTCTATCAATGGATGTATTACTGAGGAAAGCTCTCATCAATGGCTTTGATCATGATGTCAGTGATTATGGGTGTGATGAGAGGGAGGGAATTTTGAAGGATAGAAACTATTTGCTCAGGAGGGTTCTGTTCCTGAGAAATAGTGCTAGAAGCAGAGGCAGGTGCTGAGTTGTTGGGAGTGGCTCAGTGTTTGGGAGACCTTCAATGAAGGTGCCATCTGTGAGGTGGTAGAGGCAGATGGTCTTTGTTCCTTAGATGTTTTGGCAAGCAGCTCTTTGAGTCTGCTCACCTCCTCTTCCAGGATGGTGTTTTGGGGATTACATCGTAAAAGAAGCCCAGGTCATCATCAGTAGATACTGAATCACCTGACCTCCTGATAGGATCAGGATGAACATGCACTGAGTGTAGCTTAGTTGTAGCATGTGCCCCTTTGTCTTGGAACTGGGGACTTCCTTCCTCAGGACGTGTCCGTCATCAGCAGTTGCCTCTGGTAAGGTCTTAGTAATGGTACCAACTACAACCTGATCATATGCTGACGCAGGAGAAGTGGCAGCCTCACCAGAAGTTCCAATCTCCATTGCTACACTAGGAGAAGGAACATTGTAACCCCTATGCTGTGGGTTCTCAGCTGCACTTGGTCCTCCCCCTCAATGGTAGAAGTGTTCCCAGTAGTAATTGGTATCTGGGGAGGGGGTGAGGAGTGCAACTGAGTCAGCACTTGTGCAACAAGTAATGTAGGACTTTGGGGGGCGGTTGCATGGGGAGATGGGGTAAAAGCAGTCTGCACTGGGGGATGGTGCTCTTCAATGGCAATCTCCTCAAGTGAGGAAGATCCTAGATTGGTGGGTACCCCTTCTGTGGTTGCTGCAGGCTCCTTTGAGAGGAATCCTGAGCGGCCACACGGGAGAGTCCTTATATCCACTAGGGGGTTATAACCAGTGGATATAGCCTGCGTTTGTGTTGCAGGGGCATCCTCAGGGGACTCATTTCCCTGAGTAGCCTTTTTGGTTTTCTTTTGAGTGGGTTGGGTGGGGACTTTTGATTTGGAGGTGGTGGCTGTTGGTTCCAGCTGCGTGGGTTTGCGCAGCTTGGCAGCCATTTTGAGTGATTGGTCAGAGTTTGCCGGGAGTATACTTCAGGCAATACAGCCATAGCAGGACTCCCAGGCCAACAAGTCCCTCAGCTTGAAGCTGGTTTGCAATTATGGCCATTATGAACCGAGGATATAATATCCACGGTTAGCAGTTTTTTTGAGCCATATCCTTGAGCTCTGAAAATAGTATTTCCGAAAAATTTAAAGGTTTGCTCAAGGATGGAGTACATTACCTGCTGCCACCCTGTAGAATTTGATCCAAGAGGAAGTCTTAGGAGCCAAACATGCATTTACCATGTGAAATATGAGACGTTCAGCATCATGGAAATGATTCTTCAGTATGGTGGAGGCACTAAGGTTTCCCTGATATCCATGGTGGGCAAAGGATAAATCAGTTGTGCCCTTTGGATATCCAGCAGGAGAAGTGGCATCATCCAGGTGTAGGGTTTGACGAAGTATATCGGGAGTGATGACCACTTCGTGGTTGTTGATGACCGACCGAGAGACGCTGTGTTGTTCTCCCCAGTGGTGAGGGTGACGTTCATCCAAAACTGGTTAAGGGATTCGGCATGAAGGATTGGATTGAGAAGAAAGGCCGTTTTGTAGGGTGACTGGACCATAAGATCAATAGCATTATCGAACTTAGCCCAGAATGGCGATTTGGTGAGGTAAGCTACACAGTTGTGTCACGGTTTGAGCTGCATGGACGCCATTTATGAGAGAAGTTTTGGAGAGATGAACGTTAGGTTTGAAGAAGATGAGGCTCTGAAGGATTAGGTCGGATATTATAGGATACGGGTTAGAAAACGACTGAAGGGTTTGGTGTTAGTCACCAGTAGTTTTAAACGACTGTTGACATGGTATACCCTTTCAGACGTTGAAACCTGAAGTCGTGGTTTTAGGCATCAGCAGTTAGAAAACTACTGAAGACCATGGTTTTGACTTCAGATGATGAAACAACTGAAGACTTGGTATCAGTCATCAGTAGTTGGGAAACGACTGAAGACATTGTTTTGTCAGCAGTTGTAAACAGCTGAAGACTTGGTGTTAGTCTTCAGCAGTTATGAAACTACTGAAGACATGGCTTTGTCATCAGTTGTTGAAAACAGCTGATGACTTGGTATTAGGCATCAGTAGTTGTGAAACTACTGAAGACATGGTTTTGTCATCAGTTGTTTAGGATGAAACAGCAGTTGTAGAAACAACTGAAGAGAATGTTCTCTTTAGTAGTTTTCGTCAATTCATAGCCTTTCAGCTGTTTCATACTGTCCTCAACACTTACTCATCAGACTTTGCATCTGCTTTTCAGGTGTTTCATAGGACGTCAATTCTTATCTGTTTGTACTGATTTCAGTAGTTGTAACTACATCAGTGATTTAGAACAGATAAAGTACTTCAGTACTTGTGAGGCATTTAGCCGTCAGTAGTTATAAAAACTAATGAAGGTGAAAGAACTCATCAGTACTTATATGTGACATGGTTACCAATGATCACCAGTACTTTTAACTGAAATCATCAGTAGTTGTCACTTATTCTAGCTGCAGCATACCAAGCCTTAACACAAGGTTTTGGAAAGTAGAACTATCCAAAGGCTTAGTAAAAATATCTGCAAGCTCATCAGCACTAGGCACAAACTTAGGATCAATCAGACCTTTTTCAAAACAATCCCGAATAAAGTGATGTCTGATCTCTATATGTTTGGTCCTAGAGTACTGGACTGGATTTTTGACAATACACAGAGCTGAAGCACTATCCATTAATAATGGAGTCTTAGTCTCTGTAATGCCATAATCCAGAGTTGTTCTGAAGCCAGAGTACCTGAGAAGTGCAACTTGCAGCAGCAATGTACTCGGCTTCAGCAGTTGATGTAGCAACAGATTTTTGTTTCTTACTCTGCCAAGAATCAACAGTTGCCTAGGAATTGACAACCACCAGAAGTTGACTTTCTAGTTAACTTGCACCCTGCAGTACACTATCTGAAAAGGCAACTAATTTGCAAGAGTGTCCGGTGGAATACCATAAACCTAGAGATTGTGTACCTTGCAATATCTAAAGATTCTCTTGACTGCAATCAAATGAGACTCTTTAGGAGCAGCCTGAAATCTAGCACAAACACATGTAGCAAACATCATATCTGGTCTAGAAGCCGTTAATACATCAAGGACCCATCATAACATCGTAAAGTGTTTCATCAACAGCTTTACCTTTCTGATCTGCATCCAGTTGTGTGGTGTTGCACATGGGAGTAGAACAGGGCTTACAGTTTTGTAAATCAAACTTATTCAAAAGATCTTTTGTATTTTTGACTGATGAATAAAGTTCCATCAGCCTTTTGTTTAATTTGCAAGCCTAGAAAGAACTGTAGTTATCCATTGCACTCATTTCAAACCTCTTTTTCATTAATGTTGTAAAATCATCACACAACTGGGGATCAGAGGATGCAAAAATGATATCATCAACATAAATCTGAACAAGTAGCTTATGTTGATCCACCTTCTTATAAACAAAGTTTTATCAATGGAGTCTCTAGTGAAATTATTCTTAAGAAGAAAAGTGGAAGTGTCTCATACCAGGCTCTAGGAGCTTGTTTCAACCCATAAAGAGCCTTATCAAGTTTATACACCCATTCAGGATGTTTATTATCCTCAAAACCTGGTGGTTGCACACATAAACTTCTTCCTTTATTTTACCATATAGAAATGCACTTTTGACATCCATTTGAAAAACATTAAGATTATGGAATGCAGCATAGGCTAAAAACAATCTGATTGCCTCTAGTCTAGCTACAGGGGCAAAGGTTTCATCATAGTCAATACCTTCTTCTTGTGAAAACCCCTGTACAACCAATCTAGCCTTGTTCTTAACAATAAGCCCATTTTCATCAGTTTTATTCCTAAACACCCATTTAGTGCCTATTGCACACTTACCTGGGGGAAGAGGAACCAGTTCCCACACTTGCTGTTTCTTGAACTGAAGTAGGTCAAGCTGCATGGCTTCAACCCATCCATTGTCTCTCAAAGCAACATGCTAGTTCTTTGGCTCTAGCTGACTGATGAAGAGAGCATAGAAGCAGAAGTTAGACAATTGACTTCTTGTTGAAACTCCAGCATTGATATCACCAATAATCTGAGACATTGGGTGATTCTTCAGTTCTTGATAAACAATGAAATCTGTGCAAGTGTTTGTAGGACCTTCAGCAGCAGCAGATGTTGATACAGCCTCTTGAAACCAAGAATTAGATGGTAACTTAAAAGATGTAGAGGAATCAAAGATCTCATCAGCATTTGTTGAGGATGGAACTGCTGAAGCTACAGGAACATCAAATTTAGCAGACACAGGCAGTTGGTCACTAAACTTGAATAGGTGAGTATTGATATTATCATCATCATCATCAATACCACCAAGTGGAAGAAATGCTGCAGAAGATGTTTTATCCACATGATCTGCAACAGCTAGAGGTTGATAAGGAACATATTGCAGTATGTCCAAATCAAACAACTCCACAGGGTTTTGTGGAATCTTGTCCATAGGAGATTCATTAAACTTCACATGCAAAGTCTCTTCAACTATCTTTGTTCTGCAGTTGAAGACTCTGTATGCCTTGCAAGTAGATGAATAACCAACAAAATACCCTGCATCCATCTTAGGATCAAATTTTTGGAGTTCATCCTTTGTGTTGAGAATAAAACAAGGACACCCCAATGCTTTGAAAAATGAAATTAGAGGAGCCAAGTGATGGAGAACTTCATATGGAGTCTTCATCAACCTCTGATTTATTAAGGCTCTATTCTGCACATAGCAAGCTCTGTTAACAGCTTCAGCCCAAAAGGTCAGTGGCAAACCAGAGTCAGCCAGCATGGACCTTGCAACTTCAATTAGGGTCATGTTCTTCCTCTCCACTACTCCATTTTGTTCTGGAGTCCGTGGTATGCTAAACAGCCTTTTTATTCCCTTTGAAAGATAGAAGTCATCAAGTGTATGGTTTCTGAATTCAGTTCCATTGTCACTCCTAATACACTTGAGTGGAAGGGAATACTGCTTCTCAACATACAACACAAAGTGAATAATCTTCTGAGCAACCTCATCCTTTGAATATAGAAAGAAAGTCCATACAAATCTGGAGTAATCATCCACAATTACCAGACAGTATTTCTTCTTTGCCATGCTCATCACTCTCATAGGACCAAATAGATCCATATGCAGTAATTGCAAGCAGCAGTGGACTTAGGCTCTTCAATAGGAGGGAATGAGACTTTGTGTTGTTTTCCTTTTAAACAAGCAGTGCAGGTTTCATCACAGTGGAACTCCTTTATTGGTAAGACTCTGACTAAACTATTGTGGATCAGCTTATTCATATTGTTGAAATTAACATGACCCAGCCTTCTGTGCCATAGTTTAGATTCTTGAGAAGAGACTTTGGAAAATAGGCAAGGATTGCCTCTGAGATCATTTTCTTGGAAAGATCTGAGGCATACACTCTTCCTGTCTGTTGCGTCTCAGGAGAGTGTGATCATCCAACACCTTATCAATCAAATGCAGAACTTTGGATGACAGAATCCTACAGTTCTGACTGGTGAAAAGAGCAACATGACCTTTATCACACATTTGACTGACACTCAAGAGATTGTACTTGAGATTTTCCACATGATTAACATCATCAAACTTTATTTCTCCATTGGAGACAAAGTCGTTTCCAATGGTGTAACCCGTAGCATCATTGCCAAAAGAAACAACCCCTTCTTTCCTTGAGAGTAGTCATGAAGAAGAGAGCTGTTCCCAGTCATGTGCATAGATCCCCCACTGTCTACATACCAGATGCTACTTTGGCATGTTGAAGAACCCTGCAATTATAAACAATCAGTTAGTTTTGGAGACCCAAACCTTTTTGGTTTTGGGCCTGTTCTCATCAACAGATGGTAAACTAACAGGTTTGATGGAAACAACAGCCTGAGAGGAAGAAGATGGTGAAGAAGAGGAATCCTTTGGTTTGGACCGCCTTTTATGTGGTTTCAACATAGGAACATCTAATTGATTAACTCTTCCCAAAGATGTTGAACCATCATAACCAGCTGTGTCTGATTTTGTGATAAAGCTTTCAGCTCATCAGACACATTGGCATTAGAGTTTGATAAGTTCCTATGTTGCACCTTCTTCTTTTGAGAAATCTAGTTCTTACCTGTTTAACCCCTTCCTTTTTGGATTTCTTTATGGAGGGTTACAGGATTTGATGTTGCTCATACAAATGTGGTCTCAAACTCAGTTTTCATTTTAACCATTTTCTCTTTAATTTCCTCTTTATTTTTGAGTTTGGATCCTCTTTTGTACCAACAATCATCTGTAAGATGATTGAACAAACCACATACTTTACATGGTTTCTTCTTCATCTTATGTTGATCATCAACTAAAGAGGATGAAACTACTGAAGACTTGCTCTTCAGTGCTTTGAAAGCATTGTTTGCTTTCTTGACTTCCTCTTTAGTAGTCTTCAAACTCTTTCTACTAACAGTTTTCTTCTTTTCAGTAATGACAGTAGTTGGAGTTTGAACTTCAGGTGTTAAATCTTGCTCTCCAGTCCTTTCAGGACTTTCAGAATTAACTCCTGAGTTGATCAACTCTTTGATCATGTGAGTGTCAGCAGTGGAACCATCAACATCAGCTGATAGGTTCTGAGAGGGCTTAGTGCTGACTTCTACTTCTGATGGTGATGTATCAGAAAGTAGATCACATGATGAAATGGATTGGTTATTGCTCTCACCATCAGATTCTACCTCTGCTCTGGGAGTGAAATCTGTAGGTGGAGCAGTGTGATTGTAACCAATGCCAAACTTCACATTGGAAGCAGATTGCTTACTAAGAAGCATTTCAAAATCTTTGCATGATTGTACCCATCGATCACACTCTACTTGGGTGACTGCAAGGGTTTCTTTGAGATCTTTATACTTCTCTAGAAGTACCTCTTCCCTAGCCTTATAATCTGTGATTTGGCATTTACATTTGTAAATCTCATCATTCTTTTCATTAAGCACAGACTCAAATTCAGCTTTTCTTTTGAAAATTGTTTGTTTTAGCTCAATGTTCTTGTTAATCAAAGCTACATTTGCTTCTCTAATAGATGCAAATGCTGCTATGCATGTTTTAGAACATAATTTGGCTTTTGCCTCAGAGGATACCTGTGATACCTTTGGTGTAGAGGCATTAGTGGATGAAGTATCCACAGAATCCAAAGCCATAAGAGCTAGATTTCCAAAGGGACTGTCACCACCTTGTTGACCAGCACCAGTGAACAGTTGTTCATGACCAGACAAATCATCTGGTAAACTGCTCCAGTCAACAACTCCTGGGGTGAAGAAGCTGTGTTGTTGAGGTTGAGTTTGTTGATGAGATTAGGAAGGTTGTGGTTCAGGCAATGCTTGTGGTTGTTGTGCAATTGGAGCTTGAACAGGATTTGGTTGAGGCATATAATAGCAGGGATAAGGATATGACATTGGACCCTGGGGGACAAAGTATGCAGGAGATCTAGGATGTGAATGATGACCAGAACCAGCAGGATGTTGCCCTCTGTTTTGTGGACTAGTACTAGGAAAAGTCACAAAGGGTGCAGAAGAGTTAGATCTAGTTGATCTACACTCTCTTGCAAAGTATCCCAGCCTTTGGCATTTGTGACACCTCAACTTACTCTTGTCAAAACCAACTTTGGTTTTGCCAGAGAGTCCAGGAAATTTCCTGCCAGTTCTCTTATAGAACTTCTGAGATCTGATATTAATCAATGCCATTGGCTCAGATATCCATCTCTTCTAGATCATCATCAGCTATTCCTTTCAAATAATCCACCATGAAGCATAGATTGTCACTATTACTGCCAGAATGACTCTCAATACCAACAAATGCATGATCAGAACTATTTGAAGAGAAATCAATATGCTCATCTGTTAGGATCAGTGATCTACGTTTGATTGATTTGAGAGTATAGCAGCGGAATTCTAACAATGAATTAGCCATTTCACAAGAACGAAAAGATATTCAATGAAGAACAAAAACGGTTATAGATAGAGAATTCTGCAAATATATTTCATTGAATATTCACTTTCGTGGTAAGGAATGTCCACTTACAATTAGGTCGACACCTCTATATAAGAGATGTGACGTCTGCTGATGTCACTTGATAGTGACATCTAACAGAATTATTCCAACTGAAACACAACTACTGAAGATGTCAAAACAGTTGACATCTTCTTACAAAAATACTAAGTGTTACCAGTTACTACAACTACTAAAAAACATAAAACTACTGACACTACAACGACTGAAGAACAAGCTCTTCAGTCGTTTTACAAAACTACTGAAACTAAAAACATAAAACTACTGAAACTAAAAACATAAAACTACTGATATAACAACTACTGAAGAAGTACTCTTCAGCTGTTGTGACAAACTACTGAAACTTCAGTACTTGGTCTTCAGACTGAACTTCAGACATTTCATCAGCTGATGACTTCAGTAGATATCATCAGCTGATGTCTTCAGTCTTTGTCTTCAGACTTTGTACACCAGTTCTTGATCTTCAGCACTTGTAGACTCTTCAGTTGTTGTACTTCAGTACTTTGGTTTTCAGCTTCAGCACTTGTGTTCTTCAGCTGTTCAACTTCAGCACTTGTGTTCTTCAGCTGTTGAGCTTCAGCACTTGTGTTCTTCAGCTGTTCAGCTTCAGCACTTGTGTTCTTCAGCTGTTCAGCTTCAGCACTTGTGTTCTTCAGCTGTTGGAGTTTTCAGTACTTGATCTTCAGCTGTTGAAGTCTTCAGCACTTGTCGAACTGCTGATGAAGCCTTCAGCAGTTGTTATGATATCATGTGGGACTTAGAAGTTTTCTGATCTTGGCTCATTGGTTCTTTTGGTCCAACAAACTCCCCCTGAACCAATGCAGCCAAAACCTCTAATTGATTTATTTTCCCACTTATTGTTGGCAAAATGGTCGGTCTTTTTCCTTCTGGATCAGTAGAGAAGATGACCCATATAAGCACTGGCCTGGGAAGAAATCTCATAGATCTGTTTGGCAAGGTATGAATGGGAACTCTGTTTTGGGGAACTGGACACAGAGTTGTTATCCCATTCATGAGATCTACTTCCCCATTATGAGTCTGTACGACTCTCGAACATAGGCCTCAAGGAGAACAACCTGTTCCTCCTTGGAGAGTTCTTCTACTCCTCCTTGAAAGAAGAACTCTGGACCATAGTACTCAGATAAGTACTTACAGTCCTGCCATTTTTCAACTCCACAGTAGTTACCTCCCTATAGACAAATTCATCAGGATGAGTGCCCTCAAGGAGTAACTGGAGCTCATTCTTCTTAATGTCTTCAAGCTTCTTATATAATAACCCCTTTTTGATCATCTTGTTTTCCAGTAAGGCTTGAGGGGTCATTTTTGATTGATGAGCCTTCTTGAATTCATCGATTATTTCCCATGGTGAGACTACAATGGCCATCATGATTGTAGAGTCTATTGTTTTTCTAACCTGGCCATTGTATCTATGAGGAATGGATCTTTTGTGGATTCTAGAACTCACCTTGGGGTCTGGCCATACTCTCACTCTCTCCTTCTGATACTGAAATTTGTGTCTGAGAGTGTACAGCCTCTGAGCATGCCCTTTCATGGCTTGTATAGATGATGACTGAGGAAATTCCTTGTCAACCATCTTCAGTAGTTGCTCATCGTGCTGCTTCTGCTGTTCTTCATCTTCTATCTTGACTCTAACCGTTTCCTTGTGAGTCAGGTGTGATCATGAGTTGACTCCTGGGTTCCGGTAGCTTTAGAACAGCAGAGAGTGGCAGACTATCATCTTCATGCTCTTCTTCTCATCTTCTTCTATCCTCAGCACCCTTCTCCTCCTTCTAGGTGCATCACTGGATGATGGTTGGGTTGGTTTTTGTGGTAAAGGAATTGGTTTTGAAGGTTGAGGATGTTTGGATTTGGGTTTTGAGATTGGTTTGGAGATTTGAGGGGTAGGCTGTTTTTGAGTGGGTGATTGGGAAGGTTGTTCAAGCATTTGGTTGTGAGTTTGGCTTTTGGAGTCTTGCCATTTCAAACCTTTTTCCAGCCCCAGCCTCATCAAGTGCTTCAATGATAATCCCCTTATGAAATTGCTCAGACAAACAGATTCTGGTGGCTATAGCCAGAATGCTGTCTCTGGTCCATGAACGAATCTCCATCAGTGATCTTCCTAAGTATTTGGCAATGAATTGAATCATGATCTCCAATCTCTCTTTCTCCAGCACATCATACCCAGCCCATCTGTTTTGAATTTCCTCTACTTCCAACCTCCTGATCTCACTGTCTAGTGTGGCTGTGTCAAAAGCCTTGCTTGAAGAGTTGCTCAATGATTTTGTCCATGGATCGGCTGTGTGTATCATCTGCATCTTTTACCAGCTCTTCCAAGGATTTTTCTTCAGCATTCGTTTGATCACCAGCACTTTTCTTTCTTTTGTAAGTGATCAGTTGTTGTTCCTTTTCTTTTTCCAACTCCTGGGTTTTCTCTTGTGCCTTCTCATCCTCAGTTCTTTTTCTCTTCTTTTCTTTCACTGCAGTACTCTCCCCCTTTTTGGATGCATTGGTGGCAGGGGTTTGTACCACAGAAAGTTTATTTTGCACAGCATCATCAATGAGTGGTTGTAGACTTGAGGAGATCCTCTCATCAATGGCTTTATAAACAATGTCATTGATGATGGGAGTGATGAGAGGTAGGGATTGTTGGAATGCAGCAACCATCTACTCTGGGGGGTTCTGTCCCGGAGAGATAGTGCCAAAAGCAGAAGCTAGAGGCTCAGTGAAGTGAGAGGGTAAAGTGTTTGGGGAACCTTCAAATGAAGGTGCCATCTGTGGGTTGGTGGGGGCAGATGGACTTACATCCTGAGACTTCTTGGCAAGCAGTTCTTGTAGTCTGCTTACCTCAGCCTCCAGGATGGTGTTGTGGGCTAGAACGTCATAGAAAAAGCCCAGGTCATCATCAGCAGAAGCTGAATCACCTGACCTCCTGCTTGTAGCAGGATTTACATGCACTGGGTGTAGACCAGTTTTAGCATGTGCCCCTTTTTCTTGGAACTGGGGACTTCCAGCCTCAGGACTATGTCCTTTATCAGCTGTTGCCTCTAGTGAGGTCTTAGCTATCTTACCAGCCTCATTCTGATCATGTGCTGATTCAGAAGAGGTTGCAGCCTCACTAGATATTCTAATCTCCCTATCTACACCAGGAGATAGAATTTGCAAACCCCGGTGCTATGGTTGTCAGAAGCATGATGATCCTCTTCCTCAATGTCTGTGGTTCTCCCCTTTGTTGGGGGTTGTTGGGGAGGAGGAGAGGCATGCAACTGAGTCAGCACATTTGCAATAATTATGGTTGGACTTTGGGGGGCGGTTGCATGGGGAGATGGGGTAGAAGCAGTGTGCACCTGGGGAGGATGGTGCTCTTCAATGGCAATCTCCTCAAGTGAGGAAGATCCCAGATGTGTGGGTACCCTTTGTGTGGTGGCTGCAGGCTCCTTTTGAGAGGAATCCTGAGCGGCTATGGCTGGTAGAGTCTCTGATACTGCTGGGGGGTTTAAGCCAGCAAGTATATCCTGCGTTGGTGGTACAGGAGCATCTTCAGGGGACTCATCTCCCTGAATAGTTGTTTTGGGGTGTTTTGGTTTTGGTTTAGTGGGGACTTTGGTTCTGGTGGAGGAAGTTGTGGGTTCCCTGTGCTTGGGCTTTAGCACTCGGGCAGCTTCTTTAAGTGTAAGGTCTGAGTTGTGCCTGGAGTATACCTCAGCCAAAACAGCTGGTGCAGGGACTCCAAGGCCTTTCTGATCAGCATCCAGTTGTGTGGTGTTGCACATGGGAGTAGAACAGGGCTTACAGATTTGTAAATCAAACTTATTCAAAAGATCTTTTGTATATTTTGACTGATGAATAAAGGTTCCATCAGCCTTTTGTTTAATTTGCAAGCAAGAAAGAACTGTAATTCTCCCATTGCACACATTTCAAATCTCTTTTTCATTAATGTTGTAAAATCATCACAAAACTGGGGATCAGAGGATGCAAAAATGATATCATCAACATAAATCTGAACAAGTAGCTTATGCTGATCCACCTTCTTAATAAACAAAGTTTTATCATGGAGCCTCTAGTGAAATTATTCTTAAGAAGAAAAGTGGAAAGTGTCTCATACCAGGCTCTAGGAGCTTGTTTCAACCCATAAAGAGCCTTATCAAGTTTATACACCCATTCAGGATGTTTCTTATCCTCAAAACCTGGTGGTTGACACACATAAACTTCTTCCTTTATTTTACCATATAAAAATGCACTTTTGTCATCCATTTGAAAAACGTTAAGATTGTGGAATGCAGCATAGGCTAAACACAATCTGATTACCTCTAGTCTGGCTACAGGGGCAAAGGTTTCATCATAGTCAATACCTTCTTCTTGTGAAAACCCCTGTATAACCAGTCTAGCCTTGTTCTTAACAATAAGCCCATTTTCATCAGTTTTATTCCTAAACACCCATTTAGTGCCTATTGCACACTTACCTGGGGGAAGAGGAACCAGTTCCCACACTTGCTGTTTCTTGAACTGAAGTAGCTCAAGCTGCATGGCTTCAACCCATCCATTGTCTCTCAAAGCAACATGGTAGTTCTTTGGCTCTAGCTGACTGATGAAGAGAGCATAGAAGCAGAAGTTAGACAACTGACTCCTTGTTGAAACACCAGTATTGATATCACCAATAATCTGAGACATTGGGTGATTCTTCAGTTCTTGATAAACAATGAGATCTGTGCAAGTGTTTGTAGGACCTTCAGCAGCAGCAGATGTTGATGCAGACTCTTGAAACCAAGAATTAGATGGTAACTCAAAAGATGTAGAGGAATCAGAGATCTCATCAGCATTTGTTGTGGATGGAACTGCTGAAGCTACAGGAACATCAAATTTAGCAGACACAGGCAGTTGGTCACTAAACTTGAATAGGTGAGTATTGATATTATCATCATCATCATCAATACCACCAGGTGGAAGACATGCTGCAGAAGATGATTTATCCACAGGATCTGCAACAGCTGGAGGTTGATAGGGAACATATTGCAGTATGTCCAAATCAAACAACTCCATAGGGTTTTGTGGAATCTTGTCCATAGGAGATTCATTAAACTTCACATGCAAAGTCTCTTCAACTATCTTTGTTCTGCAGTTGAAGACTCTGTATGCCTTGCAAGTAGATGAATAACCGACAAAATACCCTACATCCACCTTAGGATCAAATTTTTGGAGTTGATCCTTTGTGTTGAGAATAAAACAGGGACACCCAAATGCTTTGAAAAATGAAATTAGAGGAGCCAAGTGATGGAGAACTTCATATGGAGTCTTCATCAACCTTTGATTTACTAAGACTCTATTCTGCACATAGCAAGCTGTGTTGACAGCCTCAGCCCAAAAGGTCAGTGGCAAACCAGAGTTAGCCAGCATGGACCTTGCAGCTTCAATTAGGGTCATGTTCTTTCTCTCCACTACTCCATTTTGTTCTGGAGTCCTTGGTATGCTAAACTGCCTTTTGATTCCCTTTGAAAGATAGAAGTCATCAAGTGTATGGTTTCTGAATTCAGTTCCATTGTCACTTCTAATACACTTGACTGGAAGGGAATACTGCTTCTCAACATACAACACAAAGTGAATAATCTTCTGAGCAACCTCATCCTTTGAATGTAGAAAGAAAGTCCATACAAATTTGGAGTAATCATCCACAATTAGTAGACAATATTTCTTCTTTGCCATGCTCATCACTCTCACAGGACCAAATAGATCCATATGCAGTAATTGCAAGCAGCAGTGGACTTAGGCTCTTCAATAGGAGGGAATGAGACTTTGTGTTGTTTTCCTTTTAAACAAGCAGTGCAGGTTTCGTCACAGTGGAACTCATTTATTGGTAAGCCTCTAACTAAACTGTTGTGGATTAGCTGATTCATGTTTTTGAAATTAACATGACCCAGCCTTCAGTGCTACAGTTTAGATTCTTGAGAAGAGGCTTTGGAAAATAGGCAAGGATTGCCTCTGAGATCTATTTTCTTGGAAAGATCTAAGGCATACACTCTTCATGTCCTGTTGGCTCTCAGGAGAGTGTGATCATCCAACACCTTATCAATCAAATGTAGAACTTTGGATGACAGAATCCTACAGTTCTGACTGGTGAAAAGAGCAACATGGCCTTTATCACACATTTGACTGACACTCAAGAGATTCTACTTGAGACTTTCCACATGATTAACATCATCAAACTTTATTTCTCCATTAGAGACAAAGCCGTTTCCAATGATGTAACCCCTAGCATCATTGCCAAAAGAAACAAATCCCTTCTTTCCTTGAGAGTAGTCATGAAGAAGAGAGTTGTTCCCAGTCATATGCATAGATCCCCCACTGTCTACATACCAGATGCTACTTTGGCATGTTGAAGAACCCTGCAATAATAAACAATCAGTTAGTTTTGGAGACCCAAACCTTTTTGGTTTTGGGCCTGGTCTCATCAACAGATGGTAAACTAACAGGTTTATTGGAAACAACAGCCTGAGAGGAAGAAGATGGTGAAGAAGAGGAATCCTTTGGCTTGGACTACCTTTTCTGTGGTTTCAACATAGGAGCATCTAATTGGTTAACTCTTCCCAATAGATGTTGAACCATCATAACCAGCTGTGTCTGATTTTGTGATAAAGCTTTCAGCTCATCAGACACATTGCCAGTGGAGTTTGATAAGTTCCTATGTTGCACCTTCTTCTTCTGAGCAATCTCAGCTATTACCTGTTTAACCCCTTCCTTTTTGGATTTCTTTGTGGACTTAAGGGTTACAGGATTTGATGTTGCTGATACAAATGTGGTCTCAAACTCAGTTTTCATTTTAACCATTTTCTCTTTAATTTCCTCTTTATGTTTGAGTTTGGATCCTCTTTTGTACCAGCAATCATCAGTAAGATGATTGAACAAACCACATACTTCACGTGGTTTCTTCTTCATCTTAGGTTGATCATCAACTAAAGAGGATGAAACAACTGAAGACTTGCTCTTCAGTGCTTTGGAAGCATTGTTTGCTTTCTTGACTTCCTCTTAGTAGTCTTCAAACTCTTTCTACTGACAGTTTTCTTCTTTTCAGTACTGGCAGTAGTTGGAGTTTGAACTTCAGGTGTTAAATCTTGCTCTCTAGTCCTTTCAGGACTTTCAGAATTAACTCCTGAGTTGATCAACTCATTGATCATGTGAGTGCCAGCAGTGGAACCATCAACATCAGCTGATAGGTTCTGAGAGGGCTTGGTGCTGACTTCTACTTCTGATAGTGTTGAATCAGAAAGTAGATCACATGAAGAAATGGATTGGTTATTACTCTCACCATCAGATTCTACCTCTGCTCTGGGAGTAAAATCTGTAGGTGGAGCAGTGTGATTGTAACCAATGCCAAACTTCACATGGAAGCAGATTGCTTACTAAGAAGCATTTCAAAACCTTTGCATGATTGTACCCATCGATCACACTCTACCTGGGTGACTGCAAGGGTTTCCTTGAGATCTTTATACTTCTATAGAAGTATCTCTTCCTAGCCTTATCATCAGTTATTTGGCATTTAAGTTTGTAAATCTCATCATTCTTATTATTAAGCACAGACTCAAATTCAGCTTTGCTTTTGGAAATTATTTGTTCTAGCTCAATGTTCTTGTTGATTAAAGCTACATTTGCATCTCTAATAGATGCAAATGGGGCTATGCATGATTCAGAACATAGTTTGGCTTTTGCCTCAGAGGATACCTGTGATACCTTTGGTGTAGAGGCATTAGTGGATGAAGTATCAGCAGAATCCAAAGCCATAAGAGCTAGATTTCCAAAGGGACTTTCACCACCATGTTGACCAGCACCTGAGAACAGTTGTTCATGACCAGACAAGTCATCTGGTAAACTGCTCCAGTCAACAACTCCTGGGGTGAAGAAGCTGTGTTGTTGAGGTTGAGTTTGGTGATGAGATTGGGAAGGTTGTGGTTCAGGCAATGCTTGTGGTTGTTGTGCATTGGAGCTTGAATAGGATTTGGTTGAGGCATATAATAGCAGGGATAAGGATATGACATTTGACCCTGTGGAACAAAGTATGCAGAAGATCTAGGATGTGAATGATGACCAGAACCAGCAGGATGTTGCCCTCTGTTTTGTGGACTAGTATTAGGAAAAGTCACAAAGGGTGCAGAAGAGTTAGATCCAGTCGATCTACACTCTCTTGCAAAGTGTCCCAGCCTTTGGCATTTGTGACACCTCAACTTACTCTTGTCAATACCAACTTCGGTTTTGCCAGAGAGTCCAGGAAATTTCCTGCCAGTTCTCTTATAGAACTTCTGAGATCTGATATTAATCAGTGCCATTTGGCTCAGAATATCCATCTCTTCTAGATCATTATCAGCTATTCCTTTCAAATCATCCATGATGAAGCATAGATTGTCACTATTACTGCTAGAATGACTCTTAATACCAACAAATGCATGATCAGAACTATTTGAAGAGAAATCAATATGCTCATCATAATTTCTTTCAGATGCAGCATATTCTGACTCATGACCAACCAAGGCAGTATTCTCTGGTACAAAGTCATGAGTGAGCTTTCCTGATGAGGACAGTTTCCTCTTCTGCTCTATCTCTCTATCGAATGTAAGCAATTTCCCATGAAGTTGGGTGAGAGATAGGCTATCCAGATTTGCACTGGAGCGTAGGACAATAGTGTATGTGTCCCATCTCTCAGGCAGTGATCTGAGGAACCTGTTATTCATCTAGCTATTGGTGTATTCCTGTTTCACCATTTCAGCTTAGAGATCAAGCAGGAAAAATGCTCAAACTGTTGAGTCAGTGTCTCACCCTTTCTATGAGAGAATGTCTCATATTGTTGGGCAAGGATTTCTCTGTTGTTTGCTAAGACCTCATCTGTGCCACCGAATTGTTCCTTCAGGGAATTCCAGAGATCATGAGCAGTTTCATGATGCATAAGCCCTGAATAGATTTCATTAGGTAGTGCCATGGCCAGAATTCCATGGGCTTTAGCATCAATCTCAAACAGTTTCCGATCTTCATCAGAGTATTGTTCCTTCTTCTTCGGAACCATTTGATTGGTTTCCGGATTGTTCACCATAGGCTTATGTGGTCCATGTACCACAGATGTCCAACAACCTGAACTGTTAACACACAGGTGATGAAGCATTCTTCGTTGCCATATGTTATACTCAGTCCTAACCAGCATCGGAGGCTTCGTTAAGGAACCGGTATTATGAGGATCATTAGAAGGAGTAGTCATCTCAGATTCAATCAAATTCAATTAAGCTAAAACAGATTTAGAACAAAACACAACAACCAATTGAACCAAGAGAGATCTCAGAATAAATGAACGAAAGCATCAGAAATTCAATAATCTATAACCAGTTCTTGCGAATATGCTAATTCAATGAAACATAGATATCAATTAGCAGTTTCAATGATCAATTGTTAGATCGATCAATGATTAACCTGCTCTGATACCACTTGTTAGGATCAGTGATCTACCTTTGATTGATTTGAGAGTATAGCAGTGGAATTCTAACAATGAATTAGCCAATTCACAAGAACGAAAAGATATTCAATGAAGAACAAAAACGGTTATAGATAGAGAGAATTCTGCAATATATCTCATTCAATATTCGCTTTCGTGGTAACGGAATGTCACACTTACAATTAGGTCGACACCTCTTATATAAGAGATGTGACGTCTGCTGATGTCACTTGATAGTGACATCTAACAGAATTATTCCAACTGAAACACAACTACTGAAGATGTCAAAACAGCTGACATCTTCTTACAAAAATACTAAGTGTTATCAGTTACTACAACTACTGGAAAACATAAAACTACTGACACTACAACGACTGAAGACAAGCTCTTCAGTCGTTTTACAAAACTACTGAAAGTAAAAACATAAAACTACTGATATCACAACTACTAAAGAAGTACTCTTCAGCTGTTGTGACAAACTACTGAAACTTCAGTACTTGGTCTTCAGACTTGAAATTCAGACGTTCATCAGCTGATGACTTCAGTAGATATCATCAGCTGATGTCTTCAGTCTTTGTCTTCAGACTTTGTACACCAGTTGTTAATCATCAGCACTTGTAGACTCTTCAGCTGTTGTACTTCAGTACTTTGGTTTTCAGCTTCAGCACTTGTGTTCTTCAGCTGTTCAGCTTCAGCACTTGTGTTCTTCAGCTGTTCAGCTTCAGCACTTGTGTTCTCAGCTGTTGAGCTTCAGCACTTGTGTTCTTCAGCTGTTCAGCTTCAGCACTTGTGTTCTTCAGCTGTTGGAGTTTTCAGTACTTGATCTTCAGCTGTTGAAGTCTTCAGCACTTGTCGAACTGCTGATGAAGCCTTCAGCAGTTGTTATGATATCATGTGGGACTTAGAGGTTTTCTGATCTTGGATCATTGGTTCTTTTGGTCCAATATCATCATAATTGCTTTCAGATGCAACATATTCTGACTCATGACCAACCAAGGCAGTATTCCCTGGTACAAAGTCATCAGTGAGCTTTCCTGATGAGGACAGTTTCCTCTTCTGCTCTATCTCTCTTTTGAATGTAAGCAGTTTCCCATGAAGTTGGGTGAGAGATAGGCTATCCAGATTTGCACTGGAGCGTAGGACAATAGTGTATGTGTCCCATCTCTCAGGTAGTGATCTGAGGAACCTGTTATTCATCTAGTTATTGTGTATTCCTGTTTCACCATTTCAGCTCAGAGATCAAGCAGAAAAATGCTCAAACTGTTGAGTCAGTGTCTCACCCTTTCTATGAGAGAATGTCTCATATTGTTGGGCAAGGATTTCTCTGTTGTTTGCTAAGACCTCATCTGTGCCACCGAATTGTTCCTTCAGGGAATTCCAGAGATCATAAGCAGTTTCATGATGCATAAGCCCTGAATAGATTTCATTAGGCAGTGCCATGGCCAGAATTCCATGGGCTTTAGCATCAATCTCAAACAGTTTCCGATCTTCATCAGAGTATTGTTCCTTCTTCTTCGGAACCATTTGATTGGTTTCCGGATTGTTCACCATAGGCTTATGTGGTCCATGTACCACAGATGTCCAACAACCTGAACTGTTAACAGACAGGTGATGAAGCATTCTTCGTTGCCATATGTTATACTCAGTCCTAACCAGCATCGGAGGCTTCGTTAAGGAACCGGTATTGTGAGGATCATTAGAAGGAGTAGTCATCTCAGATTCAATCAAATTCAATTAAGCTAAAACAGATTTAGAACAAAACACAACAACCAATTGAACCAAGAGAGATCTCAGAATAAATGAACGAAAGCATCAGAAATTCAATAATCTATAACAGTTCTTGCGAATATGCTAATTCAATCAAACATAGATATCAATTAGCAGTTTCAGTGATCAATTGTTAGATCGATCAATGATTAACCTGCTCTGATACCACTTGTTAGGATCAGTGATCTACCTTTGATTGATTTGAGAGTATAGCAGTGAATTCTAACAATGAATTAGCCAATTCACAAGAACGAAAAGATATTCAATGAAGAACAAAAACGGTTATAGATAGAGAGAATTCTGCAAATATATTTCATTCAATATTCGCTTTCGTGGTAACGGAATGTCACACTTACAATTAGGTCGACACCTCTTATATAAGAGATGTGACGTCTGCTGATGTCACTTGATAGTGACATCTAACAGAATTATTCCAACTGAAACACAACTACTGAAGATGTCAAAACAGCTGACATCTTCTTACAAAAATACTAAGTGTTATCAGTTACTACAACTACTGGAAAACATAAAACTACTGACACTACAACGACTGAAGAATAAGCTCTTCAGTCGTTTTACAAAACTACTGAAAGTAAAAACATAAAACTACTGATATCACAACTACTGAAGAAGTACTCTTCAGCTGTTGTGACAAACTACTGAAACTTCAGTACTTGGTCTTCAGACTTGAAATTCAGACGTTTCATCAGCTGATGACTTCAGTAGATATCATCAGCTGATGTCTTCAGTCTTTGTCTTCAGACTTTGTACACCAGTTGTTGATCATCAGCACTTGTAGACTCTTCAGCTGTTGTACTTCAGTACTTTGGTTTTCAGCTTCAGCACTTGTGTTCTTCAGCTGTTCAGCTTCAGCACTGTGTTCTTCAGCTGTTGAGCTTCAGCACTTGTGTTCTTCAGCTGTTCAGCTTCAGCACTTGTGTTCTTCAGCTGTTGGAGTTTCCAGTACTTGATCTTCAGCTGTTGAAGTCTTCAGCACTTGTCGAACTGCTGATGAAGCCTTCAGCAGTTGTTATGATATCATGTGGGACTTAGAGGTTTTCTGATCTTGGATCATTGGTTCTTTTGGTCCAATATCATCATAATTGCTTTCAGATGCAGCATATTCTGACTCATGACCAACCAAGGCAGTATTCCCTGGTACAAAGTCATCAGTGAGCTTTCCTGATGAGGACTGTTTCCTCTTCTGCTCTATCTCTCTTTCGAATGTAAGCAGTTTCCCATGAAGTTGGGTGAGAGATAGGCTATCCAGATTTGCACTGGAGCGTAGGACAATAGTGTATGTGTCCCATCTCTCAGGCAGTGATCTGAGGAACCTGTTATTCATCTAGCTATTGGTGTATTCCTGTTTCACCATTTCAGCTCGGAGATCAAGCAGAAAAATGCTCAAACTGTTGAGTCAATGTCTCACCCTTTCTATGAGAGAATGTCTCATATTGTTGGGCAAGGATTTCTCTGTTGTTTGCTAAGACCTCATCTGTGCCACCGAATTGTTCCTTCAGGGAATTCCAGAGATCATGAGCAGTTTCATGATGCATAAGCCCTGAATAGATTTCATTAGGCAGTGCCATGGCCAGAATTCCATGGGCTTTAGCATCAATCTCAAACAGTTTCCGATCTTCATCAGAGTATTGTTCCTTCTTCTTCGGAACCATTTGATTGGTTTCCGGATTGTTCACCATAGGCTTATGTGGTCCATGTACCACAGATGTCCAACAACCTGAACTGTTAACAGACAGGTGATGAAGCATTCTTCGTTGCCATATGTTATACTCAGTCCTAACCAGCATCGGAGGCTTCGTTAAGGAACCGGTATTGTGAGGATCATTAGAAGGAGTAGTCATCTCAGATTCAATCAAATTCAATTAAGCTAAAACAGATTTAGAACAAAACACAACAACCAATTGAACCAAGAGAGATCTCAGAATAAATGAACGAAAGCATCAGAAATTCAATAATCTATAACCAGTTCTTGCGAATATGCTAATTCAATCAAACATAGATATCAATTAGCAGTTTCAATGATCAATTGTTAGATCGATCAATGATTAACCTGCTCTGATACCACTTGTTAGGATCAGTGATCTACCTTTGATTGATTTGAGAGTATAGCAGTGGAATTCTAACAATGAATTAGCCAATTCACAAGAACGAAAAGATATTCAATGAAGAACAAAAACGGTTATAGATAGAGAGAATTCTGCAAAATATTTCATTCAATATTCGCTTTCGTGGTAACGGAATGTCACACTTACAATTAGGTCGACACCTCTTATATAAGAGATGTGACGTCTGCTGATGTCACTTGATAGTGACATCTAACAGAATTATTCCAACTGAAACACAACTACTGAAGATGTCAAAACAGCTGACATCTTCTTACAAAAATACTAAGTGTTATCAGTTACTACAACTACTGGAAAACATAAAACTACTGACACTACAACGACTGAAGAACAAGCTCTTCAGTCGTTTTACAAAACTACTGAAAGTAAAAACATAAAACTACTGATATCACAACTACTGAAGAAGTACTCTTCAGCTGTTGTGACAAACTACTGAAACTTCAGTACTTGGTCTTCAGACTTGAAATTCAGACGTTTCATCAGCTGATGACTTCAGTAGATATCATCAGCTGATGTCTTCAGTCTTTGTCTTCAGACTTTGTACACCAGTTGTTGTTCATCAGCACTTGTAGACTCTTCAGCTGTTGTACTTCAGTACTTTGGTTTTCAGCTTCAGCACTTGTGTTCTTCAGCTGTTTAGCTTCAGCACTTGTGTTCTTCAGCTGTTCAGCTTCAGCACTTGTGTTCTTCAGCTGTTGAGCTTCAACACTTGTGTTCTTCAGCTGTTCAGCTTCAGCACTTGTGTTCTTCAGCTGTTGGAGTTTTCAGTACTTGATCTTCAGCTGTTGAAGTCTTCAGCACTTGTGGAACCGCTGATGAAGCCTTCAGCAGTTGTTATGATATCATGTGGGACTTAGAGGTTTTCTGATCTTCGCTCATTGGTTCTTTTGGTCCAATATCATCATAATTGCTTTCAGATGCAGCATATTCTGACTCATGACCAACCAAGGCAGTATTCCCTGGTACAAAGTCATCAGTGAGCTTTCCTGATGAGGACAGTTTCCTTTTTCTGGTCTATCTCTCTTTCGAATGTAAGCAGTTTCCCATGAAGTTGGGTGAGAGATAGGCTATCCAGATTTGCACTGGAGCGTAGGACAATAGTGTATGTGTCCCATCTCTCAGGCAGTGATCTGAGGAACCTGTTATTCATCTGGCTATTGGTGTATTCCTGTTTCACCATTTTCAGCTCAGAGATCAAGCAAGAAAAACGCTCAAACTGTTGACTCAGTGTCTCACCCTTTCTATGAGAGAATGTCTCATATTGTTGGGCAAGGATTTCTCTGTTGTTTGCTAAGACCTCATCTATGCCACCGAATTATTCCTTCAGGGCATTCCAGAGATCATGAGCAGTTTCATGATGCATAAGCCCTGAATAGATTTCATTAGGCAGTGCCATGGCCAGAATTCCATGGGCCTTAGCATCAATCTCAAACAGTTTTCGATCTTCATCAGAGTACTGTTCCTTCTTCTTCGGAACCATTTGATTGGTTTCCGGATTGTTCACCATAGGCTTATGTGGTCCATGTACCACAGATGTCTAACAACCTGAACTGTTAACAGACAGGTGATGAAGCATTCTTCGCTGCCATATGTTATACTCGGTCCTAACCAGCATCGGGGGCTTGGTTGAGGATTCAGTATTGTGAGGATCATTAGAAGGAGTAGTCATCTCAGATTCAATCAAATTCAATTAAGCTATAATAGATTTAGAACAAAAACACAACAACCAATTGAACCAAGAGAGATCTCAAAATAAATTAACGGAAGCGTCAGAAATTCAATAATCTATAACCAGTTCTTGCGAATATGCTAATTCAATCAAACATAGATATCAATTAGCAGTTTCAGTGATCAATTGTTAGATCGATCAATGATTAACCTGCTCTGATACCACTTGTTAGGATCAGTGATCTACCTTTGATTGATTTGAGAGTATAGCAGTGGAATTCTAACAATGAATTAGCCAATTCTCAAGAACGAAAAGATATTCAATGAAGAACAAAAACGGTTATAGATAGAGAGAATTCTGCAAAATATTTCATTCAATATTCGCTTTCGTGGTAACGGAATGTCACACTTACAATTAGGTCGACACCTCTTATATAAGAGATGTGACGTCTGCTGATGTCACTTGATAGTGACATCTAACAGAATTATTCCAACTGAAACACAACTACTGAAGATGTCAAAACAGCTGACATCTTCTTACAAAAATACTAAGTGTTATCAGTTACTACAACTACTGGAAAACATAAAACTACTGACACTACAACGACTGAAGAAGCTCTTCAGTCGTTTTACAAAACTACTGAAAGTAAAAACATAAAACTACTGATATCACAACTACTGAAGAAGTACTCTTCAGCTGTTGTGACAAACTACTGAAACTTTAGTACTTGGTCTTCAGACTTGAAATTCAGACGTTTCATCAGCTGATGACTTCAGTAGATATCATCAGCTGATGTCTTCAGTCTTTGTCTTCAGACTTTGTACACCAGTTGTTGTTCATCAGCACTTGTAGACTCTTCAGCTGTTGTACTTCAGTACTTTGGTTTTCAGCTTCAGCACTTGTGTTCTTCAGCTGTTCAGCTTCAGCACTTGTGTTCTTCAGCTGTTCAGCTTCAGCACTTGTGTTCTTCAGCTGTTGAGCTTCAACACTTGTGTTCTTCAGCTGTTCAGCTTCAGCACTTGTGTTCTTCAGCTGTTGGAGTTTTCAGTACTTGATCTTCAGCTGTTGAAGTCTTCAGCACTTGTGGAACCGCTGATGAAGCCTTCAGCAGTTGTTATGATATCATGTGGGACTTAGAGGTTTTCTGATCTTCGCTCATTGGTTCTTTTGGTCCAATATCATCATAATTGCTTTCAGATGCAGCATATTCTGACTCATGATCAACCAAGGCAGTATTCCCTGGTACAAAGTCATCAGTGAGCTTTCCTGATGAGGACAGTTTCCTTTTTCTGGTCTATCTCTCTTTCGAATGTAAGCAGTTTCCCATGAAGTTGGGTGAGAGATAGGCTATCCAGATTTGCACTGGAGCGTAGGACAATAGTGTATGTGTCCCATCTCTCAGGCAGTGATCTGAGGAACCTGTTATTCATCTGGCTATTGGTGTATTCCTGTTTCACCATTTTCAGCTCAGAGATCAAGCAAGAAAAACGCTCAAACTCTGACTCAGTGTCTCACCCTTTCTATGAGAGAATGTCTCATATTGTTGGGCAAGGATTTCTCTGTTGTTTGCTAAGACCTCATCTGTGCCACCGAATTATTCCTTCAGGGCATTCCAGAGATCATGAGCAGTTTCATGATGCATAAGCCCTGAATAGATTTCATTAGGCAGTGCCATGGCCAGAATTCCATGGGCTTTAGCATCAATCTCAAACAGTTTCCGATCTTCATCAGAGTACTGTTCCTTCTTCTTCGGAACCATTTGCTTGGTTTCCGGATTGTTCACCATAGGCTTATGTGGTCCATGTACCACAGATGTCTAACAACCTGAACTGTTAACAGACAGGTGATGAAGCATTCTTCGCTGCCATATGTTATACTCGGTCCTAACCAGCATCGGGGGCTTGGTTGAGGATTCAGTATTGTGAGGATCATTAGAAGGAGTAGTCATCTCAGATTCAATCAAATTCAATTAAGCTATAATAGATTTAGAACAAAAACACAACAACCAATTGAACCAAGAGAGATCTCAAAATAAATGAACGGAAGCGTCAGAAATTCAATAATCTATAACCAGTTCTTGCGAATATGCTAATTCAATCAAACATAGATATCAATTAGCAGTTTCAGTGATCAATTGTTAGATCGATCAATGATTAACCTGCTCTGATACCACTTGTTAGGATCAGTGATCTACCTTTGATTGATTTGAGAGTATAGCAGTGGAATTCTAACAATGAATTAGCCAATTCACAAGAACGAAAAGATATTCAATGAAGAACAAAAACGGTTATAGATAGAGAGAATTCTGCAAAATATTTCATTCAATATTCGCTTTCGTGGTAACGGAATGTCACACTTACAATTAGGTCGACACCTCTTATATAAGAGATGTGACGTCTGCTGATGTCACTTGATAGTGACATCTAACAGAATTATTCCAACTGAAACACAACTACTGAAGATGTCAAAACAGCTGACATCTTCTTACAAAAATACTAAGTGTATCAGTTACTACAACTACTGGAAAACATAAAACTACTGACACTACAACGACTGAAGAACAAGCTCTTCAGTCGTTTTACAAAACTACTGAAAGTAAAAACCTAAAACTACTGATATCACAACTACTGAAGAAGTACTCTTCAGCTGTTGTGACAAACTACTGAAACTTTAGTACTTGGTCTTCAGACTTGAAATTCAGACGTTTCATCAGCTGATGACTTCAGTAGATATCATCAGCTGATGTCTTCAGTCTTTGTCTTCAGACTTTGTACACCAGTTGTTGTTCATCAGCACTTGTAGACTCTTCAGCTGTTGTACTTCAGTACTTTGGTTTTCAGCTTCAGCACTTGTGTTCTTCAGCTGTTCAGCTTCAGCACTTGTGTTCTTCAGCTGTTCAGCTTCAGCACTTGTGTTCTTCAGCTGTTGAGCTTCAACACTTGTGTTCTTCAGCTGTTCAGCTTCAGCACTTGTGTTCTTCAGCTGTTGGAGTTTTCAGTACTTGATCTTCAGCTGTTGAAGTCTTCAGCACTTGTGGAACCGCTGATGAAGCCTTCAGCAGTTGTTATGATATCATGTGGGACTTAGAGGTTTTCTGATCTTCGCTCATTGGTTCTTTTGGTCCAATATCATCATAATTGCTTTCAGATGCAGCATATTCTGACTCATGACCAACCAAGGCAGTATTCCCTGGTACAAAGTCATCAGTGAGCTTTCCTGATGAGGACAGTTTCCTTTTTCTGGTCTATCTCTCTTTCGAATGTAAGCAGTTTCCCATGAAGTTGGGTGAGAGATAGGCTATCCAGATTTGCACTGGAGCGTAGGACAATAGTGTATGTGTCCCATCTCTCAGGCAGTGATCTGAGGAACCTGTTATTCATCTGGCTATTGGTGTATTCCTGTTTCACCATTTTCAGCTCAGAGATCAAGCAAGAAAAACGCTCAAACTCTTGACTCAGTGTCTCACCCTTTCTATGAGAGAATGTCTCATATTGTTGGGCAAGGATTTCTCTGTTGTTTGCTAAGACCTCATCTGTGCCACCGAATTATTCCTTCAGGGCATTCCAGAGATCATGAGCAGTTTCATGATGCATAAGCCCTGAATAGATTTCATTAGGCAGTGCCATGGCCAGAATTCCATGGGCTTTAGCATCAATCTCAAACAGTTTCCGATCTTCATCAGAGTACTGTTCCTTCTTCTTCGGAACCATTTGATTGGTTTCCGGATTGTTCACCATAGGCTTATGTGGTCCATGTACCACAGATGTCTAACAACCTGAACTGTTAACAGACAGGTGATGAAGCATTCTTCGCTGCCATATGTTATACTCGGTCCTAACCAGCATCGGGGGCTTGGTTGAGGATTCAGTATTGTGAGGATCATTAGAAGGAGTAGTCATCTCAGATTCAATCAAATTCAATTAAGCTATAATAGATTTAGAACAAAAACACAACAACCATTGAACCAAGAGAGATCTCAAAATAAATGAACGGAAGCGTCAGAATTCAATAATCTATAACCAGTTCTTGCGAATATGCTAATTCAATCAAACATAGATATCAATTAGCAGTTTCAGTGATCAATTGTTAGATCGATCAATGATTAACCTGCTCTGATACCACTTGTTAGGATCAGTGATCTACTTTGATTGATTTGAGAGTATAGCAGTGGAATTCTAACAATGAATTAGCCAATTCACAAGAACGAAAAGATATTCAATGAAGAACAAAAACGGTTATAGATAGAGAGAATTCTGCAAAATATTTCATTCAATATTCGCTTTCGTGGTAACGGAATGTCACACTTACAATTAGGTCGACACCTCTTATATAAGAGATGTGACGTCTGCTGATGTCACTTGATAGTGACATCTAACAGAATTATTCCAACTGAAAGACAACTACTGAAGATGTCAAAACAGCTGACATCTTCTTACAAAAATACTAAGTGTTATCAGTTACTACAACTACTGGAAAACATAAAACTACTGACACTACAACGACTGAAGAACAAGCTCTTCAGTCGTTTTACAAAACTACTGAAAGTAAAAACATAAAACTACTGATATCACAACTACTGAAGAAGTACTCTTCAGCTGTTGTGACAAACTACTGAAACTTCGGTACTTGGTCTTCAGACTTGAAATTCAGACGTTTCATCAGCTGATGACTTCAGTAGATATCATCAGCTGATGTCTTCAGTCTTTGTCTTCAGACTTTGTACACCAGTTGTTGTTCATCAGCACTTGTAGACTCTTCAGCTGTTGTACTTCAGTACTTTGGTTTTCAGCTTCAGCACTTGTGTTCTTCAGCTGTTCAGCTTCAGCACTTGTGTTCTTCAGCTGTTCAGCTTCAGCACTTGTGTTCTTCAGCTGTTGAGCTTCAACACTTGTGTTCTTCAGCTGTTCAGCTTCAGCACTTGTGTTCTTCAGCTGTTGGAGTTTTCAGTACTTGATCTTCAGCTGTTGAAGTCTTCAGCACTTGTGGAACCGCTGATGAAGCCTTCAGCAGTTGTTATGATATCATGTGGGACTTAGAGGTTTTCTGATCTTCGCTCATTGGTTCTTTTGGTCCAATATCATCATAATTGCTTTCTGATGCAGCATATTCTTACTCATGACCAACCAAGGCAGTATTCCCTGGTACAAAGTCATCAGTGAGCTTTCCTGATGAGGACAGTTTCCTTTTTCTGGTCTATCTCTCTTTCGAATGTAAGCAGTTTCCCATGAAGTTGGGTGAGAGATAGGCTATCCAGATTTGCACTGGAGCGTAGGACAATAGTGTATGTGTCCCATCTCTCAGGCAGTGATCTGAGGAACCTGTTATTCATCTGGCTATTGGTGTATTCCTGTTTCACCATTTTCAGCTCAGAGATCAAGCAAGAAAAACGCTCAAACTCTTGACTCAATGTCTCACCCTTTCTATGAGAGAATGTCTCATATTGTTGGGCAAGGATTTCTCTGTTGTTTGCTAAGACCTCGTCTGTGCCACCGAATTATTCCTTCAGGGCATTCCAGAGATCATGAGCATTTCATGATGCATAAGCCCTGAATAGATTTCATTAGGCAGTGCCATGGCCAGAATTCCATGGGCTTTAGCATCAATCTCAAACAGTTTCCGATCTTCATCAGAGTACTGTTCCTTCTTCTTCGGAACCATTTGATTGGTTTCCGGATTGTTCACCATAGGCTTATGTGGTCCATGTACCACAGATGTCTAACAACCTGAACTGTTAACAGACAGGTGATGAAGCATTCTTCGCTGCCATATGTTATACTCGGTCCTAACCAGCATCGGGGGCTTGGTTGAGGATTCAGTATTGTGAGGATCATTAGAAGGAGTAGTCATCTCAGATTCAATCAAATTCAATTAAGCTATAATAGATTTAGAACAAAAACACAACAACCAATTGAACCAAGAGAGATCTCAAAATAAATGAACGGAAGCGTCAGAAATTCAATAATCTATAACCAGTTCTTGCAAATATGCTAATTCAGTCAAACATAGATATCAATTAGCAGTTTCAATGATCAATTGTTAGATCAATCAATGATTAACCCGCTCTGATACCACTTGTTAGGATCAGTGATCTATGTTTGATTGATTAGAGAGTATAGCAGCGGAATTCTTACAATGAATTAGCCAATTCACAAGAACAAAGAGATATTCAATGTAAGAACAAAAACGGTTATAGATAGGGAGAATTCTGCAGATATATTTCATTCAATATTCGCTTTCGTGGTAACGGAATGTCACAATTACAATTAGGTCGACACCTCTTATATAAGAGATGTGACGTCTGCTGATGTCACTTGATAGTGACATCTAACAGAATTTATCACAAACTACTGATAGTTAACACAACTACTGAAGATGTCAAAACAGCTGACATCTTCTTACAAAAATGCTAAGTGTTAATTATTATTACAACTACTGAAAAGAACTACTGAAACAATAACAACTGAAGAACATACTCTTCAGTTGTTTTACAAATACTGAAACAAAGAAAACTACTGAAAGGTAAACCATCACAACTACTGAAGAAGACCTCTTCAGCTGTTGTGACAACGTCTGATACTTTGTCTTCAGCACTTGTGTCTTCAGACTTTGTCTTCAGCACTTGTGTCTTCAGACTTTGTCTTCAGCACTTGTGTCTTCAGACTTTGTCTTCAGCACTTGTGTCTTCAGACTTTGTCTTCAGCACTTGTGTCTTCAAACTTTGTCTTCAGTACTTGTGTTCAGACTTTTTAATCAGCTGTTGTCTTCAGCTGTTGTGGTCTTCAGTAGTTGTTGTGACGTCTGTGGGGCTTAAAGGTTTTTCTGATCCGGCTCATTGGTTCTTTTGGTCCAACAGGTTGATTGGATGATGACGATCCTATGTTCCCAGAATTATCCTATTTCCTTTTGATATCGGGTATGCTCACTACAATACCTCTCTTTGGTAGTTTCCCTTGCTCCACTACCTGATTTGTCAATTTATAAGCCAATTGCATTGCTTGCTGAACGGTGGTAGAATTTAATGAAGTCACCATGCTTTGGATTTTTTACACTAGACTAGGCAAATACAATTCAACCCTCTTATTAGCCTAGTTCAACATACCCAGGAAAAGAGTAGCAAACTCATGAGATTAGGTGTTGTACGCCTCAAACTTAAATTGCCATAACTCTATTTCAAGATTTTCACTTCATCACGAGGACAATAAACCACCATCATCATCGTATTTAATTCCTCGCAAGGTAAGGTGTTAGCCATCACTTGACCTAATATTTATAATTGGGTATTCCATCATGAAAATGCTGCAACCTCTAAAGTACTAGTTACATACTTCACTTGATCAGTGGTTGGAGAGTTACACTTTGCAAACACTGATTCAATCTTCTAAAACCCTCGAACAAGTCCTACCGTTGTTTTCGCTCCACTATAGGTGCTAGGCTTGCAGCGCATAAACCCTTGTAAGTACATACCGGTGGTGTTGAGTTAAAAAATTGAAATAATGAGTTTAATGATTCTAAAACCGATTAACGGGGTATTGAAATTTCAAATTTCACAATCATCAATTTACCTCTTAACTGGGCAGCTTGTGTAGTCACCCCTTCTTAACCATGCTTATTGATCAATGCTACAAATTCAGTTGGCATCATGTCGATAGCACCACAACCACGTCCCCTTTCAAGTTTGTTCATATTGCTTTACCTTCATAGATACAACAAGTAGTAACATCTAATATACTAATCTCATTCAACTAAAAATAAATTAAAGAAAAGAATTGCACAAACACAACACTTATAATTGTATTAATAATGCGTGATAAATAAGTTGTAAGTGACTCAAAAAATATCAAATCAATGTAAAATATTCTAAGTTTTCACTTGCATGGGAAACAATCTCTCCAACATAGGTCATGAAATAAATCTATGCAGTGTAAAGAAAATATGAAATAAATCAGTTTAGGACAACGAATCCATCAATATCTTCTTCCTTCTCTTACAAATCCTCCTTCGGGTTTTCTAAATCATGTATCCTTACTATGGCCTGATGTAGCTTTTCCTACACATCCTTCAAATCATTAGTGAGATCCATAATTTTTCCTCTCAAAATCTCCTACTTTTCGGCTTGCATATCATAACGATATGATAGATTCAGCCACACTTCCTCGAGACTATCAAATGCCTGACTTGTATGCCTCTACCTATCATGTATTCTAGTGAGTTCACCTATTATATCGAGTCACAAACGGTCATGTGAAGCCACTAAGTCAACAAAAGTTGTTTGAAAAGGGCAGGGTAGAATAGGTATAGTAAGTAGGGCATCCAAATCATAGGGTAGGTCAAGTGATAAAGTAGAACACTTTCCCTATAAATCATTTAAACAATGTTATAAGATACCACTCCTAGTTAGTAGGGTTAGAAATGTCTTGCTTAATCAAAGCCCATCATGATAATGCTTACTAGATGTAGGCTGAGAAGGATGAGTGTTGGTGATCAAAGCTGATGGGGGATGTTAAGAACCTTAAGTTCCTTTCTTGGTATGTGACATGCTGAGGATGATAATAGCATAGCTGCAGTGTATGTGATGGGCATATAGATGAGTACATATTATAGATTAGTAAATGAGTAACTATCTAACTATAAGTGGTTATATATGTGAGTGCAACCTAGTTCACTATACCCAATGGCTCTTATACCAATTTGTCACACCCTTAAAATCTGTTTGAAGAGTCTTATCATAAGGCGTGTGTACAAGCCAACATCTCAATCATTAGTAACTCTAAATGAGTACATAAGTACATACATAAGGGGTTGGTTTAGCAATCCCTAAGTGTCCAATAAATCCTATTGATTTATGCATTTTAGAAATATTGACACAGTTTGACCTAGTTGACTCGTTTGACCCATTGGTGCCATGTTAAGAAAATCATATTTTTTTATATTTAAGAAACCAAATAATCATGAGCTTAATTCGAAACATCCACATATTGCACAAAATGAGTTCTAAACTCTAGCAAGGTTGTTATACTAGCAAAATCTATCATACAACACATATGAATCCATTATAACAATCAACTTGCACATTTCAATTAGAAATTACCCAGTTATTTTAGTTTTTCCAAGTGGTAAATAGCTATGTTACTATCATGAAACCTAAGCATACATAGGGTTTAAACCACTCACTACATGCTATATAAAGTAACTTACTACTTCACATTCCAAACCCTACCAATCCTACTAAGTAGGGCCTCAGATCCGTAAGCATATATGATATCCACCATTACATCAAAGTATTCCAAGTATAACCTAAACTTACAAGATTTTCAAGTTTTCCCATTTCGATAAAACACATGCATAACCATCATAAGCTTCTATCATGTAAAACTAGCTACTAACATTAGTCCAATTCAATACAACATCACATTATCATCTAGCTTACATGTACATATGAACATCAACTTTCCAAATTATCACATTCAAGTTTCCAACAACATAATGTAACATGTAAGTCTAGCATATAATCATATATGATCATTACAAATACCATTCTAGTATGTTCCTAACATCCCATACATATTCAAACCATTGAATTTCAAAAATAACAATTACCAAGTTTCCACGTTAGGAAGATGAATTCTAATAATTCATATTTCAAGAGACCAACCAATAATTCTTCAATTATATGATCAATCTAACCCATATTCATCATTACAACACAACAAGCATTGCTAATTATTAAAATCCAAAGTTCTAAGTTAAAGTTTCCACTTATCAACATCCAAAGTTCTTGAAAATTAAAGTTTTCACTATGAGTAAGTTATAAAGTACACGTTAAACCTGATTTTCTTGCACAATCCACATAATTACATAAATAAAAAATAATAACATCAAACTAACAAAACTACAACATTCAATTCCATCAATTTCAAAGTTTAAATCGGATGAATGAATACGTATTTGTTCATACTCAAGAATCATGTAAAAGGATGAAAAATGGTTGATAATTTTTACCTAATATGTGTAGTTGATCAAGAAAGAAGCTTTCTAACATGTTGTAATGATCAAATCAAGAAAATAATTGAATGAATATGTGTGTGTGTGAAGTTAAAAGTTGACAAGAGGGGGGCGGGTGGTCTACAACCGTACAAGGGGAACAAATGGGGGACCAGGGATTTGATTTCCTTTTTGTACTCACTAAGTTTTCCATCTAAATATTTTAGTTTTCATAAATTTAAAACCTACTTTTAGATGTTTATAAATCACTTATTTTTCTTTTATAAAGCATTCGTGTTTATAAACTATTAAAATACAATGTCAATCATCCTACATGCTCTTTAATGGTTTATATATTTTCCTCATAATAGCATGCTAACACATACATAACATATTAGTTTCATTTTATCACGTGATAATTTCACATAATTATTAATTAAGTTAAAAATATTTAAATCAACATTAGTCATTTGTTAAATCACCAACGTTCAAAGACAACTTTGAGTAATAATATGACGTGTATGCAAGACTCAATAGAACTAACGGATGAAAAATTGCCGGATGTCATATATTTACTATTTCGGCTTGAGACTGCCTAATAATAATATCTCTCAGATTGTTTTTCATGATCCTTTAGTACCAGAATTCAGGATCCTAGGCTGCAAGGGTGTAGTTAGTTCCACAAATTTTTGCTTCTCTTACTTTATCTTATCTATCTCATTCATCGGCATCTTTGGTTAGTTTTTTTGTTGTTCAATCTACTATTTCATTTGAGAGAACATAGATATAATATCACCATTTGAGATAAAAAAATGTCCTTGAGTGGACATTTAGGATCCTAGAGCAAATGAGCAGGAGTTGTATTTATGCCCGGGATATCAATTTTATTTTGAGAGGATAAAAGGGGAGGATTAGAGTGATTTAATCTAAAGCTTGATGATGGGATAGAAGAAGAAGAAAGTTTGGATTGAGATTATATTTTTGAGAAAAGTTATGAAAACCTTAGCAAAAATTAAGAATGAAAAGCACCATTGTCCCACGGTGGGCAACAACTTGTTTTGACAAAAAATTACCAAGTATAATTATGTAATCAAATTCGTACTCAATTAATGATGAAAAGCAATAATTAATCAACGTGATCGCATGAATAACGCATCAAACTTCGAAAAGGGGAAACCATTATTGATGTCCGATGAAGAAAAATATCAACCATGCGAGATTATGGGTATCAATAAACCAAACAAAACCACATAAAAATTAAATAAATGGTGTGTATATCACCTAAACCTAAACATAATAGATGATTATAAAAAAATCTCTTGGAGGAAATCAAATAGAGAAGAAAAATGATCCCTCTAGGAATCCAGTAGAGAAGCGAACTATGAAAATAAGCAAGAATTAGAAATGATTAGACCTGTAAAACAAATCCAAATGTTCCTTATTGGGTCAATATGGATAGATATTACTACCTCAAGGGTTATTTTGGTCCCTAATTATTTATAAATTGGTTATATATAACATGGGTCAAATTTAAAGATTTTAGTGTCACAAATACATATTAGAACAAATTTAAAGATTTTAGTGTCACAAATACATATTAGAACAAATTTAAAGATTTTAGTGTCACATATACATATTAGAACAAATTTAAAGATTTTAGTGTCACAAATACATATTAGACCAAATTTAAAGAATTTAGTGGCACAATACTCTTGTCATGAGGCACACAAGTTGAGAATCAGATATAAAAAATACTCATTTAGACTTTTTCAAATAAAAACTTAGCCAACGGCCTCTTACACGTCTTACTGTCTCACTTTTTGTGAGTTCCCTTATTATCTTTTATTTAACTTGTCGTAATTTGTTATTTTCTAATTTTTTTGTCGTTTAAGTTTATGATAATTGTTTGTTTATAGTTTAATTTTATGATAATTGCATGTTTATTGTATAAGTTTACATTATTACACTACAAAAAAACTAAATATTTTCTGACAAATTTTGACGTAGAAACTTGGTCATAATAACAGTTTAGCAACATAATACCAACAAAAATTGTATGTCGGGAAACACCACGTCGAAATTCTTTTTCGACGAATACGGGATAATATCCACCAAACACAACACGAGTGATTCGTCGCTAACTTTGCGACAATATTACGATGAAAACATTTTAGAAGAAAACATTTTTAAAAGCTTTTCGACAGATTAACAATAAACGTGACTTTTTTCATATTATTTACTTATTTTTACTGAAAATAATAATATTAATATAATTATTAGTAATTTTCTCTTCCGATGAAGTTTCGACCACCAGTTTTTTATATAACGACAACTTGTGAGGAGATCTGTGAGCTATACCCCTGAAGAAGGGGAAATAATTCATGACCATTCAAATGAGCAACTGGCTGAAATGTTCGAGCTGAACCCAGATGAGATCATTAAGGATGCTCTAACTTGTGAGTCTATCAGTGAAGAAGAGCTAAATGACATTGATGAGATAGAGATAGAAGACATCACAGCAGAGCACTATCCTCAGTATGCTGACAATGAGGGAAATATGGTCCCCAATCTGGGTGAATCCCTAGTCAGTGATACATTTGAGGTATTGGATCAGATGGAGTAGGAGTCTGAGAAGATTGAAGGTAAAGCCCAAGCCTCAAACGACGATGTTGATATCAGAAAGGAAGAATGGCTGCTTGTGTCGAAAAAATCCGAGCCCAACGCGTAGCTCCTAAATAGAATGTCTACACCAAACTCTACAGAGTGAAGAAACATCATAAGGTGTCAGGCAGGATTATTGCGTGGGCACACTTCGAGGACCTAAATGTTTATGCAATAAAGAGGGAAAATGGCATAGAGTACTTTAGATTTCCACATGATCTAAAGACTCTACCTGGTTTTGAGCTCAACCAGCTGGTTAAGTTGAAGTTATTATATGCTGACCCAAGGAAGATGTCAGCTAGTTTGAGGCTGCCCTAAAGAAAGAGTACCACACCAGGTGGGTCAACTTCAAACCTCAACAACCTACAAGGTATATTAGATGATCTGAAGTTGACTCCATCATTGGTAAGCCCAAGATAGTGCTGAAGTGGAGTCCCCCATGAACAATGTCTAGAATCCCTCTCAGGGAAATACCACATCACTCCACACTTTAAGTGGTGGTACTATGATTGGAGAACCGGGGAGGCGGTCATAGTTCTAAATAAAGAGGGACAAATGGATACCATCAGGGTGTTTGACCCAATGTGGCTCACTAACTTGTCTGATAATGATGTCTACACATTATACAAGTGGCCACTATTCTATGACCCGCAAGATATTGTACAAGCCCTCCGATTCCAAAATGTCATAAGACTCCACTTTGCGTTCGAGATACATACAGGAGTCACAAGAGAGGAAAAGTACAAGAAGTATGAAGAGGTGATGCAGAAGGTAAGACATTAGATAGATCTAGGTCCAAGGGGGAGTTTGTTGATACATATATACCTAGATCCTGATCTGAATGTAATATGTCTTACACTTATGTACTATTGGGTACTTAATGAAATACAAATATTTGGTTGTGTTTATAATGTTTAAATATTTCATTAATGAGTTGGTTAACGCATATTGACGTAATTATATAGGTTTGTGATTGTTTGAAGTGTTTTGCATAATGTTATAATGTTAAATACACTCAAACTTGGTGAAGTGAGTTCTCATGTGTTCGATGGCCATGCGACTAAGTGTTCATGCGCCTAAATAGTCCATACGCCTGAACAACATCTTGCGCCTAAATAGTCCATACGCCTAAACAACTTCATGCGTCTAACACAGTCGCACGACTGAAAGCTCTGTCGTGCGAATGGATCAAACGCATGGATCAATCGCACGACTGAACCATTCTAATGGTTCAGTCGCCCGAATGAGCAACGTTAACCTATAAATACCACTTAATTCGTGGAAAACGTAACAATGAAGGAGCATTCATTTCTATTCAATTCCCGACGTACCCTAGCTGTCCAGAAGCCTCCAAGTTCGTACTCCAAGTTCACAGAACGTTGTTGATCGATTCCCAATTGATTCTTCATGTTAGATACAATATCTTATTGTTTCTACGTGCGTTCTCACTGCTTGGATCGCCACTCAAATAGGATTCCACATTATTTGGTTTGGTCTACACGTTAATTAGTTTGTATTTCGTTTGAATACAGATCCTAACAGACGACTATGTTGCATGCCTGAAGGGAAGCAACATAAGTATCTCACAAGCCTAAGGAAAAGAACTCATCACTAATCCCTTACAATTGTTACATATGGATCTCTTTGGCCCCACCAGTGTAATGAGTTTAGGAAGGACCTCATACTGTCTAGTGATCACAAATGACTTTACAAGATTCACTTGGGTTTTCTTCCTTAGAACTAAGGATGAACTCCTGAGATTCTAAAGAATTTCATCTTAAAGATTGAGAATCAATCTGATCACAAGGTCAAGATCATAAGATGTGATCAAGGAACCGAATTTAAAAACCATATCCTTGACACATTCTATGATGAAAAGGGTATTACAAGACAATTTAGTGCTCCCAGGACTCCTCAGCAAAATGGTGTTGTTGAGAGGAGAAACAGGAAACTGATTGAAGCTGCAAGAACCATGTTGTCTTACTCTAAACTGCCCATCACCTTCTAGGCAGAGGCAGTCAACACTGCCTGCTATGTGCAGAACAGAGTTTTAGTAGTTAAGACTCATGGCAAGACTCCTTATGAACTTTGACACAAGAGGAGACCTTTCATTGGTTTTCTCAGGTCATTTGGATGTCTTTACACCATCTTGAATACCAAAGATCAAATTTACAAGTTTGCTGAGAAATCAGATGATGGACACTTTATTAGATACTCTTCCCAAGCTAAGGCTTATAGAGTATACAATCTTAGAACTAGAATTGTTGAGGAGTCAGCCAATGTGACTTTCAATGAACACACACCTTGTGTTACTGGTTCTGGTCCGGATTGGCTGTTTGATCTTGATTTGGTTACCAACTGTTTTAATAAATCTTGTGAGAATGTTTCAGGTCTGCAGAAAATTTGAATACAGCTGATCCTGATCCAAGATTTGAGCTAGGAAGATCTTCAAGACACATATCTTCAGCTCCAGTTGGAACCACTTCTGCAAATGAGGTTTCTATCAGCCCTACAATGACAAATTCAGCTGATACATCTGGTATGCCTTCAAATTCCAGCTAAGAGGCTCTATAACCAGATAAGAACACCTCAACTATGGAAGAGAACAATGGTGTTGGTGATAGTGACCAAGAATTTCTTCATGCCACTAACCACACTGTGGATGAGAACATCAATGATGTCACACACTGCTTGGATCAAGTTTCACTTGAAAAGTGTGCTGATGTGGTGGGAGAACATCTATGCTAGATCTAAATTTCTCAAATTTAGATCTTTCTCAACAACTTGCTGTGATCCCTCAGCTTAGGATCCACAAGTCTCATCCTACCACAAACATCATTGGAGATGTTGTCTCAGGGGTAAAAACAAGAGGACAAACCCATGAAGCAAATGTTTGTCTTCACTCTTGTTTTCTATCCCAGATAGAGCCAAAGAAAGTTGATGAAGCTCTAAAGGATGGAAGTTAGGTTGAAGCTATGCAACAAGAGATGCTTCAATTCAAAAGGCAGAAAGTTTGGAACCTTTGTCCTCTTCCTTCTAGGAAGACTACCATTGGAACCAAATGGGTGTTTAGGAACAAGAAAGATGATAGAGGCATCATCATCAAGAACAAAGCTAGACTGGTTGTTCAAGGATACACACAAGAAGAAGGGATTGACTACACTGATGTCTTTACTCCAGTGGCAAGATTAGAAGCTGTTAGGATATTCCTGGCATTTGCTGCATCCAGAACTTCAAGGTTTATCAACTTGATGTGAAGTGTGCCTTTTTGTATGGAGTGATAGATGAAGAGGTTTATGTCAAATAGCCACCTGGTTTTGTAGACCCTGATAATCCTGATTATGTCTGCAAGCTTGACAAAGCTCTCTATGGGCTGCATCAGGCACCCAGAAGTGGTATGAGACACTGTCTGAGTATCTCTGTAAACATGGATACAGGAGGGGTATTATAGATGGAACTCTCTTCATCAAAGGACAAGGAAAAGACATATTGCTAGTTCAGGTATATGTGGATGACATCATCTTTGGTTCAACTAATCCAAAGCCCTGCAAAGACTTTGAGAAGCTGATGAAAGACAGATTTGAAATGACTGCCATGGGGGAACTCAATTTCTATCTGGGAATTCAAGTGAAGAAAGTTGAAGATGGCATCTTCATAAGTCAGTCAAAGTATGTTTAGGACATACTCAAGAGGTTTAATATGACTGACTGTAAGATTGCTAAGACACCCATAGCCAGAAACCACTCTTTTGGTCCTGATCTTAAGGGGGAGTGTGTAGATGAGCATTTATACAGGGCTATGATTGGGTCACTTATGTATCTTACTGCTAGCAGGCTTGATATCATGTTTGCTACATGTATATGTGCAACATATCAAGCCAACCCTAAGATGTCTCACCCTATCACTGTCAAGAGGATTCTAAAATACCTCAAGGGTGCATCATCACTTGGCCTATGGTATCCCAAGAATTCTGACTTTAATATGTATGCCTATACAAATAGTGATTATGGTGGTTGCAACATGATTGCAAAGTCTACATTTGGGGGATGTCAATTTCTTGGTGGAAAGGTTGTCTCATGGCAATGCAAGAAACAATCCTGTGTCTCTGCATCAACTGCTGAAGCTGAATACATTGCTGCTGCAAGCTGCCGTGCTCAAGTACTTTGGATTCAAAATCAGATGCTTGACTTTGGGTTAAACTTCAAGGAGACTCCCATTCACATAGACAACAACAGTGCTATCTCAATCACAGAGAACCCTGTGCAGCACTCAAGGACAAAGCACGTCAATATTAGGTATCATTTAATAAGAGATAATTATGAAAAGGGATTAATTAAACTAGTCAAGGTTCACACAGATGAACAATATGCTAATCTGTTTACAAAGGCTTTTGATGAATAGAGATTTAAATATCTTATATCAGCTATTGGGATGATAAACCTTGGGTAAGCTTTTCTTAAAACTAATTCTTATTATTTCTTAAAATATGTGTGTCCTAAGTTGTCTAGTTCATCACTTTCATAAGCTCATGTTTTCTTTGGATGAAAATTTTCTTTTTGAAAACTTCCTTTGATTTTTTAAAATTTCTGATACTTTGGAAGTTTTGTTTTTAACTTCAGAAGTAAATCATGCCTTCAAATTATATACTGTCTAAGAAGTTTACCTTCGGAAGAGTTCAAAATTTATCTTCCGAAGCTTAAATATTTGTCCCAGACACTTACTAAATTTTAAGAACTATTTACTTCCGAAGCAAAATTAACTCTCGGAAGCTTTGTCTGTTTACACACAAAGCACTCAAGCTTTAATTTTTCTTCCGAAGGAAAAATTTTAAAATCTCTCAGGAAATTCTTCCGAAGTCATTTTACCTTCGGAAGGTTTTAATTAAAACTTCCGAAGATAATTAACCTTCGGAAGCTTTTTGACTTCCAAGAAAACTACTTTTTGAGCAAAAAGTAAACTACTTTTGCAGAGGTGGGACCGACATTTGGATTTCAAAGTTTATCCTCTTCATTAAACTTTATCTGAAATCCTTCTCACATATAAACCCAACGGTTTCCCCCTCTTTCTATTATATGTTCTTCCTCCAAACCTAAAAACCCAAATTTCTCTCTGAAATTTCTTTGTTTCTTCTTCCTTCATCCCTAAGCTACTTCAAAATGGCCAACCTTGCTCACAGAAATGATCCCAACTTTACCATGCAGCTACACAGACAACACAATCAAGTTGCTCTGTTATGCTCTGAGAAATATCCACATTTCTTAGAGGTTTGCCGTTTCTTATCTCTGTCGAACTACTTCACCTCCCTCACCATTGATCCTCCACTCTATGAGGATCAGTTGCTTGAATTCTGGAAGACCTGTCAAGAGGTCATTATGGATGGGGAGAAGGTACTGTCTGCCACAGTGCAGGGGAGAACAATCTTCATCACTCCGGCCATCATCAACAGACATCTTCAGCTGGATGATGAAGAAGGTGAGGTGTTCTTCCCAAAGGAAGCTGTTAATCATTCCTTTGAGCAGATGGGATATGAGGGAGATTTCTCTGTAAAGACCTTCAGGAAAGGGAAGGTCTCATCCCATTGGAGATTCCTGCTTCATGTGGTCATCCACAGCTTATCAAACAAGCATGATGGATGGGACCAGATTCCTAAAGATCTCTCCTTCATAGTCCATAGAATGGTTCAAGGGGTCAAATTCAAGTACTCTCAGTTTGTTTATACAAATTTGCTTGCTAATTTAGACTCTTTAGAATATTACATGTTTCCTAGATATGTCTAGTACATTCTTAACTGTGAACTGGGCTCACAGTTAAGGGGAACACGTAACATTCTTAAATTGGGATAGATGAAGCCCGGCATCTATGACTGACTTGGGTAATGATCATGAGTCAATATTTTAGTGTTTAATAGATCTAAATGCTTGATTTTACATCGTAAATATATAAAACAAGTTGACTTTGTTTATGTTATGATTCATAGATGTTTGGAGCTTAAAGTAGCTTAATAGAAAGCAAAAGAAGCAAAACATAAAAATTGAAGAACTTAAGATGCAAATACCTAAAAATGGTAAAGAAAGAGGTCAAGAATGAGACCCGACGTATGATACTCCAGGTTTGAGCGTATCATACACCGCCTGGCGGCGTATGGGCGGTGTATCATATGCCAGGCGACATATGAGGCAGCGTATTAGTAGGCGTATTTGACAAAAGGAACAGAAATTTGGGCGTGTGGGTGGCGGCATATAAGGCGGCATATCATATGCCAGTGGGTGTATGATATGCCGGTGGCCTAACAACATCCAGTTTTTTGGGATTTTAAGTTTATTCAAACCAAATCAACCCTAGTTTGATCAAGAACTTCTTGGAGAGAAATAATGACAAACTTTAGGTGATTTTTGGTGTTTTAAGGCTCCCTAAATCATCTACAAACATTCTCCAATTTAAGATCGAAGGTATAATGAAGATGATGCATGGTTATGCCTTTCTTGATTGCTTTCGGGAGTACAATTCTTGTCAACTGAGACAATTGGTATACTTTAGGTTTTTGTAATAAGTGATTAATTAAAGTTTTATGTTTGATTGATTTAAACAAATTTTCTTATAAATAAAGTTGTTTGCTTGATTATCAATTTTCAGTTTCCTTGCATCATGAGCTCATTAAGAAAAGTAGACAAAGTGATATAGGTAAATTGGTAACATTGTAAAATGAATGAATCTTAAAAGCTTGTTCCTTTGTTGTCACTTTAATCAAAATTTAACATCTTGAAGTTACGTACTTACAAACCCTAATTTAAAAGTATCAATTGTTGATCTTACGGAATTGGAAAACCGGAAATCTTTTAAAAAATCAAAGACTAAGGTAATCTAAGTTTATCCCAAACCTTCTCTCGTATTTATTACTTCGACCAATACAGTTGATAAAGTGGAGTTAGGGATGAAGAAAAGAGAGGTGACATTGTGTGACACTAAACACATTATTATGAAGTGGCTTCCTAAGAAGTTTTTATTTTATAAGCGATAATTATGAAGCAATTATGGAGCTACCATGTCAATTACGGAGCATTTGTTGGGAATCAGTGGGCAAATGTGCACTTCGACCACCATAGTGGTTACAGGTACGGTTTGGTTGAATACCTAAAACTTAGTGCTTGCGGGAGGCAACCCAAAACTTTATGGGTTATTGTTGGATCAAGAAGAAGGCTGGTGCAACCAAAACCAAACACTTAGACTTTTTGCACACACTTGTAAAGGACATCCGACGCTATGTATGGAACTTCGAAGTAAATGGAGTTCTTCCAAAGACAAAGTGCAAAATCAACTTCCGAAGGAAAAGCTCCAACTTCCAAACACAAAATCTTCTCTTCCGAAGTTTAAGACTTAAAAGAATTCAAAGACAATGACTTCCGAAGTAGAAGTCCCCAAGCCACGGAAGAAACACCCTCTTCCAAAGTATAAAAGGCTTCGGAAGAACTTGTTCTTCTGGAGCCAATTGACCTTTGGAAGATGCTGCTATTAACCAGTGGACATAAGTATGGTCCTTGACACTCTGTTGCAGACCTCTGATACTTCATGGCGTTTTCCTAAAAGGCCATGTAGTTGACCATACTTTATTCCACTGTTTACCTTTATTTGTTGGTACAGTTGCCAACTTTAGTTGGTGACAAAATGTAAGTCATGGACATGTCATGACTACCATATCTTAGATAAGACATTATCTATGATATCTTAGTTATAGCTTTGTAGTATCTGCTTTAGTTAGAGGATTCCAACTGGTATCAAAGTATATCCGACTATAGATAATAGTATATGTAGTTGCTTATTGTAATTCTTGTAGGAAGCTTGTAAGAGTTGTGTAAACTTTGAGTTGAGAAGTAATATATACAAGTATCTTGAAAATTATTCTCTTATGTTTTCCTTGTGTTACCTAGTATATTATAATCAACTCTTAGAAGAACTCTGCTTCTTGAGTGTTTGTGAGTAAGTTTTAGAGAAATACTTGTGTTGAGTATAAAAACCGATCCTGTAATTTGTATCAGAGCTTCTTAGGCTCTTGATTGTGTGATCTTACCATCCTAATCAACCTCTTGTTCACTCACTCTTTTACTACACTCAATCATGGCCCTTAACTAGAAATCTGAATGTGAAATGGGGACAATGACTAAAGCACCCCTTAATACCCCAGAAAACATCAGACAATGGATCAGACGCATAGAAGGGTTCATCAGATATCAAGACAGCCGCATGTGGAAATCCATTGCCCATGGGCCCTACAAGCGAAAGGTGGCTTCACCTGCTGGTGGTGGTGCCATGATAGAGAAGGTAGAGGAAGACTACTTTGAAGAAGACCTCAACCAGATATGAAAAGGCAATGACTGTTCTAATGGGATACGGTGGAGATGTGAAAAGGTCTACAGTTTATAAGTTCAATTTTTCTTATAACTAGAAGTTCCTACTTCATTTTGTTCTTTATTGTTTGTCTAACAAATCTAGGGGATGGGATCAAATCCCATATGAACTGGGATGCCTAGTTTATAGATTGGTGAGTCCATGAGTTTGAAAGTAAGCAAAACAATCAAGTTTGTAAAACATAAGTAATACAAAATGAAATTGATAACTTATATACAACATAAGCATAACAATAGTGTTTTTCACTATCAAAGTTGATTGTGTTTGTTTGTTTTCCTTTTGTCATGACATTATCGTGTCATGACAATGTATTAGTCTTTAAGGAAAATGTTGCTCCCTCTTGACGTCTATTCGTATGGGTGGGATTTGTCAAACTTAGTAGTACCATCCAATATTTCCCGTTGATTTTCTTAATTAACTATCCAAAAGAGTAAGGACTTTTCAATGGTAAACTACATTATGTACATGGCATACCTAAATTACAAAAATAAAGTGTTTGAAATTGTTTCTCCCTCAAAAGTAGTATTTAAAAGAGGTGTAGTAACTCACCTTAAGCATATGCAAGAGATTATGCAAACCAAATTCAAGAGTAAAAGACAAACTGTCACAAGCTACCTATAATATATGAGTACGTAAGTACGTGCATAAGAGGTTGGTTTAGCAAACCCTAAGTGTCCAATAAATCCCATTGATTTATACCTTTTAGAAACATTGACCCAGTTTGACCTAGTTGCTTGGTTTATGACATGTTAAGTGAAATCATATTTGGTAATACTTAACAAACCAAATATTCATAAGTCTAATTCAAAACATCCACATATTGCACATATAGAATTCTAAACTCTAAAATGGTTTTTATACTAGCAGGACCTACCATACAACACATACAAATTGAAACTAACAACCAACTTGTCATTTAAGTTAGAAATTACCCAGTTTTAATTTACCCTTATCATTGACTATATGCCCTAAGAATTGAACATCCTGAATATAGAAGTCACATTAAGAACTTTTCATATAATTGTTCCTTCTTAAGTAGTTCTAAGAATAATTATAGATTTTCCTCATGATATGTCATTAATAAACACAATAACAAATTGATTTCAAAATAGGGTTTACACATACGGTTCTAGAGATCCATGAACACCACTAGTGCATTGATTAACCCATACGACATACCCATGAAATCTTAATGACTATAGAAAGTTCTAAAAAAAGTTTTTGTATTGTCCTCCTCTTGAAGTCTCAGTTGAATGTAATGTTACCTCAAATAAATTTTAAAATAGTAACTCGATCCCTAAGTTGATCAAACAAATCATCAATATGAGGTAAAGGATATCGGTTTTTTATCGTAACTTATCGAGCTCTCTATAATCAATGCGTATGCGGAAATATCATCTTTCCTCTTAAAAATAGAACATGAGCTCCTCATAGCTATGAACTGGGCCAAATAAATCCCTTATCTAGCAATTTCTGTAGTTGTGCTAACAATTATAGCTCACTTAGTGTCAAATGGTAAGGTCATAACTGGAGTTGCTCAGGTGGTTAAGTTAATCTAGAATTCAACTTGATGATAAGGCAGAAGTTTAGGCAAGTCTTCCACTAAAACCTCTAGAAAAGCCTTATGACAAAAATATCCTCTGACTTTTTCTCTTCTAGCTATTGTCGATTATAAGAGGTAATATAGCTAGATGACCTTTATGCAATCATTTATGGGCTTTCATATATAAAATGATGCCTATGACTACGTCAATCTTTACACCCTTAATTCATAGAATTTCCCTATTAGGTAGAGATATGCGAATGATATTTTCATGATAGATGACTTCCACTTGATTTTCCAACAGCCAATCTTTGTCTACAACAACGTTGAATCTAATGAGTGTTAAATGCATAAGGTCAATGTCAAACGTGCGTCCTCACAATTTTAATATGTATTCCTTAAGAATATACATCATAGGAATTTCTTACCAATAGCTAATTCTACCAAATACTTTGATTCTAACAAAGAAGGGATATCACTTAACACTTTGCTAAACTGGGTTGAAAAGGTAAAGAAGGAAGAATGGATCCGAACGAATGCATGGGCATAATAAGAGCTTTGGGGTTTCAATATATAAGGGATGCGCCCCGAGCAAGCATAAATAAGGTTGCGGCGCTCCGCGTGGTTATATTCATACATGTTCCGACTCTTAATTGATATATAACTTTTATTAGCTCCATTATCAAACAAAGCAGTGGTATAGAAACCATTTATGAGGAATTTGCTAGTGATAATAGTAGGATCTATTAGAGCCTCACCTAAATCCATGATAAAGGCTCCTTCTTTTTCTCTGCCATTGTTGACACCATTATTGCTATTCCTATCATTGTTGTCGTTGTTGTTACCGCCATTCCCACCATTATTTCTATTCTTTTTCAATTGTGGGTAGTTTTTCATTGTAATGTCTTTGCTTTCCATATTTAAAGCATCATTTGGGTGTCTCCTGTGCCTGTTTCCTGTTTTTCATCAATTCCTTCGATAATCTTTAGCTACGTGTCCTACTTTCCCGTAGTGCTAGAAACAAGAATTGTCACACTTGCCAGTGTGATGATAGTTGCACTTGTTGCACTTAGGCTACATCCTGATGTATCCCTCCCTTCTTTTGATATGATGAAGATGAATGATTAAATTTCCTATTGGACTCAAACTTCTTATGTTGTTGTTGCTAAGGTTGAATGGATGATGACGATCCTATGTTGCCAGAATTATCCTATTTCCTTTTGATATCGGGTATGCTCACTACAATACCTCTCTTTGGTAGTTTCCCTTGCTCCACTACCTGATTTGTCAATTTATAAGCCAATTGCATTGCTTGCTGAACGGTGGTAGAATTTAATGAAGTCACCATGCTTTGGATTTTTTACACTAGACTAGGCAAATACAATTCAACCCTCTTATTAGCCTAGTTCAACATACCCAGGAAAAGAGTAGCAAACTCATGAGATTAGGTGTTGTATGCCTCAAACTCAAATTGCCATAACTCTATTTCAAGATTTTCACTTCATCACGAGGACAATAAACCACCATCATCATCGTATTTAATTCCTCGCAAGGTAAGGTGTTAGCCATCACTTGACCTAATATTTATAATTGGGTATTCCATCATGAAAATGCTGCAACCTCTAAAGTACCAGTTACATACTTCACTTGATCAGTGGTTGGAGAGTTACACTTTGCAAACACTGATTCAATCTTCTAAAACCCTCGAACAAGTCCTACCGTTGTTTTCGCTCCACTATAGGTGCTAGGCTTGCAGCGCATAAACCCTTGTAAGTACATACCGGTGGTGTTGAGTTAAAAAATTGAAATAATGAGTTAATGATTCTAAAACCGATTAACGGGTTATTGAAATTTCAAATTCACAATCATCAATTTACCTCTTAACTGGGCAGCTTGTGTAGTCACCCCTACTTAACCATGCTTATTGATCAATGCTACAAATTCAGTTGGCATCATGTGATAGCACCACAACCACGTCCCCTTTCAAGTTTGTTCATATTTCTTTACCTTCATAGATACAACAAGTAGTAATATCTAATATACTAATCTCATTCAACTAAAAATAAATTAAAGAAAAGAATTGCACAAACACAACACTTATAATTGTATTAATAATGCGTGATAAATAAGTTGTAAGTGACTCAAAAAACATCAAATCAATGTAAAAAATTCTAAGTTTTCACTTGCATGGGAAACAATCTCTCCAACATAGGTCATGAAATAAATCTATGCAGTGTAAAGAAAATATGAAATAAATCAGTTTAGGACAACGAATCCATCAATATCTTCTTCCTTCTCTTACAAATCCTCCTTCGGATTTTCTAAATCATGTATCCTTACTATGGCCTGATGTAGCTTTTCCTACACATCCTTCAAATCATTAGTGAGATCCATAATTTTTCCTCTCAAAATCTCCTACTTTTCGGCTTGCATATCATAACGATATGATAGATTCAGCCACACTTCCTCGAGACTATCAAATGCCTGACTTGTATGCCTCTACCTATCATGTATTCTAGTGAGTTCACATATTATATCGAGTCACAAACGGTCACGTGAAGCCACTAAGTCAACAAAAGTTGTTTGAAAAGGGCAGGGTAGAATAGGTACAGTAAGTAGGGCATCCAATCATAGGGTAGGTCAAGTGATAAAGTAGAACACTTTCCCTATAAATCATTTAAACAATGTTATAAGATACCACTCCTAGTTAGTAGGGTTAGAAATGTCTTGCTTAATCAAAGCCCATCATGATAATGCTTACTAGATGTAGGCTGAGAAGGATGAGTGTTGGTGATCAAAGATGATGGGGGATGTTAAGAACCTTAAGTTCCTTTCTTGGTATGTGACATGCTGAGGATGATAATAGCATAGCTGCAGTGTATGTGATGGGCATATAGATGAGTACATATTATAGATTAGTAAATGAGTAACTATCTAACTATAAGTGGTTATATATGTGAGTGCAACCTAGTTCACTATACCCAATGGCTCTTATACCAATTTGTCACACCCTTAAAATCTGTTTGAAGAGTCTTATCATAAGGCGTGTGTACAAGCCAACATCTCAATCATTAGTAACTCTAAATGAGTACATAAGTACATACATAAGGGGTTGGTTTAGCAATCCCTAAGTGTCCAATAAATCCTATTGATTTATGCATTTTAGAAATATTGACCCAGTTTGACCTAGTTGACTCGTTTGACCCATTGGTGCCATGTTAAGAAAATCATATTTGTTTATATTTAAAAAACCAAATAATCATGAGCTTAATTCGAAACATCCACATATTGCACAAAATGAGTTCTAAACTCTAGCAAGGTTGTTATACTAGCAAAATCTATCATACAACACATATGAATCCATTATAACAATCAACTTGCACATTTCAATTAGAATTACCCAGTTATTTTAGTTTTTCCAAGTGGTAAATAGCTATGTTACTATCATGAAACCTAAGCATACATAGGGTTTAAACCACTCACTACATGCTATATAAAGTAACTTACTACTTCACATTCCAAACCCTACCAATCCTACTAAGTAGGGCCTCAGATCCGTAAGCATATATGATATCCACCATTACATCAAAGTATTCCAAGTATAACCTAAACTTACAAGATTTTCAAGTTTTCCCATTTCGATAAAACACATGCATAACCATCATAAGCTTCTATCATGTAAAACTAGCTACTAACATTAGTCCAATTCAATACAACATCACATTATCATCTAGCTTACATGTACATATGAACATCAACTTTCCAAATTATCACATTCAAGTTTCCAACAACATAATGTAACATGTAAGTCTAGCATATAATCATATATGATCATTACAAATACCATTCTAGTATGTTCCTAACATCCCATACATATTCAAACCATTGAATTTCAAAAATAACAATTACCAAGTTTCCACGTTAGGAAGATGAATTCTAATAATTCATATTTCAAGAGACCAACCAATAATTCTTCAATTATATGATCAATCTAACCCATATTCATCATTACAACACAACAAGCATTGCTAATTATTAAAATCCAAAGTTCTAAGTTAAAGTTTCCACTTATCAACATCCAAAGTTCTTGAAAATTAAAGTTTTCACTATGAGTAAGTTATAAAGTACACGTTAAACCTGATTTTCTTGCACAATCCACATAATTACATAAATAAAAAATAATAACATCAAACTAACAAAACTACAACATTCAATTCCATCAATTTCAAAGTTTAAATCGGATGAATGAATACGTATTTGTTCATACTCAAGAATCATGTAAAAGGATGAAAAATGGTTGATAATTTTTACCTAATACGTGTAGTTGATCAAGAAAGAAGCTTTCTAACATGTTGTAATGATCAAATCAAGAAAATAATCGAATGAATATGTGTGTGTGTGTGTGTGTGAAGTTAAAAGTTGACAAGAGGGGGGCGGGTGGTCTACAACCGTAACAAGGGGAACAAATGGGGGACCAGGGATTTGATTTCCTTTTTGTACTCACTAAGTTTTCCATCTAAATATTTTAGTTTTCATAAATTTAAAACCTACTTTTAGATGTTTATAAATCACTTATTTTTCTTTATAGAGTATTCATGTTTATAAACTATTAAAATACAATGTCAATCATCCTACATGCTCTTTAATGGTTTATATATTTTCCTCATAATAGCATGCTAACACATACATAACATATTAGTTTCATTTTATCACGTGATAATTTCACATAATTATTAATTAAGTTAAAAATATTTAAATCAACATTAGTCATTTGTTAAATCACCAACGTTCAAAGACAACTTTGAGTAATAATATGACGTGTATGCAAGACTCAATAGAACTAACGGATGAAAAATTGCCGGATGTCATATATTTACTATTTCGGCTTGAGACTGCCTAATAATAATATCTCTCAGATTGTTTTTCATGATCCTTTAGTACCAGAATTCAGATCCTTGGCTGCAAGGGTGTAGTTAGTTCCACAAATTTTTGCTTCTCTTACTTATCTTATCTATCTCATTCATCGGTATCTTTGGTTAGTTTTTTTTGTTGTTCAATCTACTATTTCATTTGAGAGAACATAGATATAATATCACCATTTGAGATAAAAAAAATGTCCTTGAGTGGACATTTAGGATCCTAGAGCAAATGAGCAGGAGTTGTTTTTATGCCCGGATATCAATTTTATTTTGAGAGGATAAAAGGGGAGTATTAGAGTGATTTAATCTAAAGCTTGATGATGGGATAGAAGAAGAAGAAAGTTTGGATTGAGATTATATTTTTGAGAAAAGTTATGAAAACTTTAGCAAAAAATTAAGAATGAAAAGCACCATTGGTCCCACGGTGGGCAACAACTTGTTTTGACAAAAAATTACCAAGTATAATTATGTAATCAAATTCGTACTTGAAGTGGTGGGCTTGCATAATTTGTGTAAATAATACGATACCAAAAATAAAAAAATAACATAGCTGTTTACGAGAAAAAACTCTTGATCCCCGAAGATCTCTTGCATAAAACCTCGTGAGGTGACTAATCATCGCCTCTCTCTTGTTCTTCTTATTAATTGTAGTGAAAGTACAACTCAAGAGCTACAGTTGATCGATTCTACATATTACAGAGAGATTTGTGAGTGTGAAATATATGTTCTACATCAATCGCTCTACCTCTATTTTATAATAAATTTAAAATAAGTGACTCTCAAGATTTTCGATGATTACACTGTCTTCACTCCTATCGTTAGAAGTCTTTTCTTATACGTTTTCAACGGCTAGAGTCTAATTCTCTCGAGTTGATAGAGTAATAGTGTGTCACCTGTAAAATAAGTCAAAGTGAAAAGGAATAATAGTCAGTTAGTAACAATAGAATTCAAGAAACCGAACTTACTCAAGATCCGAGATACTAGACTATAAAATTCACCCATAACAGGTCGTATGTATAAATAAGTTAAGCAAGATGTAGTAGAATGATATGGCATATAAAAACTTATTTAACAAACTCGATTAATGATGAAAAGCAATAATTAATCAACGTGATCGCATGAATGACGCATCAAACTTCGAAAAGGGGAAACCATTATTGATGTCCGATGAAGAAAAATATCAACCATGCGAGATTATGGGTATCAATAAATCAAACAAAACCACATAAAAATTATAAATAAATGGTGTGTATATCACCTAAACCTAAACATGATAGATGATTATAAAAAAACCTCTCGAAGGAAATCAAGTAGAGAAAAAAAATGATCCCTCTAGGAATCGAGTAGAGAAGCGGACTATGAAAAATAAGCAAGAATTAGAAATGATTAGACCTGTAAAACAAATCCAAATGTTCCTTATTGGGTCAATATGGATAGTTATTATTACCTCAAGGGTTATTTTGGTCCCTAATTATTTATAAATTGGTTATATATAACATGGGTCAAATTTAAAGATTTTAGTGTCACAAATACATACTAGAACAAATTTAAAGATTTTAGTGTCACAAATACATATTAGAACAAATTTAAAGATTTTATTGTCACAAATACATATTAGACCAAATTTAAAGAATTTAGTGGCACAATACTCTTGTCATGAGGCACACAAGTTGAGAATCAGATATAAAAAATACTCATTTAGACTTTTTCAAATAAAAAACTTAGCCAACGGCCTCTTACACGTCTTACTGTCTCACTTTTTGTGAGTTCCCTTATTATCTTTTATTTAACTTGTCGTAATATGTTATTTTCTAATTTTTTTGTTGTTTAAGTTGATAATTGTTTGTTTATAGTTTAATTTTATGATAATTGCATGTTTATTGTATAAGTTTACATTATTACACTACAAAAAAACTAAATATTCTCTAACAAATTTTGACGTAGAAACTTGGTCATAATAACAGTTTAGCAACATAATACCAACAAAAATTGTATGTCGGCAAAACATCATGTCGGAAATTCTTTTTCGACGAATACGAGATAATATCCACCAAACACAACAGGAGTGATTCGTCGCTAACTTTGCGACAATATTACGATGAAAACATTTTAGAAGAAAACATTTTTAAAAGCTTTTCGACAGATTAACAATAAACGTGACTTTTTTCATATTATTTACTTATTTTTACTGAAAATAATAATATTAATATAATTATTAGTAATTTTCTCTTCCGATGAAGTTTCGACCACCAGTTTTTTATATAACGACAACTTCCGATAAATATCAATTTATATTTGTTTAATACTATTTACTGTACAGACGAATTGTCGAGAAAACTTTTTAGGTTTTTAATCTATACCGGCACACTACCAACAAAACATAAAGTTTTAATATTTTACCTTTTTCTTATAAATAAACTGAAAATTAAAAAAACAAAAAACACATATATTATTAAAAAATTATAGAGAAGTTTTCAAAGCCCCTGTCGAACTTGTTTGAAAATATAACATTACAATTAATTATCTACACATATAACACAAATTTTAACGATTACAATTAATTATCAAATTATAGAACATATGTTTTAGCATGTCAAAAAATAAAATGAGCAAGAACTATTCATTGGCAAATCTAGTAATAGAGTCTTGCATTTTTTTTAGTTTCTCTCATTCGGCCCACTGTTTTTCCGCGTCGCTTTCCATTTGCTCCAATCGATTTTTCAATTTTATCGCGCCCCTCATTTTTCTTTAATTGAGATCAAACATTTTGAGCTATAATTTATTAAAACGAATATAATTAAAATTTTATATATAATAAACTAGATTAGTACTCGTGTTACACGGAATGAATAAATAAAATATTAAATAATTAGTAATCAAACTTTATGTATTATAAATTTCATGCTCGAAGTAAAAATATGATTATAATTACATATAAATAGCTACTTTAAGTAAGTAAGCAATAATGTATTTTCCGTAAACTTTGTTTTTATAAAAAAATATGATTTTTAAATATATTAATTTAAGAAAATTGATTTTTCAAAGAAAAAGTTCATTGTGTTATGTATTTCATAAAAAAATTATTTTTAAAAACTGTGTTTTAATAAAAGTAGGTTTTTTATTTATTAGATTATATATATATATATATATATATATATATATATATATATATATATATATATAATTTAAAAATGGTAAGAGTAAAATTATTAGTATTTATTATTATTATTATTAATATAGAGAAATAAGAAAATTAGTATGATAAGGCTTACAATTGTTTGATATTTATTTTAGTTTTTTATAGATAGATATATAGGTTAAAAACCCATTAATTAAACGGCTTATAGTTAGTAAAAACACAAAGAGTTAGATTATAATATTTTAATTTTATATATAACTAAAAATTATATATACGTAATAGTTCAAGAAATAAAATAACTATATTATTTATAACTCTCTTGTCTAAATAGTTTTGTTTTTAGACATTTATTTTAAGATTTTTTTATTAAAAAAATATTTTTTTATCAAATTCTTGTTTTTTTTAAACTTTGATTTGTAATTATTTTGGTTGTTTTGATAAGACTATTTTTAAAAATTTCACCTTTATATTTTTTTAAAAACAAAACAATTTAAAATATTTGCTTAGGAAAGGTTTAGTGTTTTGGAAAACTTTATATTATATAAAATTTTGTTTTTATTGTTTAGATTTTAATTAAAAGATGTAAATTTTAACTTTCTTAATAAAATATATATATTTTAAAAGTATAATTTGATTTCAAAAAATTTAGATAAGATAGAAAATTATAACAATTAATAAAATTAATTTTTATAAGAGAGAAAAAATTGTATTAGTATTTAAATTACTATAATACCATTTGGAGGGAAAATCAATGTGTGAATATATGAAAATTTGACAAATGACAAAAAAAAATGACAAGTGACAAAAAACATTCTTTTATTAGTATTGATAGATGGAAGGAGTTTTGTCATGTGACATAATCTTAAGTATTATGTTGCGGTATTCCACCTTCACAGCAAAGATTGTCACATGACAATTTAGTAGTGATATGGTTATAAAAGTAAAAATGTGGATCTTATATAAGTAGTATTAATGTTTAATTAAATAGGATTCTAAAATTAAAATTTATAATTTAATGAGTAAAATAAAAAAATAAAATTTAATCTTCAATTCAATTGGATTTTATGATTTGATATTGATATAGGTTATCACAGAAATCTTGACTGTCAAAATTGAAAATGTAAAAGTTACAATTTGAATATTAAAACGGAACATATTTTGTTTGTAATTTTAAGTTAATAACAATTTATCCAATATTTTGTGTTATAATTTAAGATTTTGAAAATATTCTATATTCTAACAATATTGTGTCATATTTTCCTGCATTATATACCATTAAATAATTATTTTATTATATATATACAACAATTTGTTTTTGTTTATTATGCTTGCACTATCAAAGACATTTAGTAATATATGAAATAACTTTTGCTTTGATCAAAGAGTACAAATAGTCTGCACGAAGAAATTTTCTTGCTTCTCCATTATACACACAATATTATCTTCGACTCATTTTCTTACGCATTCAATTAGAATATTACGTCCACTTGGATTTAAGAAACAAGTTTTTAATGATAAACCTTAATGCTGAAATTTTTTATTCTACGACCATAACCTTCCCTTTGTTCATCTTTTTTTTATGGATACTAGTTTTACGTTACTGATAAACTAGCAAATTATATTGCTTAAAAAGACATCATCATTATTAGAAATAAGTTTATCAAATGCTCTTAACATATCACGTCATGATGCAAGATCAGTTTTTGTCACTACACACTTGTTTTCTCTCAAACTCACTTAATCACACTTGGTTGGATGATGTAGAATCCCTTTAAGAGATGATAATAATATAATAAGTAACTATGAACACAAGAGGATAATTTTAAAAGTACTTGTATATATTACTTCTCAACTCAAAGTATTACAATACTCTTACAAGCATACTACATGAGTTATAATAAAAAGTATATATACTATCACCTACAGTCGGATATACTTTGATACCAACTGGAGACCTATGACTAAAACAAATACTACATTGCTAAAGATAAAACATCTTAGATAAAAGATTATCTAAGATATGGTAGTAATGACATGTTCATGACTTACCTTTTGTCACCAACTAAAGTTACTAATTGTATTAACTGAAGGACCATACTTATATCCAACGGTTCATAGTAGGTTCTTCTAAAGGTTAACTAGCTTCGGAAGAATAAGTTCTTTCAAAGCCACTTATACTTCAGAAGAAGCTACTTCTTCCAAGGCTTGAGGCTTTATTTTGGTCTTTATACTTCGAAAGTCATTGTCTTTCTTTCTTTATACTTCGAAAGTCATTGTCTTTCTTTCTTCTAAGTGTTGAACTTCGGAAGAAGTAAGATTTTGTCTTCGGAAGTTGGAGTTTTCCTTCAGAAGCTTCGTCAGACATAAGCATTGGAAACTCAACATTTTCCTTCGGAAGAACTTTATTTGCCAAGGAAGTTCCTTATTAGTTGTACCAAATTTATCTAAGTGTTTGGTTTTGGTTGCATCAGCCTTACTTGATCTAACAAACTCCCCCTAGGCTGATGCTACCAAAACCTCACTTGTTTTGCTTCTTAAAACATTCAACACCAAGGAAATGAGATATTTTTTAGTTTCCTTGCCTTTCCCCGAAGTGGTGCTGAGAAGTTTGTACAGATCATTCATAGACAAGAGATCATGTTTATCACTCTAAATGATGTGTACCCTCCGTTGTGCTCCTCTAAAGAGAGTTAGTTGACAGGAGTCATAGTCAGACTCTCTTTAACTATAGACTCCAGTTCAGGACCATCAACCATTTGAAAAAAGGCTTTGCCTTTGGTTGTTAATCCTTCCCTTTCATCTTTCTCTATCTATTCAACTCTTCTTCAGTCTTGGACTTAGTGGTTAGCTCAGCCAAATAAAGACTGCTCAAATGATGTTTTATATGAGAAGCTATCTTAGAGTTAGAGGGGTTGGAAAATGGCTTCTCTAACTCAGCAATGTCAAACCTGCTTAAGTGTAAGAAAGATGAGGCAATAATCCTATTTATCTCACCATTCTCTCTCTCAACAACAAAGTTGTGCAAATATTCTTTGAACCCCCACTAGATTATCTTCTTCCTTGTCACAAGGGGTTGACTTGGTACTTTGTCCCTTTTCTTTGAATCCAACAGAGTCACCAGCTTTCTTCTTAGCTTCTTCTTCTCTTCTTTTTAGAGAGTCAGAGTTGAGGCCAAGGAGTTTAACGGCTTGGTCCAATGTTTCTCTTAGAAGATCATGGAATTGTTCTCTAGTGAGGGAACATGAGGAACCATTAACACAGGTTAGCTTGACAGACCCCTCCTCACAAGAGATGCCGCTCAAAGTTATACATTGATGAGCTTCATCTTGATCTCCTTGAATTCCACTAAAGTGATTTGTTTAAAAGTCTGAGAGGATGATTTGGATAGTTGTTGGGTAGCTAAAGGTGTTTGGGTTCTTGGGAGTGTTTTGGGTTTAAGGATAGGTAGTTGAGGTGGTTGTGGTGAGAAAGTGGGTATGGTTGATGATGTGGGTTCTGGAGTGTATGACTCAGAGGTTGGCTCAATTTTGATGGGAAAAAGGAAAGGAATAGGTTTAGGTAGGGGTTGAGGTTTAGGTGGTGGTCTTGAGGTCATCCTGTGTACTCTCCTATACATCTTTTTCCTTCTTCCTAAGTGATATCAATCTTCATGTCGTTAACATGTTGCTGCAGGGTCTTCTCAGACATAGGACCCACTTGCCTACCAGAAAATCCATGAGCTCTTAGATAGTCTTTCATCTGTGCTTTGTCTCCTAGCTTCATGACAGCAGCAAGTCTAGCTTCTTTCTCCTTCTTCTTCTTCTCTGTCAGTTTCTCCTTGGCATCCTTCCCTCTCCCTTTTTCAATTTGATCATGCTCTTTCTTGAAAAGCCACAATATTGTGACATTGTTGTGAGGATTTAATTCCTCAAAAGAAATCCCTTGGAGCTTAGGAAAGTTATCCTTTCGCTCATTAGCTGCTGGTTAGCTTCTTCTTCTTTCTCCTTCTTTCTTCCTCTAAGGCCAACCTTGTTGCTTCTTCTTCTTCTTGCTCAATCCTCAGTAGGGTTGCCTATTCTAACTTAGTTAGCTCCTCTAGTGGTAGAAGGAGCACATCTTCATTAATAGCTCCAAGATTGACAAGCCTATCAATGATCTCCATCCTCCCTTTGTTATTGATAGCCTCATGGTTGGTTGTAACTGCTTTGCTACTTGCAGCTAACAGTTTCCTAGTAGGAAGTCTATATTCCCTTTCAGCTTTTCTAACCTTTCTTCCTCCAAAAGCTCTTATGTAGTCATCTTCCTCTTCCCTTTGGTGTCTTCGAAAGTTCTAGACTTTGGAGAATCTTCTGTAGAGGTTTCATGTTAAGAGGTGGTGATTGGAGCATGTGATGATAATGTTGTTTGAGTGAGAGATCAGTTGAGAAAATCCTCACTATTTACCTCAGATGCAAGTTCGAGAATTGCATTTGTGATAACCAGATCATCAGATAAGGAGAATAACCTTTTCGCAGTTTCCATCTCAGCTTCGGACGATTGAAATGGTTCTTTCGAGGTTTTGACTTCAGCTTTGGAAGTCTGTGGGATTGCACTTTCTGTCCCAACTGTTTCAGTTGCTGGCCCATCAGTTCCCATTTCCCTTTCGAAATCAATCTCAGGTTCAATCAGAATCTTAGGTTGACCAACTTCTTGGACAATGGTAGAAGGTGCATTCAAACTTTGAAGCTCTTCAGCTCTAAAGTATGCCACAATAACATCTGGGCTTGGTTGTTCAATAGAAGATCCCATCAGGAACTTGGAAAAGAACATGTTTAGCTCTTTGAGCATCCTTGGGTCCATTTGAATAACAATTGGAGGAGGATCAGTGAACACTATTGCTTATTGAACAAGATATCTTGAAGTAAGATTTGATTTAACTAGACTCTATGGTTCCTCCAGTGTTTGTTTCTGAACACTCTCCCCCTTTTTGGTAGTATCATCCTCAGAGCTTGATAGCTAGAGGAAGAGGTCAAGGAGACCTAAATTGGTACATGCCTAACAGATCTCTCAATCTGTTTCTCAGCTACTTTGGCCTTAAGACTTTCAATCTGAAGTTGTCTTAACTTTGGATTCAAGGTTTGAGACTTTAGAAAGTAGGTCTCAAATGGTGAGTTTCATACTTCCCTCATCTTTTTTTGAAAAATCATGGGGAGATGAGGTAACATACTGAGTATGTCATCCTCACCACTAGATATGGTTTCTTGGCTCTCTGGTTTCCTTGCCTAATGATGTCTCTTTCAGAGTCATCAAATGGTAAGATTGTCGTAGATTCAATCTCAAAGATGTTACCACTGTTTTGAGGATCCAATAAGGCTCCTTTAGTAGTGGCAATTAAATCTACATGAGTCCCCTCCATATTAGTGGGACTCACCTCAGTTGTGGTTTGCTGATGGGGGCTAGAGATTAGGGGTCTCTCTAGGCTTAGTTGATCCTTAGTTGGGTGTTATGGATCAACTTCATGGGCTTGAAGAGACATTATCTCTTCATCAGTTCCTGTAAGGATGTCAGTGAAGGATATAGAGGTTAATCCTAATGACCTGGGACTTTGGTCAATGTCTATTGGCATATAGCCTATAAAAAGGTTGTCGCTTTTTGGCTGCTCAGGGGAGTATAGTGACTTATCTTGAGGGCGTACCAGCTTGAGTTTTGGGCTCATGGGATTGAGACTAAGGAGACTTAATACCCTTATTGAGGTTAAAGTGAAGGATGGTATGACCTCAGGTTAAGTGGGAGCCTATGGTTCGACTCTAGTCTTTTTGAATGGAAGAGGGGAAACTTGTTCAATCATAGTAGATTGAACAAGGGTTTGTTTGGGACATCTCTGGTATGTGATTTTGATGGGGGTGAAAAGGTATATTTGGCATTGTAAGGGTTGTTGCTGGTGTGTGTTCATCACATGTGGGTTGTACAAGGATGTCACCAATAGTTATACGCTCAATCATATATGGAAGAAGTGGAGTGTATCTTCTAGTGAAGTTGGTGGACATTCTCTTCAGCACTTTAAAGATGGCCGTCCTTATGTGAGGGACAAACATAGCAGCTGTACAGATAAGCTTGCTCTGGTCCAACTCACAGTTGATAATGTGTTGGATGAACAAGGAATACATGAAAAATATCACCCTTTGATGGTTTCCCATCAAATTGGTCAGCACAAATCTTGAGTAATTGAAGCGGATTTTACCAACCCATGAACTAGGCATCATAGTTCATATAGGATTTGATCTCATCCCCCAGACTTGTTCTACAAGCAGTGAAGGACTATGTGCAGCAGGAACCTGCAATGATAAGAGTTGAATTTGTATATCGTAGACCTGCTCACATCACCGCCATATTCCATTTGGGTATGTTTCGTCAATGTCAGTATTGGGAAACTCCGTAGGAGAGTCTTCATCATGGAGCTTTAGATGCTCTCTGATGACCTGTTAGATATGATCAACTATTGACCACCAATGTTCGACTTCAGAACCCTAATTTCGTTCAGAGTTATAATCTGTCTGTTCCCCCAATACTTAGCCATGTGGTTTGAATACACGGTGGGGTTGATAGTTAGCGCTATGAAGTAGGTTTATTGGGTTTGGAAGGAGATGATTTCAGAGAAGTCAGCATCCTTAAACGAATCCAGAAGTGCAACTTGATTGTGCTGAGGGTTTAAGGCCATTTTTATGAGAAAGAAACAAAGAAATTTGCTTGGATTAGGGTAAAGTAAGAATGAAGAAAGCTTTAGGAAGTAAAAATTGGTGAAAAGACTAAGTGAATGGGTTGGAAATATTTTAATGGGTGAAAATGGCAGATGGATAGGTGAAGTGATGGTTTGTGGTATGATGTGACAGGGGCGGTAAGATAAAATCCACTAAAAAATCCCGACATCAATAAGAAGATCTTTACCCTTTCACAGACTAGGGCCCAAAGATTTACGTTACAAACTAAAACTTTCTTCCTAGTATAAATAATTTTCGAAGGTAATCTTCTTCCAAAGCCAATCCTACTTCCGAAGGTAAATGTTTTGCTTCCGAAGGTAAAAGAGGCTTTCCGAGAGTAAGAGTTTAAAAGCTTCAAAAGTAGATTTGATATTGCATCAAATGCTTCTTTCAAGACGAAAACTCTTCTGAAAGAAATTTCCCTTGGACGAATTTTGCTTTGGAATATACATGATATCTTCCGAGGGTTCATTCTTCTTCGAAAGAATTTATACTTAGTGAAATGTTAAAGAAAAACTTTTTGTAATGGGGCTTAGATTGTATTGATAGAAACAAAACATATTTTGAAAAGGTTTTCAAATGAGATAAGCTAATCAATGTTTATCATCCTAATAGTTGTAATCAGATATTTGAATCTCTATTCATGAAATGCTTTGGTGAACAAATCAGCATATTGTTTATTTGAATCATCTTTGATTAGTTTGATCAAAATTTTCTCATGAATATCTTTCATTAAATGATATCTGATGTCAATATGCTTTGTCTTAAAGTGCTTCATAGGATTTTCTATAATGGAGATGGCACTACTATTGTCAATGTGGATAGGAGTACTCGTGAAGTTGAATCCATAGTCTATCATCTGGTTTTGAATCCTTTGCAGCTGAGCACAACAACTAGTAGCAGTAATGTATTTAGCTTCAACAGTAGATGTTGAAACATAGGATTGTTGCTTGCATTGCCATAAGACGATCCTTCCACCAAGAAATTGACATCCTCCAGATGTTGATTTCTTATTGATGTTGCAGCCACCATAGTCACTATTAGAGTAGCCATAGAGATTAAAATTGTTGTTCCTTGGATACTAGAGACCCAGTTCAGGTGCTCTTTTGAGGTATCTAAGAATACTATTAGCAGCAACTAGGTGAGGCACCGTTGGAGCAGCCTGATATCTTGCACAGATGCAAGTTGCAAATATGACATCAGGTCTACTTGCTATGAGATACGTCAAAGAAACAATGATCGCACGATACTGATGTTGGTCAATATCCTCCCCCTCAGAGTTAAGACAAAGATTGTGATTTCTAGGTATAGGTGTCATGCTTGGCTTACAATCTTTCATATCAAATATCTCTAAAATATCATAGACATATTTAGTTTGATTGATAAAGAACCCGTCCTTTATTTGCCTTACTTGAATTCCAAGGAAAACGTCCAAATTTTTTCATGGAACTAATCTCAAATTTTTTTCTTCATGATGCTCTTAAAGTCTTTGCACATTTGGTCATTTGAGGAACCAAATATGATATCATCAGCATAGACTTGTACGAGAAAAATGTCTTTCCTGGACTTCCTTATGAATAAGGTCTTGTCAATGGTACCTCTTGTGTAACCATTCTTCAGGAGAAATTGAGACAAAGTCTCATACCACAGCCTAGGTGCTTGGTGCAGCCCATAGAGAGCTTTATCCAACTTGTGCAGGTAGTTGGGGTGCTGTGGGTCTTCAAATCCTGGAGGCTGGCACACGTAGACTTCCCTATCTATATCCCCATATAGAAAGGCACACTTGACATCAAGTTGGTAGACAGTAAAATTATTGGATGCAACATAAGAAAGAAAGATCCTTACTGCTTCAAGTCTTGCAACTGGTGCAAAGACATCAATATAATCAATTCTTTCCAGTTGAGTGTATTCTTGAACTACCAGTCTTGCCTTGTTCTTAATGATCAAGCCTCTATTATCTCTCTTGTTCCTGAAAACTCATTTGGTGCCTATTGGTATTTGAACAGATAGTAGTGGACATAGGTTCAAAACCTTTTGTTGTTTGAATTGAAGCAATTCCTCTTGCATTGATTCAATCCAGTTACTATCCTTTAAGGCATGTTCTACTTTCTTCGGTTCCATCTAGATAAGAAGCATGAGTACAAGCAGACATTCCCATTATGAGTTTGTCCACTTGTTCTCACACCCTTAAAGACATCTCCATTGATGTTCTCAGCTGGATGAGTGTTGTGAATTCTGAGCCTTGGGATCACATCCAATTACAGAGATAGATCTAAACTGGACATGTTTTGGTCAGGAACTTGAACACTTGGACTAGCTGTTGTTTCAAATTCATTCAATGAAGACTGATTGAATGAATGAGAAACAACATCTATTTCAGTAAGCTGTGAAGCAACATTAACAGTTGCTTATTTTTTCAAAATGCCACTTCCATCCACTAGGTGTTATGTAGTGTAACCAGATGAGTTTTGAGGCTCACTAGATTGATAACTTGTTGAAGCTCCACTATCTCTTGAGATAGTTATACTGTCAGATCTAATAATAGTAGGAGCTTGATTCTTATCAACTCTTGTAGAACTTGGAATAGGTCTGGGTAACTCAAACAGTTGGTCATCATCAGAATCACTTTGAATACCTGTTCCAGCTAAAACATTCTCATAAGAAGGTTTAGAATAGTTTGGAATCGATTCTAAATCAAAGGTATGACCAGGACCGTTCCACTTAACACAAGGAGTGTGCTCATTAACAACAATGTTGGATGATTCCTCAAATTGCTTATTTTTGATGTTGTATACTCTATAAGCAATAGAGTTGGAGAAATATCCTACAAGGATAGCATCATCTGACTTTTTAACAAATCTTGTCAAATTGTCTTTTGTGTTAAGTAAGGTACACTTTTGCCAAAGAACCTTAGAAAGCTAATGAAAGGTGGCATCTTGTTCCATAGCTCATAAGGGGTTTCCATGTGATTTAACTACAAGAACTCTATTCTAAACTAGCATGCTGTGTTGACTTCCTCTGCCCAGAATGTTAGAGGCAGCTTTGAATCAGCTAACATAGTTCGAGCAGCCATAATAAGTGTCTTGTTCCTCCTCTTCGGAATACCATTTTGTTGAGGAATTCTGGAAGCACTATATTGTCTGGCAATCCTTTTGAGTTACAGAATGAGTCAAGAACTTGATTCTTAAACTCAGTCCCTTGATCACTTCTAATTATTTTAACCTTGTGATGACTTTGATTTTCTATTTTAAGAATAAAAGATTTTAAAGTTTCAACAGTTTCATCTTTAGATCTAAAAAGAATATCTATGTAAATATTGTAAAATCATCAATAATCACAAGTGACAGGATCAGTGATCACAAGTTTGATGTTTATCAGAATGTAAAGCAGCGGAATACACAAACGAATTAGACAAATTGTAGCAAGCAAACAATATATGTAAGCGTTAAGATCGCATACGGTTATAGGGAGAGAATATGAATTTCTGATTTCTAGGAATGTTTATAGATGGAGAATATTTCTAATCAAATCAATCAAACATTCCATTCAATTGCTCATATCGCTCAATGATTACAATGGGTTGTCACTCCTTATATAGAGTGCAACAGTCACTGCTGTTATCACGGAAAGTGACAACTGGCAGATCCAATACAGAAATAACTAAATCTTAACAAACTACTGAAATGTTCACAACTACTGAGAACATATCAGCAGGTTAAGTACAAAATATAAAACTACTGAAACTACAACGACTGAAGAACAAGCTCTTCAGTCGTTTTACAAAACTACTGAAACATAAAACATAAAACTACTGATATCACAACTACTGAAGAAGTACTCTTCAGCAGTTGTGACAAACTACTGAGGCTTCAGTACTTGGTCTTCAGACTTTGACCTTCAGGCGTTTCATCAGCTGATGACTTCAGTAGATATCATCAGCTGATGTCTTCAGTCTTTGTCTTCAGACTTTGTACATCAGTTGTTGATCTTCAGCACTTGTGAACTCTTCAGCTGTTGTGCTTCAGTACTTTGGTCTTTCAGCTTCAGCACTTGTGTTCTTCAGCTGTTGTACTTCAGCACTTTGGTTCTTCAGCTGTTAAGGTCTTCAGCACTTGATCTTCAGCTGTTGAAGTCTTCAGCACTTGTCAAACTACTGATGAGGCTTTCAGCAGTTGTTGTGATACCGTGTGGGACTTAGAGATTTTCTGATCTTGGCTCATTGGTTCTTTTGGTCCAACAAACTCCCCCTGAACCAATGCAGCCAAAACCTCTAACTTATTTAAACTCCCACTTATTGATGGCAAAAATGTTGGTCTTTTTCCTTCTTGATCAGTAGAGAAGATGACCCATGTACGCTCCGGCCTGGGAAGAACCTCAAATATTTGTTTGGCAGAGTATGAATGGGAACTCTGTTTTGGGGAACTGGACACAGAGTTGTTATCCCATTCATGAGATTCACTTCCCCATAATGAGTCTGTATGACTCACGGACATAGGCCTCAAGGAGAACAATTTGTTCCTCTTGAGAGAGTTCTTCAGCTCCTCCTTCGAAGAAGAACTCTGGACCATAGTACTCTGATAAGTACTTCATGGTCCTGCCATTCTTCAGCTCCACCGTAGTTACCTCCCTGTATACAAATTCATCCGGATGGTTGCCTTCAAGGAGTAACTGGAGCTCATTCTTTTGGATGTCTTCAAGCTTTTTGTATAACAACCCCTTCTTAATCATCTTGTTTTCTAGTAAGGCTTGAGGTGTCTTCTTTGCTTGGTGAGCTTTCTTGAATTCATCAATGATTTCCCAGGGTGAGACTACAACGGCCAGCATGATGGTAGATTCTATTGTTTTTCGTACTTGGCCGTTGTATCTGTGTGGGATAGTTCTTTTATGGATTCTAGAACTCACCCTGGGGTCTGGCCATACTCTCACTCTCTCCCTCTGATACTGAAAGGTGTGTCTGAGAGTGTACAGCCTTTGAGCATGCCCTTTCATGGCTTGAATAGATGATGACTGAGGAAATTCCTTGTCAACCATCTTCAACAGTTGCTCATCGTGCTGTTTCTGCTGTTCTTCTTCTTCTATCTTTACTCTGACCATTTCCCTTTGAGAGTCGGGTGTGATCATGGATTGACTCTGGGGCTTTGGTAGCTTCAGAACAGCAGAGAGTGGCAGACTATCATCTTCATCCTCTTCTTCTACTTCTTCTAGCCTCAACACCCTTCTCTTCTTCTTCTTGGGTGCATCATCGGCTGTTGGTTAGAGGGTGAGGGAATTGGTTTTGTGGGTTGTGGTTTTGGTAGTTTTGATGTGGGAATGTTGACAGGCTGTTCTAGCATTTTGGATGTGAGTTTGGCTTTTGACTGTTTGGCTAGTTCAGTCCTGCTCCCAGCACCAGCTTCATTTAAAACTTCAACAATTAAACCTTTTGTATATTCTTCAGACGAACAGATCTTGGTGGTTATTGCCAAGATACTGTCCCTGGACCAAGCTTTGATCTCGATCAATGATCTTCCAAGATGTTTTGCTATAAATCTGATCATGATCTCCAGCCTTTCTCTTTCTGACACATCATAACTTGACCATCTTGATTGGATTTCTTCAATCTCTAGTCTTCTGATCTCAGAATCAAGTTTTTCAGTGTCATGGCCTTGCCTAAACAACTGATCAATGATGTTATCCATTGATCTGCTGTGTTCGGCATCAGCCTCTTTCACCATCAGCTCCAAGGCTTTCTCTTTTTCATCCTTCTTCTTTTTCTTGTATGTGACATGAAAGTCTTTTGAACTTTCAGTCACTTTCTCCATGGTAGCCTCCTCCTTCTCTTTTTCCTTCTCTTTCTCAGTCTCCTCAACCAACTCCTCAGTTTCCACTACTGTCTCTTCTGTTTCTTTCTCCTTCTCTTTCCTCTTTCTTTTACCTTTCACTGCTGAACTCTCCCCCTTTTTGGGTGCATTGGTTGCAGGGAATTGAGTAGCAGAAAGTTGTTTGCTCAGAACATTCTCCACCATGGGTTGTAATACAGAAGAAAGTCTCATCAACAGTTTTGATCACCAATTCAGTTAGCTGTGGGGTGATGAGAGATAGGGGATTTTGAAGGATAGCAGCCAGTTGCTCAGGGGGGTTCTGTCCCTGAGGAATGGTGCCAGAAACAGAGGCAGGTGGCTGAGATTTTGTGAGTGGTTGTGTGTTTAGGAGACCTTCAGAGGAAGGTGCCATCTGTTGGGTGATGTGGTGGCAGATGGTCTTACTCCTTGAGAGAGTTGGTCAAGTAGGTTTTGCAGTCTACTGACTTCCTCCTCTAGGATCGTGTTCTGGGCAAGAACATCATAGAAGAAGCCCAGGTCATCATCAGCATATGCTGAATCACCTGACCTCCTGCTTGTAGCAGGATATACATGCTCTGGGTGTAGACCAGATGTAGCATGTGCCCCTTTGTCTTGGAACTGGGGACTTCCAGCCTCAGGACGTTGTCCTTCATCGGCTGTTGCCTCTGGTGAGGTCTTAGTTATGTTACCAACCTCAGTCTGATCATTTGCTGATTCAGAAGAGTTGGCAGCCTCACCAGAAGTTCTTATCTCCATATCAACACCAGGAGATAGAACAGTTAAACCCCTGTGCTGTGGGTTCTCAGGTGCACTGTATTCCTCCCCCTCAATTGTAGAGGTATTCCCAGTGGTAAGTGGTTTCTGGGGAGGGGGTGAGGAGTGCAATTGAGTCAGCACTTGTGCAACTATTAAAGTTGGGCTGTGAGGGGCGGTTGGTTGGGGTACAGGGGAAGAAGCAGTGTGCACCTGGGGTGGATGGTGCTCTTCAATGGCAATCTCCTCAAGTGAGGAAGATCCCAGATAAGTAGGTGCCCCTTGGGTTGCTGCAGGCTCCTGTTGAGAGGAAGCCTGAGCGGCTGTGGCTGGAGGAGTCATTGTATCCACTAGGGGGTTTGGACTAGTGGATATATCCTGCGTTTGTTGTGCAGGAGCATCCTCAGGGGACTCAATTCCCTGAGTAGCCTTTTTGGGTTTCTTTTTGGTGGGTTTGGTGGGGACATTGGATTTGGAGGTGGTGGCTGTGGGTTCCAGCTGCGTGGGTTTTCGCAGCTTGGCAGCCATTTTAGTGTCCGGTCAGAGTTGTGCCGGGAGTATACTTCTGGCAAAACAGCCGTAGCAGGGACTCCCAAGCCAACAAGTCCCTCAGCATTAAGCTGGTCTATTATAATGGCCATGATGAACCGTGGATAGAGTATCCAACGGTTGGCAGTTAATTTTTGAGCCATATCTTTGAGCTCTGAAAATATTAATTCGGAAAAGTTCAGTGGTTGTTGCTCAAGGATAGAATACAATACCTGCTGCCATTTGGTGGACATTTGATCCCAAGACGATGTCTTAGGGGCCAAACATACATTGACCATGTGAAAGATCAGGCGCTCAGCGTCATTGAAGTGTTTCTTCATGATGGTTGTGGCACTGAGATCACCTTGATATCCATGCTGAGCAAATGATAGATCTATGGTGCCCTTCGGATATCCAGCAGGAGAGGTAGCATCACTCAGGTGAAGAATTTTTCGGATTGTTGCAGGAGTAATCACTACTTCTTTGTTGTTGACTACAGACCGGAGGGATAGTGTGTTGCTCTCCTCAGTTGTAACCGTAATGTTCATCCAAAATTGGTTCAAGGATTCGGCATGTAAAACAGGGTTCAGAAGGAATGCCTTGTTGTATGGGGACTGAGCCATAAGATCGATAGCATTATCGAACTTAGTCCAGATCGGCGATTTTGTAAGGTAGGCAACACAGTTGTGTCGCGGTTTAATTTGCAAAGACGCCATGGAAATTTGTTGGAGAGGAACGTTAGGTTTGAAGAAGATGAAGTATGGAGAGCTCAGGTTAAGGGTATATATAGGGTACGGGTGAGGATACGACTGAAGGATGTGGTGTTAGTCATCAGTAGTTTTAAACGACCGTTGACATGGTATTATCCTTTCAGACGTTGAAACAGCTGAAGTCGCGGTGTTAGGCATCAGTAGTTTAGAAAACTACTGAAGACCGTGGTTTTGACTTCAGGTGATTGAAACAACTGAGGACATGGTGTTTGTCATCAGTAGTTATGAAACTACTGAAGACAGTGGTTTTAGTCATCAGCTGTTGTAAACAACTGAAGACTTGGTATTGGTCATCAGTAGTTATAAAACTACTGAAGACGTGGTTTTGCTTCAGTTGTTTAAAATGAAACAGCAGTGGTACAAACGACTGAAGGGAAAGTTCTCTTCAGCTGTTTTCGTCAATTCTTAGCTTTTCAGCTGTTTCAAACTATCCTCAACACATTCATCAGTCTTTATGGCTGATTTCAGTTGTTTCATAGGACATCAGTACTTATCTGTTTTTACTGATTTCAGTAGTTATGACTACATCAGTAGTTGTAACTACTTCAGTAGTTTAGAGCAGATGAAGTACTTCAGTACTTGTGAGAACTTTTAGCCTTCAGTAGTTATAAAAAGTACTGAGGTTAAAAGAGCTCATCAGTACTTATATGTGACAGGCACTCATGATCATCAATATGAATTACTGAGATCATCAGTAGTTGTCACCTATTCTAGCTGCAGCATACCAAGCCTTAACACCAGGTTTTGGAAAGTTGAACTATCCAAAGGCTTAGTAAAATGTCTGCAAGCTCATCAGCACTGGGCACAAACTTAGGATCAATCAGACCTTTTTCAAAACAGTCTCTTATAAAATGGTGTCTGATCTCTATATGTTTGGTCCTAGAGTGCTGGACTGGATTTTTGACAATGCAAAGAGCTGAAGCACTATCCATTAACAATGGAGTCTTAGTCTCTGTAATGCCATAATCCAAAAGTTGGTTTTGAAGCCAGAGTACCTGAGATGTACAGCTTGCAGCAGCAATGTACTCTGCTTCCGCAGTGGATGTAGCAACTGAGGTCTGTTTCTTGCTCTGCCAAGAAATCAAGCAGTTGCCTAGGAATTGACATCCACCAGAAGTTGATTTCCTGGTCAACTTACACCCTGCATAGTCACTGTCAGAAAAAGCAACTAATTTACCAGAATGGTTGGTAGAATACCATAAACCTAGAGATGGAGTGCCTTGCAGATATCTAAAGATCCTCTTGACTGCAATCAGATGAGACTCTTTAGGTGCAGCCTGAAATCTAGCACAAACACATGTAGCAAACATAATATCTGGTCTAGAAGCTGTTAAATACATCAAGGACCCAATCATACATCTGTAAAGTGTTTCATCAACCACTTTACCTTTCTGATCTAAGTCCAGTTGTGTGGTGCTGCTCATGGGAGTAGAACAGGGCTTACAGTTTTGTAAATCAAACTTTTGCAAAAGATCTTTTGTATATTTGGATTGATGAATAAAAATTCCATCAGCCTTTTGTTTGATTTGCAACCCCAGAAAGAACTGTAATTCTCCCATGGCACTCATTTCAAACTTCTGTTGCATCAACTTTGTAAAGGCATCACACAACTTTGGATCAGAGGATGCAAAAATGATATCATCTACATAAATTTGAACAAGTAGATTATGCTGCCCAGCTTTCTTAATAAATAAAGTCTTGTCTATGGAGCCTCTAGTGAAATTGTTTTCCAGAAGAAAGTTTGATAATGTCTCATACCAGGCTCTGGGAGCTTGTTTTAACCCATAAAGAGCTTTATCAAGCTTATACACCCAATTAGGATGTTTGTTGTCCTCAAAGCCTGGAGGTTGACATACATAAACCTCTTCTTTAACTTTTCCATACAAAAATGCACTTTTGACATCCATTTGAAAGACTTTAAGTTTTTGATAAGCAGCATAAGCTAAAAACAATCGAATTGCTTCCAGTCTGGCTACAGGGGCAAAGGTTTCATCATAATCAATACCTTCTTCTTGTGCAAACCCCTGAACAACCAGTCTGGCCTTGTTCTTAACAATAAGCCCATTTTCATCAGTTTTGTTCCTAAACACCCATTTAGTGCCTATTGCACACTTACCTGGAGGTAGAGGAACCAGTTCCCACACTTGCTGTTTCTTGAACTGAAGAAGCTCAAGCTGCATGGCATCAACCCATCCATTGTCCTTTAAAGCAATGTGATAATTCTTTGGCTCTTGCTGACTGATGAAGAGAGCATAGAAGCAGAAATTGGACAATTGACTTCTTGTTGATACTCCAGCAGTGATATCACCAATGATTTGAGACATGGGGTGATTCTTCAGATCTTGATACACAATGAGATCTGTGCAAGTGTTTGTAGCCGGTTCAGCAGCAACAGATGGTGATGGTGAATCATTTCCTTGAAACCAATCAGTGGATGGTAATTCAAAGGAAGTTGAATTCGAAGAAATCTCATCAGCATTTGTTGTGGATGGTGCTACTGGCGCTACAGGAACATCAGGTCTAGTTGAATCAGGCAGCTGATCACTAAACCTGAAGAGGTGAGTACTGCAATCATCATCATCATCAGCAGTACCACCAGGTGGTGAACTGTTGACAGGAGCAACAGCAGGAGTTTGATAAGGAACATATTGCAGTATGTCCAGATCAAATAACTCCACAGGACTTTGTGGAATCTTGTCCTTTGGAGATTCATTAAACTTAACATGTAGAGTTTCTTCAACCATCTTTGTTCTGCAGTTGAAGACTCTGTATGCTTTGCAAGTAGATGAATAACCAACAAAGTATCCTGCATCCACCTTAGGATCAAATTTGTGGAGTTGATCCTTTGTGTTGAGAATAAAACAGGGACACCCAAATGCTTTGAAAAATGAAATCAGTGGAGCCAAATGATGGAGAACTTCATATGGAGTCTTCATCAACCTCTGATTTACTAACACTCTATTTTGCACATAACAAGCTGTGTTGACAGCTTCAGCCCAAAAGGTCAATGGCAAACCTGAGTCAGCCAGCATGGACCTTGCAGCTTCAATGAGGGTCCTGTTCTTTCTCTCCACTACTCCATTTTGTTCCGGAGTCCTTGGAATGCTGAACTGCCTTTTGATTCCCTTTGAGAGATAGAAGTCATCAAGTGTATGATTTCTGAACTCAGTTCCATTATCACTCCTGATACACTTGACAGGAAGGGAATACTGCTTCTCAATGTACAGCACAAAGTGGATAATCTTCTGAGCAGCCTCATCCTTTGAATGTAGAAAGAAAGTCCATACAAATCTGGAGTAATCATCCACAATTACCAGACAGTATTTCTTCTTTGCCATGCTCATTACTCTCACAGGACCAAATAGATCCATATGCAGTAATTGCAAGCAGGCAGTGGACTTGGACACTTCAATAGGAGGAAATGAGACCTTGTGCTGTTTTCCTTTTAAACAAGCAGTGCAAGTTTCATCACAGTGGAACTCCTTTATTGGTAAGCCTCTGACTAAACTATTGTGGCTAAGCTGATTCATGTTTTTGAGATTAACATGACCAAGCCTCCTGTGCCATAGTTTAGATTCTTGAAAAGAGGCTTTGGAAAATAGGCAAGGATTACCTTTGAGATCTATCTTCTTAGAGAGATCTAAGGCATACACTCTTCCTGTCCTGTTGGCTTTCAGGAGAGTGTGATCATCCAATACCTTGTCAATCAAGGGCAAAACTTTGGATGACAGAATCCTACAGTTTTGACTTGTGAAAAGGGCAACATGGCCTTTATCACACATTTGACTGACACTCAAGAGGTTGTACTTGAGATTTTCCACATGATTAACATCATCAAATTTGATTTCTCCATTGGAGACAAAGCCCTTACCGATGATGTAACCCCTAGCATCATTGCCAAAAGAGACAAATCCCTTCTTTCCTTGAGAGTAGTCATGAAGAAGAGAGATGTTCCCAGTCATGTGCATGGATCCCCCACTGTCTACATACCAGATGCTATTTTGGCATGTTGAAGAACCCTGCAATAATAAACAATCAGTTAGTTTTAGAGACCCAAACCTTTTTGGTTTTGGGCCTGGTCTCATCAATAGATGGTAAACTAGCATGTTTATTTGTAACAACAGCCTGAGAGGAAGAAGATGGTGCAGAAGAGGAGTCCTTTGGCTTAGACCTCCTTTTCTGTGGTTTCAACATAGGAGAATCTAGTTGGTTAACTCTACCCAACAGATGTTGTACCATCATCACCAGCTGTGTCTGATTTTGTGATAAAGCTTTCAGCTCATCAGACACATTGCTAGTGGAGTTAGATAAGGTCCTATGTTGCACCTTCTTCTTTTGAGCACCCTCAGCTGTTACCTGTTTAACTCCTTCCTTTTTGGATTGCTTTAAGGACTTAAGGGTTACAGGATTTGATGTTGCTGATACAAATGTGGTCTCAAACTCAGTTTTCATTTTTACCATTTTCTCATTAATTTCTTCCTTTTGTTTGAGTTTGGAACCTCTTTTGTACCAACAATCATCTGTAAGATGATTGAACAAACCACATACTTCACATGGTTTCTTCTTCATCTTAGGTTGATCATCAACTAAAGATGGTGAAGACTTGTTCTTCAATGCTTTGGAAGCATTGGTTGCTTTCTTGACAGCATCTTTAGTGGTCTTCAAACTTTTTCTACTGCCAGTTTTCTTCTCTTCAGTACTGACAGCAGTTGAAGTTTGAACTTCAGGAGTTGAATCCTGCTCTCCAGTCCTTTCAGGACCTTCAGGATTGACTCCTGAGTTGATCAACTTATTGATCATGTGAATGTCAGCATTTGGACCATCAACATCAGCTGATAGGTTCAAAGAGGACTTGATACTGACTGCTACTTCTGATTGTGCTGTATCAGAAGGTAGATCACATGACTTGATGGATTGGTTATCACTCTCACCATCAAATTCTACCTCTGCTCTTGGGGTAAAATCTGTAGGTGGAGCAGTGTGATTGTAACCAATTCCAAACTTCACATTTGAAGCAGATTGCTTACTAAGAAGCATTTCAAAACCTTTGCATGATTGTACCCATCTATCACACTCGACCTGGGTAACTGCAAGGGTTTCTTTGAGATCTTTGTACTTCTCTAGAAGTACATCTTCTCTAGCCTTATCATCAATTATTTTGCAATTCAGTTTATAAATCTCATCATTTTTATCTTTGAGCACAAACTCAAACTCAGCTTTGTTTTTGGAAATTTCTTGTTCTAGCTCAATGTTCTTATTAATTAAAGCTACATTTGCTTCTCTAATGGAAGCAAATGCTGCTATGCATTGTTCAGAACATAATTTGGCTTTTGCCTCAGAGGATACCTGTGATACCTGTGGTGTAGAGGCATTGGAAGATGAAGTATCAGCAGACTCCAAAGCCATAAGAGCTAGATTCCCAAAGGGACTGTCACCACCATGTTGACCAGCACCTGAGAACAGTTGATCATGACCAGACAAGTCATCTGGTAAACTGCTCCAGTCAACAACTCCTGGGGTGAAGAAGCTGTGTTGTTGAGATGAAGGTTGTTGATGAGATTGGGAAGGCTGAGGTTCTGGTAATGCATGAGGTTGTGGTGTCATAGGAACTTGAACTTGTTTGACTGTGGCATGTAATAACAAGGGTACTGATAAGGCATTTGACCCTGAGGAACAAAATATGCCGGAGATTGTTGTTGAGGATGATGACTAGATGTGACAGGATGTTGCCCTCTGTTTTGTTGACTGTTGCCAGGAAAAGTCACAAAGGGTGCAGTAGAGTTTGATCCAGTTGATCTACACTCTCTTGCAAAGTGTCCAAGCCGTTGGCATTTGTGACACCTCAACTTGCTCTTGTCAAAACCCACTTTGGTTTTGCCAGAGAGTCCTGGGAATTTTCTTCCAGTTCTTTTGTAGAACTTCTGAGATCTGATATTTATCAAGGCCATTTGGCTCAAAATATCCATCTCTTCTAAGTCATCATCTGCAATCCCCTTGAGATCATCCATGATGAACATAAATTGTCATTATTACCACCAGTAAACTGACCATCAACACTTACAAATGCAGAATTAGAAGTGCTCGAAGAGAAATTAATATGCTCATCATACTGGCATTCAGATGCAGCATATTCTGACTCATGACCCACCAAGGCAGTGTTGCCTTGAATAAAGTCTTCAGTGAGCTTTCCAGATGAAGACAGCTTTCTCTTCTGTTCTATCTCTCTCTCAAAAGTGAGCAATTTCCCATGGAGTTGGGTGAGAGATAGTTTGTCCAAACTTGCACTGGAGCGTAGGACAATAGTATATGTGTCCCATCTCTCAGGCAGTGATCTGAGAAATCTGTTATTCATCTGAATATTGGTGTATTCAAGTTTGACCATTTTTAGTTCAGAGATCAAACAAGAAAACCGCTCATATTGTTGAGTCAGTGTCTCACCCTTTCTATGAGAGAATGTCTCATATTGTTGGGCAAGAATTTCTCTATTATTTGCCAAGACCTCATCTGTTCCTCCAAATTGTTCTTTCAAAGCAATCCAGAGGTCATGGGCAGTTTCATGATGCATTAGCCCAGAATAGATTTCATTGGGCAAAGCCATGGCCAGAATTCCATGGGCTTTTGCATCAATCTCAAGCAACTTTTTATCCTCATCTGAGTATTGCTCCCTCCTCTTCGGAACCATTTGATTGGTTTCCGGGTTATTCACCATAGGCTTGTGTGGACCATGTACCACTGATGTCCAACACCCTGCGCTGTTAACAGACAGGTGATGGAGCATACGTCTTTGCCATATGTTATACTCATTCCTAACCAGCATAGGAGGCTTGGTTGAGGAACCAGTATTGTGAGGATCATTGGAGGGAGTGGTCATTTTCAGTTCAAAAACAGTTTAGTTCAAGTTTTAAAAAGTTTTAGACAAACCACAACAAACTCAATGAGAACCAAGAATAAGATCTCAGGATGAATGAGCAGAAATACAGAAAATTCAATCTCTATAACCGTTTCTTGCAAAAACAAAAGCTAATTCAATCAAACTTGGATCTTGAATAGCAGTTTCAATGATCAATTATTAGATCGATCAATGATTAACGGCTCTGATACCATTTGACAGGATCAGTGATCACAAGTTTGATGTTTATCAGAATGTAAAGCAGCGGAATACACAAACGAATTAGACAAATTGTAGCAAGCAAACAATATATGTAAGCGTTAAGATCGCATACGGTTATAGGGAAAGAATATGAATTTCTGATTCTAGGAATGTTTATAGATGGAGAATATTTCTAATCAAATCAATCAAACATTCCATTCAATTGCTCATATCGCTCTATGATTACAATGGGTTGTCACTCCTTATATAGAGTGCAACAGTCACTGCTGTTATCACGGAAAGTGACAACTGGCAGATCAATACAGAAATAACAAAATCTTAACAAACTACTGAAATGTTCACAACTACTGAGAACATATCAGCAGGTTAAGTACAAAATATAAAACTACTGAAACTACAACGACTGAAGAACAAGCTCTTCAGTCGTTTTACAAAACTACTGAAACATAAAACATAAAACTACTGATATCACAACTACTGAAGAAGTGCTCTTCAGCAGTTGTGACAAACTACTGAGGCTTCAGTACTTGGTCTTCAGACTTTGACCTTCAGGCGTTTCATCAGCTGATGACTTCAGTAGATATCATCAGCTGATGTCTTCAGTCTTTGTCTTCAGACTTTGTACATCAGTTGTTGATCTTCAGCACTTGTGAACTCTTCAGCTGTTGTGCTTCAGTACTTTGGTCTTTCAGCTTCAGCACTTGTGTTCTTCAGCTGTTGTACTTCAGCACTTTGGTTCTTCAGCTGTTAAGGTCTTCAGCACTTGATCTTCAGCTGTTGAAGTCTTCAGCACTTGTCAAACTACTGATGAGTCTTTCAGCAGTTGTTGTGATACCGTGTGGGACTTAGAGATTTTCTGATCTTGGCTCATTGGTTCTTTTGGTCCAACAACAAGACAATATGATTTTCTTCCAACGTTCATTATATTTGTGGGGCCAAATAGATCCATATGTAATAAGTGTATTAGAGTGGTGATAGAGTAACAACTTTGGATTTATGAGATTCTCTATGTTGCTTTCCTTTAAGACATGCAACATAGTTATATTTGTAGAAAAAAATCATTTTTAGGCAAACCATGTACCAAGTTATTTTTAACCAATTTGTTCGTGGTTTTAAAATTGACATGACACATACGTTAATGCCATAGTGTTGACTCAGCACCATCAGCTTTGGAATGAAAGCATCACGTTTCACCCAGTGGGGAAGCATTATTCCTATCCATCTTGTACATATCCCTTATCCTGGGAGATCTAAGAAGCACCCATTCATGAGGAATTGTTATCACAGGTTTGAGGATAACACAATGATGTTCTGTGAAAAGCATTTGGTACTTTTGATCATAAAACTATGAAACACTTAGTAGATTGTGATCAAGTTGCTTGACAAAGTGTACTTTGTCGACTCTTAACTTGCCACTGGATACATTTCCTCTGCGAGAAATATATCTTCCAACCTCACCTCCAAATTAAATAGGACCTCTATCAAAATGTTGAAATTGTTAAAGAAGATATATGTTCCTATTCATGCTCCTGGAGCATCCATTGTCTACAATCCACACATTGTTATTCTTGTCATATGGATGTCCCTGCACATAAGGTGATAAGGATTTTATTGAACCAAAATGTGTGCATGGCGTTTCAATAGATGTTGAAGAAGAGGTTTAGGCTGCTGCATCTTCTTTGATCTTTCATTCCATCCCTTGGCTGACAAGTGAAGATGAGCTTGTTGAAGCTTGAGTAGCATGGCATTCTTCCGAAGTTTCTCTCTATTTGGAAGAGGCATTCACCACATTTTCTTTCAAAGAAGTATTCTTCTCAGAAGGTTTCAAGGGAGCTTTCTTGTTCTTTTGAACTTTCTTAGCTTTAACTTCCGAAGCTATTTTTCTTTTGAAAGAATAAGTTTCTCCCGAAAGCAACTTTACTTTGGAAACAAGCTTTTCCTTCTTCATCACTTGAACTATGTGGTAAGGTGCAAATGTGAAACCCCCTTGACTTCTTTCTTAACATTATTTGCATAATGTGTGCTTGCAGGATTGTAGTAACAATATTTAGCCATGTGGTTTTGCAGACCACACATTATGCATACACTGTTAACTTTTTGGGAATTTGAGGACTACTTTTTCTTGTTTTTCTAGTTTTATCAGCTGTCTTTCCCTTTAACTTCGTATCCTTTTGTAGGATAGGTGTGCTAGTATTACACCCCTTTCCTGGATCAAAGTTTCCAACCACCTGAAATCCAGCTGAAATAAACACACCCTTTTTCTTTGGGTCAATTTTTAGCTTGAACTCAGCCACTTTCTTAGCAGTTTTTCTTGCTGCTTTAGCCCTCTTTCTTCTGGCTTTGGTGGTTAAAGGCTGATCATCACTGGTAAGAGAGCGTTGGTTTACCCGGTTCTTCCCTATGATAGTCTCCAAAGTTGCATGACTTTTTCACTCATGAGAAGATGGGTCGATAGTTGGAACCTATTGCTATTTAGTCCCACACCATGGTTGTCTAATAGACTCATAAGAGTGTGCTGGAGCGATTACATTGGTACCCAATCCACCTTTGTTTTGATAACAAAGTTTTGAGTGAGAGGATGATGTAAGAATCACTTAAAATTTTTGCTCAGAGATAGCATGCTTCCTTGCTTGAGGCTTAGTTATGACAAGCTAGGCTTGAGGCTTAGTCAATTTGGATATCAAATCTTTGATTTGAGACTTGTAGTAGGTATGTTGATGCGATGCGGAATGTATATATTTTGATAAGGATTTTTTGCAAAGATTTAGTTTTAGTTGGTTATTACAAATAATAAACCACACACAAAAAAGGCAAGTGTACCTGTCATGTGGTAATATAGTACTGATAAGAACCGAGTATCAATCCATGGACACACCTAGCCTACTCAACAATCTTTGAGATTTGACTATCAAATTTGGTTTTTGTTTAAGAAAGTAAAATTGTTTTGATGAGATTTTTAGTGTTTAAAAACAATATTAAAAATAAAGTAACCTAAGATTGATGCATTTTGGATTTAAAACTAGGGAATAAAGGTTATCATCCTAATTTAGATTACACTTATGTAACTGTGATCAATTGGTGGGGTGATTTAAAGATATTGATTAAAGTAGTTATGTTAATATTTATGAAGATGAGCTGGCATGATTTCTCGTCAATCCTGTTGCCGTAGTGACTAGGATTATGTTAGGCTGATATTACTGCTTAGATCAAAGCCCTAGTAATGTAGGTAAATCTTTTGTGACCTTTTTGACATATGATTTTCGAAAACATAACTTAATGTTAAAAGTGAGTTGATCAAGTTCCTTCTTAAGATACCATCTCTAGTTCATTAGCCATGAATTTACTGTAGATTTTCTCAGAATAAAAAAAAGGAACCCGAAAATGATCAGAAAGTTAAGGTGATATGATTCCTAATAACCATCTCTAGTTCATTAGCCATGAATTTATTATGAAGACCAGTTTCATGAATAAAAGCTGATCATACGTTTTTCAACCGTGTATGACAATCGCAATTACAAACCATAAATTTATAACTTCCCGTTCAAATGTACATGCTACCTCTCAAAAGTTTTCCCAAGACCACCATAACATTGACATAAATATATCACACCATTAGTTCATCACAAATTACATAAGTTTCATCCAATTAGGATGATAATAAGAGTTTAGCTCATAATGGAACAATAAAATCGGTGATCCATAATGGATGGTGTTTGGCCAATCCCAAGCTTCTCCTAAGTGTTGTATGCACCTCCCGAGCCTCCAAATAGTCTTGAAGACTTGATTCTTGAGAGAAGTTTGTAGAGTAACTCTCCCAGAAAAAGCTTGCCAAAAATGATGAACTTAGGCTTCTATTTAATGGCTTTGTGGAGTGTTTAAGCACGGCCCTATGCCTAAAAGCATGACCCCGTTCTAGTACAATGCTTACGGAAGTTGGTCGGCTCGTATGTGCAGGTTGTGCCGGGCACGACCCCGTGCTTGATGGGGCACGAACCCATGTTAAAGGTGGGGCACGACCCCGTGCTTGCTTTTAGGGGATAATACTTTTTGTCCTATCAGATTTCCAAACGCGGGAGGTGTGTTAATTTAGCACGGTGGTGTGTTTCTTGCTAGGCATGGGGGCGTGCTAAATGAGGCATGGCCCCATGCTAGGACTCCAATGCTTGGATTACTTCAATTTCTTGTCAAATATGCTTCTTTTGTTCATCTTTCCCTTTTAAACACCTAAAAACGCAAGTTAACATTTTTAAGTACTTATTCATCATTTTTAGGGAGATATTAAGGAGTAATTGATGTGCTTTTGATAGGATTTTTATGTATAATTTGGAGCAGATCAAACATCCCCACGCTTGAACTTTGCTTGTCTTCAAGCAAAAATCACTTAAAATGACAATTCCACCAAAAACCAAATAAATCAAATAATAAACATGTCTTTCGGGAAATACGCAAGCAAATTTTATTTCATCCAAATAAAAACATTTTAAGCATGTGTAAAATTATATCCTAGCAAGCAATAGATTAGTAGTAAAGATTATTCTCATGTAAAAATCCACACTTCTCACAAGTGGCACTCATACTTGGCTACATATATGGAGTCATAGTTAAGATTAAGTATGACTAATGCAATTGATTACCTAGTATGAATACATTTGAAATCATATGCTTGTTAAGGGATTAAATCTCCACCTAATTAGATATTTACTTGCATAAATCATTAGGTATTTGATGGGTTGTAACTTGGTTCGGGCTCGGGTATGAAATATTTGGAAAAAGTGGCTAATTGCTAAAGACGATGCTCTTGGCTTATTTTTCTAACATAAACTACAAGGAAAGCAATAAAGGGTTCCCTATACAATACTTCAAGTTAGAAGGGATATGCTAACTTGAGGACTCGTTTAAGGTCAGATTGTCAAGACCATATTTTGCTTTCAAAAACCTTTTTTCGTCTTTCACCCGAATATACACAAAACTTTCCTTTCTTAAGGATCGTTCGGCTTAAAGCCTAATAGCACCCAATCGGATCAGTTTTGTGTATTCAATTGGGACTCGGTTTGGTTCATTTTGCATTTTCCATTGTGGGACCAACTTCCACAATTCGGACATATTTCATATCTTTTTTCCCGTCTTTTTATAACACTTTTTGAAATCCCACAAAATGGCAGAACTTGTTTCATTTTTCACCATTTCTTTCTTGAGTCGAATGTGAGATTGAAAATTTGTTCATGGATTTCCGGTGGAAGTCCCGATTTTGCGCGGTGAAGGCAACAAAGCAAATTAAAATCAAAAGAATGCATTCTAGTTCTTTTAGGTCTGTCGGTAAAAGACCAAATTTCTCTTCTTTTTTAACCAAAGACATGTGTTTAACGAAAAACGGGTTTTGTTGAAGGCTTTTTGGTTAAGTGACTTGGTAGATCGGGTGTTTGAGAATAAAAACGTTTAAGCTCATCGGGGCTAACTAAGGTTGATGTTCGGGTAAGGAAAATTAAAAGAAAATGGTTAGGGCTTGAATGGTTAAGATTTCCTAATGCCTAACTCATTTTTATGCAACAAATACTAATTAAGGTCTTGAGATGTATACCCAAAGCAAGTTCTAATTACACGTATCATATGACACCCTCAATTAAATCCAGAATGAAAGTAGAATTATAATTTGTAAAAGCTGTTTAAGGCTAAAAATAAACTCACATATGGATGGAGTTGGGTAAAAGTGTTTCATTCTTCATGATTAAATATTTTTACTAGATTATTTCTTTTAAGGATATTACAAAGAAAAGTTATAATTTTATTTGGATGTCGTTAATTTACTTATTTATTTCCCAAAAACGTATATCTATAATTTGGCTTATCAAAAATTATTTTTAATTTTTGTTTTCTTGTCACAAAAATTAATTGTTAAGTGATCTTTTTATAAGATTTTTAAATTTAGACCTTTTTTAGCAAAGTCAAATGCGTTACCCTCATCTCCACACTTAAAATTCACATTGTCCTCAATGTGATTAATATATTAAGACCGAGAAAGAGTAATGAAATAACTCCCCTAAAAATAATGAGATTGACTCTTGTGTTTGGTTGCCTTCAAGTTGAGAGAATCCTTAGGATCACCTGAAATGTCACCAATTTATTAAAAGCGTTATAATTCTAAACACACAAAATAAAATAATAAAAATTTAAAATTAAAATGATATAAATTGAAAGATAGATTGGCACAAAACAACTGTGCCCGGGCCCTGAAAGTGATGCGGTTTTCAAGGGCTTTGGGGCAGGATATCCCCCAACTCATGATACATTCGATTCCTGATGTAAGTGCCATCATTGCTTAGGTCATCGACTCGGGAATGTAGATATTCGACTTGGTTGAAGGCTTGTTGGGCATATTCAAATGATCTCCTCGCATGGTCGTTGGTGGTTTGGATTGATTCATACAGGTCTAACATGGTTGGGAATTATCTAGTGCATGAACTTGAGGATTCGGTTCCGGCTCTGGCTCCTTCCGGCTGTATCGGCATGTCAAGGTCCATGATGATTTCCTCAGGATCCGTCGGGTCCCAGATTTGTCCATTTTTATCAATAAATCTTGGCTGCCCATTGGGTAGGTTTGTCATCTTGTACATACTCATGCAAATGCTCACGTCTAACAGTCTTGGTATTACTCCTTCAGTTCCGTTGTTGCTTCACCCATAACTCTTGTACAGGTTCAGAATCAAGCTTCCTCCAAACATGGGTGTTGGAGCACGTGCGATCGCATTTCTAGAAAACAAATTATAAAACAAATACCCAATATTATATCGCAATTGATTAACCATATAATATAAAATGAACAATCCCTCAAATTAACAACTCCCTCGCTTTGTCCACAAGCTGTTATGGAATGGCTAAGTAACTGATGTACGTATTGCAACAACGGGTCTCGTATCCGACTGCTCTTGATTTTACTTGAGTTGAAACCCCCTGTTCCAAATTTTTCCCACAATGCTCTACGCATGTAACCATTTTCCGCATCTTTACTTTCCTTGTTTGGAAAGGTATGGTATGCTGGCATTCTCGATATCGCTTCCTCCTTCACTTCCTATTCCGTATAGATACCGAGATATACACCAAACAAGGCAATGGATGTCTTATGCCAACGACCACCAAGTCTAAATGAAACTGTATTCTCATGTCAAGGGTCAAAGTCTTTTATGCTAAATCTGAAAGATGCTAAAAATTCAAGAGTTAGTTTATAAACCTAAGGTCTATTTTGTGAAAAAAGACGCTTCCACTGAATACTCAATAGATATCTTTCTAGTTGTTCGACAGCCGCCAGTGTTTCTTTATCCGCTTGCAGGCGGGATCTTTCGACCCTTTTTTATAGTCTTTGAAGTCTATCATGACACCATCTCTCACGGCCCCCTTCAAATTGCAAATAAGGATGATCCATGGTCCTGAAATTTGAGAAATAAGTTAAATTATACAAAACAAATTTGTAGAACAATTTTCATGATATTGGTGATAATCATGGATTTCACAAGACATAACACTCATATCATTCAACTCGTATTTTAAAAATAGTTAAAATTAACATCCAAGAAAAAGTTTGTTAAACATGAGGGTGCGTTTTGTGAAACATGGGGATGTGGTTGACATTTTGAGACATGAAATTTTGACTCGAGCACACGTGGTTTTGTTTGTAAACCTTGATTAAGCATGGGCCAAGCATTTTCTTGCTGGAAAAACCAAAGATTATACGTTTAGCAATTTAATCACTTGCTAATAATTCTAGATACTCAAAAATATATATAATGTTTAACACTACTTATGCATTCTTGTAACTTGAACATGACTAACAATGATTTCACCACTAATTATGAAGATAGTCTTTTGAACAATAAAAGAAACATACTAATAACTAACTATACATACTAATTAACACTAATCATCTTCAAGAAGAAACATGAACAAGGGGGTTTAAAGCATTCATCATTCCATAATACTTTTAAGTACAAGTCTTTAAATAATTGCTAGGGTTTCGGTTATTTAGAGATCTAATCACCTAACTACGTGTAAATGACTATTATAATCATAGGAATTAGCATACTAACCTCTTGATAAATATCCTTTAAAGACTTCTTGAAAAGTTGAAAGAAAAATGAAAAGAATGATGAAAATAGAAAAGGATACAAAGATTGCAGGTAATGGGTTTAGTTTTCAACATACAAAATTGAAGTGGAACAAGACAAAAGGCCGAAAAACGTAAGATTATGTCATCACTTTTCGAGCACGGGGGCGTGCTTCATGAGGCACGGGGACGTGCTCACCTTATGCTAGCTTTCGTTGTTCCGTTTTTCAGTTTTGCGCGTTACGCAATTTACCCAATTAAGTTTGATCACTTCCAAATCATTAGAAAAGAAACAAAAATAGTCCTAAATTTAAATAACACAAGACAAATTGACAATTACATTTCATAAGGTCCTACGATTACATGATACTTTAAAAGCCGAGAATCTGAAACTACAAAACTAGACTCCTTAACGCGCATTAGCGCACCCAGCACATCACGAAATGCTTCTAAAAGAAGCGTCCACACATTTCATGTGGAAGAGTCAGGATGGGATACTGAGAAGTGCGGTTGCTTAGTTCTGCAAGCTGACGGTTAATGGAAACGGGTTCTTAGCCCATTTCCTGAACTTTTTGGATAAGTTCAGCGAGGCTTTGGGACGCGACGAGGTTCATTTTATAAATTGCTTGATTAACTCGTGCAGCTTGAAGAAGTATTCTTGAGTCATCGGCTCTCGTGTTTTAGAATGCGATTTTTTTGCAGGATTCCAGCTTGAACTTCCGTGACTTGATTCTTTTATTTTTGCATACATTTTTAAGCAGAAATGGATGTGATGAAAGAATGGACCAAGTGTGGTATTTATATGCAGGTCGTGAAAGTTGAACATGGGGTCGTGTTTGGTCGGGCACGAGCTCGTGCTTGTCAGAAAAACGTCTTAAATTCAACTTGCAACGTTCCAGAGACGTCAATGGAGGAAAAGGACAATTTATGTCAGGGGCACGGGGGCGTTCTTCCTGGGGCACGGCCTCGTGTTTGTGCTTGTGAAGTCCTAAAAGTTAAAACAAACAAGAAATTCTATGTACATGGGTTGCGTTTAAGTTTCGGTCTTCGACGCGACCCTTCCCTACACTTAATTTTCATTGGGGCAGAAGTGTAATTCCTCCGAGAGAATCTTGGTTGGTCTATCGTTATAAGGTTTCAAACAATGACCATTTACTTTGAAGCTTAAACCGTTATCGTTGTCGATTTCAATGGCACCGTTTGGAAACATGTATTTATCGTGTAAGGTCTAGACCAACATGATTTTAGTTTACCAGTAAACAAGCGCAAACCAGAGTTATACTGTAAGACACGTTCTCCCACATGAATCGTTTTGTTTTCTTTAATCGCGCATCGTGGAGTTTCCTTGTCTTTTCTTTGTAAACCCTAGCATTTTCATATGCTTGTTCTCTCAATTCCTCCAATTTGTGAATTTGTAGGAATCAATTCTTTCCTGTATGATCTTGGTCTAAGTTTGCTGCTTTAAGTTCCCAAAAAACTTTGTGCTCTAGTTCCACAGGTAGGTGACATGACTTCCCATAAACTAGTTTGAATGGTGTTGTGCCTATGGAAGTCTTATAGGCTGTCCGAAAAGCCTATAGTGCATCATCTAGCTTGTTAGACCAGTCCTTGTGGTGTTGACCAACATTTTCTTAAGGATTCATTTGATGCCTTGCTTAGTGACTTCGGCTTCCCCATTCGCTTGTGGGTGATATGCAGTTGTAAAGCGATGATGTACTCCATAACGGGCCATTGCTCATTCGAGTTGGTAGTTACCGAAATGTGTTCCTCAATCACTAATTAAAGGCTTGGGAACACCGAAACAATGAAATAGTTTCTTGAGGAATCTGACAACGTTTCTGGCATCATTGTAGGTAGGGCTTGAGCTTCAACCCATTTTGAAATGTAATCGACTTCTACCAAGACGTAATGATTGCCGAACGACACCACAAATGGCCCCATTAAATCAATATCCCATACATTAATACCTCGCATACTTGAACTAGTTTCTAAGGCATTGCATCCCGTGTTGAGATATTGGTTGCTCTTTGACATGCATCACAAGTGCGTACCATGTTATTAGCATCTTTAAAGATCATATGCCAATAAAATCCAGAGTCAAATACTTTCTTAGCTGTCAGGGTTGCTCCGTGATGTCCTCTTGTGGGTCTTTCATGATAGTGCCTTAGAATCAGTTCTGCTTCACTTCTATATATTCATCTTCGAATGAGTTGAACTACACCAATTCTAAATAGATACGGGTCCTCCCAATATTAATATTTTATATCAATAAAGAATTTCTTCTTTTATGGATAAGTCATTCCTTTGAGAAGGATCCCCTTGCCAAGTAATTTGCGAAATCGGCAAACCAAGAATGTTCATTGATTGATGATTGGATGTGCATAAGGAATTTGTGAGGGAAATTTTTGTTTATTATGGATTCCTCAGTCTATGAATGACTTGAATCTTCAAGACGCAAGAGATGATCGGCCGCCAAATTTTCTGCTCCTTTCTTATCCCGAATTTCTGTGTCAAATTCTTGAAGTAGAAGTATCCAACGGACGAATCAATCTCAGCTTTGCATCTTGTTTGTTGAACAGATAACGAAGGGATGCATGATGGGTGTAAATGATTTTTTTGAAAGGATTAGATACGAGTGAAATTTGTCAAATGAAAAAAACTACATCGAGAAGTTCTTTCTCAGTGGTGGTGTAGTTTTCTTGTGCATCATTCCAATTTTTGCTCGTATAGTGAATCGGGTGGAATTGCTCGTCTTTCCTTTGTCCTAATATAGCTCCTACTGCGGAATCGCTTGCATCACACATGAGTTCAAATGTCAGTTTCTAGTCTGGGGAAACCATGATCGGAGCGGTTACCAATATATCCTTGAGGGAATTGAATGCACTAATGCATTCGTTGGAAAATACGAACTGTGAGTCTTTTTCAAGGAGTTGAGTCATCAGTCGAGTGATTTTTTAGAAATTTTTTATGAAACGACGGTAGAATCCTACATGACCTAGGAAGCTTCTAATATCTTTCACATTGGAAGTTTGGAAATAGTGTCGACTTCAAGGCCTGCTCGAAAGATCTTATGTCCTAACACTATCCTTCGATAATCATGAAGTGGCATTTTTCCTAATTCAAAACAAGGTTACAATCTTCACATCTAACCAACATCTTTTCCAAATTTTCAAGACATTGCTCAAAAAATTTTCCAAAGATGAAGAAGTCATCCATAACAACTTCCATTGAGTGTTCGATCATGTTATGAAAGATTGCTACCATGCATCTTTGAAATGTAGCGGGAGCATTACACAATCCAAAGGGCATTCGCCGATAAGCAATAGGAATATGGAATATGGAAATAACCTGGGAAACCATCTAGGAAACAATAGAACATTTTCTAGATAATCTCTCAAGCATTTTGGTTGATGAAAGGAAGATGGAAGTGATCTTTCCTTGTGGCGTCATTGAGATTGCGATAATCAATGCAAACTCTCCATCCTGTAACTATACGACTAGGAATAAGCTCATTCTTCTCATTGGTTAAAACCATCATTCCTCCTTTCTTTAGAACAACTTGAACGGGTGGACGGGACTAACGAAAGGTGAATCGTAAATAGGGTAAATCAAACCAACATCTAGCATTTTGATTACTTCTTTCTTTACCACCTCTTGCATGCTCGGGTTTAGACGTCTTTGAGGTTGAATGACGGATTTGAAGTTCTCCTCCATCAGTATCTTGTGAGTGCAAAAGGATGGATTGATTCCCTTGATGTCCATGATTTTCCACGCAATTGCTTGTTTATGTGCCTTCAGCATATTGAGCAACTTGTTCTTTTCATGTATTGATAAGGCGGATGAGATTATGACTGGAAGTTGAGATGTGTTTTCAAGAAAAGCGTATTCGAGATGAGACGGAAGTTCTTTTAGCTCTAAGACTAGAGGGTCTTCAATAGAAGGTCTGGCTTTAGGTTCTAGCTCTTGTTCAATGATCTCAAATGCTTCTTCATGAGACGATGTTTCATCAACTTCTAGTTCTGAAATGATTTGATCTTCATAGATGGGTTTTGTGATTTGGACCTCTATTAATTGAGTGTTGCATGCCTCACTTTGAAGAGTTCCCTTTAAATGAGAGCTGATAATTGAATCGCAAACATCAATGTAATAGAGTGAGTCATCATGATGTTGAGGATGTTTCGTGGATTGACTTATATTGAAAGTTACTTCCTCCTCGTCTAATCGAAGTGTGAGTTGGTCGGTGCAAACATCAATAAGGGCTCGAGCAGTAAATGTCGACCTAGGATAAGAGGAACATTCTTATCCTCATCCATGTCAAGGATCACAAAATCAATGGGAAATATGAATTTGTCGCTTTTAACTAAGAGTTTATCAATGATGGCCCTCGGATATTTGACAGAACGGTCAGTTAACTCGATGCTCATGCGGGTAGGTCTAGGTTCACCTAAGTTTAGCTTTTCAAAAACCGCATAAGGCAAAAGGTTAATGCTAGCACCTAAATCAGCTAATGTTTTGCTAACAAAAAGATGTCCTATTAGGCAAGGTATAGTAAAGCTCCCTGGGTCAGTCATCTTTTGAGGTAGTTTGTTTTGAAAAACTACAGAGCATTCCTCATTCAAAACTACGTGTGATAAATCTTCTAGTTTCTTTTAGTTTGACAAAACACCCTTCAAAAACTTTGCATAATTTGGCATTTGGGCTAAGGCTTCCACTAAGGGTAGATTGATATGGAGTTGTTTGAACAATCCTAGAAATTTGCCATATTGTGCCTCCATTCGTTGTTGTCTCAAACGACCTGGACATGGAGGTGGTGGAACATAAGGTGGTGGTGGTACGTATTTCTTGGCTGGTTATTCAGCAACAAGTTGCTCATCAATTGCATTGCTTGGAGTTTTAACTTCTACTTCTTCAAGGATGGGTTGTAAAGAAGGTGAATCACCTTGAGTGGTTTTGCCACTCCTAGTAGTGATGGCTTTGACTTGAGCATTAGGGTTGGTCATAGTATTGCTAGGCAGAGTACCTTGGGGTCTTTTAAATAGTTGTTGTGCTATCTGACCGACTTGGTGCTCTATGGTTTGAAGGGATGCTTTGTTACTTTTGATGTCAGACTCGTTTCTTTGGAACCTCTCCTCATTTATTCGATCAGATTTCCAGATATACTCATTTATGGCTTATCTAGTTAACAACAATTGCTACAATAAGTTTCCATTGATGATGCTCCACGATCTTGGTTACTAATGCTTGGACCTTGGTATGGTGGTTTCTATTGTTGTTAAGGTGGCCTTCGGTTGAATCTAGATGATGATTAGTTGTACCACCATCTCTGTAATTCGAGTTGCTTTTCTAATTTGAATTGTTGTTATAGGAGTTGTTTGGGCCTTCTACATAGTCAACATCTTCAACCATCATAATGCCTTGAGGGCATTCGTTGGTCTTGTGTAGATTTCCAGATGTGTTGCATTATGTGGAGTTTTCTTTAGCTTGGCTTTCAATTGTTCGAATTGTTTGGTTAGAGCTTCTAATTGGGCTGCAATTAGGGTTTCAGAGTCTACTTGATGAATACCTTTAGAACTGGGTTTGTTTCTTAAGGGGTGTAAGCAAAGCTCTTCTTAGCTGCTCTTTCTAGGGCTTGGTATGCTTCTGTTGGTGTGACACTTCCGAAATCTCCTCCCGCACTTTGGTCTACAGCTTGCTTATGGGCTCCACTGATTGCATCGTAAAAGGTTTGACACTGCACCCACAGATCAAGTTCGTGATATGGGCATCTCCGAAGAAGACTTTTGTATCTTTCCCATGCTGTGTGTAATGATTTATCATCATCTTGGCAAAAGCTTGTGATGTTGCTTCTCAATTTAGCAGTACGATCAGGTGGAAAGTATTTCAAAAGGAATTGTTCAGCCATTTCCGCCCATGTGGTTATGGAACTAGGTGGAAGCGAATAAAGCAAGTCAATGGCTCGGCCTCGAAGTGAAAATGGAAAAAGTCTTAGTCGAATGGCGTCGTCTGAACAGTTATTGATTTTGATGGCCGCACAGATACGAAGGAATCGTGAGTTGTGAGTGTTAGGATCTTCGTATTGCAATCCATGGAACTGAAAAGATTTTTTAACGAGTTGGATGACACTAGACTTAATCTCAAAATTGTTGGATGCTATTGCTAGTTAGACAACACTAGACTCATAACCATCAATTGATGGTGTGGCATAGTGCGTCATCTTCATTTCCTTATCTTGCTTAGCCATGTCTTTTTCTGGTGGTGTACCTTACAAAATGTCTTCTTGACTGATTGGAGCTGCTTGTTGTGGTCTTTCATGTAACCTTTAACAGAAAAGTCGCTTGGGTTCTGAGAGAGGCAAAACAAGTTCAGGGCTAGACGAGTCGAACATACACTAACTTAAGGAAGTATAAGCTAAATGAAACAGGCAATTGTAACTAAACTATCTAAGGAAAACTATCTACCAAAAATTAAAATAAAACTAAACATAATATATATAAACAAGATATACACAAGATAGATTGTTTTTCAAACTACCGTGTGTACCCGGCAATGGCACCAAAAACCTGATGCGATATGAAAGATATGGCACCGATAAGAACCGAGTATCAATCCGTGGACACACCTAGCCTATTCAACAATCTTTAAGATTTGACTATCAGATTTGTTTATTGTTTAAGAAAGTGATAAATTGCTTTAATAAGATTTTTAGCGATTAAAAAACAATATTAAAATTAAAGTAAACTAAGATTGAAGCGTTTTGGATATAAAACAAGGGATAAAAGTTATCATCCTAATTTAGATTACAGTAATGTAACTGTGATGAATTGGTGGTGTGATTTAATGATATTGATTAAAGTAGTTATGTTAATGTTTATGAAGATGAGATGGCGTGATTTCTCGTCTATCTTGTTGCCGTAGTGACTTGGATCATATCAGGCTGATATTACTGCTTAGATCAAAGCCCTAGTAATGTAGGTAAATCTTTTGTGACCTTTTTGACATACGATTTCTGAAAACATAACTTAATGTTAAAAGAGAGTTGATCAAGTTCCTTCCGAACATACCATTAATTTTAGAAAACCGTAACAATTACTATAGATTTTATCAGACTAATTGTTAGGACCTGGTATATGAACGAAATACCGAATGATTAACGTGTAAACCAAACCAAATAGTGCGGAATTCTATTTGATTGGCGATCCAATCAGTGAGAACGCACGTAGAATCAATAAAGTATTGAATCAAACGTTAAGAATCGATTAGGAATCGATCTACAGCGTTCTATGAACTTGGAGGCTTCTGGACGGCTAGGGTACGTCTGGAGTCGAAATAGAATGAATGCTCATGTTTTTCCACGAATTGGGTTGTATTATAGGTTAGTATTGTTCATTCGTGCGACTGAACCATTAGTATGGTTCAGTCGTGCGATTGAACCATGCGGTTGATTCATCCGCACGACTGAGTGTTCAGTCGTGCGACTGAGCCAATCTTATGTTACAATCATACGACTGATCCAGTCTCTTGGTTCAGTCGTGCGACTGAGTCATTCATATGAAGTTATTCATGCGTATGGTCCATTCGCATGGGCCATTCGCATGAGAACTTCATTTTGTTAAGTTTGAATGTATTAATTAATATAACATTATGTGTAACAATTCAAACAACCACAAACCTAATTAACCAATTCAACATCAACTCATTAATGAAATATTAAACATTATAAATAACAAACAACCAATATCATTTCATTAATCATTCCAAACATTACATCAGAATCAGACAAACAAGATCTATTACATTCATATCATGATCTAGGGAGATACATGTATCAACAAACTCCCCCTTGGACCTAGATCTCTCTAATGTCTTGTTTTCTTCATTACCTCCTCATACTTCTTGTACTTATCCTCTTTTGTGACTCCTGCATGAATCTCAAATGCAAAACAGAGTCTTATGACATTCTGGAACTGGAGGGCTTGTATTATATCCTGCGTATCATAGAACAGTGGCCACTTGTATAGAGTGTAGACATCATTAGCTGATAAGTTGGTAAGCCACATTGGGTCAAATGCCCTGATAGTATCCATTTGGCCCTCTTTGTTTAGGACTATGACTGCTTCTCCTGTCCTCCAATCGTAGTACCACCACTTAAAATGTGGAGTGAAGTCCTGTGGCATTTCCCTGAGTGGGATTCTTGACATCGTGCGCGGAGGACTCCACTTCAACACTATCTTTGGCTTTCCAGTAATGGCATCAACTTCAGACCTTCTGATGTACCTTGTAGGCTATTGGGGTCTGAAGTTAACCCACCTGGTGTGGTACTCCTTCCTTAGGGCAGCCTCAAACCAGCCTGACATCTTTCTCGGGTCGGCATACAACAGCTTCAGTTTGGCCAGCTGGTTGAGCTCAAAACCTGGTAGAGTCTTTAGATAATGTGGAAATCTAAGTACTCTATGCCCTTCTCCCTCTTAACTGAATAGATGTTAAGGTCCTCAAAATATGCCTATGCTCTAATCCTGCCTGACACCTTATGATGTTTCTTGACTCTGTAGAGTTTGGTGTAGGCGTCCTGTTTAGGTGCAGCGCGTTGGGCTCTAACTTCTTCAAAACAGGCAGCCCACTCAGCCTTTCGGATATCAACATCATCATTTGAGGCTTGTGCCGTTCCCTCTGTCTTCTCTGACTCCTGCTCCATTTTGTCTAACACCTCAAATGTATCACTGACAAGGGATTCGCCCAGATTGGGGATCATATTTCCCTCATTGTCAGCATACTAAGGGTAGTGCTCTGCAGTGACATCTTCTATCTCTATTTCATCAATGTCGTTGAGCTCTTCGTCACTTCTCGAGTCGCACGTTGGAGCATCCTTCACAATCTCATCGGGATTTAACTTGAAGATCTCAGCTAATTGCTCGTCAGTAAGATTATGAATGATTTCTCCTTCCTCAAGAGTATACATAACCGATTTCCTGACAATACCCTACAGATCAAGAATCAACGTCAATTGAGTCTTGACCTGTTGGAGGGGAGCAATATTGTATTCATCTCTTTGGAAATCAGGATCTGCTTGATTTAAAACATTCAACACAGCAAACATTAGGTAATAATCAAGACAGAAATACATTAATCTTAATATAAACATCAAATACATAAGTTTAATACATGATTCAAGTACAAAAGCTATCAAATACATGATCATCTAATCATTACTTTTATCTTGAATCGCTGGATCAGCAGTAGGTGAGGCAGAAGAGGAAGCTCGTTGGTCTTGATTTCTTTTTGATCTTCTATCTTGACCCTGAGCTGAGGTAGATGCAGCTGCATCTCCTCCTTCATCATCATCATCTTCATTCCTCTCCTCTGTCCTCTCGTCCTTAATCCCCTCATCATCCTTAGTCTCATCATCATCATCTCCATCTCCCTCTTTAATCTTTAATGGCTCGTCTTTAGATCCCTTAAGCTTTAGCATGATGGTCTTCTTAGCCTCCTCCAACTCCTCAATCCTCTTAGTAGATGTGACACTGTGCTCTTGGAGTTGGGCGATCTCGTGGCTCGGAGCAGCCATTTGTTAGGCCTGCTGTTGATGCATGTATGTCCCTAGATCATGATTTGAAATGTAATGAATCTTGTCTGTCTGAGTATGATGTAATTTGTATTGATTAATGAAATGACATAAATTGTTTGTTACTTGTGATGTTTAATATTTCATTAATGAGTCGTGATTGAATTGATTGGGTTTATGATTGTTTGAATGGTTGCACATTATGTTATATTAATTAAAACATTCAAACTTAACTTAATGAAGTTCTCATGCGAATGGCTCATGTGAATGAACCATACGCATGAATAACTTCACACGATTGACTCAGTCGCACGATTGAACCAGGAGACTAGATCAGTCGTATGATTGTAACATAAGATTGGCTCAGTCGCACGACTGAACACTCAGTCGTACGAATGAATCAACCGCATGGTTCAATCGCACGACTGAACCAGACTACTGGTTCAGTCGCACGATTGAATAATACCAACCTATAAATACAACTCAATTCGTGAAAAAAAAGACTCTCAATCAATTACGATTCCAGACGTACCCTAGCCGTCCAGAAACCTCTCAATTCGTTCTCCAAGTTCATAGAACACATTAGATCGATTCCCCATCGATTTCTAACGTTAGTTTCAATTCTTGATTGATTCTTCGTGTGTTCTCACTGATTGGATCGCCAATCAAATAGGATTCCGCACTATTTGATCTGGTTTACACGTTAATCTCTAGGTATTTCGGTCAAATACCAGTCCTGACAAGTGGTATCAGAGCTTTGACTCTTGATTACGTGTTGATTTAATCAAGATTGCATAAAAGTTTGTGTTTTTGCACTAAAAACACAATCTTTGGCATCAAAAGTGATCTTGGAAGTTCCCTGCTCATCGAAGTTTGGTTTCTACGGACTTAGGCGATTAGAACTTGTGAAATTTCGAATCTTTACGGCTGAAACCCGTCAAACCTAGAAATTTTCGCAAAACAGCAGCTTCAGTCGCGCGAGTGACTCATTCGCACGACTGGACTCCATTCACATTGCTCATACGCATGATTGGACATAGTCGCACCCTCATTCGGCCGACTGAACCGTTCGTTCGCATAGCTCATACGCACCAGATTCATTCGCCCGACTGAACTAATCGCCCAGTTCAGCCGCACGATTGAACCAGTCGCAGAGTTCATACGCACGATTAGATCATTCGCATCCTTCAGTCGCATCAGTGAAAGTTTGTTTGATTAGATTCTAAGTTTATTAGTCATGGAAGATCAGATGTCAGCCTTTACTGCTGGAAGGACTCAAGGACACAGAACCTGCTGTTGCTTGAGAGTGAGGTGGGTAATCACAATAAACCACCAAAGCTTTTGACTATAGATGAGTTTCCCCACTGGAAACAACGTTTTGAGATCTACCTTAATGGAGTAGATCCTCATCTGTGGGAAGCCATTGAGATCGGTTATAGTACACCGGTGGGTGCTGATGGAGTTAAGCTAACATTAAGCGGATGACAGACGCACCAAAAATAAAGTACAATGCAGAGAAAAGAGTTTATGCATTGATCACTCAGTCTATCCCCAAAGACATATTCCACCAGTATTCAGAGAACAAGCAGTCTAAGAAACTATAGGGTGAGCTAGAGAAGAGATATGATGGGAATGCGTCATTGAAGGCAATCAAGGCAAAGGAGTTAAAGAAGGAATTCGATAACTTCTCACCGATTGGTAATGAAAGTTTAGACGAAGTCATAGACAGATTCTACCACTTGATGAGCGAATTGCATACACATGGAGTGGAAACGACTATGGAAGAGAAAGTAAGCAACTTCGCAGACGGATTGCCTGATAAGTGGGCTACATTCGTGTCTAACCTGAGAGAGAATGGAATGCTTGTAAAGCTGGATATAAATGACTTCATTCTTAAGTTGCGAGAAGAAGCGCTAAGGATGAAGTATAGAGCTCAGAAGTCTTCGTACACACAAAATCCAGCTTTATACAACACCACGCCTCAAGCTAAGACATCTGGAGCACCACTCCAGACTGTTTTTGTGTCTAGCTTGTCAGGTCCTTCACATGCTTCTCCTTCTGGATCAGACACGTCTGGGTCGTCATGTACCCATTATATTGGATCAGAAGCAAGTGCTACCAAACTGAAGATCGAGAACCTCGGTAATGTGACCGTAGAAGTAGCTCGAGAGCATATGGATCTTTTAGCAGCAGTGGTTCATTCATATGATGGACTTGTTGCCGGGAAGATTGGAAACTGCCATCTGGCAGATGAGGACTACGAGCAGGTGGATGAAATGGAGCTTGAAAGGATGGATATAATGTGGGCCTTAGCTAGCGCTGTCCGAAGGGCGAAGAAGTTTGTTAAGAAGACTGAACAGAACTTGATAGCTACTAAGGATACCACATTTGGCTTTGACAAGAGCAAAGTGACCTGCTTCAACTGTGGAGAGAAGGGGCACTTGAAAAGAGAATGTGTCAAGCCAAAGAAGACGGGTAATGGGAACCCGTTCTCGTCCTTTACTCGCCAAGACAAGCAAGCCTCCAGTTCTACTTCATCAAACAAGGATCCAAAAGCTTTGACTGCTCATGATGATGAAGGACAGGATTGGAGTTTTAGGTTTGTCTCACCAGGAGAATCTAACATTGCCAGTGTTGAGGATATTGATGATGATTTTGCGAGTGAAGGTGATCTAGCAGTTGAGATAGCAATGGCACATAGTGAAGAAACAACTACAACCGAGGTCAGTTACAAGCCAAATGAGGAGATTTCCACGTCAGAGACAAAAAAGTCAGAATCACCAGAACCAGAGACATCTGATGCTGCAATGATGGCTAACTCTTCTGAACCAACTCAGGTAAGTACTACTGACCAAATGTTTAATAATCATGCTTGTTCTGATTGTGATACTTTTAGGAATAGCATAGATGAAAAATTTGCTAGGTTATTAGATCATAATGATAATTTAGTAAAAGATTTACGACTGTGCACTGAGGCTAATAGAGTACTAAAACAAAATGAGCATAGTTATAAAGAAAAGATAGACCTATTGACTAAACAACTTAGGGAAACTGAAGTAGTGGCCTTTAACCAAGCAAATGACATTAGGTACTATCTAAAATCCCTAGAAGAAACTAAGAAGCAAAAGGCAGTTCTAGAAGTAGAAGTTAATTCATTAAAACAGAAACTGCATAGTTGGACTAGTTCTTCACACATAGTTTAACACTTAGTGAGAGAAAGGAATAACGGGGAGGGATTAGGCTACAAAGTGGTTCCACCACCACCTGAGACCTTGATGATCACTAAGTCTAGACCAGTAAATAATAACCCCATCAAGGATCATGTGGTGACTACTCCTCTTGTTACTGATCCAGACACCTCATGTTCATCTACTGAATCTGGACAGAAACAAAAGGAGGCCACTTCAAAGGCAAGGGTAAATTGCCTTGTGTTAATCTGGAAAATGAATTTGAAAAAGTTAACTTAAAGTCAGGGTCAAACAGAGTCAAATCAGAACCTAAAAGGACTTCAAATGTTACTTTCTCACATGCTTCAAGTCAAAAACCTGTTAACCAAAAAGTGGAACATGTTAAACAGGTTAAAACAGTAAATTTTGTTAAACCAGAAAAAAACATCAAACATACAAGAGTCAAAACCTAAAGTGATTGATGTTACTAGAGTGTCACGCACTTCTCCACAAAGAAAGTCTACTCATAAAGTTGGTAGCAGGTCATGCTACAACTATGGAGAATGTGGACACATTGCTTCCTATTGTCCTTTCTATCAGACACTAGGAAGAAGATTGATCTTCAGGACACTAGACCTAGGTCTTCTAAGAGGAGTTCTCTAACTCCACCTAGAAGAGCTAGTGAACCTAAAGTCCAACCTGTAAGCCATACGACTGTTTATCATAAACAGGCATTGTACAAATCTTGCTTATGGAAAGAAAAGTCAACCTACGTGTCTGATACTGATGACAAGAAGGAACCTGAGCTACCCTCACCCTCTAAGGGTCAATGGGTGGAGTTTATGATGTGTGATGCCTCGGGGAAACCCAAGACAGTAAAAGCTTGGGTTCCTAACCTAAACTAATTCATTTACTTTGTATGTGCAGGGTGTTCGATACAGTGCTGAGACTAACACGTGGATTATAGACAGCGGAGCATCCAGGCACATGATAGGAAATAGAGCCCTTTTATCAAACGCAACAAATAAAAGGAGGGCATGTTTCCTTTGCAGGAAACAAAGGAGGCTATATCACAGCTCAGGGAGAAGTGGGAAATCAGAAAGTTAAGTTTGATAAGGTGAACTACGTTCAACAACTTCAGAACAACTTACTTTCTCTTTCCCAAATCTATGATAAAGGATTTAAAGTCATCTTCGACAACAAGAAGTGTTACATGCTGAAGAAAGAATATATGATCCCAGAGGACCAAGTTCTAATGACTGCTTCAAGATATAAAGACCTTATGTCTTGGATCTGTCAACAGCTGCTACAACGGATCATGAGGTTCAGTGCTTTCTATCTAAAGCTACTGAGAAGGATTCAATCTCCTGGCATAGGAGAATGGGACACATTAGTCAAAGGAAGATGAATCATTGATTCAGAAGGATTAGTGAGAGGAGTAAATGTCAAGAACTTCAACTTCCTGACTTTTGTGTAGCTTGCAAGAAAGGCAAACAGACAAAGAAGTCTCATAAGGAAAAGAAAGTTCATCAATAGACTTCCTCTTGAGCTTCTTCACATGGATCTGTTTGTCCAGTTAGTACAAGGAGCATTGCAGGCGACGTGTACTGTTTTGTGGTCACTGATGACTACTCAAGGTTCACTTGGGTAATGTTTCTGAAATCCAATCAGAAACATTGGAGACATTCAAGGAATTAGTAACCACACTGGAATCTCTCTACAAGCTAAAAGTTAGACAAGTACGCTCAGACAACGGGACAGAATTCAAGAATCAGGGGATGGAGGCATACTGCAAGGAAAAGGGAATTGTGCATCAATTCACTTCTGCTTACACACCTCAGATGAATGGCATTGCTGAGAGAAAGAACAGGAGTTTGATAGAGACAGCACGGACTATGCTGGCAGACTCGAAACTGCCTATCGAATTCTGGAATGAGGCGGTGGCAAATGCGTGTTATACACTGAATCGAGTCCTAATAGTCAAGCGCCACGGAAAGACATGTTATGAGCTACTACAAAGACGCAAACCGAATTTGGAGTATCTTGAACCTTTTGCGCGCCGTGTACACTACTGAAGAAGACACAAGAAGGCAAATTCAGCGAGAAGGCAGATGAAGGAATTTTTCTAGGATACAACATACCGAACAAGCGAGTTTACAATAACTCAACAGGTCTTGTAGAAGTGTGGTGTAATGTCGATGTTCAGAGATATACCACACCACCTACAGGTAAAGGACCTGCATACTTCTTCGATTATGATGGATTCTTCAAGTCCTTCAACATCCCTCTCTCTCCCTTGGATGATGAGTTAGCTACTAGGGTGATGTATGATATTCTAAATACACCATCTAGCACACAGGGAGAATCATCTACTCAGTCAGGGGGGGTAGTCGATGACAGTGACTCCTCCTCTGGAGATGAAACTGAAGCAGATGACCAGAACAGTCAGGAGGAACAGGTTCCAGTTCCTGAAAGTCCACAAGCATCCTGAGTGATGCACCTTTGACTTCGGAACCTCAAACTCCATCTTCCTCCGATGCAGAACAAAATGTTCACAATCTCGGTTCTGAGGTGGTTGTTCCTACTACTCCAGGATCACGACTAAACGTCTATCATCCCCTGACAATGTTATAAGGGATGTCAGATCAGGAGTACAAACCCGAAATCAGCTATACTCAGCTGATTACGCCTCAGTTATGGAGAAAGGTTACATTCATGATGGTGCTTATCGATGTTTTGTTTCGCAGGTTGAGCCAAAATAGTCAGTGAAGCACTAATGATGAGGCGTGGGTGAGTGCCATGCAAGAAGAACTTCTGCAGTTTAAGAAGTTAGGTGTATGGACTCTGGTTGATAGACCTAAAGGTGCTAAAGTCATTGGCACCAAATGCGTACTAAATGCAAGAAGGATGACCAAGGAGTCATTATCAGGAACAAAGCTCGACTAGTGGTTCAAGGTTTTTGCCAAGTCGAGGGGATTGACTATAATGAGGTGTTTGCACCCGTGGCAAGGATGGAAGCTATTCGTATCTTCCTTGCCTATGCATCGTACATGAAGATTAAAGTCTACCAATTAGATGTGAAGAGTGCATTCCTTCATGGGGAAATCAGGGAAACAGTCTATGTAAGTCAACCTGAGGGATTTGAAGACCCTTATCATCGGGATAGAGTTTACAAGCTCGAAAAAGCTTTATATGGGCTTCATCAAGCTCCTCGAGCTTGGTATGAGAAACTCTCGACTCATCTTGTGAAACACGGCTTTCGCAGGGGAGTCATTGACTGTACACTGTTTATTAAAGAAAAGGATGGCGACCGACTACTTGTACAGATATATGTTGATGACATAATCTTCGGGTCAAAGAACGAAGAGTTATGCAAAGAGTTTGAAGCAGTGATGAAGAAAGAGTTTGAGATGAGTGCTATGGGGGAGATGAAGTTCTTTCTCCGGTTACACGTGGATCAAACACCTAATGGGATCTTTCTACATCAGACCAAGTATGTAGGAGACATTCTCAGTCGCTTTGACATGGAGAATGCTTCTGCTGCTGGGACTCCACTTGCTACGAATCATGATATAGCACCTGATGAGAATGGAGATCTGGTAGATGCCACTATGTACCGAGGAATGATTGGATCCCTCATGTATCTCACTGCCTCAAGACCTGATATTATGTACGCTACATGTCTATGTTCTAGATATCAGGCTAAACCAAAGGTCAACCATCTGATCGGGGTCAAGAGGTTTTTTCGTTATCTGAAGGGTACACCCACACTTGGATTGTGGTATCCTCATGATGATGACTTTGAACTTACCGCGTATAGTGACTCGGATTACGGGGATGCAAGATGAACTACAAGTCTACATCAGCGGGGTGTCAATTCTTTGGGAGAAGATTAGTTACCTGGCAGTGTAAGAAGCAGACATCGGTTGCATTGTCAACCTGTGAAGCCGAATATGTTGCTGCTGCAAGTTGCTGTTCACAAATCATTTGGATTCAACAGCAAATGCGGGATTACGGTTTAAAATTCTCATCTACTCCTATTTTTGTTGATAACTTGCTGCAATTGCAGTAACTAAAAATCCGGTTCAACATCCTAAGACCAAACACATCGGTATTAAATACCACTTCATAAGAGACTATTTGAAAAGAACTTAATTGATGTGGTTAAAATTAATACTGATTTTCAACGCGCTGACCTCTACTAAAGCCTTTGATAAACCATGTTTTCAATATTTGCTAGAGGTCAACGGCGTTAAAAAGAAAAGTGAGGTAATTCCTGATGATAATAATGTGTAGTCCGATGTAGTTTAGTTAAAGTTTATTTATTTTATGTTATCTGTTTTATTTTCGTCTGTTTATTTAAACTCATGTTATTTTACTGTTTATTAAAATCCAAAAATAATTAAACCAGAAATGATTTTAGTATTTTAGGGGGAGAATATGTCAGCAAGGTAACATTAAAAAAACAAAAAAAAATGAGGGAGAAGGGGTAACTAGCTGAAATAAGGTAGATTGTGTCTGTGATACCGATTCAATACCTTTGGAACATGATAGTACACAGGAACAAATCAAGAGGGACTTTAAAAAAAAGTTTGAAAAGATGCAAAAGTTCAAAGTATAAGTCTGTGTAGTCTAAGCAATATAAAAAGGGAAGATGATAGAAAACTGGCAACTCCTAAGGTGACACAAAGAAAGTAGACTTAGAGGCTGCTAGACCACAATAGACAATTAGACCTGATTGGTGATCTCAAGATCAAACTAAGTTGTTCAACTGACTGTGGGCTTCCATCTTATCACTGGTTAACACAATCAAATATATTCCAATAAGGGGTAATGAGCATTTAAATGCCACAAATGTGTGCGGATGACCATAATTAGAGCAAAGCAAGAAAAAACGAAAGACAAATGCAATAAAGCTAATGACTTATGTTGTTGGTGCATATTGTGTAAAATAAAATAAGCTGCTCTAACAAGGAGATAGGTTGTGTGCCTCTCTGTTGTGCGATGGCACTGACCTGAGGATAAGCATAACCTAGATATTCTAGAATTCATTGGTGATTGCCGCCTCTTTGCTGTGCGATGGCACTGACCTGAGGACAGGATTCTCTTTGAAAGCTCTAAGAATAGTCTCTTCTTGTAATAATACCCGTATACCGCTCAAAAACTTCTGAGGAATGTTGATTACCATATAAGTGTGGGATCCACAAATGTTAGCTGAAATAATTAAACCTAAATCAGTTACCAGTCTGCGTCAAAAGTCTGTGTATGGATTTAAGTGGACAAACATACTGACAATCTTAGTGGCTACATTCTCAAGAGTTCAAATCAATGTGAAAATCTAAGAGTTTAAGGATGATTTCCTTAAGTTGCTAACGACTCTGGATGAACACCGAGAATTTAGGCATCAAAAAGTTTTAATAACAAGTCCCAAATAATTTGACCTATGTATGATCCAAAATTGAATTGGTCCAGATATGATCAATCTAAGTTGAAGTTGTCTACTCCCGAACAAATCCCGTAGATATCAATCTCTGGATTTATCTCTCACAAAAAACCAAAAATAAGTTTGTTTATGAAATTAGTTAAGGTTTTAAATTAGTTAGTTGTTTTAATTTTAATTGTAGGCGTGTGTCGGGCTACATCAGGAAAATCAGAAGGAATCAAATCACTAAAAGGGTCATGTCTGAGATGACCATATGTGCATTGAAAGTTTAAAATAGTCACGTTTGAGGTGACAAAGTGTTTTTAAAAGGGTCACGTCTGAGGTGACTAAAGTGTCTAAAAGGATCACGTCTGAGGTGATCAAAATGCTTTCAAGATAAAATGATCATGTCTGAGATGATCAAAGGCTCATAACGTTAATTTCAACTAATTTAAAAGGGCTTAAATGTAAATTGGTATAAATTGCAGAAAATTAACTAAGTGTGACCCATTCGCACGATTGGACCATGAGAATGGACCAACCATGCGAATGGCTTCCACTCGCACGAATGGCTCATCAGATAGCCCATTCGACCGATTGGAAGAGGGCGAAAGAGTCAGTCGACCGATTGAAACTCATTCGGTCAACTGAACATGCGAATGAAAGGCACGACTGAGCCAGTCGACCGACTGAATCTCAGTCGGTCAAGTGCATGCGACTGTTTGGGCTAATCGTACGATTGAGCCTGAGTCGCCCGAATGAACTGGGCAACTGAGGCCAATCGGCCGACTGAGCCCAGCTTCAGTATTTAAAGGGCTCTGTCGATCGCATTTCACTCATCACTCCCAAATCGCCCTTAAATCGCACTCCCTACTGTTACTCTGCCAAAAATTTATTAGCACTAGTTTATCATTGTTTTTGATTCAACGTTCGCCATTCATTATACAGGTAGATTGAAGTCTTGTTTCATTGAAATCAGAAGGATTGAACGATAATGTGGTGAAATTCGAATGAAAACAAGAAACAGACAGAACGCGACCTAATAACCTACTTCAACTATGCAAAATGTTAAAATTAAGGTTAATAGGTTATTAGTAACAAGAATGCGAGTATATTGACCGGTAATCCATGTTAAATCATTGTATTGATCAAGACTCGAACCACAGGCGACTGAACAACTGAGACAGGCGACTGGTCGTCCGGATGAACTTCAATCGCGCGATTGAATCTGGCGACTGGGTCATTCGGCCGAATGAACCATACGATTGATCTCAGTCGGCCGACTGAACCATTCGTAGACTCAGTCAGCAGACTGAACCCAATCACTTTTCAGATTGACCGGAATGAGTCCAGTCGCATGAAAGAACAGACGACTGACTTCAGTCGCATGATTCATTCGCACGAATGAATCAGAATGACTTTCAACTTTACACTTAGAACAAAATTTTTCATGTCTTATGTACTAATGGTTCTATGTCTTGTGTGTTTCAGTTTAATGGCAGAAAGGTGGTCCATAAATCCAAAGCACAACATCTGTGCTCATTTGGATCACACCACCAGGAACGGGGCCGAGTTTACTGACATTATAGCCTTTCTGAGACGGTCCCGGATTCATAAGCCTATCTCCACGCCTTGCACGCCATATAGATCACTCCATCAGGAATTCTGGGAGAATGCCTCGGTGGACCGCTCTCGTGAGCCGTACTGTATTAGGAGCTCTATATTGGGCCATGATATTGAGATCTCTGCTGCCGACATTCAGAGGATCCTAGAGTTTGGGGATGACACTGATCATCCTACTAAACTACATCCGTTGACAGTGAGAGGATGCTTCCTGAGGATAAAGTACGCTGGGGATATCAACTCAGGTTTGCTCAACAAGAGCAACCTGAGCCCCCAGTACAAGTACTTAGCACACGTGATCCTCAAGTGTGTTGCATCGAGGAGGGGTGGGTTTGACGACCTCTCAGACCAGATTCAAAATGCCTACGTGGCACTGGTTTTGAACCACCCCTTCAGTTTTTCTAGCATGATATTCTCCTACTTAGGGAGAACTTGGAGGTCAAGGGTAAAGAGGGGTTTTGTATGTACCCCAGATTCTTACAGCTCGTCTTCAACGAGAAGCTGCCACAGTTGCCCAAAGAGAGTCATGACGCAGTGGCCTTAGAGATTATGGATGATACTACTCTGGCAGGATGAGAGTTTACAGGGGAAAGCAGGTAAAGCCCCAAGTGAAGAGACTGATTGGCCACCTGGCCAACGAGAGGTATGTGGCGCCTGGCAGACGCAAATGGCGTCATGATGACAGCGACTCCGATGATGAGAGGTTGCTCCTACCAGATATGGATTCTGATGATGATGACAGCGGCAACGCCGGGATGATATGCCTGCTACACAAAGAGGCACTGAGTCAGATGTTATTCCCCCGGGTCTGACACTGCCGGAGAGGTTGCTGAGACGGCCGGTTTCCATCAGGGGTTCATTGTTGGTGATCAGGAAGAGGAGGAGTCGGATGAGGAGCCCCTCACTAGGACTGTGGGAAGCAAAGTTGTTCCCACAGAACACGGGCTTAGGGTGGTTGGTGAACACCCTCAGGACTCCACTGAGAGAGAGACTGACCCAAGCTATGCTCCGGGTTCAGTGGGCAGAGCTGCAGGGGGAGCATCCACTTCCACCGGGACTAGGAGGAAGAGGATGGCTCAACCCCACGGACTGAAGAAGAAGAAGCGTCGCCTGACTTCTTTACCAGTACTACACTACTTCCACCACCACAGCCACTACTCCATGACCACCACCATACCACAGCCACCACTACCACCTCCACTGACATACCACCCATCACCACAGCCACCACATCCACTACTACTGCTACACAGCCACCACATCCCTACTGCTACCACAACCACCTACTACCACCCACCACCACCACCTTACCTACCACCACTGTATCCTTCCCATCCACCACCATACCATTCACACCTACATCACCAGCACCTGCTTACCGACCCATATTCACCACTGCTACTACCACCACCACCTCACATCATGCCGGACCTTCAGCCCAGCCATCACATGTATATAGATCTACTCTACCTCACATCGGGGTAGAGGAGCAGCTGTCGGCGCTTAACCGTATGGTGATGCGCCTGCTAGCTGCAGATGAAGAGAAAGCGGCGCAGATTCGCCAGTTGACCGATCTGACTGCTGCCCAGTCTCAGCAGATGGCAGAGCAGGCTCAGGTGATACATCAGCAGACCAGCTAATCGATGCTAGGAGAGTCGAGATGTCCCAACTCCAGGACCAGCAGGCCCAATCAGCCAAACGTATAGAGGAGTTGGAGACGACCAACAAGACGATTATGCTGAGGTTAAGGGGTCAAAGGATGAGCTTTGAAGATAAAGGAGGGTGATGGGGATGATGGAGATGGTCATGATGAAATGATGATGACGATGAGGAAGATGATGAGGATGAAAAAGAGACAGAGGAAGAAAGGACAGAAGGTAGAGATGATGATGACGAAGCAGAAGGAGGGGATGCGGCTGCATCGGCCTCTGCTTCTGGTCAAGAGCGAAGATCGAAGAATCGACAGGATCAGCCATCTACCACTTCTGCTCCTCCGAGCGACGAGCCCAGGATTCAAGACAAAAGTACAATTAGATGTCTTATGTATTTATTTATTTTGTGATTGAATCGGAATGAAAAACAAGTGTGTTGAATGTTTATATATTAAGTTGATTAATTCTGGTTGATTACTTACTAATGGTTTGTGTGTGTTGAATGTTATATATTAAGTTGATATAATTCTGTTTGATCACTTACTAATGGTTTATGTGTTGAATGTTTAAATCAAACAGATCCAAACTTTCAAAGGGATGAGTTTGACATTGCTCCCCTTCAACAGGTCAAGACTCAACTAACCATGACTCTTGATCTGCAAGGGATTATAAGAAGGTCTGTGAGTTATACCCCTGAAGAAGGGGAAATAATTCATGACCTATCTAACGAGCAACTGGCAGAGATGTTCAGACTCAATCCTGATGAAATTGTCAAGGATGCTCCAACAGTTGATTCAACCAGTGATGAAGAACTAAATGACGTTGATGAAGTTGAGGTTGAAGATATTACTACAGAAGAGTACCCTCAGTACGCTGACAACGAGGGTAATGTGGTCCCCAATCTGCGTGAGTCCCTAGTCAGTGATATGTTTGAGGTACTAGACAAGATGGAGCAGGAAACAGGAAAGACCGAAGGAACAGCCCAAGCCTCAAATGATGACGTAGACACTCGAAAGGCTGAGTGGGCTGCCAGTTTTGAAGAAGTTAGAGCCCAGCATGCTGCACCAAAGAAAGATGCCTACACCAAGCTCTACAGAGTCAAGAAACACCATAAGGTGTCAGGCAGGATTATTGCATGGGCTTATTTTGATGACCTTAACGTGTATGCAGTTAAGAGGGAACAGGGCATAGAGTACTTCAGATTTCCACATGATCTGAAGACTCTACCTGGTTTTGAGCTTAACCAGCTGGCTAAGCTAAAGCTGCTGTATGCTGACCCACGAAAAATGTCAGGCTGGTTCGAGGCTGCCCTGAAGAAGGAGTACCACACCAGATGGGTTAAGTTCAGACCACAACAGCCTACGAGGTATATAAGAAGGTCTGAGGTTGATGCCAGTACTGGCAAGCCCAAGATTGTGTTGAAGTGGAGTCCTCCGTGCACTATGTTGATAATCCCTCTCAGGGAAATGCCACAGGACTTCACTTCACACTTTAAATGGTGGTACTATGATTGGAGAACTACTGAAGCTGTCATAGTTCTGAATAAAGAGGGCCAAATGGATACTATCAGGGTATTCGACCCGATGTGGCTAACCAACTTGTCTGCTAATGATGTCTATACATTATACAAGTGGCCACTATTCTATGACACACAAGACATTGTACAAGCCCTCCAGTTCCAAAACGTTATATGACTTTGTTTTGCGTTTGAGATTCACGCAGGAGTCACTAAGGAGGAGAAGTACAAGAAGTATAAGGAGGTTATGCAGAAGACAATAAATTAGATAGATCTAGGTCCAAGGGGGAGTTTGTTGATGCATGTATGTCCCTAGATCATGATTTGAAATGTAATGAATCTTGTCTGTCTGAGTATGATGTAATTTGTATTGATTAATGAAATGACATAAATTGTTTGTTACTTGTGATGTTTAATACTTCATTAATGAGTCGTGATTGAATTGATTGGGTTTATGATTGTTTGAATGGTTGCACATTATTTTATATTAATTAAAACATTCAAACTTAACTTAATGAAGTTCTCATGCGAATGGCTCATGCGAATGAACCATACGCATGAATAACTTCACACGATTGACTCAGTCGCACGACAGAACCAGGAGACTGGATCAGTCGTACGATTGTAACATAAGATTGGCTCAGTCGCACGACTGAACACTCAGTCGTACGAATGAATCAACCGCATGGTTCAATCGCACGACTGAACCAGACTAATGGTTCAGTCGCACGATTGAATAATGCCAACCTATAAATACAACTCAATTCGTGAAAAAAAAGACTCTCAATCAATTACGATTCCAGACGTACCCTAGCCGTCCAGAAACCTCTCAATTCGTTCTCCAAGTTCATAGAACACATTAGATCGATTCCCAATCGATTTCTAATGTTAGTTTCAATTCTTGATTGATTCTTCGTGTGTTCTCACTGATTTGATTGCCAATCAAATAGGATTCCGCACTATTTGATCTGGTTTACACGTTAATCTCTAGGTATTTCGGTCAAATACCAGGTCCTGACACCTGCTCATCTATCACCGAGCCTGCTCCGAGATCTGCTGAGACTGCGCTGTAGTAAGATCTGTCAGATGATGGATCTGCGCCGTCTTCTCCTCATCAGTAGTAATAAACGCATCACCATCCGTTCAGCGCAGAAAGCTGTACCTCTACCCCAAATGGAGGTAGAGGAGATCCATATATATATGCGGGATGGGATGAGGGTCCTGCTTGGTGGCTAGTGGTGGTGGTGGTGGCTGTGGTGAAGATGGGGTTGGGTCTGTGAGTAGTGGAGGTGATGTAGGATGTGAAAGATATGGTGGTGGTTGGCATATGTACAGTGGGGAGGGTGTGGTGGTGGTAGTGGTAGTTGTGGTGGCTGTGGTGGTGGATGGTGTGGCTGTAGAAGTGGTAGTAGTAGTGGTAGATGTAGTGGCTGTGGTGGTAACGAAGGTGAGTCTTCTCTTCTTCTCTTCTGGCCATGGGGCTGGCCATCTTTTTCTTCCTCGATCCAGTCGAGGTGGATGCTCCCCCTAGAACACGACTAGCTCACTCAGGGGCACAGCTAGGATCTGCAGTAATCTCTCCCGAATCCCTGGGGCGTTCACCAACCGCCCGGAGTCCATACTCTGTGGGAACAACCTTGCTTCCCACAGTCCTCGTCAAGGGCTCCTCATCCGACTCTTCTTCCTCCTCACCAGGTATGAAGTCCTGTGGAAACCCGCTGACTCAGCTATGTCGCCTATTGGGGCAGATACTGGAGGTATAACATCTGAAATTGTGCCCCTCGTGGAATAGGCATATCATTCTCAGCATCCCCACTGTCATCATTGTCTGAATCATGCTCTGGGAGCAATAGCCTCTCATCGTCTGAATCGCTGTCATCATGACGCCACTTGCATCTACCTGGCGCCACATATCTCTCATTGGCCAGATGGCCGATCAACCTCTTTACCTGGGGCTTAACCTGCTTACCCCGGTAAACTCTCATACGACCCAGAGTCGTATCATCCATGATCTCTAATGTCACCGCATCGTGGCGCTCCTTTGGTAGGGATGGCAACTTCTCATTGAAGATCAGCTACAAGAATCTGGGGTACATACAAAAACCCTCCTTCCCTTTGGCCTCCAGATTCTCCGCCAGATATGAGAAGATCATGCTCGAGAAGCTGAAGGGGTGGTTCAGCACCAGTGCCACATAGGCATTCTGAATCTGGTCTGACAGGTCATCAAACCCACCCCTTCGAGAAGCAATACACTTCAGGATCACATGCACCAAGTACTTATACTGGGGACACAGGTTGCTCTTGTTGAGCACACCTGAGTTGATGTCCCCAGCGTACTTAATCCTGAGAAAGCAACCTCTGACTGTAAACGGATGTAGTCTGGTGGGGTGATCAGTATCGTCCCCAAAATCAAGTACTCTCTGGATGTCAGCTGTTGTAATCTCAATATCATGACCATGAATGGAGCTCTGTATGTTGTAAGGCTCACGTGAACGATCTATGGAGGCATTTTCCTAGAAAGCCTGATGTAACGACCTGTATGGAGTACACGGTGTGGATATGGCTTTATGTATCCGAGAACGTCGAAGGAACGCAATGATCTCTGTAAACTCGGCCCCATTCCGAGTCATATGGTCCAAATGAGCACATATATTGTGCTTTGGATTGATGGACCATCTATCAACCCTGACCTGAAACACAAGACACAGAACCATTAGAAAGTCATACATTCAAAATTCAGTTCAAGGTGTATAGTTTAAATTCAATCTGATTCATTCGTGTGAATGAATCATGCGACTGAAGTCAGTCGGTTGTCATTTCATGCGACTGAGCTCATTCGGGTGAATGAGACATGCGACTTAGCTCAATGTGTTGGCTGAGTCTGCGATTGGTTCAGTCAGCCGGCTGAGTTCATTCGCATGGTGCATTCGGCCGATTGACCCAATCGCAAGATTCAATCGTGCGATTGGAGTTCATCCGTCGACCAGTCGCTTGTCCCACTGTTCAGTCGGCTGTGGTTTGAATCTTGACCAAATCAAGTAATTTAACATGGTTTAATGGTCCATTAGACTCGCCATCTTGTCACTAATAACCTATTAAACTTATTTTAACATTTTGCTTAGTTTATGTTGGTTATTAGGTCACTTACAGTCCAGTTCTTGTTTCACTCGAATATCACAAATTTGGGTTCAATGTCTTCTGATTTAGGTAAGATTTCACTGCAATATACTTGAATAACCGTCAACCCAAGTCAGAAGATCAATAAAGATGTAAAAACAAGGTCTAGAGGAATTTCGGCAGAGTAACGATACTTGGTGCGATTTAGGAGCGATTGAGGGTGATGAGTGGAATGCGATCGACTATGGCCCTTTAAATACTGAAGCTGAGTTCAATCGGCCGACTGGCCTCATTCGCTCAGTTCATTCGGGCGACTAAGGCTCAGTCGTGCGATTGGCCCAGTCAGTCGCATTTAGTTGGCCGACTGAGTCTCAGTCGATCGACTGACTCATTCGTGCCCTTTCATTCGCACCTTCAGTTAACCGACTGAGTCTCAGTCGGTCGACTGACTCATTCGCACCCTTTCATTCGGTCGAATGGATCATTCTGATAAGCCATTCGGGTGAATGACGCAATCTCATGTCCAGTCGTGCGAATGGGATCCATTCGCATGGTTGGTCCATACTTATGATCCAGTCGTGCGAATGGGTTACACTTATGACATTTAGCACTTAAACCCTTTTTACCTGTTGAAATTAACATTATGAGCATTTGATCATCTCAGACATGATCATTTTAACTTTTAACTTGAAAACTTTTTGATCACCTCAGACGTGATCCTTTTAAACAATTTAGTCACCTCAGACGTGACCCTTTTAATCTTTGAAAACACATGTGGCCATCTCAGACATGACCCTTTTAGGTGAGTTAATCCCATACTGATTTTCATGATATAGTCCGACGAACAAACAAACTAAAGTGACTAACTAACTAGAAACTTAACTAAATACAAAAATAAAACTTGTTTTTGACTTTTTGTGAGAGATAAATCCTAAGATAGACATCTACTGGATTTGGTTCCAGAATAGGCAGCTTCAATTTAGTTTGACCACACCTGGACCAATTCTATTTTGGAATCATTCAGGCAAGTGAAATCATTTGGGACTTGTTATCAAAACCTTTTGATGCTTAATTCTTGGTTTTCATCAAGAGTCGTTAGCAAATTTAGGAAATCACACTGGTACTATTAGATTCCCACATTGATTTGAACTTTCAAGAATTCCAGCCACAATGATTGTCAGTATATTTGTCCTCTTAAATCCATACATAGACTTTAGACACAAACTGGTGATAGTTTTAGGTTTAATTATTTCAATTAACATTTTTGGATCCCACACTTATATGGTAAACAACATTCCTCAGGAGCTTTTGAGCGGTCTACGGGTATTTTTACTAGAAGAGACTATTATTAGAGCTTTCAAAGAGAAGCCAATCCTCAGGTCAGTGCCATCGCACAGCAGAGAGGCGGCAAACAACAATGAATTCTAGAATATCTAGGTTATGCTTATCCTTAGGTCAGTGCCATCGCACAACAGAGAGGCACACAACCTATCTTCTCGTTAGAGTAGCTAAATTTTCTTTTGCACAGAATGCACCAACAACATATGTCATTAGCTTGATAGCATTTGTCTTACATTTTTTTCGTGCTTTGCTCTATTTATGGTCATCCGCACACATTGTGGCGTTTACATGCTCATTACCCGTTATTGGAATATTGTTGATTGTGTTAACCAGTGATAAGATGGCAGCCCACAGTCAGTTGAACAACTTAGTTTGATCTTAAGATCACCAGTCAGGTCTAATCATCTATTGTGTTGAATCTACCGACATATCATTTGTGGTCTAGCAACCTCTAGGTCTACTTTCTTTGTGTTACCTTAGTAGTTACCAGTTTTTCTGTCATCTTCCCTTTTCTATTGCTTAGACTACACAGACTTATACTTTGAATTTTGCATCTTTTCTAAATTAAAATTTTAAAGTCCCTTTTGATTTGTTCCTGTGTACTATCATTTTCCAAAGGTTTAAATCGGTATCACAGATACGATCTACCTTATATCAGCTATCCACTCCTTCTCCCTCGTTTTTTAATATTACTAGTTGACCTACTCTCCCCCTAAAATTCTAAAATCATACCGGATTTATTATTTTAGGATTTTAACAGACAGCTAAATAACATGAATTTAATTTAAACAAAATAAAATAAATAAGGAAAAATAAAAAAAATATAACTACAATGCATCGGACTACACATGATCATCATTAGGAATACATCACTTTTCTTTTTAACGCCGTTGACCTCTAACAGATATAGAAAATGTGGTTTATCAAAGGCTTTTGTATAGTGGTCAGCGCGTTGAAAGTCAATATTAATTTTACCACATCGATTAAGTTCTTTTCAAAACAGTCTCTTATGAAATGGTATTTAATACTGATGTGTTTGGTCTTTGGATGTTGTACCGGATTTTAGTTACTGCAATTGCAGCAGAGTTATCAACAAAGATAGGAGTAGAAGAAAATTTTAAACCGTAATCCCGCATTTGCTGTTGAATCCAAATGATTTGTGAACAGCAACTTGCAGCAGCAACGTATTTGGCTTCACAGGTTGACAATGCAACCGAGGTCTGCTTCTTACACTGCCAGGTAACTAATCTCCTCCCAAAGAATTGACACCCTCTGATGTAGACTTGTAGTTCATCTTGCAGCCCCCGTAATCCGAGTCACTATACGCCGTGAGCTCAAAGTCATCATCATGAGGATACCACAACCCAAGTGTGGGTGTACCCTTCAGATAACGAAATATCCTTTTGACCCCGATCAGATGGTTAACCTTAGGCTTAGCCTGATATCTAGAACATAAACATGTAGCATACATGATATCAGGTCTTGAGGCAGTGAGATACATGAGGGATCCAATCATTCCTCGGTAAATTGTGGCATCTACCAGATCTCCATGTCAAACCGACGAGAATGTCTCCCACATACTGGTTTGATGTAGAAAGATCCCATTTGGTGTCTGATCCACCTATAACCCGAGAAAGAATTTCATCTCCCCCATAGCACTCATCTCAAACTCTTTCTTCAAAACTACTTCAAACTCTTTGCATAATTCTTCGTTCTTTGAACCGAAGATTATGTCATCGACATAGATTTGTACTAGCAGTAGGTCACCATCTTTTTCTTTGATGAACAGTGTGCAGTCAATGACTCCCCTGCGAAAGCCGTGTTTCACAAGATGAGTTGAGAGTTTCTCATACCAGGCCCTTGGAGCTTGATGAAGCCCGTATAAGGCCTTGTCGAGATTGTAAACTCTGTACCGATGATAAGGATCTTCAAATCTCTCGAGTTGACTGACCACACTGTCTCTCGAATTTCCCCATGAAGGAATGCACTCTTCACATCTAATTGATAGACTTTAATCTTCATATACGATGCATAGGCAAGGAAGATACGGATGGCTTCCATCCTTGCCACGGGTGCAAACACTTCATTGTAGTCAATCCCCTCGACTTGGCGAAATCCCTGAACAACCAGTCGAGCCTTGTTCCTGATAATGACCCCTTGGTCATCCTTCTGCATTTCAAGACCCATTTGGTGCCAATGACCTTAGCACCTTTAGGTCTATCTACCAGAGTCCATACTCCTAACTTCTTGAACTGAAGAAGTTCTTCTTGCGTGGCACTCACCCATGCCTCATCGTTTAGTGCATCACTAACGTATTTGGCTCAAACTGCGAGACAAAACACCGATAAGCACCATCATGAATGTATCCCTTTTGTGAAGTCGGTTTTTCGCCGGATCGATAAACATCCGAGCATTTCTTGACGGAAGGATAAACACAGCACAAACCAAAAGTCAAACAATAACACGAACTATAATTGAATGGTTCATTGATAAAATCTAATGATTACAAGTTCGTTACAACATAAGAATCAAGACTCTGGAAAGGGGAAGATCGAGCATGATCTCCCTCTCATCCGGCAGCCCTAGGCTCCGGGCAGACTTCCTCTCAATCTCCACACTTCTACACATTGAAACTGGTATAATATAGGCCTCGGCCCATCTTAGATGCCACTGGGCCCATTCGTGCGATTGGACCATGCGTATGGTTCATTCGTGCGAGTGGACCATGCGTATAGTTCAATCGTACGACTGGATCATGCGTATGGTTCAATCGTACGACTGGACCATACTTATGGTTCAGTCTTACGAATGTCCCAATCGCATCTCTCAGTCGCACGGCTGGTCCATTAGCATGGCTCAGTCGTACGACTAAGTCTCATTCGCATATGCTCCTGCGAATGACCCAGTTTCATGTGTTTACAACATATCAGGTGTATAACATAAGCCTAGACTATTCGACAAGCGACGGACACACTATATATGACTATATATGCTCCAACACCTTTTCCATAACAGAGACATAATCAGGTGAGTACAGCTGATTTCGGGTTTGTACTCCTGATCTGACATCCCTAATGACATTGTCTAAGGGATGATAGACATTTAGACGTGATCCTGGAGTAGTAGGAACAGCTACCTCAGAGCCAAGATTATGAACATTTGGTTCTGCATCTGAGGTAGAAGGAGTTTGAGGTTCCGAAGTCGAAGGTGCATCACCGTTAGATGCTTGTGGACTTTCAGGAACTGGAACCTGTTCCTCCTGACTGTTCTGGTCATCTTCTTCAGCTTCATCTTCAGAGGAGGAGTCACTGTCGTCGACTACTCCTCCTGATTGAGTAGATGATTCTCCCTGTGAACTCGATGATGTTCAATCAAGAGATGGTGTATTCAAGATATCATACATCATTCGAGTAGCTAACTCATCATCAGAAGGAGATATAGGGATGTTGAAGGACTTAAAGAATCCATCATAGTCGAAAAAGTAGGCAGGTCCTTTGCCAGTAGGTGGTGTGGTATATCTCTGAACATCAACATTACACCACACTTCTACTAAACTCATTGAGTTGTTATAAACTCTCTTGTTCGGTATGTTGTATCCTAAGAAGATCCCTTCATCAGTCTTATCGCTAAATTTTCCTTCTTGAGTTTTCTTCAGAAGTGTGCACGGCGCGCCAAATGGTTCGAGATACTCCATATTCGGTTTACGTCGTTGTAGTAGCTCGTAACATGTCTTTCCGTGGCGCTTGACTATCAGAACTCGATTCATTGTATAACATGCATTAGCCACTGCCTCATTCCACAATTGGATAGGCAGTTTCGAGTTTTCCAGCATTGTCCGTGCTGTCTCTATCAAGCTTATGTTCTTTCTCTCAGCAACACCATTCATCTGAGCGTGTAGGAAGAAGTGAATTGATGCACAATTCCCTTTTCCTTGCAGTAAGCCTCCATCCAATGATTCTTGAATTCAGTCCCATTGTCTGAGCGTACTTGTCTCACCTTCAGCTTGTAGAGAGATTCCAGTGTGGTTACTAACTCCTTGAATGACTCAAATGTTTCTGATTTGGACTTCAGAAACATAACCCAAGAGAATCTTGTGTAGTCATCAGTAACCACAAAACAGTACAAGTCGCCTGCAATGCTCTTTGTACTGACTGGACCAAACAGATCCATGTGAAGAAGTTCAAGAGGAAGCTCAATAGAATGAACTTTCTTTTCCTTATGAGTCTTCTTCGTCTGTTTTCCTTTCTTGCATGCTACACAGAAACCAGGAAGTTGGAAAATTTTTACGTTAACACCTCGCACTAGATCCTTCTGAATCAAGTGATTCATCTTCCATTGATTTATGTGTCCCATTCTCCTGTGCCAGGAAATGGAGTCCTTCTCAGTAGCTTTTGATAGGAAGCACTGAACTTCATGATCCGTTGTAGAAGCCATTGAGAGATCCAAAACATAAAGGTCTTTATATCTTGAAGTTGTCATCAGAACTTGGTCCTCCGGAATCACATAGTCTTTCTTTAGGACGTAACATTTCTTGTTGTCAAATATGACTTTAAACCCTTTATCAGAGATTTGGGAAACAGAAAGTAAGTTGTTTTGAAGTTGTTGAACGTAGCTCACCTTATCAAACTTAACTTTCTGATTTCCAACTTCTCCTTGAGCTGTGATATAGCCTCCCTTGTTTCCAGCAAACAAAACATGCCCTCCTTTTATTTGCTTGACGTTTGATAAAAGAGCCCTGTTTCCTGTCATGTGCCTGGATGCTCCGCTGTCTACAATTTAAGTGTTGGTTTCAGCACTGTAGCGAACACCCTGTGGAGGTTCTGATGAGGTAGTCATCAGTGCAGCATCAGATGTCTCTGGTTCTGGTGATTCTTTCTTTGTTGTAGACGTTCCTTCTTCAGGCTTGTAGCTGACCTCTAATACAGTTTCTTCACTATGTGACATCGCTATCTCAACTGCTATATCTCTTTCACTTGCGGAATCATCATCTAAGTCATCCACGCTCGCAATATTGGATTCTCCCGGAGATACAAACCTAAAGCTCCAGTCCTGTCCTTCATCATCATGGGCGGTCAAAGCTTTTGGATCCTTGCCTGATGATGTAGAACTGCTAGCTTGCTTGTCTTGATGAGTGAAGGATGAGAATGGATTCCGTTTCCAGTCTTCTTTGGCTTCACACATTCTCTTTTGAAGTGCCCCTTTTCTCCACAGTTGAAGCAGGTCACATTGCTCTTGTCAAAACCAAAAGTAGTGTCCTTAGTAGCAACCAAGTTTTGTCTGGTCTTCTTCACGAACTTCTTTGCTCTCCGGACAGCACTTGCTAAGGCCCACACAATACCCATCCTTTCCAGTTCAGTCTCATCAACCTGCTCGTAGTCCTCATCTGCCAGATGGCAGTTTCCAATTTTCCAGCAATGAGTCCATCACAGGAATGCACCACTACTACCAAGAGATCCATGTGCTCTCGAGCTACTTCTACTGTCACGTTTCCAAGATTCTCAGTGTTCAGTATGGTAGCATTTGCTTCAGATCCGATATATTGAGTACTAGAAGACCCTGACATTTCTGATCCTGAAGGAGAGACTTGTGAAGGACCAGATGAGCTTGACACAAAAGAAATTTGAAGAGGTGCTCCAGACGTCTTAACTTGAGAAGTGGCATTATACAAAGCTGGATTCTGAGTGTACGAAGACTTCTGAGCTCGATACTTCATCCTTAGTGCTTCTTCTTGCAGCTTTAGTATGAAATCATTGATGTCCAACTTTGATAGCAATCTATTCTGTCTCAGATTTGACACAAAAGAAGCCCAACTTTATGGCAACCTGTCAGCAAAATTTGACACTTTATCCTCCATGGTAGTTGTGACACCATGTGTGTGCTGCTAAGTCATCAAATGGTAGAATCTATCAATGGCATCGTCTAAATTCTCTTTTCCCATCGATGAAAAGTTGTCAAATTCTTTCTTCAGTTCCTTAGCTTTAATTGCCTTCAACGAAGCATTCCCGTCATATCTTTTTTCCAGCTCATCCCATAACTTCTTAGCTTGTTTATTCTCTGAGAATTGGTGAAAAATGTCCTTAGGGATAGACTGTGTTAGCAATGCATATACTCTCTTTTCAACATTATATTTACTTTCTGTGCATCAGTCATTCTTCCTAGAGTAAGTTTCACCCTATCTGCTCCCACCGGCATACTATACCCAATCTCGATAGCTTCCCACAAATTTGGATCCACTCCATTGAGGTAGATCTCAAAACGTTGTTTCCAGTGGGGAAACTCATCTAACGTTAAGAGTTTTGGTGATTTATTATGATTCCCCACCTCACTCTCAAGCAACAGTAGGTTCTGGATCCTTGAGTCCTTGCCGACAGTAAACGCTGACATCTGATCTTCCATCTCGATTAACTTTTAAGTGTACTAAACAACCTGTCAAACTGGTGCGACTGGGTGATGCGAATGGGCTATCCGTGCGAATGAACTGTGCGATTGGTTCAATCGTGCGGCTGAACTAAGAGATTGGTTCAGTCGTGCGAATGAAGCTGATGCTATGAACACTGCGAATGGATGGTTCAGTTGTACGAATGGAGATGCGACTCAGTCCAATCGTGCGTCTGGTGTATGCGAATGAAGTCCAGTCGTGTGAATGGCTCACTCGTGCGACTGAAGCTGCAGTTTGGCGAAAATTTCTAGGTTAAACGTGTTATAGCCGTAAAAATTCAAAATTTCGCAACCCTAATCGCCTAAGGCCGTAGAAACCAAAACTTGATGAGCAGGGAACGTCCAAGACAACTTTTAACATAAAAGATTGCGTTTTTTAGTGTAAAAACACAAACTTTTTATCAATCTTGATTGAATCACATGTAATCAAGAACCAAGGCTCTGATACCACTTGTTAGGACCTGGTATATGAACGAAATACCGAATGATTAACGTGTAAACCAAACCAAATAGTGCGGAATCCTATTTGATTGGCGATACAATTAGTGAGAACGCACGTAGAACCAATAAAGTATTGAATCAAACGTTAAGAATCGATTAGGAATCGATCTACAACGTTCTATAAACTTGGAGTATCAACTTGGAGGCTTCTGGACGGCTAGGGTATGTCTGGAGTCGAAATAGAATGAATGCTCACGTTTTTCCACGAATTGGGTTGTATTTATAGGTTAGTATTGTTCATTCGTGCGACTGAACCATTACTATGGTTCAGTCGTGCGATTGAACCATGCGGTTGATTCATCCGCACGACTGAGTGTTCAGTCGTGCGACTGAGCCAATCTTATGTTACAATCATACGACTGATCCAGTCTCCTAGTTCAGTCGTGCGACTGAGTCATTCGTATGAAGTTATTCATGCGTATGGTCCATTCGCATGGGCCATTCGCATGAGAACTTCATTTTGTTAAGTTTGAATGTATTAATTAATATAACATTATGTGTAACAATTCAAACAACCACAAACCTAATTAACCAATTCAACATCGACTCATTAATGAAATATTAAACATTATAAATAACAAACAACCAGTATCATTTCATTAATCATTCCAAACATTACATCAGAATCAAACAACAAGATCTATTACATTCATATCATGATCTAGGGACATACATGTATCAACACTAATAAAAGTGAACCCACAAATGATCAGAAAGTTAAGGTGATATGATTTCTAATAACCATCTCTAGTTCATTAGCCATGAAATTATTATGAAGACCAGTTTCGTGAATAAAAGCTGATCATACATTTTTCAACTGTGTATGACAATCGTAGTTACAAACCACAAATTTATAACTTCCTGTTCAAATGTAGATGCTACCCATCAAAAGGTTTTTCAAGACCACCATAACATTAACATAACATATATCACACTATTAGTTCATCGCAAATTACATAAGTTTCATCCAATTAGGATGATAATAGTAGTTTAGCTCATAATGAGCTTGAACATAACAACAAATAACAATGAAGATAGATATGAAATCATCGATGAAATGGAACAATCACACTGGTGATCCATAATGGATGGTATTTGGCCATCCCGAGCTTCTTCCAAGTGTTGTATGCATCTCCTCAGCCTCCAAATAGTCTTGAAGACTTGATTCCCGAGAGAATTTTGAAGAGTAACTCTCCCACCAAATACTTGCCCAAAATGGTGAACTTAGGCTTCTATTAATAGGCTTTTTGAAGTGTTTAAGCACAACGGCATGCCTAAAAGGCATGGCCCCCTGCTAGTACAATGCTTACGGAAGTTGGTCGGCTCGTACGTGTAGGCTGTGTCGGGCACGACCTCGTGCTTGATGGGGAACAACCCCGTGTTGAAGGTAGGGCATGACCCCGTGCTTGATGGGCACATCCCCATGCTTGCGTTTAGGGGACAATACTTTTTGTCGTGCAAGATGTCCAAACACTGAGTTTTGTTAATTTAGCACGGGGGTGTGTTTTTGGCAATGCATGGGTGCATGCTTAATAAGGCATGACCCCATGCTTGGACTCCAAAGCTCGGATTACTTCAATTTCTTGTCAAATATACTTCTTTTATCCATCTTGCCCTTTTAAACGCCTGAAAACACAATTTAACATTTTTAAGTACATATTCATCATTTTAAGGGAGATATTAAGGAGTAATTGATGTGCTTTTGATAGCATTTTTATGTATAATTTGGAGCACATCATATGTTCATGTTTTAACAAGGACACAATTTTTTCTAATTCTTCAATTTTCTTTTAATAGTCAGATTCAGCCCTTTTAAAATCAGATTTTAAGATATTTAAAGACTTAATATCATATTTGATTTCCATATTGTAGTCCTGATATAACTTAACTTTAGCAATACAAGCTAGTGTATAGAGGTGTTCATATGCCTTGCTCTCATTAGTTCCAGCCATCAATGCTTGAGCAGGAATCACATACTGTACGATGAAGCTCTAGTCAATTTCTTGAGCCACAAGTTGACTTCCCGAAGCTTTACGTGTACTGGGATGTGTGGAGGCTTGAGCGGTTCCCAGATTGGATTTGCGAGCCTTGCATTTCCTGGAAAAGTGACCAGTTAGTTATAGTTGTAACATTTGGCCTTTGTCTTGTCAAACCCAATTTGTTGTTAGTTGAGTTTTGGGGAAACTACCTTCCAATTCTTTTGTAAAACTTCTTTGGTCTATAAGTTAATAGAGCCATCTATTGGACAATGTCCACATATTCCACATCATCTAGGCTGAAACATTCTAGATCATCAAAGCAATACTGAAAGTAACTAGAAAGTCCATTTCTATGACAAAAGCATAACTATCATGAAAAGAACTTGGCTAAGCTCTTGAGACCTTGGAGTCTCAAGCAATGTGGTTTGAATTCAAAACCCTAACTCCATTTAGAGTTATGATCTGTCTGTTTCCTAAAAATTCAGCCATGTGGTTTGAATACACAGTGGGGTTGACAGTTAGTGCCATGAAGAAGGTTCATTGGGTTAGAAAAGAGATGATTTCAGAGAAGTCAGCATCATTGGATGAATCCAGGAGTGTGACTTGGTTGTGGCTGAGAGTTTAAGGCCATTTTTTGTGAGAAAGTAACAAAAAAAACTTTTTTTGGATTAGGGTGAAGTAAGAACGAAGAAAGCTTTGGGTACTAAAAGTGGTAAAAAAGACTAAGGAATGGGTTGAAAATATTTAAATGGGTGAAAATGGCGAATGGATAATGTGAAGTGATGTTTGGGATATAAAGTGACAGGGGCGGTAAGATAAAATCCACTTAAAAATTCTGACATCATTAAGAAAACCTTTACCTTTTTACAAAGTGGGCTCCAAAATATTTAAGTTACAGTAAAGTCTTCTTTCGAGTATAAATCATTTTTGAATGTAATCTTCTTCTGAAGCCAATACTACTATGAAGGTAAATATTTTACATCTAAAGGTAAAAGAGGCTTTTTGAGGTTAAGAGTTTATAAGCTTCGGAAGTAGATTTGATATTTCGTCAAATGCTTCTTACGAGACTAAAACTCTTCCGAAAGAAAGATTTCCCTTGGAGGAATTTTACTTCAGAAGATATACATGATATCTTCCGAGGGTTAATTTCTTTTCGGAAGAATTTATACATTGTGAAATTTTGAAGAAAAACTTTTTGTAACCGGCTTAGATTTTATTGACAGAAACAAAATGTATTTTAAAAAGGTTTTAACTGAGATAAGTTAATTAGTGTTTATCATCCCAATAGTTGAAATCAAATACTTGAATCTCTGTTCATTAAATGTATTGGTGAACAAATTAGTATATTGTTTATTTGAATCAACTTTGATTAGTTTGATCAGATTTTTCTCATGAATATTTCTTATGAAATGACACCTGATGTCAATATGCTTTGTCTTTGAGTGCTTCACAAGATTTTCAGTAATTGAGATAGCACTATTGTTCTCAATATGGATAGGAGTACTTATAAAGTTGAATCAATAGTCTATCATCTCGTTTTGAATCCATAGCAACTGAGCATAGCAACTAGAAGCACCAATGTATTCAGCTTCAGCAGTAGATGTTGAAACAGAGGATTGCTTCTTGCTGCCATGAGATGATCCTTCCACCAAGAAATTGACATCCCCTAATGTTGATTTCTTGTTGATATTGCAGCCACCATATCAGTATCAGAGTAGCCATAAAGATTGCAATTGATATTTCTTGATCCAGAGACCTAGCTTGGGTGCTCCTTGAGGTATCTAAGAATTCTCTTGGTAGCAACTAGGTGAGACACCTTTGGAGCAGCCTGATATCTAGCACAGATTCAAGTTACGAGCTGACTCGGTCTACTTGCTGTGAGATACATCAACGAAACAATGATTGCCCTATACTGATGTTGATCAAATCTCTCATATCAAATCTCTCTAATACGTAAGAGACATAATAGATTGATTGATAAACAACTCGTCCTTCATTTGCTTCACCTGAATTCCAAAGAAAATTCCATTTTTCTTATGGAACTCATCTTAAATTTCCTCTTGATGATGCTTCAAATCCCTTTTTACATTGTCATTGTGAGGAACCAAATATGATGACAGGATCAGTGATCACAAGTTTGATGTATCAGAATATAAAGCAGCGGAATACAAACACGAATTAGACAAATTGTAGCAAGCCAACGATATTTGTGAGCATTAAGATCGCATACGTTATAGGGAGAATATGAATTTCTGATTTCTAGGAATGTTTATAGATGTAGAATATTTCTAATCGAATCAATCAATCATTCCATTCAATTGCTCATTTCGCTCTCTGATTACAATAGGTTGTCACTCCTATATAGAGTGCAACAGTCACTGCTGTTATCACGGAAAGTGACAACTGGCAGATCCAATACAGAAATAACTAAATCTTAACAAACTACTGAAATGTTCACAACTACTGAGAACATATCAGCAAGTTAAGTACAAAATATAAAACTACTGAAACTACAACGACTGAAGAACAAGCTCTTCAGTCGTTTTACAAAACTACTGAAACAAAAAAAATAACTACTGATATCACAACTACTGAAGAAGTACTCTTCAGCAGTTGTGACAAACTACTGAGGCTTCAGTACTTGATCTTCAGACTTTGACCTTCAGGTGTTTCATCAGCTGATGACTTCAGTAGATATCATCAGCTGATGTCTTCAGTCTTTGTCTTCAGACTTTGTACATCAGTTGTTGATCTTCAGCACTTGTGAACTCTTCAGCTGTTGTACTTCAGTACTTTGGTCTTTCAGCTTCAGCACTTGTGTTCTTCAGCTGTTGTACTTCAGCACTTTGGTTCTTCAGCTGTTAAGGTCTTCAGCACTTGATCTTCAGCTGTTGAAGTCTTCAGCACTTGTCAAACTACTGATGAGGCTTTCAGCAGTTTTGTGATACCGTGTGGGACTTAGAGATTTTCTGATCTTGGCTCATTGGTTCTTTTGGTCCAACAAACTCCCCCTGAACCAATGCAGCCAAAACCTCTAACTTATTTATACTCCCACTTATTGATGGCAAAAGGTTGGTCTTTTTCCTTCTTGATCAGTAGAGAAGATGACCCATGTAAGCTCCGGCCTGGGAAGAACCTCAAATATTGTTTGGCAGAGTATGAATGGGAACTCTGTTTTGGGGAACAGGACACAGAGTTGTTATCCCATTCATGAGATTCACTTCCCCATAATGAGTCTGTACGACTCTCTTGTGTAGGCCTCAAGGAAGGTGATTTGTTCCTCCATGGTTAGCTCTTCAGCACCTCCTTCAAACAATGATTCCGGCCATAATACTCAGACAGGTATTTGGCCTGTTTCCCATTCTTTAGCTCCACAGTTGTTATTATTCTGTAAGCAACTCATCCGGTGATTACCCTCTAGGAACAACTGGAGCTCATTTTTCCTGACTTCCTCAAGCCTCTTGTAAACTAACCCCTTTTTCACTATTTTGTTTTCCAGCATCTTCTGAGGTTAGATTAGCTTTGTAGGCCTTCTTGAAGTCTTCTAGGATTTCCCAGGGTGAAACTACAAAGACCAGAGAGATCACTTCATCTACGATCTTTTTCACCTGGCCAATGTATCTCCGAGGTATATTGTTCTTATGATTCTTTGAGAGACCCTGGGATCAGGCCAAATCCTCACTCTTTCCTTTTGATATTGAAAGGTATGCCTGAGAGTGTAAAGTCTGAGGGCTTGCTCCTTCATATTGATGATGAAGATGTGGCTGCATAAGCTTTGTCAACTCTCTTCAGCAATTCCTCATCATGCTGTTTATGAAGCTCTTCTTCTTCTAGCTTCACTTTAACCATTTGTCTCTGGACTTCAGGAGTAATTGCTGAGGAGTGACTTGTGGCCTTAGGCAACTGAATCACAGCTGAGAGCGGCAGCCTGTCTTCTTCATCTCTTCATCGTCTTCTAGCCTCAATATCCTTCTCTTCTTCTTCAAGGGTATATCATCGGCTATGGTTTTGAGGGTAAGGGAGTTGGTTTGGTGGGTTGTGTTTTGTTGGTTTTGGTGTGGGAATGTTGACAGGCTGTTCTAGCATCCTTGAGGTGAGTGTGGCTTTTGATTGCTTGGCTAGCTCAGTCCTGCTCCCAGCACCCGCTTCATTCAAAGCTTCAATGAACAAGCCCCTTAGATATACTTCAGATGACAGATCTTGGTGGTGATTGCCAAGATACTGTCCCTGGACCAAGCTTTGATTTCATCATTGATCTTCCAAGATATTTTGCAATAAATCTTATCATGATTTCAAGCCTTTCTCTTTCTAACACTTCATAACTTGCCCATCTGTTCTGGATTTCTTCAATCTCTAGTCGTCGATCTCAGAGTCAAGTTTATTGGTGTCATGGCCTGCCTAAACAGCTGATCAATGATGTTGTCCATTGATCTACTGTGTTCGGCATCAGCCTCTTTTATCAGTAGCTCCAAGGCTTTATCTTCAGCAATGTGCTCATCAGCACCTTTCTTTCGCTTGTAGGTGAGCATTGGTTGCTGTTCTTTCTCCTCCTTCTTTTCCTCGGATCTTTTCCTCTTCTTTTCTTTCACTGCAGTACTCTCCCCCTTTTTGGGTGCATTGGAGGAAGGGGTTGGTACCGCAGAAAGAGTCTTTTGGACAGCAGCATCAACCAAGGGCTGTAATGTTGAGGAAAGCCTCTCATCAAGGGCTTTGATCACTATATCAGTGATTATGGGGGTGATGAGAGGGAGGGAATTTTGGAGTATAGCACCTATTTGCTCAGGAGGGTTCTGTTCCTGAGAAGTAGGGCCTGAAGCAGAGGCAGGTGGTTGATTTTGGGGTGGCTCTGTGTTTGGGAAACCTTCAAGGGAAGGTGCCATCTGTGGGTGTATGAGGGTGGCAGATGGACTTGCATCCTGAGACATCTTGGCCAGCAGCTCTTTGAGTCTGCTAACCTCATCCTCTAGAATGGGTTTTGAGCAACTACATCATAGAAGAAGCTCAGGTCATCATCAGTTATACTGAATCACCTGACCTCCTGCTTAGAGCAGGATTTACATGCACTGGGTGTAGACCAGTTGGTGCATGTGCCCCTTGTGCTTGGTACTGGGGACTTCCAGCCTCAGGACAATGTCCATCATCAGCTGTTGCCTCTAGGGAGGTCTTAGCAATGTTACCAGCCTCACTCTGGTCATGTGCTGAGTCAGAGGAGGTGGCAGCCTCACTAGATATTCTAAGCTCCTTGTCTACACCAGGAGATAGAATTGGGAAACCCCTGTGCTGTGGTTCTCAGGTGCACTGTGTTCCTCCCCCCCTCATTGTAGAGGAATTCCCAGTAGTAAGTGGTTTCTGGGGAGGGGGTGAGGAGTGCAATTGAGTCAGCACTTGTGCAACTATTAAAGTTGGGCTGTGAGGGGCGGTTGTTTGGGGTAAGGGGTAGAAGCAGTGTGCACCTGGGGTGGATGGTGCTCTTCAATGGCAATCTCCTCAAGTGAGGAAGATCCCAGATAAGTAGGTGCCCCTTGGGTTGCTGCAGGCTCCTGTTGAGAGGAAGCCTGAGCGGCTGTGGCTGGAGGAGTCATTGTATCCACTAGGGGGTTTGGACTAGTGGATATAACCTGCGTTTGTGGTGCAGGAGCATCCTCAGGGGACTCAATTCCCTGAGTAGCCATTTTGGGTTTCTTTTTGGTGGGTTTGGTGGGGACTTGGATTTGGAGGTGGTGGCTGTGGGTTCCAGCTGCGTGGGTTTTCGCAGCTTGGCAGCCAGTTTGAGTGTCCGGTCAGAGTTGTGCCGGGAGTATACTTCCGCAGAACAGCCGTAGCAGGGACTCCCAAGCCAACAAGTCCCTCAGCATTAAGCTGGTCTATAATAATGGCCATTATGAACCGTGGATAGAGTATCCAACGGTTGGCAGTTAGTTTTTGAGCCATATCTTTGAGCTCTGAAAATATTAATTCTGAAAAGTTCAGTGGTTGTTGCTCAAGGATAGAATACATTACCTGCTGCCATTTGGTGGACATTTGATCCCAAGACGATGTCTTAGGGGCCAAACATACATTGACCATGTGAAAAATCAGGCGCTCAGCGTCATTAAAGTGTTTCTTCATGATGGTGGTGGCACTGAGATCACCTTGATATCCATGCTGAGCAAATGATAGATCTATGGTGCCCTTCGGATATCCAGCAGGAGAGGTAGCATCACTCAGTTGAAGAATTTTACGGATTGTTGCAGGAGTAATCACTACTTCTTTGTTGTTGACTACTGACCGGAGGGATCGTGTGTTGCTCTCCTCAGGTGTAACAGTAACGTTCATCCAAAATTGGTTCAAGGATTCGGCATGTAAAACGGGGTTCAGAAGGAATGCCTTGTTGTATGGGGACTGAACCATAAGATCGATAGCAGTATCGAACTTAGTCCAGATCGGCGATTTGTGAGGTAGGCAACACAGTTGTGTCGCGGTTTAATTTGCATAGACGCCATGGAAGTTTTGGAGAGGAACGTTAGGTTTGAAGAAGATGAAGCATGGAGAGCTCAGGTTAAGGGTATTTATAGGGTACGGGTGAGGAAACGACTGAAGGATGTGGTGTTAGTCATCAGTAGTTTTAAACGACCGTTGACATGGTATTATCCTTTCAGACGTTGAAACAGCTGAAGTCGCGGTGTTAGGCATCAGTAGTTTAGAAAACTACTGAAGACCGTGGTTTTGACTTCAGGTGATTGAAACAACTGAGGACATGGTGTTTGTCATCAGTAGTTATGAAACTACTGAAGACAGTGGTTTTGTCATCAGCTGTTGTAAACAACTGAAGACTTGGTATTAGTCATCAGTAGTTATAAAACTACTGAAGACGTGGTTTTGCTTCAGTTGTTTAAAATGAAACAGCAGTTGTACAAACGACTGAAGAGAAAGTTCTCTTCAGCTGTTTTCGTCAATTCTTAGCTTTTCAGCTGTTTCAAACTGTCCTCAACACATTCATCAGTCTTTATGGCTGATTTCAGTTGTTTCATAGGACATCAGTACTTATCTGTTTTTACTGATTGCAGTAGTTATGACTGCATCAGTAGTTGTAACTACGTCAGTAGTTTAGAGCAGATGAAGTACTTCAGTACTTGTGAGACATTAGCCTTCAGTAGTTATAAAACTACTGAGGTTAAAAGAGCTCATCAGTACTTATATGTGACAGGCACTCATGATCATCAGTATGAATTACTGAGATCATCAGTAGTTGTCACCTATTCTAGCTGCAGCATACCAAGCCTTAACACCAGGTTTTGGAAAGTTGAACTATCCAAAGGCTTAGTAAAAATGTCTGCAAGCTCATCAGCACTGGGCACAAACTTAGGATCAATCAGACCTTTTTCAAAACAATCCCTTATAAAATGATGTCTGATCTCTATATGTTTGGTCCTAGAGTGCTGGACTGGATTTTTGACAATGCAAAGAGCTGAAGCACTATCCATTAACAATGGAGTCTTAGTCTCTGTAATGCCATAATCCAAAAGTTGGTTTTGAAGCCAGAGTACCTGAGATGTACAGCTTGCAGCAGCAATGTACTCTGCTTCCGCAGTGGATGTAGCAACTGAGGTTGTTTCTTGCTCTGCCAAGAAATCAAGCAGTTGCCTAGGAATTGACATCCACCAGAAGTTGATTTCCTGGTCAACTTACACCCTGCATAGTCACTGTCAGAAAAAGCAACTAATTTACCAGAATGTCTGGTAGAATACCATAAACCTAGAGATGGAGTGCCTTGCAGATATCTAAAGATCCTCTTGACTGCAATCAGATGAGACTCTTTAGGTGCAGCCTGAAATCTAGCACAAACACATGTAGCAAACATAATATCTGGTCTAGAAGCTGTTAAATACATCAAGGACCCAATCATACATCTGTAAAGTGTTTCATCAACCACTTTACCTTTCTGATCTGAGTCCAGTTGTGTGGTGCTGCTCATGGGAGTAGAACAGGGCTTACAGTTTTGTAAATCAAACTTTTGCAAAAGATCTTTTGTATATTTGGATTGATGAATAAAAATTCCATCAGCCTTTTGTTTGATTTGCAACCCCAGAAAGAACTGTAATTCTCCCATGGCACTCATTTCAAACTTCTGTTGCATCAACTTTGTAAAGGCATCACACAACTTTGGATCAGAGGATGCAAAAATGATATCATCTACATAAATTTGAACAAGTAGATTATGCTGCCCAGCTTTCTTAATAAATAAAGTCTTGTCTATGGAGCCTCTAGTGAAATTGTTTTCCAGAAGAAAGTTTGATAATGTCTCATACCAGGCTCTGGGAGCTTGTTTTAACCCATAAAGAGCTTTATCAAGCTTATACACCCAATTAGGATGTTTATTGTCCTCAAAGCCTGGAGGTTGACATACATAAACCTCTTCTTTAACTTTTCCATACAAAAATGCACTTTTGACATCCATTTGAAAGACTTTAAGTTTTTGATAAGCAGCATAAGCTAAAAACAATCGAATTGCTTCCAGTCTGGCTACAGGGGCAAAGTTTCATCATAATCAATACCTTCTTCTTGTGCAAACCCCTGAACAACCAGTCTGGCCTTGTTCTTAACAATAAGCCCATTTTCATCAGTTTTGTTCCTAAACACCCATTTAGTGCCTATTGCACACTTACCTGGAGGTAGAGGAACCAGTTCCCACACTTGCTGTTTCTTGAACTGAAGAAGCTCAAGCTGCATGGCATCAACCCATCCATTGTCCTTTAAAGCAATGTGATAATTCTTTGGCTCTTGCTGACTGATGAAGAGAGCATAGAAGCAGAAATTTGACAATTGACTTCTTGTTGATACTCCAGCAGTGATATCACCAATGATTTGAGACATGGGGTGATTCTTCAGATCTTGATACACAATGAGATCTGTGCAAGTGTTTGTAGCCGGTTCAGCAGCAACAGATGGTGATGGTGAATCATTTCCTTGAAACCAATCAGTGGATGGTAATTCAAAGGAAGTTGAATTCGAAGAAATCTCATCAGCATTTGTTGTGGATGGTGCTACTGGCGCTACAGGAACATCAGGTCTAGTTGTCAGGCAGCTGATCACTAAACCTGAAGAGGTGAGTACTGCAATCATCATCATCATCAGCAGTACCACCAGGTGGTGAACTGTTGACAGGAGCAACAGCAGGAGTTTGATAAGGAACATATTGCAGTATGTCCAGATCAAATAACTCCACAGGACTTTGTGGAATCTTGTCCTTTGGAGATTCATTAAACTTAACATGTAGAGTTTCTTCAACCATCTTTGTTCTGCAGTTGAAGACTCTGTATGCCTTGCAAGTAGATGAATAACCAACAAAGTATCCTGCATCCACCTTAGGATCAAATTTGTGGAGTTGATCCTTTGTGTTGAGAATAAAACAGGGACACCCAAATGCTTTGAAAAATGAAATCAGAGGAGCCAAATGATGGAGAACTTCATATGGAGTCTTCATCAACCTCTGATTTACTAAAACTCTATTTTGCACATAACAAGCTGTGTTGACAGCTTCGGCCCAAAAGGTCAATGGCAAACCTGAGTCAGCCAGCATGGACCTTGCAGCTTCAATGAGAGTCCTGTTCTTTCTCTCCACTACTCCATTTTGTTCTGGAGTCCTTGGAATGCTGAACTGCCTTTTGATTCCCTTTGAGAGATAGAAGTCATCAAGTGTATGATTTCTGAACTCAGTTCCATTATCACTCCTAATACACTTGACTGGAAGGGAATACTGCTTCTCAATGTACAGCACAAAGTGGATAATCTTCTGAGCAGCCTCATCCTTTGAATGTAGAAAGAAAGTCCATACAAATCTGGAGTAATCATCCACAATTACCAGACAGTATTTCTTCTTTGCCATGCTCATTACTCTCACAGGACCAAATAGATCCATATGCAGTAATTGCAAGCAGGCAGTGGACTTGGACACTTCAATAGGAGGAAATGAGACCTTGTGCTGTTTTCCTTTTAAACAAGCAGTGCATTTCATCACAGTGGAACTCCTTTATTGGTAAGCCTCTGACTAAACTATGTCTAAGCTGATTCATGTTTTTGAGATTAACATGACCAAGCCTCCTGTGCCACAGTTTAGATTCTTGAAAAGAGGCTTTGGAAAATAGGCAAGGATTGCCTTTGAGATCTATCTTCTTAGAGAGATCTAAGGCATACACTCTTCCTGTCCTGTTGGCTTTCAGGAGAGTGTGATCATCCAACACCTTGTCAATCAAGGGCAAAACTTTGGATGACAGAATCCTACAGTTTTGACTTGTGAAAAGGGCAACATGGCCTTTATCACACATTTGACTGACACTCAAGAGGTTGTACTTGAGATTTTCCACATGATTAACATCATCAAATTTGATTTCTCCATTGGAGACAAAGCCCTTACCGATGATGTAACCCCTAGCATCATTGCCAAAAGAGACAAATCCCTTTTTTCCTTGAGAGTAGTCATGAAGAAGAGAGATGTTCCCAGTCATGTGCATAGATCCCCCACTGTCTACATACCAGATGCTACTTTGGCATGTTGAAGAACCCTGCAATATAAACAATCAGTTAGTTTTAGAGACCCAAACCTTTTTGGTTTTGGGCCTGGTCTCATCAATAGATGGTAAACTAGCATGTTTATTTGTAACAACAGCCTGAGAAGAAGAAGATGGTGCAGAAGAGGAGTCCTTTGGCTTAGACCTCCTTTTCTTTGGTTTCAACATAGGAGAATCTAGTTGGTTAACTCTACCCAACAGATGTTGTACCATCATCACCAGCTGTGTCTGATTTTGTGATAAAGCTTTCAGCTCATCAGACACATTGCTAGTGGAGTTAGATAAGGTCCTATGTTGCACCCTCTTCTTTTGAGCACCCTCAGCTGTCACCTGTTTAACTCCTTCCTTTTTGGATTGCTTTAAGGACTTAAGGGTTACAGGATTTGATGTTGCTGATACAAATGTGGTCTCAAACTCAGTTTTCATTTTTACCATTTTCTCATTAATTTCTTCTTTTTGTTTGAGTTTGGAACCTCTTTTGTACCAACAATCATCTGTAAGATGATTGAACAAACCACATACTTCACATGGTTTCTTCTTCATCTTAGGTTGATCATCAACTAAAGATGGTGAAGCAACAGAAGACTTGTTCTTCAATGCTTTGGAAGCATTGGTTGCTTTCTTGACAGCATCTTTAGTAGTCTTCAAACTCTTTCTACTGCCAGTTTTCTTCTCTTCAGTACTGACAGCAGTTGAAGTTTGAACTTCAGGAGTTGAATCCTGCTCTCCAGTCCTTTCAGGACCTTCAGGATTGACTCCTGAGTTGATCAACTTATTGATCATGTGAATGTCAGCATTTGGACCATCAACATCAGCTGATAGGTTCAAAGAGGACTTGATGCTGACTGCTACTTCTGATTGTGCTGTATCAGAAGGTAGATCACATGATTGATGGATTGGTTATCACTCTCACCATCAGATTCTACCTCTGCTCTTGGGGTAAAATCTGTAGGTGGAGCAGTGTGATTGTAACCAATTCCAAACTTCACATTTGAAGCAGATTGCTTACTAAGAAGCATTTCAAAACCTTTGCATGATTGTACCCATCTATCACACTCGACCTGGGTAACTGCAAGGGTTTCTTTGAGATCTTTGTACTTCTCTAGAAGTACATCTTCTCTAGCCTTATCATCAATTATTTTGCAATTCAGTTTATAAACCTCATCATTTTTATCTTTGAGCACAAACTCAAACTCAGCTTTGTTTTTGGAAATTATTTGTTCTAGCTCAATGTTCTTATTAATTAAAGCTACATTTGCTTCTCTAATGGAAGCAAATGCTGCTATGCATTGTTCAGAACATAATTTGGCTTTTGCCTCAGAGGATACCTGTGATACCTGAGGTGTAGAGGCATTGGAAGATGAAGTATCAGCAGACTCCAAAGCCATAAGAGCTAGATTCCCAAAGGGACTGTCACCACCATGTTGACCAGCACCTGAGAACAGTTGATCATGACCAGACAAGTCATCTGGTAAACTGCTCCAGTCAACAACTCCTGGGGTGAAGAAGCTGTGTTGTTGAGATGAAGGTTGTTGATGATAGGGAAGGCTGAGGTTCTGGTAATGCATGAGGTTGTGGTGTCATAGGAACTTGAACTTGATTTGACTGTGGCATGTAATAACAAGGGTACTGATATGGCATTTGACCCTGAGGAACAAAATATGCCGGAGATTGTTGTTGAGGATGATGACTAGATGTGACAGGATGTTGCCCTCTGTTTTGTTGACTATTGCCAGGAAAAGTCACAAAGGGTGCAGTAGAGTTTGATCCAGTTGATCTACACTCTCTTGCAAAGTGTCCAAGCCGTTGGCATTTGTGACACCTCAACTTGCTCTTGTCAAAACCAACTTTGGTTTTGCCAGAGAGTCCTGGGAATTTTCTTCCAGTTCTTTTAGAACTTCTGAGATCTGATATTTATCAAGGCCATTTGGCTCAAAATATCCATCTCTTCTAAGTCATCATCAGCAATCCCCTTGAGATCATCCATAATGAAACATAAATTGTCATTATTACATCCAGTGAACTGACCATCAACACTTACAAATGCAGAATTAGAAGTGCTCGAAGAGAAATTAATATGCTCATCATACTGGCATTCAGATGAAGCATATTCTGACTCATGACCCACCAAGGCAGTGTTGCCTTGTATAAAGTCTTCAGTGAGCTTTCCAGATGAAGACAGCTTTCTCTTCTGTTCTATCTCTCTCTCAAAAGTGAGCAATTTCCCATGGAGTTGGGTGGAGATAGTTTGTCCAAACTTGCACTGGAGCGTAGGACAATAGTATATGTGTCCCATCTCTCAGGCAGTGATCTCAGAAATCTGTTATTCATCTGAATATTGGTGTATTCAAGTTTGACCATTTTTAGTTCAGAGATCAAACAAGAAAACCGCTCATATTGTTGAGTCAGTGTCTCACCCTTTCTATGAGAGAATGTCTCATATTGTTGGGCAAGAATTTCTCTATTATTTGCCAAGACCTCATCTGTTCCTCCAAATTGTTCTTTCAAAGCAATCCAGAGGTCATGGGCAGTTTCATGATGCATTAGCCCAGAATAGATTTCATTGGGCAAAGCCATGGCCAGAATTCCATGGGCTTTTGCATCAATCTCAAGCAACTTTTTATCCTCATCTGAGTATTGCTCCCTCCTCTTCGGAACCATTTGATTGGTTTCCGGGTTATTCACCATAGGCTTGTGTGGACCATGTACCACTGATGTCCAACACCCTGCGCTGTTAACAGACAGGTGATGAAGCATACGTCTTTGCCATATGTTATACTCATTCCTAACCAGCATAGGAGGCTTGGTTGAGGAACCAGTATTGTGAGGATCATTGGAGGGAGTGGTCATTTTCAGTTCAAAAACAGTTTAGTTCAAGTTTTAAAAAAGTTTTAGACAAACCACAACAAACTCAATGAGAACCAAGAAAAGATCTCAGGATGAATGAGCAGAAATACAGAAAATTCAATCTCTATAACCGTTTCTTGCAAAAACAAAAGCTAATTCAATCAAACTTGGATCTTGAATAGCAGTTTCAATGATCAATTATTAGATCGATCAATGATTAACCTGCTCTGATACCATTTGACAGGATCAGTGATCACAAGTTTGATGTATCAGAATATAAAGCAGCGGAATACAAACACGAATTAGACAAATTGTAGCAAGCCAACGATATTTGTGAGCATTAAGATCGCATACAGTTATAGGGAGAGAATATGAATTTCTGATTTCTAGGAATGTTTATAGATGTAGAATATTTCTAATCGAATCAATCAATCATTCCATTCAATTGCTCATTTCGCTCTCTGATTACAATAGGTTGTCACTCCTTATATAGAGTGCAACAGTCACTGCTGTTATCACGGAAAGTGACAACTGGCAGATCCAATACAGAAATAACTAAATCTTAACAAACTACTGAAATGTTCACAACTACTGAGAACATATCAGCAAGTTAAGTACAAAATATAAAACTACTGAAACTACAACGACTGAGGAACAAGCTCTTCAGTCGTTTTACAAAACTACTGAAACAAAGAAAATAAAACTACTGATATCACAACTACTGAAGAAGTACTCTTCAGCAGTTGTGACAAACTACTGAGGCTTCAGTACTTGATCTTCAGACTTTGACCTTCAGGTGTTTCATCAGCTGATGACTTCAGTAGATATCATCAGCTGATGTCTTCAGTCTTTGTCTTCAGACTTTGTACATCAGTTGTTGATCTTCAGCACTTGTGAACTCTTCAGCTGTTGTACTTCAGTACTTTGGTCTTTCAGCTTCAGCACTTGTGTTCTTCAGCTGTTGTACTTCAGCACTTTGGTTCTTCAGCTGTTAAGGTCTTCAGCACTTGATCTTCAGCTGTTGAAGTCTTCAGCACTTGTCAAACTACTGATGAGGCTTTCAGCAGTTGTTGTGATACCGTGTGGGACTTAGAGATTTTCTGATCTTGGCTCATTGGTTCTTTTGGTCCAACATTGATGTCATCAACAAGACTTATAATAATACGAATAAAATTCCTTACGTACTTCCTTATGAATAAGGTCTTGTCAATTGCACTGCTGTGTACCTTTCAGGAGAAACTGAGACAAGTCCATCCACAGTGTGGTCTTGATGCCCCCATAGAGAGCTTTATATCAATTTGCACATATAGTTGGGTGTTGTGGGTCTTTAAATCTTGAAGGCCGGCACACGTAGACTTCCCTATCTATATTCCATATAGAAAGGCACATTTGACATCAAGTTGGTAGAAAGTAAAATTCTTGGATGCAGCATAAGCAGAAAGATCCTTATTGCCTCAAGTCTTGCAACTGGTGCAAAGACATTAGTATAATCAATTTCTTCCGCCCATATGGTGATGGAACTAGGCGAAAGCGAATCAAGGAAGTCAATGGCTCAGCCTTGAAGTGAAAATGGAAAAAGTCTTAGTCAAATGGCGTTGTTTGAACAGTTATTGATTTTAAAGGTCGCACAGATACGAAGATCGTAAGATGTGAGCGTTAGGATCTTCATCTGGAATCCATGGAACTGACAGAGTTTTCAACAAGTTGGATGACACTTGTTGGTCCATTAGATCGATTTGTAGTACAAATGAGATGTTGGATCGTTCAATATCAAATACAAATAATAGAAAACAAAGATGATGAAGATTGAGAACAACCATAAATGAATCAAAATAAGGCAATGATGATCAACATAATCAAGATAACAAAGCTCAATGATATATTTGTGAATAACTCTTACAATACTCACTTGCAACAAGGATAACGATTAGGGTTTTTGCAAGCTTAACCAACAATGAAAATGATCAAACCTATAGTTTCGCTCGACAGAAACAACACTTTCGTCGGGAGAACTAAACAGCTGACTGTGAGCTCACAGTTTCGTTGGACTACAAAACAAAATAAAACTAAATACATACAAAAGTAAACTAACGTTAGGCTATTACGAAGAAATATAACAGTCTAATCTAAGGTGAGTCCAACCTATACGTGATCTTCAATACTCCCCCTAGGTTGGAACTCACCGCCTTCAATCGCCTTGATTTGTCTCGTTAGCTCCAGTCTCCTCCACTACCTCTGATTTGTCCTCTACACAGCTTCTGCAGCAACCTCCTAGGAGCCTCAGCAAATGATTCACTCTGGTCTCCTCTAGCTTTATTAGCTCCTTTGGGATGAGCACTAGCTTGCTTATACTATCTAGCCAAATCCTGAACATCCATGTTTAGATCATCTTGAGCCCTCACTCTCTTTGCAAGCTTTTTCACTCCGCCCTCACATCTCTGATTTTGTTGGACACAGTCATAAATAGACCGGCTTCTTTTCTCATCTCATCACCTGCACCTGCTTTAATATGATTCTCGCAAAGAACAAGCAGGTCTTCATCACAAAAACTGAATAGCTCCATTGCATCAAACACTTTGAACTCACTGCCATTCTTTAGTTTGATTACCACCTCCCCTGTATTGTTGTCGTAAAACCACTTCTCAAAGTTCTATAATTGTTGGTGGAGGGGATCTACCAATCTGACCCTGTTGATGGTCTGTGGGAGTTTCACCCTTAGCATAATCTTTCCCTTTCATGTTTCCCAGTCCTTATTCTTCTTCGATCTTCTCCTCTCAGCTTTCATAAATCTGAATGACTCAAAGTTGTCATTCAAGCAATTCTTTATCTCCTTCTCCAGCAACAAGGCTCTTTCACTTAGATGAATGTTCAATAATGGCAGTACTGCCAGCCTCCTCATATCCCATTTGGGTAAAGTCTTGAAAGCCTTCCTCTTGTGCATGTAAGATATACCACCCCCTCTCCTCTTGATCATAAACATTTTGAGGCTAGGGTTATAACACCAACTGATAACCCTCTGGTCTGCCTCCTTTTTGCTCAACCCTTCCATGTTTTGGAACAGGGGAGTAAGATCTTCAGGCTCTTTCTCCTTGACAAACCATTCCTCTTTAGCCATTTCAAATACATTTCCAACTGTGTCTCCCTTTTTGGCAACATATACTAAGGGCCTCTCATCAACCTCAGAAAATTCTGGTTCTGAATCATAATCAACCAGTTGTTCATCATTTTCTTCTTCATCAATTAGCCCCTTCTCTTTCTCAGCATCCTTTTCAACAGATTTCACTCTCACTACCTCCTCACCAACCAAATCTTTAACTATGTTGAATCCCAGGTTAACAAACACAGCTTCAAGTATCTCCTCCACATTCTCCATATTTTCGTTCTCCTTCCCTACTCCAGAACCTCCCACTTCTTCAGTTGTTGCACCAGATGTGCCCTCTCTTGCGTTGGAGGATGTGCCCACATTTAAGAATGGGTATTTGGAAGTATCAATTAAATCATCTAACTCAGATTGAGTTAGTTGATTGGGCAGGTCGGCGGCAGCTTTTAAATCATATATCTCCTCAAACAACTTATTTGTCAACAAACTTTGGTCCACCAACATCTTTTTCATACCTTCAATCACCTTATCCTTTTGACTTTCTCTCATCTCTTGACTAGTAAGTTTTTTTTCATCATGCTTAGTTCATTAGCAAGTGAGGTGTTGAGGTTTCTAATCACATCCTCATCTAATCCAACTTTCTCCTCTCTCCTTGAGGTCTCAGTAACGGATTGATGTCTCTGTTTAGTACTTCTTTCAGTCTCTCCCACATCAGTCATCTTCTTTGATCTCATTTCTTTTTTAGCCCTCCCTCCTCAACCATTTCATGCACTTCCTCCTCAAAGTCATAATCCTTCTCCTCACATATCTTTTCCTCTTCTTAGCCTCATCTGCCCATTTCACTCTTGTCTCCTCTGCCTTTTTGTTTTTGGATTCATCAACTCTCCTGATATAATTCTACCTTTCTGGTGGGTACATATTCTCCCAGGGATATGCAATCTTTCTACTGAAATCATGACAGATGGCATAATAGTCTACAAAGATACGGGTGTTCATTTGCACCAGCCTTTTGACCTCCCCGTGTCTTGGTAGGTTAGGAATAAGATCATCTAAAATCATCTGTAAGAATCGAGGGTAGAGCAGACATTTATCCTTCTTCAAGGCCATCACATTCTCTGCCATACACGCAAAAATCAGTTTAGCAATGTTTGTCTTCTCTCCTATGCAACATAACATCATTGCTTTTGCCCAATCAATATTAAGCCCATCTAATCCACCTTTACGGTGATCTAAGCATATTATGAAGACATGAGCTTTGTATCTCCATTCCTTGGAGAGGAAGGACTTCTTGATATCCTTTCTTGTGCCAAAGGCTGGTCCCTCATAACCCATCAGCCTGAACGCCTCGAACACCTCCAAATCAATCAAAGTAACCTCCTCTCTAGTATTTTCGTCTAATCTTAGTACCCTCGAGACTATCTCTACTGTAATGATCACCTCATTCTTCATGACATTGGCTATAATCCTCTATGTGTTGCCTCCAGTATCATACTCAGCTATTCTCTAGAAATCTCTAATGTGAAGATCATAAATAGTAGTAGAATGAGATATGGCGTAGGCAATAGGAGATCTCTGCAACCAGCGAATGCAATCTCTAAAGCCAACTACTTTAGGGTGTGTATCGTCTAAGATGACAGTGATGTTGTTTCTCTCATCAAACTTTAGATTCGCCATTAAGTCTGAAAACCAAGTGAAATGCATTGGAATAGGGTATTCAATGATAATATTAAATAAGAATAAGAAAATGATAGAAATTACACAAAAATTAAATTAATTTCGCTGGCCGAAACTATTGCTTCGCAGATAGAATTTTAGTTTCGGCTAGCGAAAGTATAGTTTCGCCGGCAATTGTACATTAGTTTCGGCAAGGCAGTGAAGTATTCAACCGGATGAAAGTATAGTTTCGGCACATCAAAACTGAAGTTTAATCAACAAAACTGTTACGTTCACTCGGACAACATAACATCACAGTTTCACTGAAAAACCATAAACTTTTGTTTACTTTCGCTGGACTATCGGTACTTTCGTAGTAAGAAACGCCAAGGTACCGAAGAGTCTCAATCAAATAGATTCACAAAGTCGCAAATAAACATCGACTAGTTATAGTCTTGAGTTCGAAACTCACTAGCAAACAAGATACAAAGGTCAATCAACAAACAAAAGCACCAAAAATCAAAATCGCACACGGAGGCCACTGAAATGCCCTAAGACGTCTAAACCCTCGATCATGCAAAAATGAGAAAGTAATTTCGCAAAATAAGTTATATAGCAAATAGTTTTGCAGTGAGCTAAACTGAAGATTTGCCAGGCGAAGCTATGGTTTCGCCAACAAATAGTTTTGCAGTGAGCTAAACTAGAGATTCGGCCGGGCGAAGCTACGGTTCGGCCGGGCGAAGCAACGGTTCGGCCGGGCGAAGCAACGGTTCGGCCGGCGAAGCTACGGTTCGGCCGGGCAAAGCGACAATTTCGCCGGGCGAAACTCTGGTTGACATTGACTTCGCACATTGCGAAAGAACCGGTCGAAACTACAATTTCGCCCTACGAAAATGAAATAAAATAGAATAAAAAGAAGAAAAATAATAAAGAAATAAAGAAATAGAAAATAAAATGAAATAAATAACGAAAAAATAAAATAAAATAAAATAAAAAACAAAATTAAAAGGAATATAGTCCCACAAAACTTCACCATAGTTCATGATTAATAATTTTATAACAAACTTTATACAAAATAACTGGATATAAACAAGAAGCTGAAAAGATCTTCTGGAGGGTCAAAGTTTGACGGGATAGTTGATATGCTTGTCCTTTTAAGTCTATACCTTCTTCATTTCAATAGATGTATCGCAACAATTGTTATTATGTTTTAGGTTTTATTCAAAGAAAACATTGAATGACCCAATCCCCACAGACATTTGGCAAAGAACCTTATCCTCTCGTCATGATGTATTAAACAAATGACACACTTTGCTTGAATCTTCCTCTCAGAAGCAACAAAGGTCTTATATCAAAAGAACCAATGCCCTTATAGACAACAAATGATGTGAGGTCCAGGTCTATACTTACGTATAATAGAGGAGATGATCAAATGAGTTTTCCAGCTGATAACTTCAGGTCTATACTTACATATAATAGAGAAGATTATCATATTATGCCGATGAGAGCTCAAGGTCAGTACTATCATACAACAGAGGAGATCATCACTCTAGGTCAATATTCACACATAGCAGAGGAGATAAGCACAAGATAGAATACAATAGGAAACCTTATATGCAAAGATGAAAAGGCATAGGCAGTTTGAGATAGAAGGAATGATTAGCGCCAAAGATACTTTAGATAAGAATAACTCAAAATAGTGGCATCACATTCTCAATCCTTTTTGAACAAGGACTTTAACCTCCTTTACATCATCCAGGCGTTTCATTTTATTCTAAAACGAAAACAAAAAAGAACTATTTAATATCTATTCTCCCCCGAAATTTCTACACTTAAGAAAGATGTGGAAATTTCTTCCTTGAACTTATAAAGTTTCTTTTATTATTGTTATATATATATATATATATATATATATATATATGTGTGTGTGTGTGTGTGTGTGTGTGTGTGTGTGTGTGTGTGTGTGTGTGTATGTATATGTATAATTTTTTTAAAGAAAAATGAAGAAGAATGAAGGAGTATAGAAAAACAAAATTAAAGAACAAAAAATTAGAGGAGAAAAAAGAACAATAGGTTTAAAGAAGAGTTTTAAAAAGATATTAAACCTAACGCAGAAATCAATTCATAAAAGCGAGGTTTACCAAATGTTTTAATGAAAAGATATGTTTTTTGATTTTTTGTGTCAATAGGAATAATATCAATAAAATCCTTTTCTTGAGCATCACAGATTGCGTGAATCTGTGTCTCAATGTGCTTTGTTCGGAAATGATGAATAGGATTATTGGCGATCCCAATGGCTGATTCGTTGTCACAAAACAACGGTGTATGGAGAAAGTTTATTGCGTAGTCAATCATCTAGTGTTGGATCCAGATAACTTGTGAACAACAACTAGAGGCAACAATTTATTCAGCTTCTTTTGTAGAGAGAGAAACAGTGCTCTGTTTCTTGCTTTGCCATGAAACCAAACAATTGCTCAAGTATTGATATCCTCTAGTGACCAACTTTCTGTTTAACCTACAACCATTAGAATCACTATTAGAATAAGCATGTAAGTCAAAATTCCCACCATAAGCATACCAAAGACCTAAATGAGAAGAGCCTTTAAGATAACGAAAGATTCATTTTATAGCCTTTTCATGTGACTCTTTCGGGGCAGATTGGTATCGAGCACAATATCCTATAACAAAGGTGATGTCGGTACGACTTGCCGTAAGATACATGAGCGAACCGATCATAGATCTGTAGAGATGACGATCAACATTTTTCCCATTTTTGTCAGGAGTGAGGCACGTTGAGCAGTAAAAGGAGTCATTTCAGGAGAAGCTTCATCCATCTTGAATTTCATCAAAATTTCTTTAACATACTTCTCATGATGAATGAGAATACCCTCTGGCTTTTGTTGCACCTGCAGCCCAAGGAATAAGCACATCTCCCCTATCATGCTCATTTCAAAGCGACTACGCATCACCTCCTCGCACTCCCAACACAATTGTGGATTGGAGGAGTCGAAGATAATATCATCAACATAAACTTAGACAATCAGCATTTCACCATCCACTTCCCTCTTGAATAAAGTCATATAAATGGTGCCACCAGAAAAACCATTGCTTAAGAAATACTAAGTTAAAGTCTCATACCAGATCCGAGGAGCCTGGTGAAGACAATAAAGAGACTTATCAAGTTTGTAACTTTGTCAGGAAAGTCGGGATCCTCAAAACCTGGTGGTTGACACACGTAAATCTCCTCGTCAATGTTTCCATAAAGAAATGCACATTTGGCATCCATCTGATAGACTTTGAACTGCTTATGAGCAGTGTGGGTGAGAAAGATTCTGACGGCTTCAAGACGGGCGACCGAAGCAAAAACTTAGGTATAGTCAATTCCCTCTTCTTGAGCAAAGCCCTTGACAACCAAATGACACTTATTTCTACCACAATACCACAGTCATCGGGTTTGTTTTTGAAAACCCATTTCGTGCCAATAGGGCATTTGTTTGGTGGAAGGTCGACGAGTATCCACACCTTGAGTTTCCTGAATTGTTGCAACTTTAATTGCAACGATTCAACCCAGCAAGGGTCCTAAAGTGTTGCATGAACATTGTTTGGGACAATTTAGGATATAAAACAAGAGAATAGACAAACGTTGATCAGGCCAGATTGACTTCTCGTCCGAACTCCATTGGTGATAAATCCTATGATGTTATTAGGTGGATGATCTTCAATGTTTTGAAATCAGAGAGCACGGGTAGGATAGATGAAGACAGTTGGCTAATTGGTTGTGGATGAGTAGATGAAGGTGAAGTTGGTAGTAAGGAAGAGTCATTGGAGAGATGGTGATACCAGCTGAGATGAGGGAGATGTAGGTGTCGAGGAAGGGGATGCAGAGACAGGTGAAGGCTGAAGGATGAATGATGAACATGAAGATGCAATCACTAGTGCGGATGTTGTAGGAGGGTCATGAGGTATAACAGGTGTTGGTGGAATAAGGTTTGTGTAAATATTGGAGATAGACGCATCATCGTCGAAATCTGGAAGAGTTAAACGAGTTAAACACAGTATCGGTGTCAAAGAACCATGCTGGTTCAAATCGAATTGCCAATCAATATAACAGGACTCTTGAACAATACATGTTCTCTTGTTATATACCCTATAAGCTTTTTGAGATGAAGAATACCCAACGAAGTAACATTCATCAAACATAGCACCAAACTTTGTTTTTTGCGCCTGAGTATTCAATAAAGTGCATGAGCAGCCAAATGGTCGAAAGAAGTCATTTAAAGGCTTTCTCTTATGAAATAGTTATATGGAGTCTTCATTTTATCTTTGACAATCAACACCCTATTTAGAACGTATGAAGCACATTCACCGCGTCAGCCCAAAAGATGATGGGTAAGGAGGATTCAATCAGCATTGTACAAGCAACTTCAATAAGAGTGTGATTCTTTTATTAGCCACACCATTCTATTAAGGCGTCCTCGCAACACTGAATTGTCTTAAAATTCCCTTTGCAAGACAGAATGAATCAAAGATCTTATTTATGAATTAAGTTTTGTTGTCACTTCTGATCGCCATGACCTTTCTTTTGCTTATCGTCTCAATTGAAAGTATTAACTTATACAACTCCTCAACAACCTTCCCTTGTGAGCTAGAAATCTTACCCAAGAATATCTTGAAAAATTATCTCTTGGTCCATTTGATCGTATAACAGTGAAAATGAGATGAAGAATCATTCAATATCCAACACACAACGAAACAACATGAGCAAGAAGATTGAACACAATCAGAACTCATTCAAAATAAGACAATGAACATGATAACAATCAATAACATCGAATACAATGATATTTCTATGTAATAACTGCTTTGAAATAGTAACTTGCAACAATGATAAACGATTAGGGTTTTGCAAGCTTCCCCAACAATGAAAAAGATCAAATCTATATATAGCAGTCTTAGTTGCGCAGAAAATTTCGCTGCTAGCAAAACTGTACTGCCAAAACTATAGTTTCACCCGGCAGAAACAGTAGTTTCGCCGAGCGAACTAATCAGCTGACTGAGTTTCGCTGGACTACAAAACTACATAAAACTAAATACATACAAAAGGAAACTAACAAAAGACCTATTACAAGCAAAAGTAAACATTCTAAACTAAGGTGAGTCCAACCTATACATAATCTTCAATACTCCCCCTAGGTTGGAACTCACCACCTTCACTCGTCTTGATGTGTCTTTTCAGCTCCAGTGTCCTTCTTTGCCTCTGATTAATCTTCAGCACCTCCTGTAACAACATCCTTGGAAGCTTCAGCACTTGATTCTCCATGGTTTCCTCCTGCATCACGAGTCCCTTTGGGATGAGCACTTGCTTGCTCAAACCGCTTGGGCAAATCTTGTATATCCATGTTTAAGTCATCTTGGGCCCTTACTCTCGCAGCTAATCTCTTCACCACTGCCCTCACCCCTCTGATCTTGTTTGCTATAGTCATAAAAAGACTGGCTTCCTTCCTCATTTCCTCACCTGCACCTGCTTTGATATGATTCTCGCAAATAACCAGCAGGTCTTCATCAGAGAAGCTAAAAAGTTCCATCAAATCAAAGACTTTGAACTCAGCACCATTATTCACTCTAATAATTACCTCCCCCGTATTGTTATCATAAAACCACTTTTCAAATTACTGTAGTTTTTGGGGGAAGGGGTTTGCCAGTCTGATCCTGTTCATAGTTTTTGAGGGTTTCACCCTTAGTACAATCCTTCCCTTGCCAGTCTCCCAATCCTTTTCTTTTTTTGATCGTTTCCTCTGGCTTTATATATCTGAAAGCTTCAAAGTTTTTATTTAGACCGTTCCAAATCTCTTTCTCCAGAAGTGTGACTCGTTCGCTCAGATATTCATTTAGAAGTGGTAGAGCGGCCAACCGTCTAAGATCCTATTTAGGCAAGATCTTAAATGAATTCCTCTTATGCAAGTAGCTAATACCTCCCCCTCTCCTCTTTAACATGAATATTTTATGGCCGCAATTAAAGCACCAACTTATAATCTTCTTATCAGCCTCCTTTTTACTCAACCCTTCCATATGTTGAAAAGGGGAGTTATTTCTTCTGGCTCCTTCTCTTTAATGAACCATTCAGCTCTATCCCTCTCAAACACATGTTCATCACTCTCTCCCTTCTAGGCTACATAAATCAGCGGCCTCTCATCAACTTCATAGAACTCAGGTTCACAATCATAGTCTACAAGTTGTTTATCATCCTCTTCTTCATCAATTAGTCTCTTTTCTTTCTCACCATCTCGGTCCACCAACTTCTCCCCCACCACTTCTTCTCCAACCAAATCCTTCTCAACATCAAGTCTCATGTTTATAAACCTAGCCTCCAGAACTTCCTCTTTATTTTCCCTTCTGCATCTTCATTTCTTACTTCATAATCTTCAGCATTAGCAGTTGCTGCACCAGATGTGCCCTCTCCCGCCCTAGATGAAGTACCCACGTTCACAAACGGGTACTTTGTAGTATCAGTCAAATCATCTAACTTCGATTGAGTTAGTTGATTAGGCAGGCCGGGAGCAGCCTTCAGTTGGGCAATCTCCTCAAATAACTTCTTCAGCAGATAGTTTTGATCAACAAGCATGTTCTTCATTCCCTCTATCACCTAATATTTTTGCTTTTCTCATATCTCTTGGTTGGTGACTTTAGTCTTTATCATGCTCAGTTTGTTTGCTAGAGAACTATTTAGGTTGCGAATCATATCTTCATTTAAGTTGCCTCTTTCTTCCCTCCTCTCAGTGAATGCTTGATGTCTCTGTTTAGTTCGCCTCTCAGAATCTGCTATATCAGCTTTCTTCTTTCATCTCTTCTCCTTTTCTATCCTTATCTCTTCAGCTCTTTCATTTATATCTTCTTCAAAATCATAATCTTTCTCTTTAGCATATCTCTTTCTTTTCTTGGTTGCATCAGATTGTTGTGCCCTGGTTTCTTCAGCTCTTTTATTCTCACATTCATCCACCCGTCTAATGTAGTTCCATCTCTCTGGTGGTACATGTTTTCCCAGAGATGGGTTATCTTCCCACTAAAATCATGACGAATGGCACAACAGTCAACAAAGATACAAGGATTCATTTGTACCAGCCTTTTCACCTCCCCGTGTTTTGGCACATTTCGTATGAGGTCGTCAAAGATCACTTGAAGAAATCGAGGATACAAAAACCATTTATCTTTCTTCAAGGCCATCACATTCTCAGCCATGTAGGCGAATATCAATCTGGCTATGTTTGCCTTCTCTCCTTTGCAGCACAACACCATTGCTTTAGCCCAGTCAATGTTTAGCCTGTCTGATCCACCTTTACGGTGATCTAGGCACACGATGAAGACGTGAGCAATAAATCTCCATTCCTTGGAGAGAAATGACTTCTTGATCTCCTTTCGTGAACCAAAAGCTGGCCCCTCATAACCCATGCTTCTGAATGCTTTGAACACCTGTGTATCAGACAAAGAAACCTCTTCACCAGAATCCTCCTCTAGCCTCAGAATCCTCAAAATTGTCTCTGCAATAGTCACCTCGTGCTCTAAGACTTTGGCAGTAATTCTTTGAGTATTTCCTCTTCAACAGATCTCCAGAAATCTCTGATATAAAGATCATATATGGTGATGGAATGAGATATAGCATAAGATATGGGGGATCTTTGCAGCCATCTAATACAGTCTCTAAACCCGGCCGCTTTCGGATGTGTATCATTCAAAATAGCAGTAATGTTGTTTCTCTCATCAAACTTTAGATTTGCCATTTAAACCTGAGGAACATATGAAATAAATTAGAATATAGTGATAAGAATAAATACATAAGAAAGAATAAAGAATAATAAAAATAATAATAATAAAATTAAAAAAATAAATTCGCTAGCCGAAAATATAGTTTCGCAGGATGAGATTTTAGTTTCGGCAGGCGAAAGAATAGTTTCGCTAGCAAGAACACATCAGACTCGCTCAACCAGAAATGTAGTTTCGACAGGCCAAAACTGTAGTTTCGGCACTGCGAAACTAAAGATAAGTCATCGAAACTGTTAAGTTCGCTCGGACAGCATAACCTTACAGTTTCGCTGAGACATTAAGAACTTTCATTCAGTTTCGCGGGACAATCGGTAGTTTCGCTGGATGAACAACGAAGTCACCGAAAAGTCTCGATCAAAAGTATCCACAATGTGATATTATTAACAAGATTAAGTGATTGTCCCGAGGTCAAAAATCACTTGCGAACATGAATCAACACACAACCAGTAACAACAACACTAAATCACAAAAACGAAGATGAGGGACACGAAGAAGCCCTAAGGAGTCTCACAGGTCGATAGTGCGAAAGTGAGATTTAGTTTCACAAATAGACTTAAATAGCTTATAGTTTCGCCAGACGAATCTATAGTTTCGCTAAGCGAAGATGCAATTTTTTCAGATGGAATTCAGATAAAAAAGGCATCGCATAGGATGAGAATGCTGAGCGAAATTGCAATTTTGTCTAGCGAAACAAATAGCGAAATTACAGTTTAGCTGCATTTTTTTAACAATCAATAAAGAACTATTACTGAGATCAAAATGATTAGAGATCACATCCTCAAGATATGTATTAGCATAGAGATGAATTTAGTCATCGACGGGCAATGAGATCATACCGATAACTGAATCTAATCACAGTCTTTGAATGATTTTGAAATTCTCAAACAGATCAATAACGATTGCTAATATGTTTGTCCACTTAAACCCATGCCTTATCTTTTTCAACAAATAGCAGATGATTTGTTAAGGTTCTATTAGATGCTTTAAAATGATAGGACCCCACAACCATTTGGCAAATATGCTCACCAACCTCAGGATTTCTTGAATTTTGATACGATCTTAAGAACAAGTCTTATACGTATCAGTGTAAAAGATAATCAACATAGTACTTCATTCTGAGATGAATTCATCATTTAGATGATTTGAAACATCTTAGATCAAGATGGTGAGAGCTCCACGTCTATACTCACGTATAACAGAACAGATCACCAATGGGCCAAACAAATCAGTGTGTAACAACTCGAGAGGACTAGTTATGCTATTTTCAAGTTTTGGCTTATGTGGTTTCTTATGTTGTTTGCCCTTGGCACACACCATACATTTTTCACTCACAGAAAATTATTTTAAAGGAAGTCCCCTAACGAGATTGTTTTTGACAAATTTGTTTATAATTTTGAAGTTAACGTGGCCCAATCTGCGATGCCATAAGAGAGACTCAGAAGTGGAAGCTTTGGACAGAAGACAGGTAGTGGTAGACTTTGACTCCCTTGAACCCATATCAAGAAGATATGTATCATTTCTTTCATGGAGCCCGCATGAGTACCATTTCTTCTGGAATATCAATCTCAGATTTTAAAAAGAGACATTCATTGGACTTAAACAAGACCGGAATGTCTTTATCACAGATCTGAGAGACACTAAACAAATTAAATGCAAGTTTAGGTACATAATTGACTTTCTCTAAAGTTAGAGAGCCATTGGAAACTTCTCCTTGACCGATCATCTTTCCTCCTTTCTTGTCGCTAGCAAACACCACCAAACCTCCATTTATAATCTGATAATTGGTGAATAAGTCTTTGAGCCCCATCATATGCCTAGAGCATCCACTATCCACATGCCATACACTGTTTACAACCTTAGTGGATGACTCCTGCAACAATATAAGAACAGGTTAACCAGGTGATATAGGAACCCAAGTTTGAATAACTTTGGGTTTAGGAGAGACAGATTTCTTACAAAAGAAATTATTAACTAATTTTGTCAATTTATTCCCAAATGAATTGATAATAACATGTCTATGTTATAGTGCAGGACACTACAGATACATGTTGTTCCTAGTTTATGTGCTTAAATGTAAAAGTCTTTCATGTCTTACACATATGTAATGAAATGGTTCAATGAAATATTATATGTGGTTGATGTTTATTAATGTTTAATTATTTCATATTATTATTGGGTTAAGTATAATTATTATATATGAACTTATTATATAGGTTTGAGGTTGTTGTGCATGGTTCTTAGTCAATAATGATTGAGGAATGTATTCAACCTTGTCGGGTGATTATTCATGATAATGGACCATACTTATGGACCATACGCATGAATACATCATGCTTATGGACCAATCGCACGACTGAACCAGGAGACTGGATTAGTCGTATGATTGAGACATAAGATTGACTCAGTCGCACGACTGAACCTTCAGTCGTGCGTATGACTCAGTCACATGATTCAGTCGCAAGACTGAACTATGCTAATGGTTCAGTCGAACGAATGGAAACTGCAAACCTATAAATACCACTTAATTAGTGAATAAACATAACAATACAAAAACTTTCGATAACACACATAACCCTAGTCGTCCAGAACGTCCAAGACAGCCAATCCAACTTCAAAGTCCGTTTTTGATTGATTCCTACTCGTTCTTAACGTTTAGTCTATTGTTATATCATTCGGGTTAACCTTCTCACTAATGGATCACCACCACACTATTTCATCTGGTCTCATGCAGAATCAGTTAGTATTCCATAAATACACGGTCCTGACAAGTGGTATCAGAGCTTCGACTCTTGATTTTGCGTGGATTTGATTAGTTTTGGTGTCAACACTCACTTTTAATTCAAAAGATTCATCTTTTTGAGTCCAAAGGTGTTTTCAACGTTTTCAGGCATTAAAGTTTCAGTTTTTCGTCATACGACAGATTAGGGTTTCTATGTAAATCGTATTTTGTGTCTAAGTGTCAAAATTTTGATATTTTTCAAACACGGCAGCCTTCAGTCACATGAGTAGCTCATTCGTACGATTGAACTCATTCCTATACGACTAAACTCAGTCGTATCCTTCATTCGCACGGCTCAACAACTCCATTCGTTTGGTTCCAATCGTCTTGTTCATACGCACGACTAAATCCAATCATACGATTGAATTCATTCGCATCCTACATTCGCACGAGTGACTCATTCGTATAACCCATTCACACGAGTGATCCATACTCATAGCCTATTCGCATGAGTGAAACAGTCCTGTTCTAAAAGTACAAAGTTTAAAGCAATGGAAGATCAGTTTGCTGCATTCTCTTCCGGAAAGGACTCTCGCATCCAAAACCTCCTGCTAATGGAGTCAAGCTGACTTTGGGAGGAATGAATGAAGCTCAAAAGACTCTCTTTAATGCTGAGAAGAAAGTATATGCCCTGTTGACTCAGTCAATACCGAAAGACATCTTTCATCAGTTTTCTGAGAACAAGCATGCCATAAAGCTATGGGAGGCTTTAGAGAGAGATATGATGGAAATGCACCATTAAAAGCACTGAAGGCTATGGCTTTCAAGAAGGAGTTTGATAATTTCTCTTCGATTGGGAATGAGAGCTTAGATGATATTATTGACAGATTCTATCATCTAATGAGTGAGTTGCACACTCATGGTGTAACCACATCAATGGAAGATAAAGTTTCAAGTTTTGCTAATGGGTTACCTGAGAAATGGGATTCATTTGTGTATAATCTGAGATAGAATGACATTCTTGCAACGTTAGACATAAATGACTTCATCTTGAAGTTAAGGGAGGAGGAACTGCGGATGAAGTACAAGTCAAAGAAAGGATCTGATGCTCAAAATCCTTCACTTTACAACTCAGTTCCAACTTCGGTTGTTTTAGGAGCACCACTACAAACAGTATTTGTGTGTAGTTCATTTTCTCCCTCCCAAACTACTGCTTCAGGACCAGAAATGTTAGGGTCATCAAGGACCCAATACATAGTGCCTGAAGCCAATACTATAAAGTTGAAGACCGAGAATCTCGGTAATATCACAGTGGAAGTTGCAAAGGAGCACATGGATCTTCTAACAGTTGTTGTCCAATCATATGATGGTTTAGTTGCTGGGAAGATTGGAAATTTTCATCTTGGAGATGAAGATTACGAGCAAGTTTATGCGAATGAGCTGGAAAGAATGGAGATCATGTGGGCTCTAGCAAGTGCAGTTAGAAGAGCTAAACAGTTTGTCAAGAAGACATGGCAGAATCTAGTAGCCACTAAAGATATAACTTTTGGTTTTGACAAAACAAAAGTCACATGCTTCAACTGTGGTGAAAAGAGGCATTTTAAACATGAATGTGAGAAGCCCAAGAAAACCAGAAATGGAAACCCATTTCCCACATTCAACCGTCAGACAAAGACATGGTTGGAACTGCTTCTTCGAGCAAAGAGACAAAGGTTCTAACTGGTCAAGGTGATGAAGGACAAGACTGGTCCTTCCGATTTGTTTCTCCTGGAGAATCAAATATTGCCTTTGTCGAAGCAATAGATGATGGGTCTGCTAGTGAAGGTGAGATTGCAGCTGAGCAAGCGATGTCGGATAGCGAAGAAGCCGTGAACGTGGTAAATCACTTGGTTGAGGAAGAGCTCAGAGCAACAAGTTCAGAATCTCCAGCCTTCGAAGAGTCTAACTCTGCTTTTTGGCTGATTCAATCGATTCCTCACATGGTGTCTAGTACAACGCTATCACTAATACCTGGATTATTGATAGTGGGGTGTCCAGGCACATGATCAGAAATTCATCCCTCCTTTTCAACATCAAACAAATTAAAGGGGTACATGTTTCATTTGCTAGGAACAAAGGAGGTTACATCACTACCCAAGACGAAGTGGGAAACAAGAAAGTGAAGTTTGACAAGGTCAACTACATTCAACAACTACAAAACAACTTACTTTTAGTCTCCTAGATGTGTGATAAAGGATTTAATGTTGTATTTGACAACAAGAAGTGCTACATGTTGAAGAAGGACTATATGATTGAGGAGGATAAGGTTCTTATGTCAGCTTCAAGATATAACGACTTGTATGTCCTGGATCTATCAAAAGCCTCCACAACTGATCAAACTGTTGAATGCTTCTTGTCAAAGGAAACTGAGAGAGACTCAGTCCCATGGCATAGGAGAATGGGACACATCAATCCTAGGAAGACGAATCATTTGGTTCAGAATGATTTAGTAAACGGTGTAACTGTCAAGAACTTCCAGCTTCCAGACTTCTACATAGCATGTAAGAAAGGTAAACAGACCAAGAAGGCTCATAAGGCAAAGAAACTTAATTCTATGGATATGCCTCTCGAGCATCTTCACATGCATCTGTTTGGCCCTATCAACACAAAGAGCATTGCTGGAGATCTGTATTGCTTTGTAGTAATGGATGATTACTCAAGATTCTCTTGGGTGATGTTTCTAAAAGCCAAATCAGAAATTTTTGAATCATTCAAACATCTGGTAATTACATTGGAATCACTCTACAAGTTGAAAGTAAGACAGATTCATTCAGACAATGGAACAGAGTTCAAAAATAAGTGGATGGAGGCATTCTGTAGAGAGAAGGGAATTGTACATCAATTTACTTCTGCCTACACTCTACCAATGAATGGGGTTGCTCAAAGAAAGAATCGAAGCTTGATAGAGACAGCAAGAACAATGCTCCCAGACTCTAAATTGCCTATTTAGTTTTGGAATGAGACAATAGCGAATGCATGCTACACTCTTAATCGAGTCCTGGTGGTCAAACAACATGGGAAAATATGTTATGAACTACTCCAGCGACGGAAACCCAACCTGGAGTATCTAGAACTGTTTGGTGCACCGTGCATGTTGCTGAAGAAAACTCAGACTAGGAAGTTTAGTGAGAAGGCAGAAGAAGGTATCTTCCTCGGATATAGTATATTAGACAAGAGAGTTTAGACCAACTCAACGGGTCAGGTAGAAGTCTGGTGCAACGTTGATGTTCAAAGATACACCACCCCCTGTGGTAAAAGCTCTGTCCTTCTTCTTTGATTATGATGAATTTTTTTAAGTCCTTCAACCTAACCCCCTCCCACCCGGATGATGATTTATTTGCGAAAATGATGTACGATGTTCTAAACACTCCTCCACAAGACTCAACACCAACGGCTCCATTAGATGATACTTCTAGTCCTTTAGGGGGAGAGCTTGAAGTAAGTGATTCTCCCTCTGATGATGAATCAGTAGAGACTGAGCATGTGGACCAGAAGGAACAAGTTTCCACAAATGAAAGTACACAAGCATTAAATCCTGATACCTCTGACACTTCGGAGCCTCATACTCCAACAACTACGGCTACTGAACCTGGGATTCACAATCTGGATAATGAAGTAGTTGTTCCCACTACTCCCGGATCTCGACTTAATGTTTATCATCCTTTGGACAATGTCATTGGGGATGTTCGATCGGGAGTACAGACACAAAATTAGCTATACTCAGCTGATTATGCCTTGGTCATGGAAAAAGGATATCTTCACGATGGTTCATATCAATGTTTTGTGTCTCAATTTGAGCCAAAATATGTGAGTGAAGCCTTAAATGATGAGGCATGGGTCAGTGCCATGCAAGAAGAACTCCTACAGTTCAAGAAGTTAGGAGTATGGACCGTCGTGGACAAACCAAAAGGTGCTAAGGTGGTTGGCACTAAATGGGTGCTGAAGTGCAAGAAAGATGACGAAAGGGTCATAATCAGGAATAAGGCTCGACTTGTAGTTCAAGGATTTCGACTAGTCGAAAGCATAGATTACAATGAAGTGTTTGCACTAGTGGCAAGGATGGAAGCAATACGTTTATTTCTAGCCTATGCGTCCTACATGAAGATTAAAGTTTATCAACTGGGGGTGAAAAGTACATTCCTTCATGGTGAAATCCATGAAACAGTGTACTTCAGTCAACCCGAAGGTTTTGAGGATCCGTATCATCGGGATAGAGTTTACAAACTAGACAAGGCTCTTTATGGGCTCCATCAAGCCCCTAGAGCCTGGTATGAGAAACTCTCAACTCATCTAGTGAAACATGGTTTTCACAGAGGAGTTATTGACTACACGTTATTCATCAAATAGAAAGAGGGTAATTTACTACTGGTACAGATATATGTGGACGACATAATCTTCGGTTCCAAAAATGAAGCATTATGTAAAGAATTCGAATCTGTAATGAAAGCAGAGTTTAAGATGAGTGCCATGGGGGAGATGAAGTTCTTTCTTGGCTTACTCGTGGATCAGACACCAAAAGGAATCTTCCTACATCAGTACAAATATGTAGGAGATATCTTGAGTCGGTTTGACATGGAGAATGCTTCAGCTGCTGGAACTCCTCTTGCCACGAACCATGATGTGGCACCTAACGAAAATGGTGATCTGGTTGATGCCACCATGTACAGAGGAATGATCGAATCCCTAATGTACCTCACAACCTCTCATCCTAATATTATGTACACCACATGTCTTTGTTCCAGATATCAGGCAAAACCAAAAGTGAATCATCTCATCAGAGTTAAATGGATTTTACATTATCTAAAGGGTACACCAACACTCGGGTTGTGGTATCCTCATGATGATGACTTTGAGCTTTCAGCATATAGTGACTTGGACTATGGTCGTTGCAAGATGAATTACAAGTCAACATCTGCGGGATGTCAGTTCTTTGGTAGACGGTTAGTCACCTGGTAGTGTAAGAAGCAGACATCAGTTGCTCTGTCAACTTGTGAAGTTGAATATGTTGTTGCTACAAGTTTCTGTTCACAAATCATTTGGATTCAACAGCAAATGCGCGATAACAGTTTGCAATTTTCTAACACCCCTAGTTTTGTTGATAATTCTGCTTCTACTGTTGTCACCAAAAATCCGGTCCAACACCCTAAAACAAAATACATCGGTATTAAATATCACTTTATACGTGACGGTTTTGAAAAGCACTTAATTGATGTTGTTAAAATTAATACGGATTTTCAACGCGTTGACCTCTACACAAAAGCATTTGACAAACCTCGGTTTTTATATCTTTTAGAGGTTAACGGCATAAAAAAAAGAAAAGTGATGTGATTCTAGAAGAAGAAAGTCCTTAGTCCGACATGCATTTTTAATTTTAATTTTATTTTATTTTCCTGTCTATTAAAATCCAGAAACACAAAAAGATTTTCGGTTTTAGAATTTTAGGGGAGAATATTTTAGTATTAATTAGTTACAATATTTATTTACTTACAAAACGAGAGGGGAGAGCAGATTAGCTGAAAGAAATGAAATCAAATATGTGATTCTGATTCAAAGTTTATGGAAAATGATAGTACACAGAGAACAAATTGTGTAGGACTTCAAAAGGATTTAAATGGTTATGATGCAAAGTTTAAAGTATAAGTCTGAGGAGTCTAAGCACAACAAAAGGAAAAATGATAGTAAAACTAGTATGCTCCTGAGGTAACATAGAGAAAGTAGACCTAAAGGTTGCTAGTTCATATATGATGTGTCGGTAGATTCAACACAATAGATGAGCAGACTTCATTGCTGAATCTAATTCAAACTAACTTGTTCAACTAGCTATGGGTTCCCATCTTATCCCTGTTTAACACAATCAACGTATTTCCAATAAGGGGTGACGAGCAAAATAAATGCCACAAATGGGCGAATGACCATAACAATGAGCAAAGCACATGGAAAACCTGCTAAATGCAATCAAGCTAATGACTTATGTTGTTGGTGTGATATGTGCAAAAGTAAAATAAATGCTCTAACAAGAACATAGGTTGTGTGCCTCTCTGCTGTGCGGTGGCACTGACCTGAGGATAAGCATAACCTAAATATTCTAGAATTCATTGTTGTTTGCGCCTTTCTGCTATGCGATGGCACTGACCTGAGGCTTGGCATCTCTTTGAAAGCTCTTAGAATAGTTTCTTCTTGAAACATACCCGTAGACCGCTCAAAAATCCTGAGGAATTTTGATTACCATATAAGTGTGGGAACCACAAATGCTTGTTGAAATAATTAAACCTAACTTATCACCAATGTGAGTAAAAAATCTGTGTATGGATTTAAGTGGACAAATATACTGACAATCATCGTGGCTATAACTCTTGACAGTCAAAATCATTGTGTGCATCTTATAGCTCTAGTATGATTTCCTGAAAGTGCTAGTGACTCTAGGACAAAACAAGAATCTAGAATCAAAGTGTTTTAGTAAAATGTCCCAAATGATTATGATATACCTATATGATTCCATAATGAATTTATCTAGAAATGATCAAATTAACTTGAAGTTGTTCTGTCTAGGAAGGAAAATCTGATAGAAGTTTTCTTAAAGGTTTTAAATAAGTCCTATTTTGTTTTTAATTTCAAGTTGTTTTTCTGTTTTTCAAGTCTTTTGTTACATAATTGTCGGACTATACAACTAGATGAGATCTATGAATCACTCACTAAAAGTGGTCACGTTTGAGGTTACCAATCTAGTTTTAAATTAAAAAGGATCACGTCTGAGGTGATCAAACAGTTTTAAATTAAAAGGATCATGTCTGAGGTGATCAAGCGGTTTTAAATTAAAAAGATCACGTCTGAGGTGATCAAACGGTTTTTCAGTTAAAAAGGTCATGTCTGAGATGATCGGTGTTCATAATGTAAGATATCAAAAGGTAAAAGCCTAAGTGTTTGAAAGTGTATGAGGTCAAACTCATAAGTATGAGCCAATCGCATGATTGGACCATAAGTATGAGCCAATCACATGATTGCACCATAAGTATAGCCAGTCACACGATTGGACCATGAGTATGAGACATCCATGCGATTGGATCACAAGAATGAACCAATCATACGACTGGATGATGAAGTCTAAGCCAGTCGCACGACTGAACCCCAGTCACACAACTGAAGCATGCATATGGGTCCAGTCGCATGACTGAACTTTAAAATAGTATAAATAGAAAGGTTATTCAGTCACATTCCTTACCACCCTTCACAGCTTTCAATACCCTCTCATATGCAAACACTCTACCCGAATTTCGTTTACCTTGATTACTCATTGATTCTGATCCTAACTGATTTCTCATTCATCTACAGGTATTGTGAGACTGAAATAGACCCTAATGACCAGTTTATTCGAACCCTAATGGCCGATTATGTTAAAATCAAGAACCGAGACCAATCTTAATAATAGACCACTTAACTGGACCTAATCGTTGATATAAAGGACATTAACTGATATTTCGAGTCCTTGCGTATCCAATGAGACTAAACACGAAGCCTAATTTAACGAGTTGACAAAGATTCAAAGTTGGAGTGTCGAACAGAGCAATATGCGAATGGACACTCCGTATGAACCTCAATCGCACGATTGAGCCAGTCGCACGATTCAATCGCACAAAAATAATCAATCGGTGACTCAGTCGCCCGACTGACTCATCCGCATAGCTTAACATACGACTAAGTTCATTCGTAGGCTCAATCGCATAACTGAACTCAGCCGCAGGCTCAATCGCACGACTAAACTCAGACGTATGGTTCAATCGCACGATTGAACCAGGTTGATCAAAAATAGTTTAAGTTTCAACTGTCTTCTGTTATGCTAAATCAAATGTATATGTTTCTTGTGTTGCAACAACATGGCTGATAGATGGACTATGAGCATGAAGCACAACATCTGTGCTCACTTAGATGCGACTACTCGGAATGCTTCCGAGTTTGCTGGGATCATAGCCTTTTTAGGAGATCCAGGATCTTCAAGGCCATATCTACACCCTGCACGCATACAGATCACTACATAACAGACCTTCTGTGAAGGGTCTACAGTTGATAGGTCCATAGAGCCCCATTATATCTGGAGCTCTATTTCGAACAAGAGATTAGTATCACTGCTTGCAGACCTAAGGCGAGTCCTTGATCTGGGTGAGGATAGTGACCACCCAACCAAGCCACATCCTCTGACCGTTCAAGGTTGCTTCTGAGGATGAAGTACACTGGGGACATCAACGCAGGTGTGCTCAACAAGAGCAACCTGTGCCCCCAGTTTAAGTACTTGGCTCATGTCATCCTCAAGTGCATTGTGTCTAGGAGAGGACGGTTTGACGAGATATATGATCAAATCAAAAATGCATATGTTGCTCTGGTGCTGAACCACCCGTTCCGTTTCTCCCACATGCTTTTCTCCTTAGTAGAGAACATCGAGGCTAAGGGCAAGGAAGGCTTCTGCATGTACCGAGGTTTTTACAGATGATTATTGATGAGAAGCTTCCTTCACTGCCAAAGGAGATAGATGATGCTGTGATTTTAGAGGTTATGGATGACACGACATTTGGTAGGATGAAAGTCTACCTGGGGATGCAGGTGAAGCCCCTGGTGAGAAGTGTTTGGTCATTTTGCCAACGAGGAGTATGTGGTGCCCTCCCACAGGAAGTGGCGTCATGATGACAGTGACTCCGATATTGAGCCTATCGTGGCACCCACCAATGAAGAAGACGATGACGATGACGACCATGATCAGGGTCAAGGTGGTGAGGCACTTGGTGGAGCAGAAAAAACTGTGTGCCACCAGGACTTCTTGATAGATGATGATGAAGAGTCAAATGATGAGCCACTGGTGAGGACTATTGGGAGCAGGGTTGTGGCCATTGAGATGGGTATAGAGGCGGTCAGTGGACGCCCAGCTGGTTCTACAGGTGATGATACTAATGTCATCGACCATACTTACATACCTGACCACCCCATTAGCTCAGGGGGAGCCTCTGTCTCAAAGAGCTCCAGAAAGAAGAGATTGGCTCAACCTTACAGAAAAAAAGTTAAGAGGCCACGGTTTACTATGATCACATCTTCAGCCACCACCACTACCACATCTCCCACCACCACCACCACAGCTACCACTACCACCACCACTCCTCCCACTACCAATATCACTCCTCCCACCACCACTACCATAACCACTCCACCACATCCTACTCCCATTCCACCTCCCATCTTCACCACATCCACTACTACCACCACTCACCAAGCTGGTCCCTCCACCCAATCCATATTCTCACCTGGACCTACTCTACCCATGGTCAGGTCAGAGGAGCAGCTGGCTAACTTCAACCGCATTGTGTTGAGGCTGATTGCCACTGATAAGCTAAGGGCTACTCAGCTACACAAGATGATGGAGGTGATGCAGCTCAGGCAAAGTAGATGGTACAACTAAGTGAGAAGAACACTCAGTACGAGAAAGCTCTAAGCCGAGCCAACCAAGCACTCACGAGTCAAAATGAGCTCGTGTTGCCGTTAGTGAAAAGGATAGAGGATCTCGAGAAGAATAATAGAAGATATTACTAAAGCTTAAAGGATCAGATAATGACTGTTAAAGATTAAGGATGATGATGATGATGAGGATGATGATGATGAGGATGAAGATGAATCTGATGGAGAGGAAGATGCTGATGAAGGAGGACCAAGTGGAAAAGATAAAGAGGATGATGACGATCAAGAAGGTGATGCTGCTGCATCAGCCTCCACTGAAGCTCAAGAGAGGCGCACAAAAAGAAACCAAGATCAAGGAGCCTCGTCCTCAGCTCCTCCAGCTGAAGAAACGATAGATCAAGACAAAAGTAATGATTAGATGTCTTTGTATTTAAAAACCTTTTGTACTTGAATTATATAGTACATTAATGTAATTAATGATTATCTATGTTTGTTTATGTTTCAATGTCTTGATTACTGACTTATGTGTGATGTGCTTAATGTTTAATCAAACAAATGAAACTCAACAGACAAATGAATATGATATTGCTCCCCTCCAGCAAGTCAAGACTCAACTTACCATGGTTCTTGAATTGCAAGGGATTGCTAGAAGATCTGTAAGCTACACTCCAGAGGAAGGAGAGATCACACATGATCTAACAGACGAGCAGCTTGTTGAAATGTTTAGACTGAATCTTGATGAGCTTGTCAAAGAGGCTCAAGAAGTGATGTCGTGAGGATGTCACTGATGAGCATTATCTAGAGTACACTGACCACGAAGGTAATGTTATCCCCAACTTGGGTGATACTTTTGGTAGTGCTAAATTTGAGAAGCTAGAAGAGATGGAAAAAGAGAAAGGAAAAGAAAAAAGCACAGCCCAAGCTTCAGATGCTGATGTTGATATCAAGAAAGCTGAACGGACAGCTTGTTTTGCAGAGATGAAAGCCCAATGCACACCCCAAAAGCAAAATGATAACACCAAGCTCTATAGAGTCAAACGACATCAAAAAGTGATAGGAAAGATTATAGCATGGGCATATTTTGAAGACTTAGAAGTTTATGCTGTTAAAAGAGAGAAGGGGATCGAGTACTTCAGATATCCGTATGATCTGAAGACTCTTCCTGGTTTTGAGCTCAACCGACTATCATGCTTAGATCTGCTGTATGCTAATCTAAGAAAGATGTCAGGTTGGTTTGAGGTTGCGTTAAAGAAGGAATACCACACCAGATGGTAAACTTCAGACCTCAACAACCTAAGGGGTTTATTCATAAGTATGAAGTTGATCCTATATCTGGGAGACCTAAAGTAGTGCTGAAGTTGAGTCCCCCGCGCACAATGTCAAAGATTCCCTTACGCGAAATGCCTTAGGACTTCCCTCCACACTTTAAATGGTGGTATTACGATTTGCGGACGGGAGAAGCAGTCATAGTTCTGAACAGAGATGGAAAGATTGATACTATCAGGGTATTCGATCCAATGTGGCTTACTAACTTGTCTGCTGAAGATGTCTATACATTATACAAGTGGTCATTGTTCTGTGACTCGTAGGATATTGTACGAGATCTACAGTTTCAACACGTGATAAGACTCTACTTTGCATTCGAGATACATGCAGGAGTCACAAGAGAAGAGAAGTACAAGAAGTTCCAAGAACATGTGAAGAATGTTAGACAATAGAGTAAACTAGGTCTAAGGGAGAGTTGTAGATATATGTTGTTCCTAGTTTATGTGCTTAAATGTAAAAGTCTTTCATGTCTTACACATATGTAATGAAATGGTTCAATGAAATATTATATGTGATTCATGTTTATTAATGTTTAGTTATTTCATATTATTATTGTGTTAAGTATAACTCTTGTATATGAACTTATTATATAGGTTTGAGGTTGTTGTGCATGGTTTATAGTCAATATGATTGAGAAATGTGTTCAACCTAGTCGGGTGATTATTCATGCTAATGGATCATACTTATGGACCATACGCATGAATACATCATGCTTATGGACCAGTCGCACGACTGAACAAGGAGACTGGATCAGTCGTATGATTGAGATAGAAGATTGACTCACTCGCACGACTGAACCTTCAGTTGTGCGTATGACTCAGTCGCATGATTCAATCGCACGACTAGACTATGCTAATGGTTCAGTCATACGAATGGAAACTACAAAACTATAAATACCACTTAATTCGTGGAAAAACATAACAATTCAAAAAATTTCGATAAAACCCATAATCCTAGCCGTCCAGAACGTCCAAGACAGCCAATCCACTTCAGAGTCCGTTCTTGATCGATTCCTACTCATTCTTAACGTTTAGTCTATTCTTATATCGATTGGGTTAACGTTCTCATTGATTGGATCGCCAATCAAATAGGATTCTGCACTATTTGATCTGGTCTGATGCAGAATCAGTTAGTATTCCATACGTACACGGTCCTAACAAACACATCTTAACTACATGATCATCTTGACCACACCTGAAACAGTGTGGTTTTAATATAGGTCTGTTATGTAATGAGGTAGGGATGTGATCAATGTGTATTTCCTAATCACATTTAGACACATTGGAATCTACATCATTGTATGTCTCATACATGCCTTGAGGTCTGTATTTATTTGAACAAGAATGGTTATTTATAAAAGAAGATGAATTGTCATCTGAAGTACAAGTAATACTTGTACCACTTGTGTTGGCTTCAGATGAAGTTGATGCCCTTTCGTTTGTAAAGAAATATTCATTGGGGTAAAAGATGGAATAGGATGAGAAAAGAATTTGTCAAAAAAGTTAGTTTTATGTTTCTCGTTACTCTTTCTGGTGGAATCATCCGCACTATTAACACAATCAGAACCAGTAGCATCATCACAATTATAGAATTTAGAGATATAATAGAAACATAACAAGAACATGATAAGACAGTACCTATACAGGTCCACTAGAAACAAAAACAAAATTTAAACTAGATTTATGATCTAAGATAGAAAGCTGATAATCAAGTGTACTAATACTAGTGCATCCAAGCCCGCTAGTCGGTCCATAATCATAGTCCTCACGAACATGCTTAGGATTTACACCTTCTAAACCTGCAAGCATACTGTTAGTATCTGTTTTGATCAAATCATTAGAAGGATGAGGAACCAGCATAGGAGAATAGCAGTAAGTACTAGGCGGAGGATAAACCTTAGCACTTTCATATCCCAATCCCATTTTAATCCTAGCCCCCTATTGAGATTTACATAAATCATCATATTTCATTCCTTATATAGTCCATTTATCTAGCTTTGACTAAAGTTTGCTTGTTTCAAATTCAACAAGAGCAACCCTTTTAGTCAAAGTATTAATCTCAACATTTCTTTCCAAGACTATTTGTTTTAGATGATCATTCTCTTTTAAAGCCTTATTTACATTTAGACTCATTTATTTAAGTTCCTCATTAATTCATTTTAACTCTTTCTCATTATCAATTAATAAGCAATTAGCCTTGTAAACTCCAAATAACCTGATCTTACATGCAGAGGAACACATATCCTGAATTACCTCATACGGAAGTCCCATCACCACCTTTTCTGCTGCTAAGGCCTTCTCACATTGACACACCGGAGTACTCAAATTGCTTTCCTTAATAGTGATAGCAGCATCATCTTTTTCTATTCCTTGCTCAATGGGTGGACTTCCTTCCTTCTTCAATTCCTCAGATTTATCCTCTTTCACCCTCTCATCCTCCTTCACCTTTACCGACTCCTCAGCTTCACTTCTTCCTTTTTACAGGGGCGGTAAGATATTTTACATCATTAAGAAAACCTTTACCTTTATGATGTGACAGGGGCGGTAAGATAAAATCCACTTAAAAATTCTGACATCATTAAGAAAACCTTTACCTTTTTACAAAGTGGGGTCCAAAATATTTAAGTTATAGTAAAGTCTTCTTCCGAGTATAAATCATTTCCGAATGTAATCTTCTTCCGAAGCCAATGCTACTACTCCGAAGGTAAATATTTTACATCTGACGGTAAAAGAGGCTTTCCGAGATTAAGATTTCATAAGCTTCAGAAGTAGATTTGATATTTCATCAAATGCTTCTTAGGGTTGTTTGTTTTTTCTGCAGGAAAATGTCTGCAGTCTGCGGATCACATCTGCAGACATCTGCAGCAGAAGAGGTGGACCAAATGTCTGCAGTCTGTAGGAAAAAGACTGTTTGTTTTTAACATCTGCAGAATGCTAACCATATACAAACAAACTAACCATATAAACAACAAATCAAACAAAAAAAAGAAAAAAACAGTAGGCGATGGGGAGGGGGCCGAAGGGGAAGGGGCGAAGGGGAGCAGGCGCGGTGGCGACGGGGAGGCTGTGGCGCGATGGCAACGGGGCGGGGGGAGGGCGGCCGAGAGGCTTGTGAAGAGAAGATGAAGATGGTTGTGAAGATGGGGAGGGGGCCGAAGGGGAGGGGGCCGAAGGGGAGGGGCGAAGGGGAAGGGGCCGAAGGGGAGCAGGTGCGGTGGCGACGGGGAGGCGGTGGCGCGATGGCGACGGGGCAGGGGGAGGGCGGCCGAGAGGCTTGTGAAGAGAAGATGAAGATGGTTGTGAAGATGGGGAGGGGGCCGAAGGGGAGGGGGCCGAAGGGGAGGGGCGAAGGGGAGGGGGCCGAAGGGGAGGGGGCCGAAGTGGAGCAGGCGCGGTGGCGACAGGGGGGGGGGGCGACGCGATGGCGACGGGGCGGGGGGAGGGTGGCTGAGAGGCTTGTGAAGAGAAGATGAAGATGGTTGTGAAGATGGGTGGTGAAGAGAAGAGGTTAGAAGATGTGTGAAGACATTGTTCCGCCTCTTCTCCGTGCAGAGGTCTTGAAGACGTTTTTTAATGAAATGTCTTCCAGAAAACAAACAGTCTGTGAAGTAAAAACTTTTTCCCGCGTCTGCGAGCACGCAGATGAAGAGGTGGGGAAGAGGTTTTTTCAAAAAACAAACACCCCCTTACAAGACTAAAACTCTTCTGAAAGGAAGATTTCCCTTGGAGGAATTTTACTTCGGAAGATATACATGATATCTTCCGAGGGTTAATTTCTTTTCAGAAGAATTTATACTTTGGGAAATTTTGAAGAAAAACTTTTTGTAACCGGGCTTAGATTGTATTGACAGAAACAAAGCGTAGTTTAAAAAGGTTTTCAACTGAGATAAGTTAATCAATGTTTATCACCCCAATAGTTGTAATCAAATACTTGAATCTCTGTTCATCAAATGTTTTGGTGAAAAAATTAGCATATTTTTTATTTGAATCAACTTTGGTTAGTTTGATCAGATTTTTCTCATGAATATCTTTTATGAAATAATACTTGATGTCAATATACTTTGTCTTGAGTGCTTCAAAAGATTTTCAGTAACTGAGATGCCACTATTGTTGTCAATATGGATAGGAGTACTTATAAAGTTGAATCCATAGTCTATCATCTGGTTTTGAATCCATAACAACTAAGCATAACAGCTAGCAGCATCAATGTATTTAGCTTCAGCAGTAGATGTTGAAACATAGGATTGCTTCTTGCACTGCCATGAGATGATCCTTCCACCAAGAAATTGACATCCTCCTGATGTTGATTTCTTGTTGATATTGCAGCCATCATAATCACTGTCAGAGTAGCCATAAAGATTGCAATTGTTGTTTCTTTGATACCAGAGACCTAGCTTAGGTGCTCCTTTGAGGTATCTAAGAATTCTCTTGGTAACAACTAGGTGAGACACCTTTGGAGCAGCCTGATATCTTGCACAAATTCAAGTTACGAACATGATATCAGGTCTACTTGCTGTGAGATACATAAGAGAACCAATGATTACCCTATATTGATGTTGATCAAATCTCTTATATCAAATCTATCTAATATGTCAGAGACATAATAGATTAATTGATAAACAACCCGTCCTTCATTTCCGTCACCTAAATTCCAAGGAAAAATCGATTTTTCCCATGGAACTCATCTCAAATTTCCTCTTGATGATGCTTTCAAAGCCTTTGCACATTTGGTCATTTGAGGAACCAAATATGATGTCATCAACAAAGACTTGTACGAGCAAAATGTCTTTCCGTACTTCCTTTGCACATTTGGTCATTTGAGGAACCAAATATGATGTCATCAACAAAGACTTGTACGAGCAAAATGTCTTTCCATACTTCCTTATGAATAAGGTCTTGTCAATTGTACATTTTGTAGTCCAAGAAACTGAAGTACTCCAAGCTTTGGAGTCCAAGCATGGTCAAGTCGTATGATTGAACCATACGCATGGTCCAGTCGTACGATTGAACCATACGCATGGTCCAATCGCACGAATGGGCCTAGTCGCATCTAATAGGGTTGAGGCCTATATACCAGTTTCAATGTGTAGAGAGATTAAGGATTTGAGAGGGAGTCTGCCCGGAGCCTAGGGCTGCCGGATGAGAGGGGAGATCATGCTCGATCTTCCCTTGCCAAGAGTCTTGATTCTTATGTTGTAACGAGCTTCTAATCGTTAGGTTTTATCAATGAAACCATTTATTATAGTTCGTGTTATTGATTGTCTCTTGGTGTTTGTTGTTGTTTATCATTCCGTTAAGAACACGCTCGGATGTCTACCGATTAAGCCGACTTCACAAACTATATATACTATCACCTATAGTTGGATATACTTTGATACCACCTAAAAACTTATGATTAAAGCATATAGTATATTGCTAAAGACAAGGTATCTTAGATAAAATATTATCTAACATATGGTAGTCATGACATGTCCATGACTTACCTTTTGTCACCGACTAAAGTTAGTAACTGTAGTAACTAATAAAAGATAAATAGTGAAATAAAGTATGGTCAACTAAATGGGAGTGGAAAAGCACCATGTAGTATCTCTGAGATTTACAAGGGAGTGTCACCATACTTATGTCCACTAGTTCATAGTAGGTTCTTCCAAAAGCTAACTGGCTTCGGAAGAACAAGTTCCTCCGAGGCTTGAAGATTTCTTCAGGTCTTTATACTTCGGAAGTCATTGTCGTGCTTTCTTCTATGTGTTGAACTTTGGAAAAAGGATTGAACTTTAGAAGAAGGAAGACTTTGTCTTCAGAAGTTGGAGTTTTCCTTCGGAAGCTTCCTGAGACATAAGCTTCGAAAACTCAACATTTGCCTTCGGAAGAACTTCATTGCCTTCAGAAGTTCTTCATCAGTTGTACCAAAATTATCTAAGTGTTTGGTTTTGGTTGCACCAGCCTTACTTGATCCAACACATGATTGCACAACTAAGGATTGTACGATTCGTTTGTGGAGGAAACCAATGTATAACAATCCAATGGAAACTTACTTTATTGAGTTTATTATGGTTGAGGATGATGTATTGTTCAACTAGCGAGATTATTATCTTATTTTTTTAATATTTATCTTATAAAGTATATTTTTTATATATCCTTAATTTTTATATTTATAATACAGGGGAACATTCTAAAAAGATTGTTTTTGAAGTATAAAATCTGGTTAAAGATTTGTATATAAAAAAGATTTTAGAGATTTATAAACATTAATATTAATTTTATATGTTTTTAATTCATTTATATAATTTACATGTATATATATTTATTTAATCTATTTTCGCATGTCTTATATATTTCAAACTTATTAATATTAAATTGTTAATTTATATTTATATTTACTTTAATATATTTTCAATCCGTGTGGTTAGACTAAATAATTAATATACAATCTCAAAGTTGATTTTAACGAGAAAAAAATTAATGCTTCATGAATAGTTAAAATATCTATAAAACAACATATTGAAGATATATTCATGAATAGTTAAAACATCTATGAAACAACATACTATAAAATATTGATTACAAACAATTTCTAAAGATTTGATTTTTTAATATTATAAACATATCTATACCGCCATTGTGTTAAGGTTTAGTAACGAAAATATAATGAATATAAAATTAGGTCAGGTCACATTGCTGGAATTGTAAAGATAGACTTGGATTGTTTAAAAAAATATGTTAAAAAAACATGACTGCAATACCGAGATTAAATGCTAACATGTACATGAAACACATAAAACAAATAATGTCTCTCATTGTATACCAAAATCGAGAGCTGGTACTCCTTATCCAGTTAAAAATGTTTAAACAAGAAATAATATATATGACTTAATAATAACAATACGTCTTGCATTTATCGCGCATCACCATATGAACGAGACCCGCATAATGATGACGGTGACCCATACACACAAAATGTGGATCAGAAGATTCTATCCCAAACATCTGGCCATAATTGTCAGGTTGTAAATGCTCTCACACAGTAAAGTCATCATAAACGGGATTTTTGTTGATATTCGGCCTGTACTCCTTGTCAAGTTCCTTGTGGAATAATGTCTAAGTTTTCATCAAAGCAAAGCTACTCAAACTATAATCAAACTTAGACACTAATTACAACTATATGAATGATATCCGGAAAATGATTCTATTGATTGAAGCATCTTAAACTCTAACTGATCCAAGTCTTTAATATTAATTTCTCCATCCCGCAACCTTTTATAGTCTCATCACTAGCATGGGTATCAACAAAAGACTACAACGTAACCAATCGATCCCCCCTTTTGTTTCTCCTACATAAAAGATTGATAACTGTTATATGTATATATAAAAAGTTACTAAATTTTGTAAAGTGATTAACTTACTATGCAGATACGATGTTCATCAAAACCATAGACTTGCCTTTATGACATGATAGAATATTCCTACAATTCTTTGAACTTTCCTAGAATTCTTTCTACGAGCTTTAGATCTCTTCAATCATTTTTCAGCGTTCCAAACTTTCAAACAATAAAAAATAGACGATAATATATAAAAAAATATTAAAAATTAAGATAAATAATAAAAACATAATAGCACCCTTACTTTATAACAACGTTTCCATCTCTCAATAGACATGTTATCATGTGGATAATTAGAAGTCATATCGAATTTATGTTCATAAGGTGCAATAACATGTCCATCCGCCATGGTTTTTTCTTTCGATTCTTTTCTTTGACCGCTAATTAAATCTGGACAACGATCCTTGAGCATGTTAACAAATCCATCAAAAATGTGTTCGTCGTCTCGTGGATCCACTACGAGAATCTTGTTCATGAATACATATACCACGAGTACCACTATCACCACAAGTACATGCACTACCACCTCAAGTTCTTGCACTACCACCACGAATACCACTACGTCTTCTGGAACTACCTTTCCGCCATGAGTACCAAAAGCACCACCACGAGTACCCGCATCACTACCCCTACCATCCATAATGTATGCACCCTACAAATAGAGGTTGACAGAATTGAGTTTAATCGACTGAATCAAGACAACAGTGATGTTATATCTATTTAGTATGATAATAAAAATGAATAGGTAAAAAACATAGGAATATAAATCTAATACATACGTAAGAATATACAATTTTAAATTTTGAAAAAAAAACAATATACAATTCTAGATGACACGTAGTTGTGTGTATTGAAGTCGAGATATACTTTTTATTGTGTATGTATCAAACGTTTAGAAGGTACCCTTCAAACAAAAAACCAATTGCAGGTAAAACTGATATACACTTTACATTAAAGAAGCATAATTAACTTGCATTGTAGAAAAACAATTATAAAAAGTGATAACAATCATAAAGAGTTTAAGATAGATAAACCACAAATTTTAAAGCTCAAGGCTTGCTGCAATTTTGATACGGTTCCTCAGGCTCGTCCGGCAAGCCCATCACTTCCACATCCAACCATGGGAGCTAAGCCCAAGAGAGATATCAGGAAGCCCACAAGATATTTGAATTGCGTTTCATCTTTTTGATTTTGCATGTTTTCTTTAATTTACGTTGAACAAGTCTTGCATGATAGAGTAGTTTACAGCCATTGCTATACCCACCGGTAACTCAACACCCACAACCATGAATCCCCCTCCTAAACCGCGACCCTTCATTAAACTCTCACCCGAGGCTATTCAACAACGTCATCGTGACGGCCTTTGTTTTTGTTGTCCTGAAAAATGCGTAGCTGGCCACAAGTGCTCGCCTCTGCAATTTCTTTTGATTGTCGATAACGATGAGTACATGCCTACACAGGACTCCCTCGTAAACACACTGCCTATAGAAGAACACACTCCTCCGTTTTATATTTTAAGCTTGTCTAATGCAGCTTACTTTGGTATGATGTTGGCTCAAACTCTTCGGGTAACAAGTTACATCAACACATGCCCCGTAACGGTTTTGATAGATTATGGCAGCACTCACAACATTGTGCAACCACGAATCGCATAGCAATTGGACCTTCCATCTTCCACATTAGAACCTTTCAACGTAATGGTTGGTAACGGCCAATTTATTCACTGCGATATCTACTGCTCAAATATCCTTTACCAGACATGGTATACCTTGTACCTTGCAAGGTGAATCACGTACCCACCACATATCATCAAGCTCATTGTCATCATTGTTAAAACATGTATCCGTTGCTTCCATACATGCTTTAAACATGGAACCAACCAACCTGATTTCTACGACCACCAACCCAACTACTGACCCTCATATCACCACCCTCTTGGGTCTATTTCAACCTGTGTTTGTTAAACCCCACAACCTACCACCGAACCCTTATCACGATCACCGTATTCCCTTACTCAACAACAATCAACCCGTGAATGTAAAACCATATCGCTACCCACACTTCCAAAAGCAAATCATGACCCAACTCATAACCGAAATGCTTCATGATGGTATTATTCAACCAAGCCAAAGTGAAAAAATGGCTTATGGAGCTTTTGTGTAGACTATCAAGCCTTGAACACGGTAACTGTTCGTGGATTGCTTCCCGATCCCTACCATCGATGAGTTATTAGACGAACTCCATAGAGCCATGGTTTTTTCGAAGATAGATTTACGCTCCGGCTATCATTAGATTCGCATTGCTGAAGAATACGTTCATAAGACAAAGTTTCGCACATCGGATGGCCATTACGAATTCCTTGTAATGTCGTTCGGCCTTACAAACGCTCTGTCAACATTTCAAGCTGCCATGAATGACCTTTTTTGAGTCGTCCTCCACCGTTTCGTTTTGATTTTCTTTGATGAGATCTTGATTTACAGTCATACAAGAAAGGAGCATTACTCTCATCTTTGTTATGTTTTTCAGATTCTTCAGCAACACTAGTTTCATGCAAAAGCATCTAAATGTGTGTTCGGTGTCTCGCAAATTTCATTCTTGGGTCACCAGATTTCTAGACAAGGTGTAGCTCCAGAAGCGGATAAAATTGCAGCGATTCAACACTGGCCAACCCCTACCTCTTTCACTACAATACGAGCATTTTTGGGTTTAACCGGGTATTATCGTCAATTTGTTCAGGGATATGCGCAAATCGCAGCACCACTAAGTGACATTCTGACGCTTAAAGAGTTTGCATGGTGTCACACCTCGACCAAAGCGGCGGAACATGCTGGGGCACAACTAAGATTGTTCAAATGCACACGCAACTATTAAAGTGACAATATTTAATCAACTCATTCATTTCATAACATGTTCTTACAAATACAAGAAAATAAATAGTTCTTAACTAATAACCTAACGGTCCAAAATAAAGTAACATCTTTAAATCTTCAATCAACCGACAAACAAACGTGTAGCATTGCATAAAATATGTTTTGTCAACATGTATGTTGGTGTGCAATTCTATTACTTTATAAATATAATATAAGGCAAAAATCCACAACTAAAATATGTGAAACCGTAAATAAAAGCAACAATTGAGGTATATAGATCATAAATAAATGAGACTCCTTTCTAATTGATAAAACTACCATATTACAAGGATGAGCGTATGATCATACTTATTGAGGATGAGGATGAGGCTAACCGATCAAAAGCAATAAATATGTAGCAATTAATCATATGAGGTATATCACATACAATTGGACAATTATTTTAAGTAATACATAAAGATCTAGGTGTTAAATCATTTTTTTGTTTGAGTAACTATGCTTGCTATCCCCAAAGTATAGAAGAGAAAACAGGGATGAAATTACTCACATGAAAAAAAATGGCGTTGATGAATAAACTTAGAATAAAATCCTCAAGTAAGCGAGTCCGATGGTTTAATGTGCGTGTCCTAGATTGAAAGATCTTGAGTAAGTATTGAGTCATGAAGATGAAATATAAATGGTATAAAAGTTCATAAAATAAGGTTTGGGTTTTCGAGAGTTTAAGTTATATTTTACAAAGTGTGTTTAATAACGTAAGTATAAAATAAGTTTAAATAACGTATATATAAAATGAGTTTTACAAGAAAACGGGTTGATGTTTAGTTCTACTCAACCATTGTTAAGTTTTACATAGGGGAGTTGGTTTAGTGCTAGTGTGCATGATCCCGTTAATGTAAGCATCAAGATCCAACTTACACTCTCTTAAACCCGAGTTAATTTTAATTAATAAAGAAATTCGCTTAAACCGATCTTAGTATAAAACCAAGTTTGGTTCCGTCATACCATAATATTATTAATATAAATAATATAAAGTGAAATCTAAGTAAAAGAAAGTTAGGAAATATTTTTTTGGCGTTTTGAACGGTGACTAGCTTGTTAAGACGATAAGTTCGATTTTTACTCAGGTTTATTTTTACCCGAAACTTAGATTCAAGCCAAGATTTGTTCTACACCTCCATATCAACCATATAATAACTAAAATATCAAGAAAAACTCAGATCTAAAGTGTTTGATGTAACATGATCGCTTAAAAGTTATTAAAGTGCTTAAACAAGCGTTCGGTTTGGCTCGGTCTTTGACTCGGTATGAACCCGAGGATGGTTACCATATGTCCAAAACCATTGAACTAAAAATAATGTAAATTTCCAGATCTAAACTCAAACAAGAAGTTAAGCGAGTAAACTTCCCGAAAATGACCCAAACAGGTCTAAAATGCCTAAATATGAGTTTGAATACCCATAAGCTTTAAATAAAGATGAAAATGGTTTTGTAAACATAAAATAACTTTGAAAAACTAAAAATATCCAAAAACACATACCCGAAATGATTTGAAATGCAAGATTCGGTTGCGTTGACTCTTTAAAGTGAAACTTAAGCAAAAGTACCTAGAACAACTTACAAGATCAAAACTTTTGGGAGAAGAAGATGAAAATATTCAGGTAAAATGGTTGAGAATGAGTGGTATTTATAGGGAAAGATTAGGTTTTGAGGAAATGGGTAATGCGTTTGTCTAGTGGGTAAAATGGTGCACTTTGATTCTTTTATTTAAAATTAGTTTTGGTTTAAATAAATTATGACCAGGTATGAAACATGTTTGGAGGGTTCTAGAATAATTATGGGTTAGGTACTGGTTGGTTTGGATGGTTAAAATATGAGTGCGGACCTTAAACGAACTTAAATGAACCGAAAATGTTAAAAAAACTGATTTTGCTGAAACGAACTGTGGGTCACGCCACGACAAGTATGAAACATGATTACAACATAAAATCCATCATTTTATTCAAAATTCAAAGATCTGAAGACCAAAACGAGTCGAGTTTACAATACAGAATAACAAATACAAAGCTAGTCGAAAATGACGAATGTCATAGTATTCCTTACTTTTGGAAATTTCGTCCCGAAATTAGGAAGAAGCTACGACGAAGGGATGCGGGTACTTTTCCTTCATGGCGTCTTCTCTTTCCCAAGTAAATTCAGCACCATGTCTTGATTCCCAACGGACTTTCACTAACCGAATATGGCTTCGTTTGGTTCGTTTCTCGTTGCGATCCATAATTTCTACGGGTCTTTCAACAAATTGCATTGTCTCATCGATATGTACTTCGTCGAGTGGTATATGGAGATTACCCTCGGCTAAGCATTTCTTAAGGTTTGAGACATGAAAGGTAGGATGAACACTGGAAAGTTCTTTCTGTAAATCAAGTCTATAAGCCATTTTTCCAATCCTTTCGAGGATCTTGAATGGGCCTACGAAATGAGGAGCTAGTTTTCTTTTCTTTCCAAAAAGGACTACCCCCTTCCAAGAAGATACTTTGAGGAGGAAAAGGTCGTCGATATGAAATTCTAGAAGCTTTCGTCATTTATCGGCATAACTCTTTTGACGACTTCTAGCAGCGAGTAGATTCTTATGGATTTGATCGATACGATCAGTAGTGTCTTGAACCATCTCAAGACCGGTGATTTGAGTTTCACCAATCTCGTTTCAACAAATTGGAGAACGACACTTGCGACCATAAAGAGCTTCAAACGGATCCATACAAATGCTAGAATGGAAACTATTGTTGTAGGAGAACTCAATAAGTGGAATATGAGAGTCCCAATTTTCACCAAAGTCGAGTACGCATGATCGAAGCATATCCTCAAGGGTTTGGATTGTACGCTCGGATTGGCCATTGGTTTGAGGGTGATCAAAGGTACTAAGGTCAAGGCGAGTACCCAAAGAATTTTGAAGCGATGTAAAAATGAGACGTGAAACGAGCATCACGATCGGAGATGATGGTCACTGGTATACCATGGCACACACGATTTCTCGGACACAAATTTGAGCTAGTTGTTCCACGGAATACTTTTCTCGGATCGGAATAAAGTGAGCCGATTTGGTCAATTGATTGATGATTACCCAAATACAATCATTTTGGTTTCGGGTATTTGGGAGCTTAGTGATGAAATCCATGGCAATGTCTTCCCATTTCCAAACAGGAATTGGGGGTTGCTCGAGTAAACCGAAAGGTCTTTGATGCTCGGCTTTAACCTTTGATCATGTAAGACATTTTGAAATGTAAAGTGCCACATCCTTTTTCATACCGGGCCACCAATAAATATGACAAAGATCAAAGTACATTTTATCCGTATCAGGATGCTCAAAATAACGTGACTTATGAGCGTTGTCAAGAATTAAAGTACGAAGTTCGTCACAATCGGGAACCCATAAACAATTGAGAAAGCAAAGTAAGCCATCGGGTTTAGTTTGGAGTTGAAGTTCGGCTCCACACGACATTTCGTCGTACATGTTACCTTCATCAACGGAGGTGCACTGGGCTTGATAGATGTGGTTTTGAAGATCGGTTTGGATGGTAATGCTATGAAGCAGAATGGATTTGACATTAACTTTTCAACTAAGGGCATCGGCCACGATATTCGCTTTATCGGGATGGTAGCGAATTTCGCAACCGTAGTCACTAAGTAGTTAGGCCCATCGCCGTTGTCTCATGTTCAGATCTTTTTGGTCGAAAATGTGTTGAAGACTTTTATGATTGGTGAATACTACACATTTTGTACCATAAAGATAGTGTCTCCGGATTTTTGAAGCGAAAACGATGGCACCAAGTTCGAGATCGTGAGTTGTGTAATTTTTCTCATGAACTTTGAGTTGTCTTGAGCCATAAGCGATAACTTGACCTCGTTGCATGAGAATGCAACCAAGACCTTGAGTAGTGTAGTATGGTGTGGGCATGATTTGGGCTTGATTTGCAAAAGTGAGTCGAAGACAAGCACTGTGGAAATTATTCGGGTCTCCACAATTGAAACAAGCTCTCGGTTGAGGAGGAGTTTGAGCAAAAGGAATGGGTCGGTTTTGAGGATTATGCGAAACAAACCTTGGTAGAGTGGGTTGTCCACGAGAGGCTTCACGACACACATTGCTAAGGTGACCGTAACGATTGCAATTTGAGCATTGGTGACAAGCGGCGTAAGATGGGTGGTGGCATTGAAAAGTGTTGCAAAAAGGATGGGGACCGGTGTACGGTTTTCTATTTTGGGCAGCTTGAGATTGAGATTAGTTGAGTTGGATGAGTGACGACAAAGTTTCGATGGTTTGGTTTATGCTTCTTATTAGAGTGGTGAGATGAGTTGGAGTAATTGATGGATTGGAGTTGGGATTCAACTTTGGAGCTTGGAGATGGATCGGTGATGGCCTTGACATTTGGTTTCTTGGAATCCTTTTAGGATAAAGTCCCCGCTTTGACATGGTTCTCCGAAAGGGCGGCGGCAAGAGTGATCGCATCATTTAGCGTTTGTGGCTTGCTACTCATGATGAAATCTCGGATTTGCATTGGCAAACCCGAATCGTACTTGTCGATTGCCCTCTCGAGTGGGGTAACCAAATGGGGCATTAGAAGCCTAAGCTCGTGGAAGCGGTTTGAGTAAGCGGAGTTGTTACCGATATCTTGTTTAAGATCCCAAAATTCGGCCTCTAATTTTTGAATTTCAAGCTTGGGGCAAAAATTTTTGAGCATGATATCCTTTTGCAAGAGGCTCTCACTTTTGCAAGTGATTCCATATGGAATAGGCTCTCACTTTTGCAAGTGATTCCATCATTAAGACCTCAGCCATGGCAACTCAGGCCATTGACACCTCAATTGAGGCTGCTAATGAGCAGAGGAAATCCAGCAGCCAAGAACCTGAAGCTAGTGATGACAGAGAAGAATCTAGTCCAATCATCTCATCCCCCAATGATTCTTCTCATGAAGATGAGGGGAACTTGAGCCTAAAGGTGCAAAAGCTATCTAAAACATGCACCTATTTAGTCTCCAGGTTAGTCATCTTGAATCTCAGGTGACTACCTTGCAAAACAGGGTCAATGATCAGCAACTTCAGATTTCTTATTTTAAGGAAAAACTAGCTGGGAGATCTTTAAGAAGAGCTCAACCATGAACAAAAGAACCTGTGGATATGACTGACCTAACTCCTAGCTCACCTATGCAAGTGGGTGATGCTATCAAAAAGGGGGAGAAAGTCATTTCAACTAGAGAACCTGGGAGTTCTTCAGAGAGTGTGGACATTGAGGACTCACCATCCTCACTTGCAATTGTGCACACTCAGCAACTTCCTCAAGTTCACATTGATGTGGACTCCATAGACTCCTACATATAGAGTCTGTTTGAGGAAGGATTACCAAGGGCTATGTCATCTCCACCAACTTCAAATCACATCATTGGGTGGAGATATGACAACAACAGAAGAGCCCTCATCATTCTTAGAGTTCAAGGGCAGCAAGAGGTCTTTAATTTTCAGACCTTGAACTTCTATGAAGGTCTGGATCTAGTCAACATGCCATTTGTCAATCAAAGCCAATCAAGACAAGTTGAGAGGCTGGCTCAAAGAATCTAAGATAGAATCACTACAGAGTTCAGCTTTAGAAGGAGACTAAGGCAATCAGGCAATGTTATCGTTCAACTGGATGTTGAGTCAGAACCTAAGATTAGTTTTATAGGGGAAACCTTGACTGAATGCCCAGTGGCAGAACCTGATAGCCCTGTCTCATCATCATCATCAATTGCTGCAAAGATTCATACCCTTTCTGAGACACCTTCTAGTAAAGGTGTTTCTCAACCTCTCTCTAGCCAGAGCTTGGAAGCTACATCAAGCAATGAAGGCCAAAGCTCTCTCCACCCTGAGTCACAAAGGTCTGTGAGTGACAAAGGGAAAAGAAAAATGACATCTAAGGAGATTAAGGAGTAGGAGAGAGAGAGAAAAAGGAAGCTAAGGGGAGAAAGTTCCTCTTTTGGGTCTGCAAAACTCAAGGAAACTGCTATCCGGACTGCCCCTAGAGCAAACACTCATGATGATGAGTTAAGGGCTGTCAGGATCAATTACTTGCAGACTAGGAACTATGATATTAACATTGTCATTTCTCTCCCCTTAGAGGAATTGAATGAACTGGTTGACATGGAAAGGTCAAAGGAGAAAAAAGAGGTAGAAGATGTTGAGCTACTGGTACAAATGAAAGAAGAAAGAAGAAAGAAGAAAGAAGAAAGAAAGAAGAAAGAAAAGATTATATAAGCATGTGCCTACTCTCTCCCCAATTCAGAAAGTCCTGCACATGAGGATGTGGTATAACAAGAATCTCAGGTAGACAGAGAAGAAGACAGGATCAAGATGATCAACTATCTGAGTGCCACAGGCCTCTATCAAGCAGACCCTGTTCTTCTTTTATCCTATGACTATATTGAGTTTGAGTATCTCACATAACTTGAACTTGAGATACTCAAGGAAAGAAAGACCACTAAAAGGAAGCTAAGGGAAGAAGCTGCTAAGTCAAGAGCCATCATCCAGAAGAGCATGAAGAAGTCTGCAGACAGGCAGAGGATGATGAACTTCCCGAAGCTGTATGGATTCTCCGAAAGGAGACTTGGCCCTATGTCCCCCATGGATGAGCATATCAGGGTAATCAAGCAGAAGATCAAGAGTGGAGAGCTGATTGAATTACACTCCCCTCCAAGTCAAGTTCCACCTAAAGTGGAGGTTAAGGTTGAACAACCTGAGACAACACAACCTAAACCTCCTGCTGAATCTCAGCAAGCTTCATCTTCTGATCCATAGCAGGATTAGACTCCCTCTCCTTTTGAACCTGTGTGAGAGGAAGACCCGACTGAGAAAGACAAAAAAGATCAATCAGGTGCTGTAGGCCAGTCTTATCAGTTAAAAGAAACAAAGAGAAAGAAAAGGATGGCTTCAAAACCAAAGCCAAAGATAAAGAAACAAACATCCTTTTTTCAACCTCAGGATGAGTTAGAACATCCTGACGATGTGCAGCCAGAGGATGCTCCATCAACTCCTATTCAAACAGCTCCCCTAGCATCAGGAAGACCCATCTTGTCCTGGACATAAACAAAAATCTGGAAATATGGCATGTCATTAGAGATCAAGGCATTAAGAATGTCTACACATGGCATGACATGTTTAATCTGCCTTTGCATGATCTGTTTGATATGAGAAGACATTTTTAGAGTTTGAGTGATCTTGATCATCTCATGAACAAAGGGATGGTCATCATTATAATGAGGACTGTTGATATCTAAAGTCTTCAAAGTGTTTTGGTAGCATCAGCCTACGGGGAGTTTGTAGGGAATATATGTTAAGGCTGATACAACTCAAACACTTAAGGTCTCCTACATGAATGCACAAGTGCATTGAAGAAGAATGCTTCGGAAGTTTCACACATGCAATAGAAATATTCTAAGTGTAAAATCTTCCAAATCCAAGACCAATATCTTCCGAAGACAAAGATGAAATCTTCCGAAGCTTCAAAGACAAAGTCCTTCGAAGCCAACACTTGAAGACAGATTTCTTCCGAAGACTTTTAGTATACATGCTTTATCTGATGTACTTTACATAAAGCTGGACCCCTTTCTGCTGCAACTCTGTAAAGTCACCAACTTGCATGAGTTGGTGAAAAGGTCCATGCTTTTAGTAACTATACATTGAGGTCTTGAGTCTGTAACTTTCTACTTCATGTACTTTATCCTTTTGGTAATATATTAGGATGTGAGCTACCGCATGTCATAGTCACAAGTCAAAAGGCAATCTGCCTTTTGACTCTACAATTGATTTTGTTTTGTGTCTAGTCAATTGTATCCAGCTGGCCTTCAAAGTATGGCCGACTGTAGGATGTAGTATATGTATCTCAAGTACTTGTAACTTTCCTTTATACTTTGTAACACTTGTAATAGAACTTGAGAAGGCAATATGCTACAATCTTGAAAACCATCTCCTTGTGTATTTTGCTATCTTATTTTGTCTCTTATTCACTTGTGTTCTTAATATCATCTCTTGTGGTTTATCCAGTTTCACTGTTTGATTAGTCAAGTTAATCTCTTCATTGTGTTGTTGTGTTGTAAGTGACCACCCTTCACCAGTCCTGCAACAAGAAAAACAAAAATGAGAATTTCTCTATGGAAACATTAAGTTTTGACTAAGTTCAAAATTTAATACGGGTAAGGGCATTGGTTAATGTGGGTGAAGGTAACCCATGCATATAACCAATGTGGGTAACTATTTATGTCATTTAAAACAAAGTGACACTAATACGGATAAGGACTTCACTGAACCGCATTTGTGTCAAACAAATATACATAAAAAGTTTGAAGTGTTAAAAACCTATGCGGACAAAAGTGTTCTACGACATTTGTTAATGCGGAAGACATTTTCATTACCGCATTTATTTTTACTCATCCCTATTTCATAAATGGGTGACATCAACACTTTTCATGTAAACCAAAAATGAATAAACAAGTGCTTAATCTCTTCTGTCATGATGAAGGTCAAGAAATGCGAACAATTTTATTGTTCAACCGCATTTGTTGAAGTAAATGTGGATAAAGGAATTTTACTCTACCGCATTTTTTGTAGTGAACAAATGCGAACAAAATTTGTTCAGCCGCATTGCTATAGTGAACAAATGCTGGTTTACTTTGTTTAACCGCATTTACTACAGTGAAACAAATGCTCTCAATTTTTTCACTTCAACATTTATAACAGTACACAAATACGGATGAACAAAACTATTTTGCATTTTCTACAGTGAATTTAAAAGATTGACCGCATTTGTTATGAAAGTTGTAACAATTTGTAAAACCCATTAGTTGACTATTAAAAGCCATTTCAAAAGGTCATTTAATACTTTTCAAATTTGAGAGACTTCAAAGTGCGACAAGCGAAACTCACTATTCTTCATCAATCATCATCACCATTAACAAACCTGTGTTTCACAATTCATTTCTTCTGATTACTCCTCAGTTTCGATTCTCTACAATAGTAGTATCGAACAAAAGGTGAAAATCTTTGAATTTCGTGACCTAAATGTTAGATATTTGAACCAATAATGAACATAGAACCCTAGGTTAACAAAGAAAACTCAAAATCAGATTTGATTTGAGAAATAATAATCATTTTCGACTACAATGAACATGTTAACTAAGAAGAATAACAACTAACAAGAGAATTTCAAAATCATGTTCATCGTATGAATAGAGCATAACAAAAGATGAAAATGTTGAAATCAAATCTTGAATCTAAGAGTTGAATAGAGGTAAAAAAAATGGTCTTTCCAAACATGAAAACCAAAATAATAGTGATTATTCATGATAACTTCAAGCTTAGGAATGATTCCTATGGAACAATACCTTCAAACAGTCATGTTTGACAATCAAAAGTCAAACTAATGAAACTTGCTTGATGTATGCTTTACAATCTGATAAGTATTATCCATTAATCTAATTCATATGCCTCTAATGCAGGCTCCATGGCAAATCTCACCTGGAGCAAGCTCCACAATGTCAGCGGTTATCTTGACCCTAATATACCTGAGGCTGAAGATCTTAGAGACATGATCAGATTCATTTCCACTACAAGAGTGGCTCATGCAATTACAGTTAGACAAGTCATTTATGAGAGATTCATAAGGTTTTTCTGGAGCACTGCTATGGTGACAGAGATAGATGGTGAAAGAACTCTGTCTGGAAGTATCATTGATGATCATACTCTGACTATCACTGAACAAACTATGAGATAGTGTCTATAGTTTGGTGATGATGCCAACACTCCCATAGAACTTGAAGATGATGAAATCACTACTTTCTTTGCCAACATTGGATATGAGGGAGGATATGAAGGCAAGCAAATTGTAAAAGGACTAGTTCACTTACAATGGAGGTTCCTTATTCATCTCTACCAACATTGTCTGTCAAAGAGGAAGACATGATGGAATGACATTCCAGTAATCACATCATCTGACATATGTGCTTTATGCACTAAGAGACCAGTTAACATGTCTGCCTATGTGTTCAATGGTCTGGATTCAAACATTCAGGAAGGTAGAAGAAACATGTTCCTAATGTATCCAAGGTTCTTACAATGTCTCATCAATGAAGCATTTCCTAACATTATACTTGAAGGTCCTATTTGGATATTACTCATTATGATGCTAAGTCTTACAAGTACATCAAAAAGAGAGATCCTAGGAGCTTTTATAGTGGAACCCATTATCCTTTGTTACCCTGGATGCTTCAACAGATTAATTAAGAAGAACATGTTAAAGAACAAGAAGAAGAACCAGCTCCTCATGCTAAGCAAATTGCTGATGAGAAAGTTATAGAAAGTGATGAAGGGCAGAGGATAGTGTCACCCCAAGTTGATGTAAAGGGTGATCTTCACATTGGGCCATCTGTTCATGAAGCTGATATAGCCTCACCTATCATACCCTCACCTGTACCATCACCACAAAGACTACCAATACCTTCACCACAATTACAACCCATCATCTCTCCACATACATCACCCATACACTCTCCTCATGTTTCACCAATCCATCATTCACCTGAATCCCCTGTTTCTACTGAGCCTGTTGAGTATGGTGACTCTGCCAACTCTTAAGAGGAATCTAAGTTATCATCTGATGATGAGGATTATCATAGGCAAATGCTTGTTAGGCAAGCTATTTCTGAAGTTGTTCCTTCTGAAAGTGTTGCTGAATAAGAAGTTAATAGACCTAATGAGAAGGTTGAAATGATTTCTAAGCTAATGAAGAAAGTAGCAAAGATGGAGAAACTATTTAATAGAAGATATAGTATTATTCAAGATAGACTATTGGAGTTGGATGAAAAGGAGAAGGAGATAAAAGATCTAAAAGAAAAGTATGAGGTTGAAAAGAAAGAGAAAGAAAATGAGATAGAAAGATTAAAAACTGCTCTCCAACAATCAAGGGATGAGATAATTGGTCATGTTGACACTTTAGCCATCCAGACCATTATCATGGAAGAACAAGAAGGATTGATTGAAGAGCAAACTGACATTATCAAAGACTTGCAGAACCAGATAGAAAGCCTAAACAAGAGAGTATCAGAGTTAGAACTGCTTGTTATTATCAAAAGAGAAGCTAAAGCTGAAATGAAAAGACGATATGGTTGAGAAAAGAGAAGAGAAAAGAAAAAGAGAGAGTGATAAAGAATGTAGTACGAAAAATTCATCAGGAGACAGTAGTAATGACTCCCCTCCTACTAAAAAGATGAGATTCTCTGAGGCTAAAAAAATGGAAGAAACAAGTGAATCAAAACATGATGAATCAAACATGGAGATGGTAATTTACACAGAGAACCCAGATGAAACTCACACTGAAGAGGTAGAATTCAGGGATATGATTAAAGCTGTTGATAGCTTCACTACAGAAGAGTTCATCATAGATGATGATTTTTGGGATTTCATAGTTGATCAGAGGCCAGTTGCTAAACCTATTATAGTCATTCCTCAATCTCCTATCCCACTTGAGAAGGAATTGAGTATGCAAATAGTGCCTGCTGTATCACTGACTGACGAATAAAAAGAGCTTATCAGAAGATTATGTGAAGAACAACAAAAGAGAGAAGAATCAGCTGCTATTTCTAAAGAAAAAGAAAAGTCAGAGGCTGAAAAAGTGCCTCAAGAAGCTGAAATGGCTGAAACCTCCTCTAGGCCAAGAATGCAAACTTATACCAGGAGGAGGAAATACTTATCAGAGAAGACAAATGGGAAAAGACCAATGGTGTAAGAAGAACCAATTCAAAAAAAGAAAAAAGATGACCCTAGAAGCCATGCAGCCATTGCTGAATTTCTAGAAGAGCATGAAAAGGCTGAAGCACAATTGAAAAAGAAGGCTGAATTTGTTGATGTGAAAGGAGAGATAGAGGGTGCTATGTGGTTGATGAACCAATAGCTCATGAAATCCCTGTGAAGGAGGAGACCTCGGTACATGAGATGGTTGAGAAAGCCCAAATAGATGACCTGATGGTGAAAGGCTGCCATCCTTAGGTTGAACAATGAAAAGAAAAAGAGGCTGAAGAAACTAGAAGAGGAGATCACCGGTAAAAAGCCAAGGACCCGAGTATCAGCACAAGACATGCAGCTCACCCATAAAGACCATGACTTTTTGGCACCTGTTCTGCACGGATATCCTGAGTGGTTTGTTGAGCCTACATAATTGAAACTTCAAGAAGGTCTAACCATTGTAGAGATGGTAAGAGGTGTGTCTACTCACAAAAGCAAGAATGATTAGAAGATTATTGCTTGGAAGTATGACAGTGGCTGGAACATGTTTATGGTGAAAAGGATTTTAGGGTTAGTGCAATTTCTCATAGAGTAGTCTGCTCTTGTGAACTCCCTGGAAATCTATGATCTAAAGGAGCTAGCCAATCTAGAGATGATTAATCATAAGGCTATGTTTAGGGGATGTGAGTTTGAAGATATTTTAAGAATGTTTAGAAGAACAGACAACTTCAAATCTCTTAAAGCTATTTGCATGGGGAAAGATAGATCCTTTATAAACCCCCTTGAGAAGAAAAGAACAAAACCAGTAGAAGAAGTTGTGTTTCCTGAGCTTAAGGTGAAACCAACTAAATCAATGAAAAGAAAGATGGTGTCTGGAGCTTATTCCTCCAAACCAATCTCAATGTCTACAATGATGAAAAGACATATGAATTGGTAATTGAAAGAAAATGGGGAGGAAAGAAGGCTGCTGAGATTAGATTGTTCAGTGGATATGAGGTGAGATTGCTAGATGAATCCTATATCCACTACATATGCACCAGACGCTTTAGAGAAATAACCAATAAGCTGGGAGAAGAAGACATGCACTTCTTCTTAAAGTGCATTAAGATTCTGAAAATGGCATATGATCAGATCAGTGCCAAGAGAGTACAAAGGAAGAAGAAGAAGACTCCTCGTGGGAGTACCTCTCACTTTGCTAAGGATTATGTTTACAATCCAAAAAGTACTCTCCATATTACAAAGAAGGACATTTCTAAGAGTCTGGAGAAGAAGAAGAAAGCTTCGAAAGGAAAATCTCTTTCCTTCGGAAGCTCCAAAATGTAGAAGAAAACAAGTGGAAACTTGCCATCGAAAGAAACTTTGGTCTCGGAAGAAAGGAATACTTCTGAAGTACTGAAGCCTGCTGTAGTGAAAGCAAGATCTTCCGAAGGTCCGGTCATCAAAACATCCAAAGTCAAAAAAACTTCAGAAGTATTAAAGGTCAAGTCTAAGCTTCCAAAGCTGGTGTGGAAGTCAAAGAAAGATCAAGTGGCTAAAAGTTAATCATCAACTTAAGCAAATGATCCTTCCGGCATGACTATAGGATCAATTACTATTGCATTGTCTTCAACTTCTTTTGACGAGCCCAAGACCAATGAGGCTTAGGTTTCCAAATGTAACTAACCATCTTTTTTGTGCAGGAACAACTCAAGACAAACAAAAATGTATGGATCATTGATGGAGGACCAGTTGCTTTTGTAGGAGATGGTGGAGGTTACATTATAGAAAAGGGTAAGGTTGCAAATGGTAAGCTCAGCATTGAAAAGGTAATTTTGTCAAGGAGCTTGGGTACAATCTCTCGAGTGAATCCTAATTTTGTGATCAGAGTCGTAACATGCTCTTTACTGAGTATGAGGGCATTGTTCTCAAGCTCGGGGTGGTTATTCATCATAAGCATATCCTGCTCAGAGCCCCCAAGAGAGGGAACCTGTACAAGATAGATTGCAAGAAACATCTCCCTCAGGAGAAGTTTCATGCTTTCTATCTAAAGCTAATAGTGATGAGTTTCCTCTAGCATAAAAGAATATGCCATGTAAACTTTAAGAACATGAATAAACTTATTAAGAATGATTTGGTAACTAGAATACCAAAGAAAGAGTTTACAAGTAATGATCATTGTGTGGCATGCCTGAAAGGGAAGCAACACAAAGTTTCTCACAAGCCAAAGGAAATAAACTCCATCACTACTCCCTTACACTTGTTATATATGGATCTTTTTGCCCCACTAGTGTAATGAGTCTAGGAGGGACCTCTTACTGTTTAGTGATCACAGATGACTTTACAAGATTCACGTGGGTCTTCTTTCTTAGAACTAAGGATGAGACTCCTAAGATTCTAAAGAATTTCATCTTAAAGATTGAGAATCAATATGATCACAAGGTCAAGACCATAATATGTGATCAAGGAACTGAATTCAAGAACCAAATCCTTGATACATTTTATGATGAAAATGGTATTACAAGACAACATAATGGTCCCAGGACTCCTTAACAAAATGATGTTACTGAGAGGAGAAATAGGACACTTATTGAAGCTGCAAGAACTATGTTGTCTGACTCTAAACCACCCACCACCTTCTGCGCAAAGGCAGTCAACACTGCCTGCTATGTGCAAAACAATGTTTTAGTGGTTAAGATTCATGGTAAGACTCCTTATGAACTTTGGCACAAGAGGAAACCTTTCATTGGTTTTCTCAGGTCATTTGGATGTCCTTGCACCATCTTGAATACCAAAGATCAAATTGCCTAGTTTTTTGAGAAATCAGATGATGGACACTTTATTGGATACTCTTCCCAAGCTAAGGCTTATCGAGTATAAAATCTTAGAACTAGAATAGTTGAAGAGTCAGCCAATATGACTTTTAATGAACACACTCCTAGTGTGAAAGGTTCTCATCCTGATTGGTTGATTGATCTTGATTTAGTTACCAACTGTTTTAACAAATCTTATGAGCATGTTTTAGGGTCTACAGATATATTACCTATAGGTGATCCTGATCCTAGATTTGAGCTAAGAAGACCTTCAAGCTACACATCTTCAGCTCCAGTGGTAACCAATCCTACAAATGAAGCTTCTACCAGCACATCAATGACAAATCCTGTTGATGTTTCTGGAGTGCCTTCAAATTCTAGCTTAGAGGCACACAACTCAAAAGAAGGAGCTTCAAATGTTGGAGAACATGGTGGTGGTGACAGTGATCAGGAATTTCTTGATGCTGATAACCACTCCATTGATGACAACATCAATGATGTCACAAACTCATTGGATCAAGTTAATCTTGATAAGTGTGCTAATGTGGAGGGTGAATCCTCATTGCCAGATCTCAATTTCTTTAATTTAGATCTGTCTGAGCAACTTGCTATGATCCCTCAGCTAAGGATCCACAAGTCTCACCCGTCCACAAACATTATTGGAGATGTTGATACAGGGATAAGAACAAGAAGACAAACCCATGATGCAACTGTTTGTCTTCACGCTTTTTTCTTGTCCCGGGTAGAGCTAAAAAAATTGATGAGGCTCTAAAGGATTGAAGTTAGGTTGAAGCTATGCAAGAGAAGCTGCTTTAATTCTAAAGACAAAAGGTTTGGAACCTATGTCCTCTTCTTAATGGGAAGACTACTATAGGAACTAAATGGGTGTTCAAAAATAACAAGGATGATAGAGGACTTGTCTTCAAGAACAAGGCTAGACTAGTTGTTTTAGGGTATACTCAAGAAGAAGGAATTGACTATACAGATCTCTTTGCTCTCGTGGCAAGACTCCTAGCTTTTGTTGCATCCAAGAACTTCAAGGTTTACTAGCTTGATGTCAAGTATGCTTTTCTTTATAGGGTGATTGATGAAGAGGTGTATGTCAAACAACCACCAGGATTTGTAGATCCTCATCATCTTGATTATGTTTGCAAGCTTGATAAGGCTCTTTATGGGCTGCACCAAGCACCAAGGAAGTGGTATGAGACTCCATCATAATATTTTTATCAGCATGCCTACAAGAGGGGTACTATTAATGGAACTCTGTTCATCAAAGGAACACGAAATGAAATTATGCTAGTTCAAGTATATATGGATGACATTATCTTTGGGTCAACTAATTCAAAGCTATGCAAAGCCTTGATAGGTTTTAAATGAGCGCCATGGGGGAACTCAATTTCTTTCTAGGAATTCAAGTGAAGCAAGTTGACAATGGCATCTTCATAAATCAGTCAAAGTATTTTCAAGATGTACTTAAGAGATTCAACATGACTGATTGTAAGGTTGCTAAGACACCCATAGCCAGAAACCACTCCCTTGGACCTGATCTTGAGGGGGAGTGTGTTGATGAGCATCTCTTTAGGGCAATGATTGGGTCTCTTATGTACCTCACACCTAGTAGGCCTGATATCAAGTTTGCCACATGTATCTGTGCAAGATATCAAGCCAACCCCAAGATGTCACACCTAATCACTGTCAAAAGAATTCTAAGATATCTCAAAGGTGCTCTATCACTTGGCTTTTGGTATCCAAAGAATTATGACTTTAATCTGTATGCTTATATAGATAGTGACTATGGTGGCTGCAACATGACTGCAAAGTCTACATCAGGGGGATGTCAATTTCTTGGTGGAAGGATAGTCTCCTGGCAATGTAAGAAACAATCATATGTATCTGCATTAACTGCTGAGGCTGAATACATTGATGCTACAAGCTGCTGTGCTCAAGTGCTTCGGATACAAAATCAGATGCTGGACTATGGATTCGACTTCAAGGAGACTCCCATCCACATAAACAACAACAGTGCTATCTCAATCATAGAAAATCCTATGCAGCATTCAAGGACAAAGCACATCAATATCAGGTATCATTTGATTAGAAATAACTTTGAAAAGGGATTAATCAAACTAGTAAAGGTTAACACAAATGAACAATATGCTGATCTGTTCACTAAATCTTTTGATGAACAAAGATTCAAATATCTTGTATAAGCTATTAGAATGATTAACGTTGAGTAACTTTTCTTAAAACTTAATCATATTATTTCTAAAACTTGTGTGTCCTCAATTCTTTATTTTTATCACTTTCATAAGCCATTTGTTCTCTTTGGAAGTAAAATCTTTTTTAAAGTCACTCCTTAGATTTTTGAAAATCTTGATCTTTTTATCCTTCGGATAATCTAAAATTACCTTCGGAAGAAACTTATGTCTTAGAAAACAAATATCTACTTAAGTAGTTTTATCTTCAGAAGAAATTGTAGAAATATCTTCCGAAGCTTAAAATTAACTTAAATACTTGTATATTTTATAAGAACGAATTTTCTTCCGAACGCAATTTCTCTTCGGAAGTTTTTATTCTTCATAGAATACATGTTAAGTTCTAAATCTCTTCCGAAGCAAAAATTCTCAAAAATCTTTGAAATATCTTCTGAAGTCAATTTTCCTTTGGAAGCTTTTCTTCAAGAACTTCTGAAGCAAAATAACCTTCGGAAGATTTTTCGACTTCCAAGAATGTCAGGATCAGTGATCACAAGTTTGATGTAATGGAGCGTAGCACAGCGGAATAAGAACAAGAATTAGACAAATTGTAGCAAGAGTTTGATACTTGTATGCATTAAGAACAAATACGGTTATAACAAGAGAATATATTTCTGTAACAAGGAATGTTTCAATAATATCGAATATTTCTCATCAAATCCTTCATTTTTACAATAGGTGACACTCCTTATATAGAGTGCAATCGCTGCTGTTATCACGGGAAAGTGACAACTGGCAGATCTATTACAAAAATAACTAACTCTTAACAAACTACTGAAATGTTCACAACTACTGAGAACATATCAGAGTGTTAAGTACAAAATAAGAAACTACTGATAAGAAACTACTGAAACTACAACGACTGAAGAACAAGCTCTTCAGTTGTTTTACAAAACTACTGATAAATATAAACTACTGATGAGCACAACAACTGAAGAAGTATTCTTCAGCTGTTGTGTCAAACTACTGAAAAGATAAAACATAAAACTACTGAAAGGTAAACCATCACAACTGCTGAAGAAGACCTCTTTAGCTGTTGTGACAACGTCTGATACTTTGGTCTTCAGCACTTGTGTCCTCAGACTTTGTCTTCAGCACTTGTGTCTTCAGACTTTGTCTTCAGCACTTGTGTCTTCAGACTTTGTCTTCAGCACTTGTCTTCAGACTTTGTCTTCAGCACTTGTCTTCAGACTTTGTCTTCATCACTTGTCTTCAGACTTTGTAATCAGCTGTTGTCTTCAGCTGTTGTGGTCAGTAGTTGTTGTGACGTCTGTGGGACTTAAAGGTTTTTCTGATCCGGCTCATTGGTTCTTTTGGTCCAACAAACTCCCCCTGAACCAATGCAGCCAAAACCTTTAACTTTATTGAGGTCCCACTTATTGTTGGCAGAATGGTTGGTCTTTTTCCTTCTTGATCAGTTGAGAAGATGACCCATATAAGCACTAGCCTGGAAATGAGTCTCTGATGATTTGGTTGGCAATGTATGGATGGGAGCTCTGTATTGGGGAATTGGACACTGAGCTGTTCCCCCATCCATGAGACTCACTTCCCATGTATAAGCCTGTAGGATTCTCTGGTGTATGCTCTGAGAAACATAATTTGTTCTTCCATGGTCAGGTTCTCGGCTTCACCATCAAACAATCCTTCACGCCCATACAGCTCTGAGATGTACTTGGCCTGTTGTTAGGATCAGTGATCTATGTTTGATTGATTAGAGAGTATAGCAGCGGAATTCAAACAATGATTAGTCGATTCACAAGAACGAAACGATATTCAATGAACAACAAAGACGGTTATAGAGAGAGAATTCTGCAAATATATTTCATTCAATATTCGCTTCGTGGTAACAGAATGTCACACTTACAATTAGGTCGACACCTCTTATATAAGAGATGTGACGTCTGCTGATGTCACTTGATAGTGACATCTAACAGATTTATTACAACTGAAACACAACTACTGAAGATGTCAAAACAGCTGACATCTCCTTACAAAAATGCTAAGTGTTATCAGTTGTTATAACTACTGAAAAAAATAAAACTACTGAAACTACAACGACTGAAGAACAAGCTCTTCAGTCGTTTTACAAAACTACTGAAAGTAAAAATATAAACTACTGATATCACAACTACTGAAGAAGTACTCTTCAGCAGTTGTGACAAACTACTAAAACTTTAGTACTTGATCTTCAGACTTGAACTTCAGATGTTTCATCAGCTGATGACTTCAGTAGATATCCTCAGCTGATGTCTTCAGTCTTTGTCTTCAGACTTTGTACACCAGTTGTTGATCTTCAACACTTGTAAACTCTTCAGCGTTGTACTTAGTACTTTGGTCTTCAGCTTCAGCACTTGTGTTCTTCAGCTGTTCAGCTTCAGCACTTGTGTTCTTTAGCTGTTCAGCTTCAGCACTTGTGTTCTTCAGCTGTTGAACTTCAGCATTTTAGTTCTTCAGCTGTTGAAGTCTTCAGCACTTGATCTTCAGCTGTTGGAGTTTTCAGCACTTGTCAAATGCTGATGAAGCTTTCAGCAGTTGTTGTGATATCATGTGGGACTTAGAGGTTTTCTGATCTTGGCTCATTGGTTCTTTTGGTCCAACAAACTCCCCCTGAACCAATGCGGCCAAAACCTCTAATTTATTTATTTTCCCACTTATTGTTGGCAAAAAGGTTGGTCTTTTTCCTTCTTGATCAGTAGAGAAGATGACCCATATAAGCTCCGGCCTGGGAAGAAATCTCAGATATTTGTTTGGCAAGATATGAATGGGAACTCTGTTTTGGGGAACTGGACACAGAGTTGTTATCCCATTCATGAGATCTACTTCCCGTGTATGAGCCTGTAGGATTCTCTGGTGTAGGCTCTGAGAAACATGATTTGTTCTTCCATGGTCAGGTTCTCGGCTTCACCATCAAACAATCCTTCTCGCCCATACAGCTCTGAGATGTACTTGGCCTGTTTGCCATTTTTGAGCTCAACTGTTGTAATTTGTCTGTATGCAAACTCATCTGGATGATTCCCTTCGAGTAACAGACTGAGCTCATTTTGTTTGAAGTTCTCAAGCCTCTTGTAGATTAACCCCTTTTTAATAATTCTGTTCTCTAGCATCTTCTGTGGTGGTTGTTTAGTCTCATAGGCCTTCTTGAAATCTTCGACAATCTCCCAGGGTGATACTACAAGGGCCACTGTGATCTCTTCATCTACGATCCTCTTGACTTGACCCTTGTATCTCGCACGAATGTCTTTCTTTACAATCTGTGAGCCACCCTCGGATCAGGCCATACTCTCACCCTTTCCTTCTGATATTGAAATGTGTTGGCGAGAGTGTACAACCTCAGAGCTTCTTTCTTCATGCTGATAATGATGACGAAGCAGCATAAGTTTTGTCAATGCTTTTCAGCATTTCATCATCATGAAGCTTTTGCTGCTCCTCTTCTTCAATCTTTACTTCACAGCATCCATTTGTGAGGTGGGAGTGATGGGCATAGGTTTGGCTTTCGCCAATGTTAGGACTGCAGACAGAGGCATCGTATCTTCTTCCACATCATCCTCTTCTTCTTCTTCTTCTAGCCTCAACACCCTTCTCTTCTTCTTCTTAGGTGCATCATCGGTTGTTGGTTTAGATGGTAAGGGAGTTGGTTTTGAGGGTTGTGATTGTGGTTGTTTGGATTTGGGCTCTGAGATTGGTTTGGAGATTTGAGGGGTAGGCTGTTTTTGAGTGGGTGGAAGGAAGGTTGTTCCAACATTTTGGTTGTGAGTTTAGCCTTTGTAAGTCTGCCATTTCAAACCTTTTTCCAGCCCCAGCCTCATCAAGGGCTTCAATGATAATCCCCTTATGAAATTGCTCAGACAGACAGATTCTGGTTGCTATAGCTAGAATACTGTCTCTGGTCCATGCACGAATCTCCATCAAAGATCTTCCTAAGTATTTGGCAATGAAACGGATCATGATCTCCAATCTCTCCTTTTCCAGTACATCATACCCAGCCCATCGGGTTTGAATCTCCTCCACTTCCAACTTCCTGATCTCACTATCTAATGTGGCTGTATTAAAACCTTGCTTGAAGAGTTGCTCAATAATTTTATCCATGGATCGGCTGTGTGTGTCATCTGCATCTTTTACCAACTCTTCCAAGGATTTTTCTTCAGCAGTATGTTGATCATCAGCACTTTTCTTTCTTTTATAGGTGATCAGTTGTTGATGTTCTTGTTCCGACTCCTGGATTTGTTCTTTTGCCTCTCATCCTCTGTTCTATTCCTCTTCTTTTCTTTCACTGCAGTACTCTCCCCCTTTTTGGATGCATTGGTGGTAGGGGTTTGTACCGCAGAAAGTGTCTTTTGCACAGCAGTATCAATCAGTGGTTGTAGAGTTGAGGAAATCCTCTTATCAATGGCTTTAGTAACAATTTCATTGATAATGGGAGTGATGAGAGGTATGGATTTTTGGAATACAACAACCATCTGCTCTGGGGGGTTCTGTCCCGGAGAGATAGTGCCAAAAGCAGAAGCTGGAGGCTCATTGGAGTGAGAGGGTAAAGTGTTTGGGGAACCTTCAACTGAAGGTGCCATCTGTGGGTTGGTGGAGGCAGATGGTCTTTCTCCTTGAGAGATTTGGTCAAGTAGTTTTTGCAGCCTACTGACTTCCTCCTCAAGGATTGTGTTCTGGGCAAGAACATCGTAGAAAAAGCCCAGGTCAGCATCAGCAAAAGCTGAATCACCTGACCTCCTGCTTGGAGCAGGATGTACATGCACTGGGTGTAGACCAGTTGTAGCATGTGCCCCTTTGTCTTGGAACTGGGGACTTCCAGCCTCAGGACTATGTCCATCATCAGCTGTTGCCTCTAGTGAGGTCTTAGCAATGTTACCAGCCTCATTCTGATCATGTGCTGATGCAGAAGAGGTGGCAGCCTCACAAGATATTCTAATCTCCCTATCTACACTAGGAGATAGAAGTGTAAACCCCTATGCTGTGGGTTCTCAGCTGCACTTTGGTCCTCCCCCTCAATGGTAGAGGTGTTCCCAGTAGTAATTGGTATCTGGGGAGGGGGTGAGGAGTGCAATTGAGTCAGCACTTGTGCAACAAGCAATGTAGGGCTTTGGGGGGCGGTTGCATGAGGTGAAGGGATAGAAGCAGTGTGCACCTGGGGAGGATGGTGCTCTTCAATGGCAATCCCCTCAAGTGAGAAAGATCCCAGATGTGTGGGTACCCCTTGTGTGGTTGCTGTAGGCTCCTGTTGAGAGGAATCCTGAGCGGCTATGGCTGGAAGAGTCCTGATATCCACGAGGGGGTTATAACCAGTGGATGTATCCTGTGTTTGTGTTGCAGGGGCATCCTCAGGGGACTCATTTCCCTGAGTAGCCGTTTTGGGTTTCTTTTTGGTGGGTTGGTGGGGACTTTTGATATGGAGGTGGTGGCTGTGGGTTCCAGCTGCGTGGGTTTGCACAGCTTGGCAGCCAATTTGAGTGAGTGGTCAGAGTTGTGGCGGGAGTATACTTCAGGCAAAACAGCCATAGCAGGGACTCCCAGGCCAACAAGTCCCTCAGCTTGAAGCTGGTTTGTAATGATGGCCATTATGAACCGCGGATATAATATCCAACGGTTAGCAGTTAGTTTTTGAGCCATATCCTTGAGCTCTGAAAATATTATTTCTAAAAAATTTAAAGGCTGTTGCTCAAGAATAGAATACATTACCTGCTGCCACTTGTAGACATTTGATCCCAAGACGAAGTCTTAGGAGCCAAGCAGACATTTACCATGTGAAAAATTAGGCGTTCAGCGTCATGGAAATGTTTCTTCATTATAGTGGAGGCACTAAGGTTGCCCTGATATCCATGATGGGCAAAGGATAAATCAGTTGTGCCCTTGGGATATCCAGCAGGAGAAATGGCATCATCCAGATGTACAGTTTGACGAAGTATTTCGGGAGTGATGACCACTTCTTGGTTGTTGACAACCGACCGGAGAGACGCTGTGTTGTTCTCCCCAGTGGTGAAGGTGACGTTCATCCAAAACTGTTTGAGGGATTCGGCATGAAGGATTGGATTGAGAAGAAATGCCGTTTTGTATGTGACTGAACCATAAGATCGATAGCAGTATCGAACTTAGCCCAGAATGGCGATTTGGTGAGGTAAGCTACACAGTTGTGTTGCGGTTTGATTTGCATGGACGCCATTTGGAAGAGAGAAGTTTTGGAGAGATGAACGTTAGGTTTGAAGAAGATGAGGCTTTGGAGGATTAGGTCAGGGATTATAGGGTACGAGTTAGAAAACGACTGAAGGATTTAGTGTTAGTCATCAGTAGTTTTAAACGACTGTTGACATGGTATTACCCTTTCAGACATTGAAACAACTGAAGTCGTGGTTGTAGGCATCAGTAGTTAGAAAACTACTGAAGACCATGGTTTTGACTTCAGATGATGAAACAACTGAGGACTTGGTGTTTGTCATCAGTAGTTGTGAAACTACTGAAGACAGTGGTTTTGTCATCAGTTGTTGTAAACAACTGAAGACTTGGTATTAGTCATCAGTAGTTATAAAACTACTGAAGACATGGTTTTGCTTCAGTTGTTTAGAATGAAACAACAGTTGTTGAAACAACTGAAGAGAAAGTTCTCTTCAGTAGTTTTCGTCAATTCATAGCCTTCAGCTGTTTCATACTGTCCTCCACACTTACTCATCAGATTTGTATCTGCTTTTCAGGTGTTTCATAGGACGTCAGTACTTATCTGTTTGTACTGATTTCAGTAGTTGTAACTACATCAGTAGTTGTAACTACATCAGTAGTGTGGAACAGATAAAGTACGTCAGTACTTGTGAGGCATTTAGCCATCAGTAGTTATAAAAACTACTGAAGGTGAAAGGACTCATCAGTACTTATATGTGACATGGTTACCAATGATCATTGGTAATTTTTACTAAGATCATCAGTAGTTGTCACTTATTCTAGCTGTAGCATACCAAGCCTTAACACTAGGTTTTTGGAAAGTTGAACTATCCACAGGCTTAGTAAAAAAATGTCTGCAAGCTCATCAGCACTAGGCACAAACTTAGGATCAATCAGACATTTTTCAAAATCTGATCGCTATTTGTTTGGTCCTAGAGTGCTGGACAGGGTTCTTGATAAAGCACAGAACTGAAGCACTATCCATTAATAATGGAGTCTTAGTCTCATGCAGAAGAACCCTGAATTTATCATAAGGAACAGTTAGGTTTTGAAGCCCAAACCTTTTCGGTTTTGGGTCTGTTTTTTTATCAACAGATTTAACCATAACTTGTTTCTCATGATTAACAGCTGAAGAACAAGATGGTGCTGAGATGGATTCCTTGGATTTGGACTTGGAATGCCTTCTCAGTGGTTTGATCACATTTGCATCTAGTTGGTTAATTCTCCCCAACAAATGCTGAACTATCATAACAAGTTGTGTCTGATTTCTTGCCAAAGCTTTCAGCTCTTGTGACATATCAGTACTTGTGTTTGATGAGTTCCTGTGATCCACCATTTCCTTTTGAGCAACCTCAGCTGTTGCCTGTTTAACCCCTTCCTTTTGGATTTCTTTATGGACTTAAGGGTTACAGGATTTGATGTTGCTGATACAAATGTGGCTTCAAACTCAGTTTTCATTTTATCCATTTTCTCTTTAATTTCCTCTTTATGTTTGAGTTTGGATCCTCTTTTGTACCAGCAATCATCTGTAAGATGATTGAACAAACCACATACTTCACATGGTTTCTTCTTCATCTTATGTTGATCATCAACTAAAGAGGATGAAACAACTGAAGACTTGCTCTTCAGTGCTTGGAAGCATTGTTTGCTTTCTTGACTTCCTCTTTAGTAGTCTTCAAACTCTTTCTACTGACAGTTTTCTTCTTTTCAGTACTGGCAGTAGTTGGAGTTTGAACTTCAGGTGTTAATCCTGCTCTCTAGTCCTTTCAGGACTTTCAGAATTAACTCCTGAGTTGATCAACTCATTGATCATGTGAGTGTCAGCATTTGAACCATCAACATCAGCTGATAGGTTCTGAGAGGGCTTGATGCTAACTTCTACTTCTGATTGTGCTGTATCAGAAAGTAGATCACATGATGAGATGGATTGGTTATTACTCTCGCCATCAGATTCTACCTCTGCTCTGGGAGTAAAATCTGTAGGTGGAGCAGTGTGATTGTAACCAATGCCAAACTTCACATTGGAAGCAGATTGCTTACTAAGAAGCATTTCAAAACCTTTGCATGATTGTACCCATCTATCACACTCTACTTGGGTGACTGCAAGGGTTTCTTTGAGATCTTTGTACTTCTCTAGAAGTACCTCTTCCCTAGCCTTATAATCTGTGATTTGGCATTTAAGTTTGTAAATCTCATCATTCTTTTCATTAAGCACAGACTCAAATTCAGCTTTTCTTTTGAAAATTGTTTGTTCTAGCTCAATGTTCTTGTTAATCAAAGCTACATTTGCTTCTCTAATAGATGCAAATGCTGCTATGCATGTTTCAGAACATAATTTGGCTTTTGCCTTAGAGGATACCTGTGATACCTGAGGTGTAGAGGCATTAGAGGATGAAGTATCAGCAGACTCCAAAGCCATAAGAGCTAGATTTCCAAAAGGACTTTCACCACCATGTTGACCAGCACCTGAGAACAGTTGTTCATGACCAGGCAAGTCATCTGGTAAACTGCTCCAGTCAACAACTCCTGGGGTGAAGAAGCTGTGTTGTTGAGGTTGAGTTTGTTGATGAGATTGGGAAGGTTGTGGTTCAGGCAATGCTTGTGGTTGTTGTGCAATTGGAGCTTGAACAGGATTTGGTTGAGGCATATAATAGCAGGGATAGGATATGACATTGGACCCTGGGGAACAAAATATGCAGGAGATACAGGGTGTGAATTATGACCAGAACCAGCAGGATGTTGCCCTCTGTTTTGTTGACTATTGCTTGGAAAAGTCACAAAGGGTGCAGAGGAGTTAGATCCAGTTGATCTACACTCTCTTGCAAAGTGTCCCAGCCTTTGGCATTTGTGACACCTCAACTTACTCTTGTCAAAACCAACTTTGGTTTTGCCAGAGAGTCCAGGAAATTTCCTGCCAGTTCTCTTGTAGAATTTCTGAGATCTGATATTAAATAAGGCCATTTGGCTTAGAATATCCATCTCTTCTAAATCATCATCAGCAATTCCCTTCAGATCATCCATGATGAAGCATAAATTGTCACTATTACAGCCAGATTGACTATCAATACCAACAAATGCATGATCAGAACTATTTGAAGAGAAATCAATATGCTCATCATAATTGCTTTCAGATGCAGCACATTTTGACTCATGACCAACCAAGGCAGTATTCCCTGGTACAAAGTCATCAGTGAGCTTTCCTGATGAGGACAGTTTCCTCTTCTGCTCTATCTCTCTTTCAAATGTAAGCAGTTTCCCATGAAGTTGGGTAAGAGATAGGCTATTCAGATTTGCACTGGAGCGTAGGACAATAGTGTATGTGTCCCATCTCTTAGGCAGTGATCTGAGGAACCTGTTGTTCATCTGGCTATTGGTGTATTCCTGTTTCACCATTTTCAGCTCAGATATCAAGCAGGAGAAACGCTCAAACTGTTGAGTCAGTGTCTCACCCTTTCTATGAGAGAATGTCTCATATTGTTGGGCAAGGATTTCTCTGTTGTTTGCTAAGACCTCATCTGTGCCACCGAATTGTTCCTTCAGGGCATTCCAGAGATCATGAGCAGTTTCATGATGCATAAGACCAGAATAGATTTCATTAGGCAGTGCCATGGCCAGAATTCCATGGGCTTTAGCATCAATCTCAAATAGTTTCCGATCTTCATCAGAGTATTGTTCCTTCTTCTTCGGAACCATTTGATTGGTTTCCGGATTGTTCATCATAGGCTTATGTGGTCCATGTACCACAGATGTCCAACAACCTGAACTGTTAACAGATAGGTGATGAGCATTCTTCGTTGCCATATGTTATACTCGGTCCTAACCAGCATCGGAGGCTTGGTTGAGGAACCGTATTGTGAGGATCATTAGAAGGAGTCGTCATCTCAGATTCAGTCAAATTCGATTAAGCTAAAACAGATTTAGAACAAAAACACAACAACCAATTGAACCAAAAGAGATCTCAAAGTAAATGAACGAAAGCGACAGAAATTCAATAATCTATAACCAGTTCTTGCGAATACGCTAATTCAATCAAACACAGATATCAATTAGCAGTTTCAATGATCAATTGTTAGATCGATCAATGATTAACCCGCTCTGATACCACTTGTTAGGATCAGTGATCTATGTTTGATTGATTAGAGAGTATAGCAGCGGAATTCAAACAATGAATTAGTCGATTCACAAGAACGAAACGATATTCAATGAAGAACAAAGACGGTTATAGAGAGAGAATTCTGCAAATATATTTCATTGAATATTCGCTTTCGTGGTAACAGAATGTCACACTTATAATTAGGTCCACACCTCTTATATAAGAGATGTGACGTCTGCTGATGTCACTTGATAGTGACATCTAACGATTTATTACAACTAAAACACAACTACTGAAGATGTCAAAACAGCTGACATCTCCTTACAAAAATGCTAAGTGTTATCAGTTATTATAACTACTGAAAAACATAAAACTACTGAAACTACAACGACTGAAGAACAAGCTCTTCAGTCGTTTTACAAAACTACTGAAAGTAAAAATATAAAACTACTGATATCACAACTACTGAAGAAGTACTCTTCAGCAGTTGTGACAAACTACTGAAACTTCAGTACTTGATCTTCAGACTTGACTTCAGACGTTTCATCAGCTGATGACTTCAGTAGATATCATCAGCTGATGTCTTCAGTCTTTGTCTTCAGACTTTGTACACCATTTGTTGATCTTCAACACTTGTAAACTCTTCAGCCGTTGTACTTCAGTACTTTGGTCTTCAGCTTCAGCCTTGTGTTCTTCAGCTGTTCAGCTTCAGCACTTGTGTTCTTCAGCTGTTCAGCTTCAGCACTTGTGTTCTTCAGCTGTTGAACTTCAGCACTTAGTTCTTCAGCTGTTGAAGTCTTCAGCACTTGATCTTCAGCTGTTGGAGTTTTCAGCACTTGTCGAACTGTGATGAAGCTTTCAGCAGTTGTTGTGATATCATGTGGGACTTAGAGGTTTTCTGATCTTGGCTCATTGGTTCTTTTGGTCCAACACCTGTTTACCATTTTTGAGCTCAACTGTTGTAATCTGTCTGTATGCAAACTCATCAGGATGAGTCCCTTCAAGTAACAGACTGAGATCATTTTGTTTGAAGTTCTCAAGCCTCTTGTAGACTAACCCCTTTTTAATAATTCTGTTCTCTAACCTCTTTTGGGGTGGCTATTTAGTCTCATAGGCCTTCTTGAAATCTTCTACAATCTCCCAGGGTGATACTACAAGGACCACTGTGATCTCTTCATCTACGATCCTTTTTACTTGGCCCTTGTATCTCGAAGGAATGTCTTTCTTTACAATCCTGTGAGCCACCCTAGGATCAGACCATACTCTCACCTTTTCCTTCTGATATTGAAATGTGTTGGCAAGGGTGTACAACCTCAGAGCTTCCTTCTTCATACTTATTAATGATGACGAAGCAACATAAGTTTTGTCGATGCTTTTCAACATTTCATCATCATGACGCCTTTGCTACTGTTCTTCTTCAATCTTTACTCTCATAGCTTCCATCTGTGAGGTGGGAGTGATGGGCATGGGTTTGGCTTTAGCCAATGTTAGGACTGCAGACAGAGGCAGCCTATCTTCTTCCACATCGCCTCTTTTCTTCTTCTTCTAGCCTCAACACCCTTCTCTTCTTCTTCTTAGGTGCATCATCGGCTGTTGGTTTAGAGGGTAAGGGAGTTGGTTTTGTGGGTTTGATTGTGGTTGTTTTGGAGAGGGAATGTTGACAGGCTGAGTTAGCATTTTGGAGGTGAGTGTTGCTTTTGAGTATTGGCTAGCTCAGTCCTGCTCCCTGCTCCTGCTTCATTCAAAGCTTCGACTACTAACCCCTTAGTGTATGCCTCAGACGAACAGATCTTGGAGGTTATGGCCAAGATACTGTCCCTGGTCCATGATTTAATCTCGATCAATGATCTCCCAAGATATTTTGCAATGAATCTGATCATGATCTCTAGTCTCTCTCTTTCTAATGCATCATAACTTGCCCATCTTGAGTTAATTTCTTCAACTTCAAGTCTCCTGATCTCTGAGTCAAGTTGTGCAGTATCGAACCCTTGTCTATAGAGTTGATCAATAATGGCATCCATTGAGTTACTATGAGTAGCATCTGCCATTTTGATCATCTCATCGAGTTGAAGCTCTTTTTCCTTTCCTTCACCCTCCTCTTCTTATATGTGACGTGAAAGTCTTTGTGACTTCACTCACTTGATCATTTTTGGTTCCCTTCACAGACTCCTCTTCCTATCAGTTTCCTTTTCTTTCATTTGTGTGCTCCTCTTTGCTTTCACTCTGACTGACTCCCCCCTTTTTGGTTGCATGGTTGCAAGGGTTTGAGTAGCAGAAGCCTTGTGCTCACAATCTCTTCCACCAGGGGTTGTATGATTGAGGAAGCCTCTCATCCATGGTTTTGATCATAATGTCTGTGATCATTGGGGTGATGAGAGGTAGAGTTTGCTGAAAGATAGCAACTGTTTGCTCAGAGGGGTTCTGTCCCTGAGAAGCAGTGCCAGAAACAGAAGCTGGTGGCGTGGAAGTTTTGAGTGGCTAACTGTATGGAGACCTTCAGGTGAAGGTGCCATCTGTGGGTTTATGTTGGTGGCAGATGGACTTGCTTCTTGAGAGAATTGGTCAAGTAGTCTTTGTAGTCTACTAACTTCTTCCTCAAGAATTGTGTTCTGGGCCAGAACATCATAAAAGAAGCCCAGGTCATCATCAGCAGATGCTGAATCACCTGACCTCCTGCTTGTAGCAGGATGTACATGCTGAGTGTAGACCAGTTTTAGCATGTGCCCCTTTTTCTTGGAACTAGGGACTTCCAGCCTCAGGACTATGTCCTTCATCAGCTGTTGCCTCTAGTGAGGTCTTAGCAATGTTACCAGCCTCATTCTGATCATGTACTGATTCAGAAGAGGTGGCAGCCTCACTAGATGTTCTAATCTCCATCCACACCAACCAGATATAGAACGTGTAAACCCCGGTGTGTGGGTTGTCAGAAGCATGGTGATCCTCGTCCTCAATAGCTTGTGGTTCTCCCCTTTGTTGTGGTTTGCTGGGGAGGGAGAGGCATGCAGCTGAGTCAGCACGTTGCAATGATAAGGGTGGGACTTTAGGGGGCGGTTGCATGGGGAGATGGGGTAAAAGCAGTGTGCACCTGGGGAGAATGGTGCTCTTCAATGGCAATCTCCTCAAATGAGGAAGATCCCAGATTTGTGGGTACCCCTTCTGTGGTTGCTACAGGCTCCTTTTGAGAGGAATCCTGAGCGGCTGTGGCTGGGAGAGTCCTTATATCCACTAGGGGGTTATAAACCAGTGGATATAGCCTGCTTTGTGTTGCAGGGGCATCCTCAGGGGACTCATTTCCCTGAGTAGCCTTTTTGGTCTTCTTTTTAGGGGTTTGGTGGGGACTTTTGATTGGAGGTGGTGGCTGTGGTTCCAGCTGCGTGGTTTGCGCAGCTTGGCAGCCATTTTGAGTGATTGGTCAGAGTTGTGCCGGGAGTATACTTCAGGCAATACAGCCATAGCAGGGACTCCCAGGCCAACAAGTCCCTCAGCTTGAAGCTGGTTTTCAACTATGGCCATTATGAACCGAGGATATAATATCCAACGGTTAGCAGTTTGTTTTTGGGCCATATCCTTGAGCTCTAAAAATAGTATTCAGAAAAATTTAAAGGTTGTTGCTCAAGGATGGAGTACATTACCTGTTGCCACCTTGTGGACATTTGATCCCATGATGAAGTCTTGGAGGCAAGGCATACATTTACCATATGAATATGAGACGTTCGGCATCCGGGAAATGTTTCTTCAGTAAGGTAGATGCACTCAGGTTACCCTGGTATCCATGGTGGGCAAATGATTGATCTGTTGTGCCCTTTGGATAACCTTGGGAAAGTGGCATCATCCAGATTAATGGTTTGACGAAGAGTGTCTGGAGTGATGACCACTTTTGGGCCATGGACAAACGATTGAAGAGACTCTGTGTCGTTCTCCTCAGAGACCAAAGTGACGTTTGTCCAGATTGGTTAAGGGATGCGGCATATATGGTGGGATTTACCAGAAATGCCGTTTTGTAGGGTGATTGAACCATTAAATCAATGGCGTTGTGAAACTTGGTCCAGTATGGCGATTTGGTGAGATGTGCGACACAGTTGTGTCGTGGTTTTAGTTGCATGGTCGCCATTGATGAAGAGAGGGTAGAGAGTTTTTGAACGTTAGGTTTGAGAAGAGAAGATAAAACTCTAACGGTGGGATAAGGTATTTAAAGGGTCGGGATAGAAAACGACTGAAAGTGAAAGTTTTGGTGTGAGTCATCAGTTGTTGAAACTACTGATGACGTGGTATTAACCGTCAGATGTTGAAACAGCTGAAGTCTCTGATTTAGTCATCAGTAGTTATAAAACTACTGAAGACAATTTGACTTCAGGTGATGAAACAACTGAAGACTTGGTATTAGTCATCAGTACTTGTGAAACTACTGAAGACAGGGTTTTGTCAGCAGTTGTTGTAAACAGCTGAAGACTTGGTGTTAGTCTTCAGTAGTTGTAAACTACTGAAGACATGTTTTGGCTTCAGTTGTTTGAAACAGCAGTTGTAGAAACACTGAAGAGAAATTACTCATCAGCTGTTTTGTCAATTCTTAGCTTTTCAGCTATTTCATACTGTCCTCAACACTTACTCATCAGACTTTGCATCTGCTTTTCAGGTGTTTCATAGGACGTCAGTACTTATCTGTTGTACTGATTTCAGTAGTTGTAACTACTCAGTAGTTGTAACTACATCAGTAGTTGTAACTACATCAGTAGTTGTAACTACATCAGTAGTTTAGAATAGATAAGTACTTCAGTACTTGTGAGGCATTTAGCCTTCAGTAGTTATAAAAACTACTGAGGGTGAAAGAACTCATCAGTACTTATATGTGACATGGTTACCAATGACCACCAGTACTTATTACTGAGATCATCAGTAGTTGTCACTTATTCTAGCTGCAGCATACCAAGCCTTAACACCAGGTTGTGGAAAGTTGAACTATCCAAAGGCTTAGTAAAAATGTCTGCAAGCTCATCAGCACTAGGCACAAACATAGGATTAATTAGACCCTTTTCAAAACAATCTCTTATAAAATGATGTCTAATTTCTATAGTTTGGTCCTAGAGTGCTGGACTGGATTTTTGACAATGCAAAGAGCTGAAGCACTATCCATTAATAACGGAGTCTTAGTCTCTGTAATGCCATAGTCCAAAAGTTGATTCTGAAGCCAGAGTACTTGGGATGTACAACTTGCAGCAGCAATGTACTCGGCTTCAGCAGTGGATGTAGCAACAGATGTTTGTTTCTTACTCTGCCAAGAAATCAAACAGTTACCTAGGAATTGACATCCACCAGAAGTTGATTTCCTGGTCAACTTACACCCTGCATAGTCACTATCAGAGAAAGCAACTAATTTACAAGAGTACCCAATGGAATACCATAAACCTAGAGATTGTGTACCTTCCAAATATCTAAAGATCCTCTTGACTGCAATCAGATGAGACTCCTTAGGTGCAGCCTGAAATCTAGCACAAACACATGTAGCAAACATAATATTTGGTCTAGAAGCTGTTAAATACATCAAGGACCCAATCATACATCTGTAAAGTGTTTCATCAACCACTTTACCTTTCTGATCTGTATCCAGTTATGTGGTGCTGTACATGGGGGTAGAACATGGCTTACAGTTTTGTAAATCAAACTTTTCCAAAAGATCTTTTGTGTATTTGGACTGATGAATGAAAATTCCATCAGCCTTTTGTTTGATTTGCAAACCCAGAAAGAACTGTAATTCTCCCATGGCACTCATTTCAAACTTCTGTTGCATCAACTTTGTAAAGGCATCACACAACTGAGGATCAGAGGATGCAAAAATAATATCATCTACATAAATTTGAACAAGTAGATATGCTGCCCACTTTCTTAATGAATAAAGTCTTATCAATGGAGCCTCTAGTGAAATCATTTCTAGAAGAAAGTTTGAAAATGTCTCATACCAGCTCTAACTTGTTTCAACCCATAAAGAGCCTTATCAAGCTTATACACCCATTAGGATGTTATTGTCCTCAAGCCTCATGGTTTGACATACATAAACCTCTTCTTTAATTTTCCCATACAAAAATGCAGCTTTGACATCCATTCGAAAAACTTTAAGTTTTTGATAAGCAGCATAAGCTAAAAACAATCAAATTGCTTCCAGTCTGGTACAGGGGCAAAGGTTTCATCATAATCAATACCTTCTTCTTGTGCAAACCCCTGAACAACCAGTTTGGCCTTGCTCTTAACAATAAGCCCATTTTCATCAGTTTTGTTCCTAAACACCCATTTAGTGCCTATTGCACACTTACCTGGAGGTAGAGGAACCAGTTCCCACACTTGCTGTTTCTTGAACTGAAGAAGCTCAAGCTGCATGGCATCAACCCATCCATTGTCCTTTAAAGCAATATGATAATCTTTGGCTCTTGCTGACTGATGAAGAGAGCATAGAAGCAGAAATTTGACAATTGACTTCTTGTTGATACGCCAGCAGTGATATCACCAATGATTTGAGACATAGGGTGATTCTTCAGCTTGATACATAATGAGATCTGTGCAAGTGTTTGTAGCAGGTTCAGCAGCAACAGATGATGATGGTGAATCATTTCCTTGAAACCAATCAGTGGAGGTAATTCAAAGAGGTTGAATTTGAAGAACTCATCAGTATTTGTGGATGGTGCTATTGGAGCTACAGGAACATCAGGTCTAGCTGAATCAGGCAGTTATCACTAAACCTGAAGAGGTGAGTACTGCTATCATCATCATCATCAGCACCAGCAGTACACCAGGTGGTGAACTGTTGACAGGAGCAACAATAGGAGTTTGATAAGGAACATATGCAGTATGTCCAAATCAAATAGCTCCACAGGGCTTTGTGGAATCTTGTCCTTAGGAGATTCATTAACTTAACATGTAGTCTCTTCAACCATCTTTGTTCTGCAGTTGAGGACTCTGTATGCTTTGCAAGTTGATGAATAACCAACAAAGCCCCTGCATCCACCTTAGGATCAAATTTTTGGAGTTGATCCCGTGTGTTGAGAATGAAACAAGGACACCCAAATGCTCTGAAGAATGAAATTAGAGGGGCCAAATGATGAAGAACTTCATATGGAGTCTTCATCAACCTCTGATTTACTAGAACTCTATTCTGTACATAGCAGGCTGTATTGACAGCTTCAGCCCAAAAAGTCATTGGCAGCCCAGAGTCAGCCAACATGGACCTTGCAACTTCAATAAGGTCCTGTTCTTTCTCTCCACTACTCCATTTTGCTCAGGAGTTCTTGGGATGCTATACTGCCTCTTGATTCCCTTTGATCAGTAAAACTCATCAATGTGTGGTTTCTAAATTCAGTACCATTATCACTCCTCACACACTTAACTAGTAGGGAATACTGCTTCTCAACGTGTAACACAAAGTTCATAATGACTGTGCAGCCTCATCCTTTGAATGCAAGAAGAAATCCATACAAATCTGGAGTAATCATCCACAATTACCAGACAGTATTTCTCTTAGCGATACTCATCACTTTCACAGGACCAAAGAGATCCATGTGAAGAAGCTGTAAGCAGGCAGTGGACTTAGGTTCTTCTATGGAGGGAAATAAAGCTTGTGTTGTTTTCCTTTTAAACAGGCAGTGCAGTTATCTTCACACTTGAACTCCTTCATAGGCAGTCCCCTTACTAAACCATGGTTTATCAGCTGATTCATGTTTTTGAGATTAACATGACCCAGCCTTCTATGCCATAGAATAGATTCTTGGGGGGAAGCCTTGGAAAATAGGCAAGGATGGCCTTTGAGATCTATTTTCTTGGAAAGATCTAAGGCATACACTCTTCCTGTCCTGTTGGCCTTTAGGAGAGTGTGTTCATCCAACACCTTATCACTCAAATTTAGAACTTTTGATGATAGAATCCGACAGTTCTGACTGGTGAAAAGAGCAACATGGCCTTTGTCACACATTTGACTGCCACTCAAGAGGTTGTACTTGAGATTTTCCACATGGTTAACATCATCAAACTTTATTTCCCCATTGGAAACAAAGCCTTTGCCAATGATGTAACCCTTTGCATCATTGCCAAATGATACAAACCCCTTCCTTACTTGAGAGTAGTCATTAAGAAGTGATCTGTTTCCAGTCATATGCATGGATCCTCCACTGTCTACATACCAGATGCCTCTGAGGTATGTTGAAGAACCCTGCAAGATACAACAAATTAGTTAGATTTTGAGACCCAAACCTTTTTGGTCTTGGGCCTGTTCTCATCAACAGATGGTAAACTAACATGTTTGTTGGAAACAACAGCCTGAGAGGAAGAAGCTGGTGAAGAAAAGGAATCCTTTGGCTTGGACCCCCTTTTCTGTGGTTTCAACATAGGAACATCTAATTGGTTAACTCTTCCCAATAGATGTTGAACCATCATAACCAGCTGTGTCTGATTTTGGGATAAGGCTTTCAGCTGTTCAGACACATTGGCATTGGAGTTTGATAAGTTCCTATGTTGCACCTTCTTCTTTTGAGCAATCTCAGCTGTTACCTGTTTAACCCCTTCCTTTTGGATTTCTGTTTGGACTTGAGGGTTACAGGATTTGATGTTGCTGGTACAAATGTGGCTCCAAACTCAGTTTTCATTTTAACCATTTTCTCTTGAATTTCTTCTTTATGTTTGAGTTTGGATCCCCTTTTGTACCAACAATCATCTGTAATGATTGAACAAACTACATACTTCACATGGTTTCTTCTTCATCTTATGATGATCATCAACTAAAGAGGATGAAACTACTGAAGACTTGCTCTTCAGTACTTTGGAAGCATTATTTGCTTCCTTGACTTCCTCTTTAGTAGTCTTCAAACTCTTTCTACTGACAGTTTCTTCTCTTCAGTGCTGACAGTAGTTGGAGTTTGAACTTCAGGTGTTAAGTCTTGCTCTCTTCCTTTCAGGACTTTCAGAAATAACTCCTGAGTTGATCATCTCTTTTATCATGTGAGTGTCAGCAGTAGAACCATCAATATCAGCTGATGGGTTCTGAGAGGGCTTAGTGCTGACTTCAACTTTTGATGATGCTCTATCAAAAGGTGAATCACATGATGAGGTGGATTGGTTATTGCTTTCTCCATCAGATTTCACTTCTGCTCTTGAAGCAAAATCTGTAGGAGGAGCAGTGTGATTGTAACCAATACCAAACTTCACATTGGAAGCAGATTGCTTACTAAGAAGCATTTCAAAACCTTTGCATGATTGTACCCATCGATCACACTCTACCTGGGTGACTGCAAGGGTTCTTTGAGACTTCTCTGGTCATCCAGAATAACCTCTAGCTTAGCCTTTTCATCATTTAGTTGGCATTTAAGCTTATAAATCAAATCATTTTTACTATTAGAGCAGACTCAAACTCAGCTTTTCTTTTGGAATGGTTTCTCAAGCTCAAGTTTTTGATTTATTAATGCTACATTTGCCTCTCTAATTGAGACAAAGGCAACAATGCATGATTCAGAACATAACTTGGCTTTAGCCTCTGAAGATACCTGAGTTACCTGTGAAGATGATGCATTTGAGCAGGAACCCTCAGTAGACTCCAGGGCCATGAGAGCCAGATTCCCAAATGGACTGTCACCACCATGTTGACCAGCACCTGTGAACAGTTGTTCATGACCAGACATGTCATTCGGTAAACTGCTCCAGTCAACACCTCCAGGGGTGAAGAAGCTGTGTTGTTGAGGTTGAGGAGGTTGATGAGATTGAGATGGTTGAGGTTCTGGTAGTGCATGAGTTGTGGTACTATAGGAATTTGAACTTGATTTGATTGTGGCATGTAATAACAAGGGTAAGGATATGGCATTTGACCCTGAGGAACAAAATATGCAGGAGATTGTGGTTGAGAATGATGACTAGAATTGACAGGATGTTGCCCTCTGTATTGTGACTATTGCCAGGGAAAGTCACAAAAGGTGCAAGGAATTAGATCCAGATGATCACATTCTCTAGCAAAGTGTCCAAGCCTGTGGCATTTGTGACACTTCAACTTACTCTTGTCAAAACCAACTTTGGTTTTGCCAGAGAGTCCTGGGAACTTTCTTCCAGTTCTTTTGTAGAACTTCTGAGATATGATATTTATCAAGGCCATTTGGCTCAAAATCCATCTCTTCTAAGTCATCATGAGCAATCCCCTTGAGATCATCCATGATGAAGCATAGATTGTCATTATTACATCCAGTAAACTGACTATCAACACTCACAAATGCAGAATCAGAAGTGTTTGAAGAGAAATAATATGCTCATCATACTGGCATTCAGATGAAGCATATTCTAACTCATGACCAACCAAGGTAGTGTTGCCTGGTACAAAGTCTTCAGTGAGCTTTCCAGATGAAGACAGTTTTCGTTTCTGTTCTATCTCTCTCTCAAATGTGAGCAATTTCCCATGGAGTTGGATGAGAGATAGTTTGTCCAAATTTGCACTGGAGCGTAGGAGAATAGTGTATGTGTCCCACCTCTCAGGAAGTGATCTGAGAAATCTATTATTCATCTGGCTATTGGTTGTACTCATGTTGAACCATTTTTAATTCAGAGTTCAAACAAGAGAACCGCTTGAACTGTTGAGTCAGTGTCTCACCCTTCCTATGAGAGAATGTCTCATATTGTTGGGCAAGGATTTCTCTATTATTTTGCCAAGACCTCATCTGTTCCTCCAAATTGTTCTTTCAATGCATTCCAGAGGTCATGGGAGTTTCATGATGCATTAGCCCAGAATAGATTTCATTAGGCAGTGCCATGGCCAGAATTCCATGGGCTTTTGCATCAATCTCAAACAACTTCTTATCCTCATCTGAGTATTGCTCCCTCCTCTTCGGAACATTTGATTGGTTTCCGGGTTATTCACCATAGGCTTGTGTGGACCATGTACCACTGATGTCCAACAACCTGCGCTGTTAACAGACAGGTGATGGAGCATTCGTCGTTGCCATATGTTATACTCATTCCTTACCAGCATTGGAGGCTTGGTTGAGGAACCAGTATTGTGAGGATCATTGGTAGGAGTAGTCATTTTTTAGTCCAAATACAATTTATTCAAGCTTTTAAACGTTTTTATAAAGACCACAACAGACTCAATGAAAACCAAGAGAAAATCTCAGGATGAATGACCAGAAAACACAGAAAATTCAATCTCTATAACCGTTTCTTGCAAAACACAAATGCTAATTCAATAAAACTTGGATCTTGAATAGCAGTTTCAATGATCAATTATTAGATCGATCAATGATTAACCAGCTCTGATACCATTTGTCAGGATCAGTGATCACAAGTTTGATGTAATGGAGCGTAGCACAGCGGAATAAGAACAAGAATTAGACAAATTGTAGCAAGAGTTTGATGCTTGTATGCATTAAGAACAAATACGGTTATAACCAGAGAATATATTTCTATAACAAGGAATGTTTCAATAATATCGAATATTTCTCATCAAATCCTTCATTTTTTTACAATAGGTTGACACTCCTTATATAGAGTGCAATCGCTGCTGTTATCACGGGAAAGTGACAACTGGCAGATCTATTACAAAAATAACTAACTCTTAACAAACTACTGAAATGTTCACAACTACTGAGAACATATCAGAGTGTTAAGTACAAAATAAGAAACTACTGATAAGAAACTACTGAAACTACAACGACTGAAGAACAAGCTCTTCAGTCATTTTACAAACTACTGATAAATATAAAACTACTGATGAGCACAACAACTGAAGAAGTATTCTTCAGCTGTTGTGTCAAACTACTGAAAAGATAAAACATAAAACTACTGAAAGGTAAACTGTCACAACTACTGAAGAAGACCTCTTCAGCTGTTGTGACAACGTCTGATACTTTGGTCTTCAGCACTTGTGTCCTCAGACTTTGTCTTCAGCACTTATGTCTTCAGACTTTGTCTTCAGCACTTGTCTTCAGACTTTGTCTTCAGCACTTGTCTTCAGACTTTGTCTTCAGCACTTGTCTTCAGACTTTGTCTTCAGCACTTGTCTTCAGACTTTGTAATTAGCTGTTGTCTTCAGCTGTTGGTCTTCATAGTTGTTGTGACGTCTGTGGGACTTAAAGGTTTTTCTGATCCGGCTCATGGTTCTTTTGGTCCAACAAAAAACTACTTTTTTGGCAAAAGAAAACACTCTTTTTCAGAGGTGGGACCGACTCCCAGATTCAAGTTTATCCACTTTCATTAACTTTGTCTCAATCTTTTCACATATAAACCCAATGGTTCCCCCTCTTTTTCACTATCTTCTTCATCTGTATTTCATCTCTGACCTAAATTCTCTTAAACCTCCTTTATTCTTCATCTTTCTTCACCATTAAGCTTCTCAAAATGGCCAATCTAAATCTCCCAAACAACCCTGATTTCTCCACAACTTCATAGGCAACACAACTAGGTTGCTCTATTGAACTCTAAGAAGATGATATTTCTCAGAGATTTTCCAACTTCTGGCTCTATCTAACTACTTCACCTCCCTTACATTGACCCTACTCTTTATGAGGATCACTTGCTCGAATTTCGAACGACCTGCCAAGGTCATTATGGATAGGGAGAAGGCACTGTCTGCCACAGTGCAAGGGAGAAAAATCTTTATCACTCCAGCCATCATCAACACATTCTCAGTTGGATGACAAAAAAAGTGAGTTGTTCTTCCTAAAGGAGGATGTAAATCATTCCTTTGAGCAGATGAGCTATGAGCGAGATTTCTCTGTAAAGACCTTCAAGAAATCGAAGGTCTCATCCCAGTTGAAATACATGCTTCATGTGGTTATCCACAACTTGTCCACCAAGCATGAAGGATAGGACTAGATTCCTAAGGATCTCTCCTTCATAGTACATGGAATGGTTCAGGGGGTCAAGTTCAGGTATTCTTAGTTTGTTTACACAAATTTATTTGCTAACTTGGACTCCTTAGAGTATTACATGTCTCCTAGATATGTTCAATTTATTCTCAACTGTGAACAGAGCTCACAGTTGAGGGAAATAGGTAATATTCTTAAATTGGGACAGATGAAGCCCAACATCTTTAAAATCTTGAAGAAGCCAACTGTTGGCTTCTCAGGGGTAGAACAACCCTTGTCCTAAAAATATTAGAGCTCATTTCTCAAGGTGACAACCTAGCAACACAAGTTAGTGTTGAACCCACATCATCTACTTCCCAACCACCAAAAGACCTCAAATCACCCTCACTACAAAAGAAAATCCAAACGAACCCCTACTCAAGCTACTAAGTCTGTGCAGGCCCCCATACACTCACCCATACAAGAGGAAGTGGATACTAGAGCTCCCACTTCACCTGAGGAGCAAACCACTCCCATCTCTTCAAGGATCAATGCTGAGGTTCCTCATGCTCCGCCTGATGAGCTCACACGCCCAACTACCTTAAGCCTTCACTCTGAGTCTCAATAGTCAGGTGGAACAAACTTCAGAGGACAGTTACCATCCCCAGCCTCTAAACTTAAATCACCTAATTCCCAACTTTGACTTCTATACAGATGAAGATTTAGGTTTCAGTGAGTACCATTAGTCTCTCTACTCCTCCCCTACTCAAAGAGAGATGAGTGCTCTTGAGTCACCTTTGTCTAGCCCACATTAGTACCCATTACTGAGGTGGATACTTCTGAACCTGTTCAGGATATCCATATGGAAGAGGCTCTCACTTCAGCAAGTTATTTCATCATTAAGACATCAACCATGGCAACTCAGCCCATTGACACTTCAACTGAAGTTGTCATTGGGCAAAGGAAACCAGCAGCCAAGAACTTCATGCTGGTGGTGAGAGTGAAGACTTTGGTTCAATTCTCTCATCCCCCCATGATTCTTCTGATGAAGATGAGCGGAATCTGAGGGTAAAAGTGCAAAAACTATCAACAACTTGCACATACCAAGTCACCAAGGTTAGTTATCTTGAATCTTAGGTGACTACCTTACAAAAGAAGGTCAATGATCAACAACTTGAGATATCTTATCTTAAGGAAAAACTAGTTGGGAGACCTTTGAAGAGCTCAACTAGGAACATAAAAACTAGACAAGCTGACAGGCTAGCACAAAGGATTCAAGATAGAATTACCGAAGAGTTCAATCTTAGGAGACAAAGGCAATTAGGTGATACTATTGGTCAACTAAATGTTAAGGCAAACCCTAAGATTAGCTTCGAAGAGGAAACCGTGACTAAAGGCCAAGTGGTAGGGCCTGAGAGCCCTGTCACACCTACAACTACTTCAATAATTCATTGCCTCAATGAAGCACCTACTAGTGAAAGTGTATCACAACCTCTCTCTGGCCAGAGCTTAGAGGCTACACCAAGCAATAAAGGCCAAATCTCTTTACACACTAAGTCACAAAGGTCTATGAGTGACAAAGGGAAAAGGAAAACGACTTCTAAGGAGATTAAGGAGGAGGAGAGAGAAAGGAAGAGGAAGCTAAGGGGAGAAAGTTCCTAAGGGTCTGCAGGATTTATGAAAGCTACAATCAGGGCTGCCCCCATACCAAACACTCAAGATGATGAGTTGAGGGTAGTCAGAATTACTTACCTGCAAACCAAGAACTATGACATTGATGAGATTATATCTCTCCCCTTAGAAGAGCTAAATGAAATGGCTGACATTGAATTGTCAAGAGAGAGGAAGGAAGCAGAGGATGCAAAGTTACTTCTCCAAATCAAAGAGGAGAGGAGACAAAAGAGATTATACAAGCATATTCCCACTCTCTCTCCAGTTCAAGAAAGTCATGCATAAGAGGTTGTGGCTCCACAAGAACCTCAGGTAGACAAAGAGACTGATAGGATCAATATGATCAACTACCTGAGTACCACAGGCCTATATTAGGCATCTACACTTCTTCCATTGCCCTTTGAGTACATAGAGTTTGAGTATCTCAAATAGCTTGAGCTTGAAGTACTTAAAGAACAAAAGACAACTACGAGAAACATGTGGGAAGATGCTGCAAGGTCAAGAGCCATTATCCAAAAGAGCATGAAGAAGTCTGCTAATAGACAAACGATGATGAGCTTCTTGAGGCTGTATGGATTCTCCGGAAGGAGACTTGGCCCTATGTATCTATCTACAATGGATGAGCATATCAGGGTAATCAAGCAGAAGATCAAAAGATGAGAGTTACCTGACTTACACTCCCCTCCAAGTGAAGTCCCTCCTGAAGTGAAGGTTAAGGTTGAACAACCCGAGACAACACAACCTGAACCTCCTGCTGAGCCTCAACAAGCTTCATCTTCTGATCCACATTTAGGTCAAACTCCCTTTCCTTGTAAACTTGTGAGGGAGGAACACCCAACTAAGCAAGACAAAACTGATCAACAAGGTGCTGCAGACTAGTATTCTCAGTTAAAGTCATCAAAAAAGAGGAAGAGGATGGCTTTTACACCAAGTCAAAGAAAAAAGAAGAATTCTAAACCATCCACCTCCATACCTCAGGGTGAGTCAAATCAACCTGAGGAAGTGCATAAAGAGGCAGCCCAATTAACTCCAATTCAAGTGACTCCTCTTGCTTCTGAGAGACCCATCTTATGCTTGACCTTGACAACTAATCCAGAAAGATGGCATGTGATTAGAGATCAATATGGTAAGAGTGTCTACACATGGAAAGACTTATTCAACCTACCTCTACATGATCTCTTTGAGATGAGAAGATACTATGAAAGTCTAAGTGATTCTGACCATCTAATGAAGAAGAACATCATCATCATCATGATGAGGACTGTCAACTGATGAAAGTCATCAAATGTTTTGGTAGCATCAACTAGGGGGAGTTGTAAGGATTTCAACAAGTCTGATGCGGTCAAAACATTCAAAGCATCCGAAGTCTCTCTACATGCATGCACTGAAGTAGTGAAGTAGAAATGTTTCGAAAGTTTTACACCTCACACAAGAAATATTCTAAGTGTAAAATCTTCCGAAGCCAAGGCCAATATCTTCTGAAGCCAAATACGAATTCTTCCGAAGTTTCAGAGACAAAGTCTTTTGAAGCCATGTTTATGAAGACAGATTTCTTCCGAAGACTTTATGAACATGCTTTTATCTAGTGTACTTTTCCATAAAGCTGGACCATCTTTCCGTTGCAATTCTGTTTGACTCACCAACTTTCACAAGTTGGTGAAAAGGCTAATGCTTTTGGAAACTGTAAACTGAGGTCTTGAGTCTGAGCTTTCTATTTTATGTACTTTATCCTATTTGTAATATAGTAGGATGTAAGCTATGGCATGTCACAGTCACAAGTCAAAACACAATCCGCCTTTTGAATTTACATTTGACATTGTTGTCTAGTCTTATGTCTCCGGCCAGCTTTCAAAGTATGGCCGACTGTAATGCAGTATCGGGTTTGTCACTAAGCACTTGGTTTTTCTCTCAAACTCACTTAAACTACACCCAAATGAATCAGAGTCTCTAAGAGTTGAAAATAATATAATAAGTAACAATGAGCACAGAAAGATAATTTTCAATGTACTTGCATATATTGCTTCTCAACTCAAAGTATTACAAGACTCTTACAAGCATGATGTTATGAGTTACAATGAGAAACTATATATAATACTACCTACAGTTGGATACACTTTGATACCAGCAGAAATCCTTTAACCAAAGCAAATACTACAAAGCTATAGTTTAAGGTATCTTAGATAACGTCTTATCTAAGATATGGTAGTTAGGACATGTCCCTGACTTACCTTTGTCACCAACTAAAGTTGGTAACTTGTACTAACATATAAAGGTGAATAGTGGAAGAAAGTATGGTCAACTACATGGCCTTTTGGGAAAACGCCATGTAGTATCAGAGGTCTGCAGTGGAGTGTCAAAGACCATACTTATGTCCACTGGTTCATAGCAGTGTCTTCCGAAGGTTAAATGGCTTCAGAAGAATAAGTACTTCCAAAGCACTTATACTTCGAAAGAGGCTACTTCTTTCGAGGCTTGAGGACTTCTTCTTTTCTTCATACTTCGAAAGTTCTCTTCTGATCTATTCTCCTTAGACTTGATCTTCGGAAGTGAGTACTTTGACTTCAGAAGTAGAGTTTGTCTTCGGAAGTTGATCTTTTACTTTGTCTTAGGAAGAATTCTACTTCCTTGGAAGTTCCACACTTGGCTTTGGAAGCCTTTGTAAGTAGCACTAAAATTTGTCTAAGTGATTTGGTTTTGGTTGCACTAGCCTTCTTCTTGATCCAACAAACTCCCCCTAGGCTGATTCTACTAAAACCTCACTTGTTTCTGCTTCTCAAATCTGTGAGCACCAAGGCAGATATTTATTTGTTTCTTTGTTTTTCCCAAAAGTAGTGCTGAGAAGCTTGTACAAATCACTGGTTGACAGGAACTCCAGTCTGTCACCTTGAATGATATGTACACTCTGTTGTGTCCCTCTGAAAAGAGTTAGTTGATGAGAGCTGTAGTCATACTCCTATCTAACTATAGGTTCCAATTCAGGTCCTTCCACCACCTGTAGAAAAGAATTGTTTTTGGTGGTTGACCTTTCCTTGTCTTCCTTCTCTCTCAATTTCAACTCTTCTTCAATCTTTCCTTTGTGGTAAGCGCCACAAGATGAAGGCTGCCAAGATGACTTCTGATGTGAGCAGCAGTTTCAGAGTTGGAAGGATTGGAGAATGGTTTCTCTGCTAACTCAGCAATGTCAAATCTGCTGGAGTTTAGCAGAGAGAAGCCATTCAGCCTGTTGCTTTCTCCATTCTCTCTCTCCACAACAAAGTTGTGAGAGGCTTCATCGAACCTCCACTATATGATTTTCTTTCTGGGAACAAAAGACTGAATAGGAATCTTGTCCCCTTTCTTTGTGTCCAGCAGAGTCATGAGCTTTCTTCTTAGTTTCTTCTCTTCATCATTTAAGGAGTCAGAGTTAGATCAAGAAGTCTAGCAACATGGTCCAGTGTTCCTCTGGGCAGATCAAGAAATTGACCTCTTATGAAGGAACATGAAGATCCATCAACATAAGTCAATTGACAGAGTCTTTTTCACAAGAGATATCACTCAGGATTGTACAGTTTGAGAGCTTTGTCCTGATTGCCTTGAGTTCCTCTAGGGAGAGATGTTTAGAAGGCTGAGGGGATGGTTTGGAAGATTGTTAAGTAGACACATACGCATGGGTATACTCATGCGCATGTGTATATGCATGCACATAGGTATACGCGTGCGCATGGGTATACGCATGCGCATGGGTATACGCATGCGCATCCATGTGCATCCGTATACACATGCGCATCTGTAAAATTAAATGTATTACACAGGTTGAAAATATAAGATTGATTAGTTGTTGGTTGTTATTAACATTGTTTTTAAAACCGGACCAGAAAGTGAACTAGACGTCTTACCAGTCTGATGGTTGGACCGGTTCAATCATTCGGACCTTATATAAGAACCAGATAAAATTATAAGTAATTTTTATAAATATATGTACAAATAACAAATATATAAAAATGTATATAAAAAACCAGTTCAACCGGTCCGACCAACGATTCAACCGGTCTCGTTCCCGATTTGACTGGTTCAACCGGTCCGACCACTGATTCAACTTTAAACTCCGAACTGAACTAGGTCGAAGTCTGGTTCCTGGTCCAACCGGTCGGATCGGCTGGTGTAACACTCGGTTATTTATTTATTTTGAAGCCGGCGAAAGAAGAAAAAGAAATAAAGTCCAAAGTTGGGGGGACCAAACTCGCCAAGGAGAGAAAGTTGGGTGAGTGGGGGTATTTAAAGGGGAGGGCAACCCTTACCCTCTCTCCACACCCAAAATTCAGCAAAGAAAAGAGAAGAGAAGAAGAAAGGGATTCAAGAGAGAAAAATCGTCATGTAGCGGGTTCAAACGAAGCTCTACTTCTCAGTGTGGTTTGTGTGAGTTCTAGGACCCCTATTTTAAACGTTTTTGGTTGATTTTGGGGCTGGAACACATCTGAAAACCCGTTTTGTATGTGTGTGGTTTGACCCATTTGTATGTGTTTGCGTGTTGTTGGAGCATATATAGTCATATATAGTGTGTCTGTCGCTAGTCGAATAGTCTAGGCTTAATGTAATACACCTGATATGTTGTATACACATGAAACTGGGTCATTCGCAAGAGCATATGTGAATGAGAATCAGTCGTACGTCTGAACCATGCCAATGGACCAGTCGTGCGACTGAGAGATGCGATTGGGACATTCGTAAGACTGAACCATAAGTATGGTCCAGTCATACGATTGAACCATACGCATGGTCCAGTCGTACGATTGAACTATACGAATGTTCCAATCGCACGAATGGGCCCAGTCGCATCTAATATGGCCGAGGCCTATATATACCAGTTTCAATGTGTAGAGAGATAAGGATCTGAGAGGGAGTCTGCTCGGGAGCCTAGGGTTGCCGGATGAGAGGGGAGATCATGCTCGATCTTCCCCTTGCCAAGAGTCTTGATTCTTATGTTGTAACGAGCTTGTAATCGTTAGGTTTTATCAATGAAATCATTCAATTATAGTTCGTATTATTGTTTGACTTTTGGTTTGTGCTGTTGTTTATCCTTCCGTCAAGAACATGCTCGGATGTTATCGATCCAGCCTACTTCACAATTGGTATCAGAGCTGAATACGGTTAACCAAACCAACTGATTAACGTGTTAGGATATGGTATTAGAGCATTGGCTCTTGATTACGTGTTGATTAAATAGTTTTGATACAAAAGCTGTGTTTCTTCATTAAAAAAGCAATCTTTTTGTGTCTAACGGAGTCTTTGACGTTTCCTAGCCTAAAAGTTTAGTTTTTCCAGCATACGACGATTAGGGTTTGGTAAAATTCAAGTTTTTATGGCCAAAACAGGTTTAACTTATGAATTATCAAACTTCAGCAAGTTCTGTCGCACGATTGCCTCAATCGAACGACTTAGTGCATTCGCATTCTCCAACTGCACGATTGGACTCATTCGTACGCTCATTCGTAAGATTGAGAATCTCATTCGGACTGTTCATCCGCATTTATTCAGTGCACGATTGAACCATCCGAATTTGTTTAGTCGCACGATTGAACCATCCGCATTTGTTCAGTCGCAACATTGAACCATCCGCATTTGTTCAATCGCCCGAATAAGTCCAATCGCATACCTTCATTCGCATACATCAGCAGTTTATTAAATAGTAAAGTTAAGTGAAATGGAGGACCAGTTTTCAGCATATACAACAAGTAGAGATACTCCTATCCAGAATCTACTATTGTTGGAGAACAAAGTAGGAATTCACAATAAACCCCCGAAGCTTATAACGTTATACGACTACCCACAATGGAAGCAATGTTTTGAAATCTACTTAAATGGCGTAGATACAAATCTGTGGGAGGCAATAGAGTCGGGGTACAGCATGCCCGTAGGAGCAGATGGAGTTAAACTTACTCTAAGTGGAATGTCGGATGCTCAGAAGGTAAAACACAACGCTGAGAAGAAAGTATAAGCTTTGCTCACTCAGTCTATTCCGAAGGATATTTTCCATAAGTATATGGAGTATACTCAAGCAAAGAAACTATGGGATGCGTTGGAGAAGAGATATGACGAAAATGCCTCACTCAAGGCCATTAAGGCCAAAGCTTTGAAGAATGAGTTCGACAACTTCTCTTCAATAGGAAAGGAAGGTCTGGATGATGTGATCAACAGATTCTACCACTTGATGAGTGAGATGCACACTCATGGTATAACTACGTCGGTGGTGGATAAGGTATCAAATTTTGCAGATGGTCTACCGGAGAAATGGGCTTCCTTCGTTTCAAATCTCAGACAGAATGGGATGCTCTCGAAGTTAGACATAAATGACTTCATTCTTAAATTGAGGGAAGAGGATCTTAGGATGAAGTACAGCGCCCAAAAGGCCAACTATGATCAGAATCCTGCACTCTACAATGCAACTCCTCCGGTCAAGACATCTGGAGCACCACTACAAACTGCCTTCGTCTCAAGCGCAGCAATTCCAGCACAACCGTCAACTTCAGGGTCCGAAACGTCAGGGTCGTCTAGCACCCAGTATATGATACCTGAAGCCAATGCAGCAAAACTGAAAACCGACAACTTCGGGAATGTGACTATGGAGGTGGCCAAAGAACACATGGACCTCTTAGCTATGGTAGTCCACTCCTATGATGGACTAGTTGCTGGAAAGATAGGAAATGTCACCTGGAAGATGAAGATTATGAACAGGTGGACAAAATGGAGTTGGAACGTATGGACATAATGTGGGCTTTGGCAAGTGCTGTCCGACGAGCTAAAAAGTTTGTGAAAAAGACCGGACAGAACTTGGTTGCTACCAAAGACACAACCTTTGGCTTCGACAAGTCAAAGGTTACTTGTTTCAACTGTGGTGAGAAGGGACACTTCAAGCGGGAGTGTGTAAAGCCAAAGAAGACTGGGAATGGTAATCCTTTCTTGTCATTCAATCATCAGGTCAAAGCCACATCTAGCAGTTGTACTTCATCAAGTAAGGACCCCAAAGCCTTGACTGCTAATGAGGATGACAGACAGGACTGGAGCTTTCGGTTTGTGTCACCGGGAGAGTCCAACATAGAGAATGTGAAGGACATTGATGACGATTCTGCTAGTGAGGGAGACATAGTAGTAGAGCTTGCGATGTCAAATTCTGAAGACACTGCACCTGTGGTCAACCATCTACCTGAAGAAGAAAAATCTGCATCAACGTCAGAATCACCAGAACCAGAATCAACAGATTTTGTACTCATGGCTAATTCATCTTCAACATCTCAGGTAAGTACTACTGACCAGTTGTTTAATAATCATGCTTGTTTAGAGTGTAATAAATTTAGAGAAAGTATAGATTTAAAATTTGCTAGGTTATTAGATCATAATGATAACCTAGTAAAGGACCTGGAACTGTGCACTAAGGCAAATTGAGTGTTAAAACAAAACGAGCACGTTATAAAGAAAACATAGACCTATTGAATAAACAGCTTAGGGAAACAAAGGTAGTCGCCTTTAACCAAGCAAATGACATTAGGTACTATCTGAACTCCCTAGAGGACACTAAGAAGCAGAAAGCTGTTTTAGAAGTAGAAGTCAACTCGTTAAAACAGAAACTGCACAGTTGGACAAGCTCATCACACATTGTCCAACACTTAGTGAGAGAGAAAAATAATGGGGAGGGGCTGGGATACAAAGTGGTTCCACCACCACCTGAGATCTTGATGAACACCAAAAGTAAACCGATTAACAATAACCCCATCAAGGATCACGTGGTGTCCACTCCTCTTGTTAGTGATCCAGATTCCGTAAGTAAATCAAATGAATCTGACTCTAAACAAAAGGAGGCCACTTCAAAGGCAAAAGAAAAGATGTCTTGTGTTAACCTAGAAACTGAATTTGAAAAGGTTAATTTAAAGTCTGGGTCAAACCAAGTCAAACCAGAACCCAAAAAGACTATAAAACCTAATCAATCACGAGCGTCATGTCAAAGTCCAGGTAAACAAGAGATAAAAGATGTAAAACCGGTTAAAGCAATTAAGTTTGTAAAACCAAATCATACATCTAATAAAGAAGTGTCTCAATACAAACATAATAAGGTCAACTGCGTGACTGTTACATCTCCACCAAAACATATAAACCGTAAAGTTGAAAGCATATCCTGCTATAATTATGGAGAGTATGGTCACATAGTGTCTCAGTGTCCTTATTATCAGAAACCAAGGAGGAAAGTAGAACTTTCAGTATCCGCACGTAGATCTTTTAAGAGGAACTCAGTGACGCCTCCAAAAAGGGCTAGTGAACCCAAAGTTGAATCCATCAGCCAGTCGTTTGTCTATCACAAATAGGTCTTACACAAAGCTGGACTATGGATTGAAAAATCCGCCTCACTGTCTGAAAATGAGAACAAACAGGAATCTGAGCTTCCCTCAACCTCAAAAGGTCAATGGGTTGAGTTTATGATGTGTGATGCCTCAGGGAAACCTAAGCTACTGAAGGCATGGGTTCCTAACATGAACTCATGTTTTCATTGAATGTGCAGGGTGTTCGCTATAGTGCTGAGACTAACACGTGGATTATAGATAACGGAGCATCCAGGCACATGACAGGGAACAGAGCTCTCTTATCAAACGTCAGACAAATCAAAGGAGGGCATGTTTCATTTGCTGGAAACAAAGGCGGGTACATCACAGCCCAAGGGGAAGTGGGAAATGAGAAAGTTAAGCTTGATAAGGTAAACTACATCCAACAACTACAAAATAACTTGCTTTCAGTTTCTCAAATTTGTGATAAAGGATTCAAGGTAGTCTTTGACAACAAGAAGTGCTACGTTCTAAAGAAGGACTGCTTGATTTCGGAGGACCAAATTTTAATGTCAGCTTCAAGATATAATGATCTTTATGTTTTGGATCTCTCAAAGACCTCTACAATGGATCATGAAGTTCAGTGCTTCTTGTCCAAAGCTACTGAGAAGGACTCCATTTCCTGGCATAGGAGAATGGGACACATAAATCCGAGGAAGATAAATCACTTGGTCCATAATGATCTAGTGAGGGGAGTAAATGTCAAAAACTTCCAACTCCTGGAATTCTGTGTTGCGTGCAAAAAGGGCAAAAAAATGAAGAAGTCTCATAAGGAAAAGAAAGTTCATTCTATAGAACTTCCTCTTGAGCTGGATCTGTTTGGTCCAGTCAGTACAAGAAGCATCGCAGGTGGCTTGTATTTCTATGTAGTTACTGATGACTACTCAAGATTCTCTTCGGTAATGTTTCTGAAATCCAAATGAGAAACATTTGAATCTTTCAAGAAATTAGTAACGACACTGGAATCCCTATACAAGCTGAAGGTACGACAAGTGCGCTCAGACAACAGAACCGAGTTCAAGAATCAGTAGATGGAGGCCTATTGCAAGGAAAAGGGAATTGTGCATCAATTCACCTCTGCCTACACTCCTCAGATGAACGGGGTTGCTAAACGGAAGAATCGCAGCTTGATAGAGACGGCACGTACTATGCTGGCAGACTCGAAACTGCTTATTCAATTCTGGAATGAAGCAGTGGCAAATGCATGTTACACGCCTAATCAAGTTCTGGTTGTGAAACACATGGTAAAACGTGCTACAAGTTACTACAATGATGTAAACCTAACTAAGAGTATCTCGAGCCGTTTGGTGCTCCATGCACCCTGCTGAAGAAGACTCAGGAGGGAAAGTTTAGTGAGAAAGTTGATGAAGGGATTTTTCTAGGATACAACATACCGAACAATAGGGTTTACAACAACTCAACGGGTCAAGTAGAGGTGTGGTGTAACGTTGATGTTCAGAGATACATCATAGCGCCTGCTGGAAAAGGCCCTGCTTACTTCTTCGACTATGATGGATTCCTCAAATCCTTCAATATTCCTTTTTCTGCTTCAGAATACGAGTTGGCAAACAAGATGATGTATGATGTCTTGAACACACCGTCTCAAGACTCAACACCATCCAGTTCACAAAGACCATCATCTACCAATTCAGGGGGAGCACTTGATGTGAGTGACTCCTCCTCTGATGAAGAAAATGTGGAAAATGATCAGTACAACCTGGATGCACAGGTTCCGCCTACCTTAAGTCCACAAGCATCTCATAATGATGCACCTGAGATGTCGGAACCTCAGACTCCTATTGCCTCAGATTCAGAACCAAATGTTCACAATCTTGATTCTGTGGTAGTAGTTCCAACAACTCCCGGCTCATGTCTAAACATCTATCATCCTTTGGATAATGTTATAGGAGATGTGAGATCAGGGGTTCAGACTAGAAATCAGCTGTACTTAGTTGATTATGCCTCTATGATGGAAAAGGGATACCTTCACGATGGTGCCTACCGCTGCTTCGTGTATCAGTTTGAGCCAAAGTATGTAAGTCAAGCACTAAATGATGAGGCTTGGGTGAGTGCCATGTAGGAAGAACTTCTTCAGTTTAAGAAGTTAGGTGTATGGACTCTAGTAGATAGACCTAAAGGTGCTAAAGTCATCAGTACCAAATGGGTCTTGAAATGCAAGAAAGATGATCAGGGAGTGATCATCAGAAACAAAGCTCGGCTTGTTGTTCAGGGTTTTTGACAAGTTGAGGGTATCGACTACAATGAAGTGTTTGCACCAGTGGCACGGATGGAAGCAATCCGCATCTTCCTTGCCTATGCATCTTATATGAAAATCAAAGTTTATCAACTAGATGTGAAGAATGCATTCCTTCATGGTGAGATTAGAAAGACAGTGTATGTTAGTCAACCAGAGGGATTTGAGGATCCATATCATCGGGACAGAGTTTACAAACATGGTTGTCGCAGGGGAGTCATTGATTGTACATTGTTTATCAAAGAAAAGGATGGAGATTTACTGCTGGTATAAATCTATGTCGATGATATAATCTTCGGTTCCAAGAACGAAGAATTATGCAAAGAGCTTGAAGCAGTAATGAAGGCGGAGTTTGAGATGAGTGCAATGGGGGGGATGAAGTTCTTTCTCGGGTTACAAGTGGATCAGACACAAATGGGATCTTCCTACATCAGACCAAGTATATAGGGGATATTCTCAGGTGGTTTGACATGGAGAATGCTTCTACAGCTGGCATTCAACTTGCTACAAACAATGATGTAGCACCCGATGAGAATGGTGATCTGGTAGATGCCACTATGTGCCGAGGGATGATCGTATCTCTCATGTGTCTCACTGCCTCACGACCTGATATCATGTATGCAACATGTTTATGCTCACGATATCAGGAAAAGCCTAAGGTGAACCATCTAATTGGGGTCAAAAGGATTTTTCGTTATCTGAAGGGCACACCCACACTTGGGTTGTGGTATCCTCATGATGATGATTTTGAGCTTACAGCGTATAGCGACTTGGATTACGGCGGCTGCAAGATGAACTACAAGTCTACATCAGCAGGGTGTCAGTTCTTTGGAAGAAGATTCGTAACCTAGCAGTGTAAGAAGCAGACCTCGGTTGCATTGTCAACCTATGAAGCTAAATACATTGCTGACTGTTCTCAAATCACATGGATTCAATAGCAAATGCGAGATTATGGTTTGAACTTCTCTTCTACTCCTATGTTTGTTGATAACTCTGCCGCAATTGCAGTTACTAAGAACCCGGTCCAACATCCAAAGACCAAACAAATCGGTATTAAATACCACTTTATACGTGACTGCTTTGAAAAGAACATAATCGATGTGGTAAAAATAAATACGGATTTTCAACGCGCTGACCTCTATACAAAGGCATTTGACAAACCACATTTTTTTATATTTGTTAGAGGTCAATGGAGTTAAAAAGAAAAGTGAGGTCGCTCCTGAAGATGACCATGTATAGTCCGATGCGTCGTGTCTAGTTTCTTTTATTTTTTCAATTTTTAATTTATTTTATTTTATTCTCTTGTCTTTGTTTAATTTTAATTAGTTTAATTACAATTAGTTTATTTCCTTGCCTATTAAAATCCTAAAACGCTAATCCGTGACGGTTTTATAATTTTAGGGGGAGAATAGGTTTAGGCAATATGAAAAAAGGCGAGGGAAAAGGAGAGGCAAGCTTATAATAATAAGATGTATGTATGATACCGATTCAATTTTTGGAATATGATAGTACACAGGAACAAACCATTTGGGACTTTAAAAAAAATCAAAATTGGAAAAGATGCAAAGCTCATGTATAAGTCTGTGTAGTCTGAGCAATATAAAAGGAAATATGATAGATAAGCTAGCTACCACTAAGGTAACACAAAAAAAGTAGACCTAAAGGTTGCTAGAGCACATATGATATGTCGGTAGATTCAACAAAATAGATGACTAGACCTTTTGGTGATCTCAAGATTAAACTAAAATGTTCGACTAGCTGTGGGTAACACCTTATCCCTGGTTAACACAATCAACAAGATTCCAATAAGGGGTGACGAGCAAAATAAACGCCAAAATGTGTGCGTAAGACCAAAGCATGAGTAAAACCACATAAAACAATGCAATCAAACTGTTAACTAATGTTGTGGTGAGATCTGTGCAAAAAGAATGAAAATGCTCAAACAAGAAGATGGGTTATGTGCCTCTCTGCTGTGCGATGGCACTGACCTAAGGATAAGCATAATCTATATATTCTAGAACTCATTTTTGTTTGCCGCCTCTCTGCTGTGCGGTGGCACTGACCGAAGGATTGGCTTCTCTTTGAAAGTTCTAAGAATAGTCTCCTCTTGAACACTACCCTGAGACCGCTCAAAAATCTCCTGAGGAATGTTGATTACCATATAAGTGTGGGATCCACAAATGCTGTTTGAAATAAACAAACCTTAAAATGTCACCAAACTATGTTGAAAGTCTGTGTATGAATTTAAGAGGACAAATATACTAACAATCATTATGGCTACAATTCTTGAAAGTTCAAATCAGTGTGGGGATCGAAGAGTACTAGCATGATTTCCTAGCTTTGCTAACTGACTCCAGATGAAAAACAAGAATAGAGCATCAAAGTATTTTAAATAACTTGTCCTGAATGATTTGAATCCCCTGTATGATTCCAGCTTGAATTGGTCCATGTATGGTTTAAATGATTGAGGCTGCTCTCTCAGAAAAATTATTCCTTAGAATTACGTCTTAGAAATTAACCCTCACAAAAACACAAAAACATGTCCTAGTTTTAAGTTTTAGCATTATTTCTTTTATTTCTGTACAAAGTCTATCAATTTCAGTTTTGTGTAGTATCGGACTATGTCATGGAAGTTGATAAGGGACCTTATCATCCAAAAGGTCATGTCTGAGGTCACCACACGTGCTTTCAAATAAAATTGGGTCACGTCTGAGGTGACAAAATGTTTTAAAAAGATCAAGTCTGAGGTGATCAAAGGTTTTTCAAGATAAAATGATCATGTCTGAGATGATCAAGTGTACATAACGTTTATTCAAAAGTTAAAAGGGTGTAGTATGTAAAAATGGTCATAAAGTCAAATTCATGAGTCTGACCCATTCGCACGAATGGACCATGAGTATGGACCAATCATACGAATAGACCATACTCATGCATTAAACAACCGAATTGACATGAGTATGAACCATTCACCCGAATGGCTTATCAGAATAATCCATTCGACCGAATGGGAGTGTGCGAATGAGTTAGTCGACCGATTGAGCTCCAGTCGGCCGACTGAAAGTGCACGACTGAGCCAATCGCCCGACTGAGTTCCATTCGCCCGAATGAACCGAGCGAATGAGTCCAGTTAGCCGATTGAGCTCAAATTCAGTATAAATAGGGCCACAGTCGATTGCATTCAGCTTATCACTTCCAATCGCCCTTATATCGCACATCCTACCGTTACGCTGCCCAAATTTCTTTAGACCTCTATTATACATTCCTATTGATCTTCTGACATGTGTATGCATTTATACAGGTATAATGTGATGAAATCTCATAGAAATCAGAAGATATGATGCCCTAATTAGTGATTCGTGATTGAAACATGAACCGAACAACTCAATGGATTAATGACCTACTGAAACCATGTAAAATGTTAAAAATAAAGTTATTAGGTTATTAGTTAAGTGATTGTGAGTCTAAAGAACCTATACACAACGTTTAATTTCATGAATTGGTCAAGATTCAACCCTCAGTCGACCGAACAGTGGTCATGCGACTGGTCATCTGGATGAACTCCATTCGCACGATTGAGCTGGCCGAATAGCTCAATCGGCCGAATGTATCATACGAATGAGCTCAGTCGGCTAACTGAACCAATCGCAAGATCAGTCAACCTATTAAACTCAGTCGCCTGTGCATTCACCCGAATGAGTCCAGTCGCATGATAGGACAACCGACTGAACATAGTCGCATGATTCATTCGCATGAATGAATCACAATGAATTATATCAAGTTACTTAGAACTGATTTGTGTTATGTGAGTATCTAATGTTTATATATCTTGTGTTACAGATCGATGGCTAATAGATGGTCTATCAATCTCAAGCACAACATCTGTGCTCACTTAGACCACACAACTCGGAATGGTGCCGAGTTTGCAGACATCATTGCCTTTCTCAAGCGATCAAGGATACACAATGCTATCTCTACTCCATTCACTCCCTATAGGTCTATACACCAGGCCTTCTGGGAGAATGCATCAGTGGACAAATCACGAGAGCCATATAGCGTTCGGAGCTCCATCTGTGGTATGGACATAGAGATTACTGCTGAAGACATTCAACGTGTGCTTGGGTTGGGAGATGATGCTGGATACCCCACCAAGCTACACCCACTGACAGTGAGAGGATATTTTCTGAAGATTAGGTACGCTGGGAACATCAACTCAGGTGTGCTCAACAAGAGCAACCTGTGCCCCCAGTATAAGTACTTGGCACATGTTATTCTGAATTGCATAGCTTCCAGAAGGGGTGGGTTCGACGACCTACAGACCAGATACAAAATGCCTACGTGGCACTGGTACTGAACTACCCCTTCAGCTTCTCTAGAATGATTTCCTCTTACCTCGTGGAGAATCTGGAGGCAAAGAGGAAAGAGGGTTTCTGTATGTACCCCAGGTTCTTGCAGCAGATTTTTGATGAGAAGCTGCCATCGCTTCCAAAGGAGCGCCACGATGCAGTGGCTTTGAAGATCATGGATGATACGACTCTGGGTCGTATGAGAGTTTACCAGGGTAAGCAGGTAAAGCCCTAGGTAAAGAGACTTATTGGCCATCTGGCCAAGGAGAACTACGTGGCGCCAGGCAGGCGTAAGTGGCGTCATGTAGACAGCGACTCAGATGATGAGCAGCTACAGCTCCCAGAGCACGACTCTGATGATGATGATAACGAGGATGCTGGAGATGAAGGGCCCACTCAACCAAGGGGCCCCACTACGGATAGTGCATCTCCAGCATCTGCCCCCACCAGAGATGTAGCAGAGACTGCCGGATTCCACCGGGAATTAATACCTGGTAAGGAGGAGGAGGAGGAGTTAGATGAGGATCCACTGACCCGTACTATGGGCAGCAAAGTAGTTGCCATATAACGGGGGCTCAGGGTGGTTGGTGAATGCCCCGGCAGGTCGGGAGAGGATGATACTGATCCCACATATGCTCCCGATCAGCCGAGTCGTGCCCTAGGGGGAGCATCTTCTCGACAGGATCAAGGAAGAAGAGGATGGCTTAGCCCTATGGTATGAAGAAGAAAAAAAGACGACTCACCTTCATTACTACGTCCACCACCACAGCCACCTCCACAGCCACCACCACAGCTACCTCCACTACCAACAACCCACTTTCACCACTACACCTCCACCCTCCACTACTACAGCCACACCTCCACCAATGATTCCACCCCCAATCCACATCACTTCCACCACCACTTCAGCTTACCCATCACCACCCACACACATACCACCTCCCATATTTACTACTGCCACCACCACCACCTCTAGCCACCAGGCAGGACCATCATATCACCCATCCTTTCCCTCAGGATCATCTCTACCTCCCAGTGGGGTAGAGGAACAGCTTTCAGCACTAAATCATATGGTGCTGAAGCTGTTAGCAGCTGATGATGAGAAGACTTCTCAATTCCGACAGGTAGTGGAGCTTACTGCTGCACAATCATAGCAGATTTCTTAACAGGCACAACAAATTGAGGAGCAGGCTCAGCAAATGACTGCTCAAAGTCAAGAGATTTCCCAACTCAAGGAGCAAAATGCGTTGTCTACTAAGAAGATTGAGGAGTTGGAGGATGCGAAGAGGACCATCCTGCTCAAACTTAAGGGCACAAAGGATGAGCCTCTGAAGATCAGAGAGGGAGACGGTGATGATAGTGATGATGATGAGAGTGATGATGATGATGATGATGTTGATGATGAAGGTGATGATGAGGATGGAGGAGACATTAAAGGAGGAGGAGAGTCATCTGCTTCAGGTGCACAGGAAGCTAGTGAGAGGCGGACCAAAAAGACTCGATATCTAGGTGCCTCGACATCAGCCCCAACAGCTGAAGAACATAGGATCCAAGACAAGAGTAATATTTAGATGTTTTATTGTTATTTAAAATCATTTGTATTTGGATCATGTATAAAATTTATGTAATGAATGTTTATATGTAATGTAAATGGCTATGTCTTGATTATTAATTATTGATTGTTGTGTTGAATGTTTAAATCAAGTAGATCCAGATTTTCAAAGAGATGAATATGATATTGCTCCACTCCAACAGATCAAGACTCAACTAACGTTGATTCTTGAGCTGCAAGATATTATAAGGAGATGTGTGATGTATACTCCTGAAGAAGGAGAAATCATTCACAATCTCACTGATGAGCAACTAGCCGACATGTTCAAGTTGAATGCTGAAGAGATTGTGAAAGATGCCCCTATTGTGATTGTAGAGAGTGACGATGAGCTTCAGGATGTCGATGAGATTGAGATAGAAGATGTCACTTCTTAACACTATCCACAGTACACCGACAAGGAGGGAAATGCCATATTTTGAGACTGTGGATAGGATGGAACAAGAGTCTGGAAAGGATAAAGATAAGGCCCAAGCCACAGATGTTGAAGTGAACATCAAAAAGGCAGAATGGGTAGCATGTTTTGAGGAGCTAAGAGCCCAACGTAGCGCTTCAACGTCAACTGCCTACACCAAACTGTAGAAGGTAAAGAAACATCAAAAGGTGGCAGGCAGGATCATAGCATGGGCACATTTTGAAGACTTCAACGTTATGTTGTTAAACGTGAGAAGGGAATTGAGTATTTCAGGTTTTCACATGACCTGAAGACTCTTCCAGGTTTTGAGCTTAACCAGTTAGCAAAGTTAAAATTGCTATACGCTGACCCTCGTAAGATGTCAGGCTGGTTTGAAGCAGCTCTAAAGAGGGAGTACCACACCAGATGGGTCAACTTCAAACCTCAACAACCAACGAGGTACATCAGAAGATCTGAGGTTGACGCCATAACTGGCAAACCAAAAGTAGTGTTGAAGTGGAGTCCACCACGTACAATGTCAAAGATCCCACTACGTGAGATGCCTCAGGACTTCACTCCACATTTCAAATGGTGGTACTACGATCGGAGAATAGGAGAGGCCGTGATAATTTTGAACAAAAATGGTAAAATGGAAACCATAAGGGTGTTTGACCCAATATGGCTTACCAACTTGCCAGCTAATGATGTTTATACATCATACAAGTGGCCACTATTCTATGACTAACAAGATATAGTACACGCTTTACAATTTCAGAATGTAATACGACTCTGTTTTGCTTTCAAGATAAATACAGGAGTCACCAAAGAAGCTAAGTACAAGAAATTTGAGGAAATTATGAAAGATGTAAGACAATAGATAGATCTAGGTCCAAGGGGGAGTTTTTAAATATACTTATGTACCTAGATCTTGATCTCAATGTAATATGTCTTGAATGTCTTGCATTTATGTAATATTGGGTACTTAATGAAATGATAATGTTTTTTTGTGATTTATAATGTTTAATATTTCATTAATGAGTTGAGTAATTTTATTGACTAGATTATATAGGTTTGTGATTGTTTGAATTGATATACATAATGTTATAATAATGAATACATTCAAACTTTGGTTAAGTGAAGTTCACATGCGTCCGACTGGACCATGCGCCCAAACAATGGTCATGCGTCCGAATGGCCATGCGACTGAGTGTCCATGCGCCTAAATAGTTCATACGCCTGAACAGCTTCATGCGACTGACTCAGTCGCACGACTGAACATTCAGTCTTGCGGATGGATCAACCGCATGGCTCAATCGCACGACTGAACCATGCTAATGGTTTAGTCGCCCGAATGAGAAACCTAAACCTATAAATACCACTTAATTTGTGAAAAAAATGATTTAGAAGGATTCGATCCACTTCGACTCCAGACGTACCCTAGCCGTCCAGAAGCCTCTAAGTTCGTACTCCAAGTTCATAGAACGCTGTAGATCGATTCCTAATCGATTCTTGACGTTAGATTCAATTCATTATTGTGTCTACGTGCGTTCTCACTGATTGGATAGCTAATCAAATAGGATTCCACACTATTTCGTTTGGTTTAACACGTTAATCAGTTGGTGTTTCGTTCAAATACCATATCCTAACACGTGTGATGCATTTGGAGTTTGTTTCGGGCTTGTGTGTGCTTGAATGGTGTTGTGGCATGCATTCTAAGGTTTAGGATGGCTGATTTGGGCTTAGAATGGGTTTGGATGAGCTTGGAGATCAAAAATGGTAGATTGGGTTCGGGATGAACTGCATTCTGCATCAGCTAGGGCTAGGCAACCGAATGGAGGCCATACGGCCGATTGAGGTGTGATTGAGGTTCATTCACACGATTGAGGGTTCATTCGCACGATTGAGGGTCCATTCACACGATTGAGGGTCCATTCACACGATTGAGGGTTCATTCGCACAACTGAAAGCCCATTCGGATAAGTGCTCATCCACATTAGTTTCATCCGCACAAAGTGTTCATTCGCAGTAGTTCCATTCGCATGGGACTCATTTGCATTGAGTCCATCCGCATTAGGTCCATTCGCATGGGTGTTCATTCGCATAGGTGTTCATCCGCATTGATCCATTCGCATGGTGTTCAGTCGCATGAGAAGTCATGAGACTGAAGGGTGCCCATACGCCCAAGTAGGGCTGGTGTACCCAAAGAAAACGTAGTTTATTTACTGACTTTCGGGGGAAAGTGCAGATGTAAGTTTCGATGTGGAAGATTCCCAAGAGTTCATATAAGTTGACTTTTGAGGTCATAGACGCTATGTTGTGCATGATGATGTATGATGTTGCATGTTTATGCATGATGATGTTATTGACTGTGTATGTTATGTTCCTTGTTATGATGAATGTTTATCTTTCCCATGATTTTAAATTGAATGTTAATGAATGAAATGAAAGTATTATGTAACGTAAAGTGAAAGATAATGAAAAGAGGAACATGATGAAAGAATGCATGCATTAATGAATGATGAAAGTAAAGAAAGTCTTGCAAGCCTTGAATGTCGGGACACGCCATTAAAACGTGTTAGCCTAACGTGTGTGGGTTCGCTACCCTGGGAGGATGCACATCGGGGTCTTCTTTGTGATTGACCATTTGTATAGAACCATTGCTGCATACCCTAGGTACTGTGACCAGAGGTGCGGTGCACTGTTATAGCAGGCCTATGATAGGCCTAGGTCCAGTACCAGGAACAGAATGGTATTGCACATGGTAATGATACACCTAAACTCCACCCTAGATGATGTGGCCAGAGATGCGGAGCACCATTATAGCAGGTCTATGATAGGCGTAGGTCCAGTACCAGGAATAGAAGGGTAAAGTATATGGTTGAAGGAAAGGAAAGATGTAATGATGAAAGAATGTGAAAGTTACTGACGTACGATGAATGAACAGAAGTTAACAAATGAATGAAGATACCAATGAAATTATCTATGTGTACGTCTAATGTATGATCGCATGAAAGTAAAGAATGGTTTTAATGAGCTAAGAAGACCTTCAAGCTACACATCTTCAGCTCCATTGATGACAACATCAAGGATGTCACACGCTCATTGGATCAAGTTAATCTCGATAAGTGTGCTGATGTGGAGGGTGAATCCTCACAGCCAGATCTGAATTTCTCTAATTTAGATCTGTCTAAGCAACTTGTTGTGATCCCTCAGGTAATGATCCACAAGTCTTACCCTACCACAAACGTCATTGGAGATGTTGATTCAGGGTTAAGAACAAGAGGACAAACCCATGACGCAAATGTTTGTCTTCACTCTTGTTTCTTGTCCTAGATAGAGCCAAAGAAAATTGGTGAGGCTCTAAAGGATGGAAATAGGGTTGAAGATATGCAAGAGGAGCTGCTTCAGTTCAACAGACAAAAAGGTTTGGAACCTATGTCCTTTTCCTCATGGGAAGACTACTATAGGAACCAAATGGGTGTTGAGAAATAAGAAAGATGATAACATACTTGTCATCAATAACAAGGCCAGACTAGTTGTTCAAGGATATACTCAAGAAGAAGTAATTGACTACACAGATGTCTTTACTCTTGTAGCAAGACTTGAAGCTGACAGGATATTCCTATCTTTTGTTGCATCCATGAACTTCAAGGTTTACCAACTTGATGTCAAGTATGCTTTTCTTTATGAGGTGATTGATGAAGAGGTGTATATCAAACAACCACCTAGGTTTGCAGATCCTGATCATCCTGATTATGTCTGCAAGCTTGATAGAGCTCTTAATGGGTTGCACTAAGCACCAAGGAAGTGGTATGAGACCCTATCACAGTATCTCTGTCAACATGGCTACAAGAGGGGTAACATTGATAGAACTCTCTTCGTCAAAGGAACAGGAGATGACATTATGCTAGTTCAAGTGTATGTGGATGACATTATCTTTGGGTCAACTAATTTAAAGCACTGCAAAAACTTTGAAAAGCTGATGAAAAACAAATTTGAAATGAGTGCGGTGGGGGAACTCAATTTCTTTCTAGGAATTCAAGTGAAGCAAGTTAACAATGGCATCTTCATAAGTCAGTCTAAGTATGTTCAGGACATACTTCAAAGATTCAGCATGACTGATTGTAAGGTTGCTAAGACAACCATAGCTAGAAACCACTCCCTTGGGCATGATCTTGAGGGGGAGTTGTGATGAGCATCTCTTTAGGGCAATAATTGGGTCTCTTATGTACCTTACAACTAGCAAGCCTGATATCATGTTTGCTAAATGCATCTGTGCAAGATATCAAGCCAATCCCAAGATGTCACACCTAATCATTGTCAAAAGAATTCTAAGATATCTCAAAGGTGCTATCACTTGGCCTTTGGTATCCAAAGAACTCTGACTTTAATCTGTATGCTTATACAGATAGTGACTACGATGGCTGCAATATGACTACAAAGTCTACATTAGATGGATGTCAATTTCTTGGTGGAAGGATAGTGTCCTGGCAATCTAAGAAATAGTCCTGTGTGTCTGCATCAACTACTGAGGCTGAGTACATTGCTGCTGCAAGCTGCTGTGCTTAAGTACTTTGGATTTAAAATCAGATGTTGGACTATGGATTCAACTTCAAGGAGACTCCCATCCACACAGACAACAATAGTGCTATCTCAATCAGAGAAAATCCTATGCAGCACTCAAGGACAAAGCACATCAATATTAGGTATCATTTAATTAGAGATAACTTTGAGAAGGAATTAATTAAACTAGTCAAAGTTAACACAAATGAACAATATGCTGATCTGTTCACCAAAGCTTTTGATAAACAAAGATTTAAATATCTTGTATCAACTATTAGGATGATTAACTTTGAGTAGCTTTTCTTAAAACTTAATCATATTTTTTCTAAAACCCGTGTGTCCTAAGCTGTCTATTTTTATCACCTTCATAAGCCCTTTGTTATCTTTGGAAGTAAAATTTTTAAAAGACATTCCTTAAATTTTTAAAAATTTTGATCTCTTTATCTTTCAGAAGATTAAAATTACCTTCGGAAGAAACTTATGTCTTAGCAAACAAATATCTACTTAAGTCAATTTACCTTTGGAAGAAATTTCTGAAAATCTTCCAAAGCTTAAAATCAACTTAAGGATTTGTATGTTTTATAAGCACGATTTCTTCTCAAAGTAAATTTTTCTTCAGAAGTTTTTATTCTTCATAAAATAAATACACTGACTTCTAAATTTCTCTTCCGAAGCAAAATTCTCAAAATTATTTGAAATATTTCCGAAGTCAATTTGCCTTCGGAAGCTTTTCTTCAAAAATTTCCGAAGCAAAATAACCTTCAGAAGATTCTCGACTTCCAAAAAAACTACTTTTTGGGAAAAAGAAAACTACTTTTTCATAGGTGGGATCGACTTACGGATTTCAAGTTTAATCTCTTTCATTAACTTTGTCTCAGATCGTTTTCACATATAAACCCAACGGTTCCCTTTCTTTTTCACTATCTTCTTCATCTGCATTTCTCCTCTAACCCAAATTCACCCAAACCGCTTTTGTTCTTCATCTTCCTTTATCCTGAAGCTTCACAAAATGGCCAATCTAAACCTCGGAAACAACCATGATTTCTCCATGCAACTTCAAAGGCAACACAACCAGGTTACTCTGTTGAACTCTAAGAAAGATGATAGTTTCTCAGAGATTTGCCATTTTCTGGCTTTGTAAAACTACTTCACCTCCCTTACCATTGACCTTACTCTGTATGAGGATCACTTTCTTGAATTTTGGAAGACCTACCAAGAGGCCATTATGGATGGGGAGAAGGAATTGTTTGCCACAGTGCAGGGGAAGACAATCATCATCACTCTGGCTATTATCAACAATCATCTTTAGTTGGATGATGAAGAAGCTGAGTTATTATTTCCAAAAGAAGTTGTAAGTCATTCCTTTAAGAAGATAGGCTATGAGGGAGATTTCTCTGTAAAGACCTTGAGGAAAGGAAAGGTTTCATCCTAGTGGAAATACCTGCTTCATGTGGTTATCCATAGCTTGTCCAACAAGCATGGAGGGTGGGACCAGATTCTTGAAGATTTCTCCTTCATAGTACATGGAATGGTTTAGGGGGTCAAGTTTAGGAACTCTCAGTTTGTTTATACAAATTTACTTGCTAACCTATAATCCTTAAAGTATTACATGATTCCTAGATATGTTCAATACATTATCAACTGTGAACTAGACTCATAATTGAGGGAAATAGGTAATATCCTTATATTGGGATAGATGAAGTCTGGCATCTTTAAAATTTGAAGAAGCCAACTATTGGCTTCTCAGGGGTAGAAACAGCCCTTGTCCCTAAAATGTTAGAGCTCATTGCTTAAGGTGACAACCTAGCAACACAAGCTAGTATTGAACCCATTCTTCTACCTCCCAACCACCTAAAAGACCTCAAATCACCCACACTTACAAAAGAAAATCCAAAACAAACCCCTGCTCAAGCTATTGAGTCTGTGCAGGCCCCCATATACTTACCCACACAAGAGGAAGTGGATACTGGAGCTCCTATTTCTCCTGAGGTGCAAACCACTCCCATTACTTCAAAGATAAATGTTGAGATTCCTCATGTTCAGCCTGATGAGCTCACAAGCCCAACTTCCTAAACCTTCACTCAAAGTCTCAACACTTAAGTGAACAACCTTCAGGGACAGTTACCATCCCCAACCTCTATACATAAATCACCCAATCCCAAACCTTGACTTCTATACTGATAAAGATTTAGGTTTCAGTGAGTACCATAAGTCTCTCTACTCCTCCCCTACTCAAAGAAAGATGAGTGCTCTTGAGTCACCTATGTCTAGCCCACATTAGTCACCCATCACTAAGGTGGATACTTCTGAACCTGTTCAGGATATCCATATGGAAGAGGCTCTCACTTCAACAAGTGATTACATCATTAAGACCTAAACCATGGCAACTCATGTCACACCCCAACCTTGACGGCGGAATCGTCGAGATGTGACGGTTAAGATTGTTCACAACCACATAAGGCTATCTTTAAATGAAAATAATATTATTGTAAGTTTCAAATGGAGATACAATCATATGTCTCAATCATAAAATAGTTTAAAAAAAACATAACATAACATAAGCACTTTATTCTTTTAACTAGGTCCAAATCCTAGATTATTGCAAGCTTCAAAAGTTGACTTCAAACATGCGTGTTTCCTGAAACATGTTAAAAAAATAAAAGGTCAACTATAAAGTTGGTTAGTTTCCAAGGGCTTTATATATATAGTATATCAAAGGTCACAAGTAGCAATTTATGTCATAGGTTATAAGTTAGCAAGTTTATAGAAACATATAGCTACAACCAAACCTCGACTTCATTAAAAGTTGATATGATTCACTAAGTGTACTTGGTTCCCATGATGAACAAGTCATAGGTCATCAGGAGCCGGCAATACATCGGCTTTAGCACCAAATAGCTTGTCAGACCCATAGATCTAAGACGTCGCCAGGCTAGCAATAGTTAATGATTGTAAACAAAATATGTATCTCATATAAGACTTACAACAACACAAATAACCATGACAAATAAAAGTATGAATTGCAAGTGCTTTACAGGATTTAAACGTTTACAAGTGTATGTTGATAAGATTAACATGTTTCACCCCAAAACAGTGTGAAATAATGTAAAAAAAAGGCAAGGAAACTAACATGGCAAACAAGTATAAGAATGGCGATTAATAAGATTAATAAGCAACATTCCAACATAAATTGTCACAAGGCACCTAAATATGTATATTTACAAGATTTAAGTTTAATAATAAGTTTAACGAATTAGCGAGGACTAGGGTTCTAAGTCGAATTTGGGGTTTTTTGTAGGTACGTTAATTGATAAAGAAATATACATTTTTATGTCTTCTAATAGAAATTATGTAACTAAACCATTTAAAATAACTAATAAATATAAATTTTAAATAAACACTTGGAACAAACATGATTTAAGCGATGGTAATTAAAGGTAATGTTTTGACCAATTTTTATTAATTAATATTTAAAATCCATTTTATTAGGAATAAAACCTAAGATAATCCTTGTTAAAATGCTTTATTAAAATGATATTATTTAATTCAAAAAATTACAGGAAATTATTTGATGTCTTAAAAAAATTTAAAGTTTATAAAATCTATTTTTATATTTATTAAAAATTTTCTATAATTAAATAAAGGCCTAAAAAGCCTTAAAAATGTTTGAGGGCGCCCGGGTTCGAACCCGGGACCTCAAAGTTTAGATGTAAGTTGGTAACCAATGAACTAAGGATCTCAGCCGCGGTTAAATTGGGTTTTAAAATGGTGAAGTGAGTTGGATTGATAGACATCCGAGCGTATTCTTGACGGAAAGATAAACAACCAAAACCAAAAGTCAAATCAATAACACGAATTATCAAAAATTGGTTTCATTGATAAAACCTAACGATTACAAGCTCGTTACAACATAAGAATCAAGACTCTTGGCAAAGGGAGGTCGAGCATGATCTCCCCTCTCATCCAGCAGCCCTAGGCCCCGGGCAGACTCCCTCTCAAAATCCTTTTTCTCTCTATACATTGAAACTGGTATATATAGGCCTCGGCCCATATTAGATGCGACTGGGCCCATTCATGCGATTGGACCATGCGTATGGTTCAATCGTACGACTGGACCATGCGTATGGTTCAATCGTACGACTGAACCATACTTATCGTTCAGTCGTACGATTGAGTCTCATTCGCATATGCTCCTGTGAATAACCCAGTTTCATGTGTTTACAACATATCAGATGTATAAGATTAAGCCTAGACTATTCGACAAGCGACAGACACACTATATATGACTATATATGCTCCAAAAAAATCTTAAAACATAAACAGAAAGAAAACCCCCAATTCCTTATGAACCCTAATTCGACAATCCCAAAATTGAACCTTAATTCGATTATGTAAGAGCCTATAATCATGGGGCTTGTGTTCCCCATGGAGAGATGAGTGAGTAGGTGTATTCATTACCCGATTCGAATTGAAACGATGCTAGGACAAACGAAAAACAAGTCGCGGTCGTAGGTATCCAATGGATGAGCAATCCTCACTGGTAATCAAATTAAACTTGTGGGTAGCTTCGAATGATAGTTTAGACTGAAAGCCCCTTATCAGTTTCAATGTAGATGGGTCGGGAATTGGATTTCGACAAGGTTGCAGGTCGCGACTTAGAAGAAATAGAACAGGGTGTTTGTGGGGTTTCAAGTGGAATTGGGAGTGTAGATAGATAGGGATAGTTAAACAACTTTCCATGCTTGATTAATTGAGTTATTGTGTCTTTAATGTTGAACGGCTCAATCAATTTGTGATATTAGTTACACGATAATTCAAGTAGTAATTGGTGTTTTAAACGCAATTAAATCATGCCTTCAAGTTAGAAACATGCAAATGGAAGAACTTGAAATGGTTGGGGTCGATTATGAAGGGAAAAAAAGGATTTCGAAGTGACCGGAGGGCCGCCGGAGGTGGCCGGATCCTTGGCCGGCGGTCGACATGGGTAAGGGGAGGGAATTGGGTTTGGTTTTAAATTTAAACAAATGGACCCTGTATATTACAATTTTTATTATTTTATGTCCAAAGCTTCTATTTAAGTTTTTTAAAATGACAAACTAACCCCTTAACTTACTTGACATTATCATTATCATTAACATTATTATTATTAATATTATTATTATTATTATTATTATTATTATCATAATTATTATTTAATATTTTTTAATTTTTAACTTTTATACATTAAAACTTAAGGACAACTAAAAAAATAATAAGCATAAATAACACATGAGTTCCAGAATTGACAATAATTACCCTTTGAAGAATAAACGAAGTTAACTTTTAGTTAAGAAAAATACGAGATGTTACTGTCTCCCCAACTTAAAAGAATTCCGTCCCGAAATTAAGACTGAAACTATACAAACAAATGCAGGTACTTCTTCTTCATATGTTCTTCACGCTCCCAAGTAAATTCAGCGCCACGCTTATTCTCCCAACGAACCTTGACAATTGGGGTAGTTGTGGTTCTAGTCTTCTTCATAATATGATCCATAATTTCAACAGGTTTCTCAACAAAATGCAATGACTCGTCAATCTAGATGTCTTCCAAAGGGACATGTAGACTTTCGTCAGCCAAACACTTTCTCAAATTTGAGACGTGGAACACAGTATGAACTCCACTAAGGTCGGAAGGTAACTCCAGTTGGTAAGCCACCTTCCCAATCCTTTTCTGGATTTTAAAAGTCCTACAAATCTCAGAGCTAGTTTACCCTTCTTTCCGAAGCGAACAACACCTTTCCACAGTGAAACCTTAAGAAGAACCATTTCCCCAACTTGGAACTCCATTGGCTTACATTGCTTATCGGCATAGCTCTTTTGCCGACTTCTTTCCACTTTAAGGATCTTGCAGATTATAGAGACTTTATCGGTCGTTTCTTGTATAAGTTCTGGACCAGTGATAAAGTTTTCACCAATGTCGGTCTAGTAGATAGGTGAACGATATTTGTGACCATAAAGTGCTTCGAATGGTGCCATCTTGATACTCTAGTGATAACTATTGTTATACAAAAATTCCACGAGCGGTAGATGCATATCCCAATCACCACCAAAGTCAAGGACACAAAGGCATAGCAAGTCCTCTAAGGTTTGGATGGTTCGCTCAGTTTGACCATCAGTTTGAGGATGGTAAGCCATGCTTAGATCCAATTGAGTACCCAAGAGGTCTTACATAGACGACCAAAAGTCCGAAGTGAAACGAGCGTCTTGGTCGGATATGATGTGTAAGGGTACCCCATGACGACTTACAATTTTATCAACATATATACGAGCCAACCTTTATGTTTTGTAAGTGTCATGTATGGTATAAAATGTGCCGATTTGGTCAATCGATCAACGATCACCCATATGCTATCATGTCCACGAGAGGTACGAGGTAGTTTAGTTATGAAGTTCATGGATATGTGTTCCCATTTCCACATAGGAATCTTAGGTTGTTCAAGTAACCCACTTGGACGTGATGCTCGGCTTTAACCTTCGTACACATGAGGAACTTAGCTACATAAGTAGCTATGTCTTTCTTCATTCCAGGCCACCAATATTGACCACGCAGGTCCATGTACATCTTATCGGAGCCAGGATGAATAGAATAACGAGTTTGATGAGCATAGTTCATGATAAAGGTACGAAGATTATCCCGATTTGGAAGCCAAATTCGATTCACGAAATACATCAACCCATTGGGTTTCGTTTCCAATTGAGTTAGAAGATTATGCTCCAGTTCATCCTTCATTCTTCCTTCTTGTTGAACCGTTTGTTGAGCCTCTAGGATACTAAACTCGATGTCACTATCTATTCTCAAGTTTTGTAGCAGTACGGTAGTCTTGTTGACATCTAGTCGGATCTCAGTATTGAACTCTCCCAAAGTGTCAAATCATTGTCGTCGATCGTGAATTTCTTGGAATGAGACCGTCTTGTTATGAACCTTTCAACTTAGTGCATCGGCCACAACATTGGCTTTACCAGGATGGTAACGAATGTCACAGTCGTAATCACTAATCAACTCCACCCAATGTCTTTGTCTCATATTAAGATCTTTTTGATTAAAAATGTGTTGAAGGCTTTTGTGATCAGTGTAGACTATAAATTTTGTACCATAAAGGTAATGTCTCCAAATCTTCAAAGGAAAAACAACAGCACCAAGCTTGAGATCGTGTGTTATGTAATTCACCTCGTGGACCTTCAGTTGTCTCGATGCATAAGCTATGACCTTTCCTCGTTGCATGAGAACATAACCAAGGCCTTGTTTAGATACATCACAATACATGGTGAAATCGTCATTTCCATCAGGTAGGGTTAAAATAGGAGCATTGCACAACTTGTGCTTTAACGCTTCAAAAGCTTGTTGTTGCTCGAACCCCCACTCGAACAGTTTATTCTTTTGTGTCAAAGAAGTGAGCGATTTCGCGATCCTTGAAAATTTGGCAATGAATCGCCAGTAATAACCTGCAAGACTAAGGAAAGAACGAACTTCAGTTGGAGTTGTGGGAACACACCAATTCTTCACAGCTTCCACCTTTGCAGGGTCAACGTGAATTCCTTGGCTATTCACCACATGTCCTAAAAATTGGACTTCCTCAAGCCAAATTCACATTTCAAGAATTTCACGTACAGTTTTCCTTTCTTCCACAACTCAAGAACTTGTCATAGATGTAGCTCATGATCGATGTAGGACTTGGAATAAATAAGTATGTCATCAATGAACATGGTCACGAATTTGTCCAGATAAGGCTTGCATACTCGATTCATGAGATCCATGAAGACAGCGGGAGCATTTGTTAAACCAAAAGGCATAACCATGAACTCATAGTACCCATATCAAGTACGGAATGCGGTCTGGGATATCATCATCATGGACTTGAATTGGTGATATCCAGAACGTAGATCGATCTTCAAGAATATAGCAGCTCCTTGAAGTTGATCAAACAAATCATCGATATGAGGAAGTGGATAGCGTTTCTTGATGGTAAGCTTGATAAGTTCATGATAATCGATGCACATACGAAATGATCCATCTTTCTTCTTCACAAATAGGACAGGTGCACCCCAAGGTGAAGAGCTAGGAAGGATGAAGCCCTTCTCGGGTAGTTCTTGAAGTTGACTAGAGAGTTCATGCATTTCTCATGGTGCAAGTCGATATGGTGACTTAGCCATGTGGTTTGCTCCTGGAATCAAATCGCTTTTAAACTCGACTTGATGCACGGGAGGTAAACCACTAAGTTCATCGAGAAATACTTTAGGAAAGTCTCGTAATGAGGACATCCTTAAGATCTTTCCTTTTGACTTTCGTGTTGACCACGTAAGCGAAGAAAGCCATGTAATTCTTGTTTAAGCACTTTCGGGCTTGAGTGCAAGACATGAGTTTAAGTCCTTTGGAGGATTTTTCACTGAACACTTTCAATGTATCCCAAGAGGATAACAGTATGAATGCACTTCTCAAAACAAATGATCTCGGCATGGTGTTTCGCTAACCAATCCATACCAATAATGACGTCAAAGCTTCCAAGTTTCATAGGAATAAGATCGATAAAGAAATCGTGTGTGTCAAGACTTAAGATACAATCACGAATAATGACATTTATGGTGATAGGTTCTCCATCGGCAACTTCAATAGTGAGAGGTCTTTCTAGTTTCGTATATGGCTTAGCAAGAATGGGTTCAAACTCTAACGAAACAAAACTCTTATCGGCTCCAGAGTCAAATAGAACGTATGCATAAGTATTATTAATAAGGAACATACATGTTCAATTTTAAAGGCATTTAACGATATGGTTAACGCATGAAAAGACTTAATTCATAAAAGTTAAGGGTAAATTAACATACCATTCACCACATCATTATTTGATTGTGCTTGATTTGAATTGATGTTGAAAGCACGTCTTGGGGCTTGTGGAACATTACCCACAAGATGAGAGCATTGTGGGCAAAAATGACTAGGTTCCCTATAGTTGTAGCAAACACGGTTCATGACCATTGCGACGTTATTAGTTGCATGGTGACAAGTCGCCACCAAGTGCCATATTTACCGCATAAGGTATAGATGCGGCATGGTTGGTTCCCCGGATGATGGTACCTACAGGTGTTGCACATAGGTTGAGGACAGCATAGGCCCTAGCCCCAGGAACTTGTGGCACAGGTGCAGCCGTAGGTACAAATTGTCTTTGAGGTGGTTTGGGTCTAGCCACAGCATAGTTGCGTGCAGGTGTGAACTTGCGCTTCTTCTTCTTGTTGTTGTAAGACGGTTTAGCTTTGGTCTCCTTAACAGCTTCAGTAACCGTCTTCCCCACCTTCTTAGCACCCTTCACAAACTGGTGTCCGCTCGTATATGATTCTCGGTAAGTTGAGCGGTGGATTGTGATGGATTCTTCCAAAGTTTTGGGTCGACTACCCACCACAACATCTTGAATTTGGGGTGGTACAGCCTTGATAAATTTCTTGATGTCACGAGGAACGATGTCGACCATGTGGGGTAACAGAATGCTCAACTCATGATGCCTTGTTGAGTAAGCCAAATGGTCACCACCATCTTGTTTCAGGTTCCAAAATTCCTCCTCCAGTTTTTGTAGTTCACTTCTCGGGCAGAACTTCGCGATGGTGATGTTCTTGAACTCCTCCCAGGTGAGTGCTAACATAGCTTTGGCACCACGATTCCTCTTCTCGCTATTCCGCCAAGTGAGTGCCCTTTGTTGGAGCATACTAGTGGCATAACGAACCTTGAGTGCCTCGGGACACTCACAGTTGGTGAACGTATTTTCCATACTTTCGAACCACTCGAGAAGACCAATGGCTCCTTCCTAGCCACTATAACTAGTGGGCTTGCATGAACTAAAGTGCTTGAAGGTACAAGTTTGGTTGTGTGCCCTTCGTTTGCACTATTCTCTCCTTGACAATTTTCATTGTTGCTAGAATTGGTCATCAAAGTGTTATTCAGCTCAGCGACCACGGTTGGAATGATGGCAGCCATTTGTCGAGCAATCATGGTGGCTAGCTTATGGTCAAAACTCCCACGCTTTCCATGGTGACGAGACATGCTGGATATATAAATAAGTTAGTCGTGGGAATGAGGATAACAAAGGATAGTAATGTACACAAGGGTTAGAAAAAAGTTGTAAGGAACATGGAATGGTTCTATTTGGTAATGCATTACCATTTGGAAACGTTGACACGTCAAGGTAAATTGACCCATTCGCCTTAGAAATTTGTTTATGTTGACCATAATTTTTCACTCATCCTAGAAATCCCCAGGTAAGCATAACTAGTCCTGTAGGATTTGCGAAATGCTTGCCATAGCCCGAAGGCCTTTTGCCTGGAAAACCAGGATACAAGTGTCTATGAGCCACACAATTTCTTAGGTTCATGAAATAAAACCTTGATGAAATTTCATAGATTAGATATAGAGTCTAAGGAACTAAACCCACGATAATAAGTGTACGATCCCACATGTCGTCAAGAATAAGTTTAAGAAGTTTCATTTATCGAGGAGAGTCAAAGAGTCAAAGATAAGTTTAGGGGAGACAAGTAACAAAGTTTAAACATTTACAAGGCAATCCTATGCTAAGGCATCAAGTTGCACATAAGGAGACATAGCATTATGTAACATGCAAACAATATACATATTTACAAGAATATAAATGTTATTCTATAAGGTTCATGCATAAACTATAGTCTAGTTCACCATTTCTAATAACCTAAATCCCTATAGTTATGGGCTCTAATACCAATATGTCATACCCCAACTTGATGGCAAAATCGTCGAGATGTGACGGTTAAGATTGTTCACAACCACATAACGCTATCTTTAAATGAAAATAATATTATTATAAGTTTCAAATGGAGATAATATCATATGTCTCAATCATAAAATAGTTTCAAACAAAACATAACATAACATAACATAAGCACTTTATTCTTTTAACTATGTCCAAATCCTAGATTATTGCAAGCTTCAAAAGTTGACTTCAAACACGCGTGTTTCCTTAATCATGTTAAAAAAATAAAATGTCAACTATAAAGTAGGTGAGTTTCCAAGGGTTTTATATACATAGTATATCAAAGGTTACAAGTAGCAATTCATATCATAGGTTATGAGTTAGAAAGTTTATAGAACACATATAGCTACAATCAATCCTCGACTTGATTACAAGTTTATATATTGGCTAAGTGTACTGGTTCCCATGATGAAAAAGCCATACGTCATCAGGAGCCGGCAATACATCGGCTTTAGAACCAAATAGGTTTGTCAGGCCCATAGATCTAAGACGTCGCCAGGCTAGCAATAGTTAATGATTGTAAACAAAATATATATCTCATATAAGACTTACAACAACACAAATAACCATGACAAATAAAAGTATGAATTGCAAGTGCTTTACAAGATTTTAACGTTTACAAGTGTATGTTGATAGATTAACATGTTTCACCCCAAATCGGTGTGAAATAATGTAAAAGGGGCAAGGAAACTCACATGGCAAACAAGTATAAGAATGGCGATTAATAAGAATAATGCACAACGTTCCAACGTCAACTGTCACAAGGCACCTAATAATATATATTTACAATATTTAAATTTAATAATAAGTTTAACGAATTAGCAAGTACTAGATTCTAAGTTGAATTTGGAGGTTTTTGTAAGTACGTTAATTGATAAAGAATATACCTTTTTATGTCTTCTAATAGAAACTATGTAATTAAACCATATAAAATAACTAATAAAATATAAATTTTAAATAAACACTCGGAACAAACATGATTTAAACGATGGTAAATTAAAGGTAATGTTGGACAAATTTTTATTAATTAATATTTATAATCCATTTTAGTAGGAATAAAACCTAAGATAATCCTTGTTAAAATGTTTTATTAAAATGATATTACTTAAATTTAGAAAATTACAGGAAATTATTGGGTCTTAAAAAAGTTAAAGTTTATAAAATCCATTTTTATGTTTATTAAAAATTTTCTATAGTTAGATAAAGGGCTAAAAGCCTTAAAAATGTTTGAGGGTGCCCAGGTTCGAATCTGGGACCTCAAAGTTGAGATGGAAGTTGGTAACCAGTGAACTAAGGCTCTCAGCTGTGGTTTAATTGGGTTTTAAAATCTTAAAACATAAACAGAAAGAAAACCCCCAATTCCTTATGAACCCTAATTCAACAATCCCAAAATTGAACCTTAATTCGATTATGTAAGAGCCTGTAATCATGGGGCTTTTGTTCCCCATGGAGAGATGAGTGAGTAGGTTTATTCAATTACCCGATTCAATTTGAAACGATGCTAGGGACAAACAAAGAACAAGTCATGCCGTAGGTATCCAATGATGAGCAATCCTCAATGGTAATCAAATTAAACTTGTGGGTAGCTTTGAATGACAGCTTAGACTGAAAGCCCCTTATCAATATTAGTGAAGATGGGTCGGGAATTGGATTTCAACAAGGTGTAGGTCGCGACTTAGAAGGAATCGAACAGGGTGTTTTGTGGGTTTCATGTGGAATTGGGAGTGTAGATAGATTAGGGATATTAAATGATTGTCCATGATTGATTAATTGAGTTATTATTGTGTCTTTAATGTCGAACGGCTCAATCGATTTGTGATATCGGTTACATGATGATTTGAGTAGTAACCGGTGTTTTAAACGTAATTAAATCGTGCCTTGAAGTTAGAAACATGCATACAGAAGAGCTTGAAACGGTTTGGGTGGATTATGAAGAGAAAAAAAAGGATTTCGGATTGACCGGAGGGCCGCCGGAGGTGGCCGGATCCCTTGGCCGGTGGTCGACGTGGGTAGGGGAGGGAATTGGGTTTCGTTTTGAATATTTACACAAATGGACCCTATACATTACAATTTTTATTATTTTATGCCCAAAGCTTCTATTTAAGTTTTTTAAAATGACAAAACTAACCCCTTAACTTACTTAATTTAAGTTTTAAACATTTTTAATAACTTTATAAAGTATTATTATTATTATTAACATTATCATTATCATTATCATTATTATTATATTATTATTATTATTAACATTATCATAATTATTATTATTATTTAATTTTTTTATTTTTAACTTTCATACATTAGAACTTAATGACAACTAAAAAAAGGATAAGCATAAATAACACATGAGTTCTATAATTGACAATAATCACCCTTTAAATAATAAACAAAGTTAACTTTTAGTTAACAAAAATACGAGATGTTACAACTCAGCCCATTGACACTTCAACTGAAGTTGTCATTGAGCAAAGGAAAACCAGCAGCCAAAAACTTTATGATCGTGGTGAGAGAGAGACTTTGGTCCAATGCTCTCATCCCCCCATGATTCTTCTGATGAAGATGATCGGAATTTGAGGCTTAATGTGAAAAAACTACCACAAACATGCACCTATCTAGTCTCCAAGGTTAGTCATCTTGAATCCCAGGTGACTACCTTGCAAAACAGGGTCAATGATTAGCAACTTGAGATATCTTATCTTAAGGAAAAAGTAGTTGGGAGACCTTTAAGAAAAGCTCAACTAGAAACACAAGAACCTATGAATATGGTTGATTTAACCACTAGCTCACCTATGCAAGTGGGTGATGCTACCAAAAAGGTGGAGAGAGTCATCACATACATAGAACCTGGGAGTTCTTCACAAAGCATGGACATTGAGGACTCACCATCCTCACTTGCAACTGTCCATACTCAGCAACTCCTCAAGTTCACATTTATGTGGACTCAATGGACTCCTTCATTCAGAGTCTTTTTTAGGAAGGTATACCAAGGGCAGTATCATCTTCACCTCAAGGAACTTCCGATTACATCATAGGGTGGATGTATAATGCAAACAGAAAGCCCTTATTCTTCAAGAGTTCAAGGGTAGCAAGAAGTTTTCAATTTTCAAACCTTGAACTACTATGAAGGTCTTGACCTGATCAACATGCCACTTGTCAATCCAAGCCAATCTAGACAAGCTGACAGGCTGGCACAAAGGATTAAGACAAAATTACTAAAGAGTTCAGTCTCAGAACGAGACAGAGGCAATCAAATGATGCTATTGGTCAACTGGATGTTGAGGCAGACCCTAAGATTAGCTTCAAAGGGGAAACCTTGACTAAAGGCCCAGTAGTAGAGCCTGAGAGCCCTGTCACACCTACAACTACTTTAGCATTCATTCCCTTAGTGAAGCACCTGCTGGTGAAGGTGTATCACAGCCTCTTTCTGGCTAGAACTTGAAGGATACACCAAGTAATGAAGCCAAAGCTCTCTCCACCCTGAGTCATAAAGGTCTGTGAGTGACAAAGGGAAAAGGAAAATGACTTCTGAGGAGATTGAGGAGAAGGATAGAGAGAGGAAGAGGAAGCTAAGGGGAGAAAGTTCCTCCAGGTCTATAGGATTCATAGAAGTTGCAATCAGGGCTGCCCCCAGACCAAACGCTCAAGTGATAAGTTGAGAGCAGTCAGGATTACTTACCTACAAACCAGGAACTATTACATTGATGAGATTATATCTCTCCCTTTAGAAGAGCTCAATGAACTGGCTGATATGGAAATGTCAGGAGAGAGGAAGGAAGCAGAGGATGCAAAGTTACTTCTCCAAATCAAATACAAAGAGAAAAAATAGATTATACAAGCATGTTCCCACTCTCTCCCTAGTTTAAGAAAGTCCTACTCAAGAGGCTATAGCTCCACAAGAACCTCAAGTAGACAAAGAGACTGATAGGATCAATATGATCAACTATTTGAGTGTCACACGTCTATACGAGGCATCTACACTTCTTCCTTTTTCCTTTGAGTACATATAGTTTGAGTATCTCAAATAGCTTGAGCTTGAAGTACTCAAAGAACATAAGGCAATAAAGAGAAAATTATGGGAAGATGATGCAAGGTCAAGGGCCATCATTCAGAAGAGCATGAAGACGTCTCCTGACAAATAGAGAATGATGAGCTTCTTGAAGCTGTATGGATCTCTGAAAGGAGACTTGGCCCTATGTCTCTATCAACTATGGATGAGCACATTAGGGTAATCAGCAGAAGATCAAAAGAGGAGAACTTGTTGACTTACACTCCCCACCAAATCAGGTCCCTCAAGAAGTGGAGGTTAAGGTTGAACCTTTTGAGACAACACAACCTGGAGCTCCTGCTGAGCCTCATCAAGCTTCATCTTTTGATCCACAGCCGGGTCAAACTCCCTCTCCTTCTGAACTTGTGAGGGAGGAAACACCAACTGAGCACGACAAGACTGATCAACAAGGTGCTGCAGACCAGCCTTCTCAGTTAAAGTCTGCAAAGAGGAGGAAAAGGATGGCTACTAAACAAAGTCAAAAAAAAGAAGTCTAAACCATCCACCTCCATACTTTAGGGTGAGTCAGATCAACCTGAGGAAGTGCATGAAGAGGCAGCCCAATCAACTCCAATTCAAGTGGCTCCTCTTGCTTCTGAGAGACCCATCTTATCTTGGACCTTCACAACTAATCCAGAAAGATGGCATGTCATCAAGGTGGTGTGAATGTCTACACATGGCAAGATACTATGAAAGTCTAAGAGATCCTGACCATCTAATGAAGAAGGGCCTGGTCATCATCATAATGAGGATTGTCAACTGATGAAGAGCTTCAAATATTTTGGTAGCATCAGCCTAGGGGGAGTTTGTAAGGATTCTAACAAGTCTGATGTAGTCAAAACATTCAAAGCATCCATCCTCTCTACATGCATGCACTAAGTTACTAAAGTAGACATTCTTTGGAAGTTTTACACCTCACACCAGAAATATTCTAAGTGTAAAATATTCCGAAGCCAAGAACAATATCTTCCGAAGCCAAAGATGAAGTCTTCCGAAGCTTTAGAGAAAAAGTCTTCCGAAGCCAATTATGAAGACAGATTTCTTCCGAGGACTTTTATGTACATGTTATTATCTGATGTACTTTTCCATAAAGTTGGACCACCTTTCCGCTGCAACTCTGTTTGACTCACCAACTTTCACAAGTTGGTAAAAAGGTCCATGCTTTTGGAAAAACTATACATTGAGGTCTTGAGTCTGAGCTTTCTACTTTATGTATTTATCTTTCTTGTAATATTAGGATGTGAGCTATGGCATGTCATAGTCACAAGTCAAAAGGCAATCTGCCTTTTGACTCTAAATTTGATTTTGTTGTCTAGTCTTATGTATCCAGCTAGCATTCAAAGTATGGCCGGCTGTAGGATTTAGTGTAAGTATCTCAAGTACTTGAAACTTTAACATATGCTTCGTAACACTTTGTAATAGAACTTGAGAAGCAATATACTGCATTCCTTGAAACCCAAATATTTGTGTTGCTATCTTGTTCTATCTCCTTTTTACTTGTGTTCTTAGCATCTCTTAGTAGTTAACCAATTCCCTATTTGATCTATTAAGTGTTCTAGAAGAGCTCTCCTTAGATGTGTTGTTGTGTTGTAAAGTGCATCACCCCTTCTAAATGGTCCTCCATTTGGTATCAGAGCATTCGAGGCTCTTGATATAAGATCACACCATCGTAAGATACATTGAGGTCTTGAGTCTGAGCTTGATACTTTATGTACTTTATTCTTTTGTAATATATTAGGATGTGAGCTATGGCATGTCATAGTCACAAGTCAAAAGGCAATCTGCCTTTTGACTCTACATTTGATTTTGTTGTCTAGTCTTATGTATTCAGCTAGCCTTCAAAGTATGGTCGGTTGTAGGATGTAGTATAAGTATCTCAAGTACTTGAAACTTTAACATATGCTTTGTAATAGAACTTGAGAAGCAATATACTACATTCCTTGAAACCCAAATATTTGTGTTCCTATCTTGTTTTGTCTCTCTTTTATTTGTGTTCTTAGCATTTCTTAGTAGTTAACCAATTCCCTATTTGATCTGTTAAGTGTTCTAAAAGAACTCTCCTCAGTTGTGTTATTATGTTATAAAGTGCATCACCCCTTCTAAACGGTCCTGCAGTTCTCCATCGGTGACTTCAACAGTAAGATGCTTTTCTAATTTCGTATGCGACTTAGCAAGTATAGGTTCAAATTCTAAAGAGATGGGAATTATTAACAAGAAACATATCATTCACCACGTTGTTATTTGCTTGTGCTTGATTTGCGTTAATGTTGAAAGCACAACCTCGAGCTTGTGGAATGTTACCCACAAGATTAGGGCATTATGGGCGAAAATGGATGACATCCCCATAGTTGTAGCAAGCACGATTACAACTAACGCAACATTGTTGGGTGCACGATGACAGGTAGCAACCAATTGACCGTATTTTCCGCACAGTGAGAAAATACGACATGGATTATTTCCCACATGGTGATACTTGAAAATGTTACACAACGGTTGAGGACTAGCATAGGCTCTAGCAGTAGGAGCTTGTGCAACAAGAACGGATTGCCTTTGGGGTACTTTAGGTGTTGTCATGGCATAGTTTCATGGAGGGGTAAACTTTTGCTTCTTGTTGTTGTAGGATGGTTCATTCTTGACCTCCTTGGTTTCTTCAGGAACCACCTTTTCATCCTTTTTAGCACCTTTAACAGACAAGGTGCCTGCTCTAATATGGTTTTTAGTGGGTTCAGCGGTGATGGTAATTGCTTCCTTCAAAGTGTGGGTCTACTTCCCACTATAGCATCTTGAATTTAGGGTGGTACCCCTTTGATGAACTTCTTGATGTTTTGGGGAACGATATCAACCATGTGAGGCAAAAGGATACTCAGCCCATGGTGTCTAGTTGAGTAAGCCAAATGATCCCCACCATCCTGTTTAAGATTCTAGAATTCTTCCTAAATCTTTTGTATCTCACTCCTTGGGCAAAACTTTTGGATTGCTATATTCTTGAACTCATCCCAAGACAATGCCAACATAGCATCAGCACCTCGGTTACTCTTCTTGCTATCCTACCATGTAAGTGCCCTTTGTTGAAAAACACTTGCAGCATAACGGACTTTGAATGCCTCGGGACACTCACTATTGATGAAGGTGTTCTTCATGCTTTCAAACCACTCGAGAAGTCTAGTGGCTCCTTCTTTTCCACTAAACTAGTGCGTTTACTGGAAATGAGTGCTTGAACCTGCAGGTCTGGTTATTCCTTCCTTGTTTTGCACTATTCTCTCCTTGCCCATTGTTACCATTTTTGTTATTACTAGCATTTGTCATCAAGGTGCTATTTAGTTCAGCGACCATGGTCAGGAGAATGGCAGCCATTTGTTGGACAATCATAGAGGCCATTTTGCGCTTAGAGCTACCATACTATCCATGATGGTGAGACATCCAGGATACAAAGTAAGTTAGACATTGAAGTTTTGAGGTAAAGATAGTAAATCAAGCAAGAATTATTCAGGACTTATAAACACACACGGAATGATTCCATTCAGTAACACATAGCCAAAAGGAAACATTGACACGTCATGGTGACTTAACTCTAATTTGCCTTAGAAACTTGTGTATATTAATCATAATTTATCCCTCATCCCGAAAATCCCCAGGTAAGCATAACTAGTCCCAGAGCTGATTGAAAATGCTTACCTTAGCTTGAGGGCTTTTTGCCAATAAATCCATAATACAGGTGTCTATGTGTCACACAATTTTCCTTTAGGCTAATGGAATTAAAACCTTGATGAGATTTTCATAGATTAGAGATAATTTCTAAAGATTTGAATCTTTCGATATAATGCATATGATCCCCGTGTCGTCGAGAATAAGTTTAAGAAAATTCATCTATGTGAGGATAAGGGTTAAGAATAAGTTTAAGGGGAGACTAGGCAATCAAGTTTTCAAACTAAAAGGGAAATTCTAGCTAAAAGCATAATGTTGCACATTAAGAGGCCCTCCTAAATAGGTAGCATTATGTACCATGCAATAAATAGATTTACAAGATCATAACAATTTTTCATGTAGGGTTCATACATTAACTATAGTCTAGGTCACCATTTCTAATAACCTAAATCCCTATAGTTATGGGCTCTGATACGAATATGTCTCACCCTAGCCTTAACGGTGGAAACTTTGAGATGTGACAGTTAAAATTGTTCAAAGTCACATAAGACTACCACTAAATGTAAATATCATTAAGCATAAGTTTTGAAGGAAATACGCAAGGCAAAAACCGAGTCAAGCACCAACGTCTGGGACGAAGGTAACAACATAAAGGAGCATCCGCTTGAGCATTACCGAGTATGTTCCTATGAACCAACATATGCAGAGGGTGTATCAAAAGACTAACCTAAGTTTGATGAAGATAGGATGCGCCTCAATGTAGATGAATATTTATCGGTGTAGCGGGCTATTCATGGATTACCAATCAAGAGGACGAAAAAGAATCTATTGACGAGAATGAAAATTCATCAGTTTATTCTAGTATGTTTGTTAGACTTAGGCAGTTTACTTTAATAACTTGAGTTATTATGGTGTAGTAAGGATTGAAATTACATCTATATTGTCTTTAAAAGGAGACACCCTTTTTATAAATAGGGGTCAAGAGATAACAAAGGAAAAGCTACTAACTAGCCATACACAAAGGAACTAAACATGGGAACCATAACAAATTAGGAGAGAATAAGAAAGGAATAAATCTTGGTCCACTACTCCCCTCAAGTTGGCGCATGAAGGTTTGTAATGCTCAACTTGTCGAGTAGGCTATGAAGACTTTGTGTCCCTAATGATCTGGTGAAGACATCTGCAATCAGTTCCTTTGTGTTTATTGCAATGGGGTGTATCTCCTTGGATTCAACTCTTTCTCTAACAAAGCAACAATCCATTTCAACAAGTTTGGTCTGATCATGAATAACAAGATTATTGGTAATGTATCTAGAAGCCTAATTGTCACAAAAAAGTTGTGTTGACCTGGTACATGGCATCCAAAGTTCTTGTAACAACCATCTCTCATCCATAGGATTTCACTCACTATAGATGCCAAAGCTCGATCTTTAGCTTTGGCGGAAGATCGAGAGACAACCGATTATATCTTTGACTTCCGGGAAATAAGAGCTCCCCCTAGAAGTAATAAATACCCTGTCACACCCCAACCTTGATGGCGGAACCGTCGAGGAGTGAGAGTTAAGATCGTTCACAACCACATAATGCTATTATTAAATCCAAATATATTATTCATAAGTTTGAAAGGTACATTACAAGCATAAGTCTCAATGAGAACACATATAAGAAATATAACAAGCTCATTCTTTAAGTTAACTAGGTCCATTCCTAGGTGTGAACCACTTCAAAAGTAGCGATCAAGCTTGAGTATTTCCTGAAACATGTTAAAAATAAAAGGTCAACATAAAGTTGGTGAGATTTCCATAGTTCTCGATACATAAGTATATAAAAGATGGCAAATCATGTTGTAAGTTAGAGAACAAAGTAAACTAGGGATGTAAGACAGAAATGCACAATCAAACGTCGACAAAGTTTTACAAGTCTTAAACATTTAAAAGTATATACGATTAGCTAAGTGTACTTGGATTAACCAAGCAGGCATGTCTGGCCCATAGATCTATGACTTCGCTATGCTAGCAATAGTTAATGATTGTATATATATTCGACATTACATGGTAGCTACAAGTTCAACTAACTACAACATACAGGTGAAATGCCATGAGTTTACAAGAATAAAACGTGTTTACAAGTGCAAAGTTTATAATGTAACATGTTTCACCCCAAAAGTAAAATATAAAAAGAGGTATAGAAATACTCACTTGGTCAATAAATATAATTGACGATTAATAAGATATATAATATACAACGTTCCAACGTAGATCTTCACCAAGTACCTAAGTATATATATATTTACAAGATTTAAGTTTTATTGTAATGAGTTTAATGAATCAACGAGGACTAGGGTTCTAAGTCGAATTTGGGGCTTGTCAATAATTATGTTTAAACAAATGAAATTTATTATATTTTCTTTATTATTATATATATATATATATATATTTATAATATATATATATATATATATATTATATATATATATATATATATATATATAATATATATTTATTCAAAGTTGTGAAAGAAACAGTTATAATAATTAAAATGTTATAAAAAGTTTAAATAAATTTTTATACTAGAAATTTATTATTATAAACAAAATATTAAAAGAGATATTTGAACCAATAATAATGACTAATTAATTTCATCCATTTTATTAAAAATTATCAAACAACTAATTAAAAGTCTTATCATAAAAATATTTTTATTTTAACTTAGAAAAAAATTATTGAAAATATTTACTGGTTTAAAACAATATTTGAAGTTTAGATAAGTAGTTTTTCTATCTATTAGAAAATTCCTAAAATAATTTTATTTAAGGCTGAACCTTTAAAAATCACATGATATTGCCCGAACAGTCTGAACCCTAGGACCCTGTGTGGGAGGAAGTGGTCTAGCAGTGAACCAGGAAAGCCGTACAAGACCAAAATCCAACTGGTAAACTCCCGGTTCCACATAATACCAACACATTTCAAGCTCCTCTAGTTCTTAAGAACCCTAGTTTGATTTCGTTTCAAATTGATCATAAGATCGAATACGTTTGTAGAAAAAACATTCGGCTTGCTTCCTAGATGATTCGAGTATACATGTATGTCCCTAGATCATGATATGTGATGTAATAGATCTTGTTTGGTATGATTAATGAAATGATATTGATAGTCTGTTAGTTATAATGTTAATAGTTCATTAATGAGTCGTGACTGAATTGATTGGGTTTATGATTATTTGAATGGTTGCACATTATGTTATATTAATTAAAACATTCAAACTTAACTTAATGAAGTTCTCATGCGAATGGCTCATGCGAATGAATCATACGCATGAATAACTTCACACGATTGACTCAGTCGCACGACTGAACCAGGAGACTGGATCAGTCGTACGATTGTAACATAAGATTGGCTCAGTCGCACGACTGAACACTCAGTCGTACGAATGAATCAACCGCATGGTTCAATCGCACGACTGAACCAAACTAATGGTTCAGTCGCACGATTGGATAGTGCCAACCTATAAATACAACTCAATTCGTGAAAAAAAAACTCTCGATCAATTACGATTCCAGACGTACCCTAGCCGTCCAGAAACCTTCCTATTCGTTCTCCAAGTTCATAGAACACATTAGATCGATTCCCAATCGATTTCTAACGTTAGTTTCAATCCTTGATTGATTCTTCGTGTGTTCTCACTGATTGGATCGCCAATCAAATAGGATTCCGCACTATTTGATCTGGTTTACACGTTAATCTCCAGGTATTTCGGTCAAATACCAGGTCCTAACAAGTGGTATCAGAGCTATTGGCTCTTGATTACGTGTTGATTCAATCAAGATTGCATAAAAGTTTGTGTTTTTGCACTAAAAACGCAATCTTTGGCATCAAAAGTGATCTTGGAAGTTCCCTGCTCATCGAAGTTTGGTTTCTACGGACTTAGGCGATTAGAACTTGTGAAATTTCGAATCTTTACGGCTGAAACCCGTCAAACCTAGAAATTTTCTCAAAACACCAGCAGCTTCATCGCACGATGACTCATTCGCACGCTGAACCAATCGCCCAGTTCATCGCACGATTGACCAATCGCAGAGCTTATACGCAAACGATTAGCTCATTCGCATCCTTCAGTCGCATCAGTGAAAGTTTGTTTGATTAGATTATAAGTTTATTAGTCATGGAAGATCAGATGTCAGCCTTTACTGCTGGGAAGGACTCAAGGATACAGAACCTGCTGTTGCTTGAGAGTGAGGTGGGGAATCACAATAAACCACCAAAGCTTTTGACTTTAGATGAGTTTCCCCACTGGAAACAACGTTTTGAGATCTACCTTAATGGAGTAGATCCTAATCTGTGGGAAGCCATTGAGATTGGTTATAGTACACCGGTGGGAGCTGATGGAGTTAAGCTAACATTAAGGGATGACAGACGCACAGAAAGTTAAGTACAATGCAGAAAAAGAGTTTTGATCATTGATCACTCAGTCTATCCCCAAAGACATATTCCACCAGTATTCAGAGAACAAGCAGTCCAAGAAACTGTGGGATGAGCTAGAGAAGAGATATGATGGGAATGCATCATTGAAGGCAATCAAGGCAAAGGAGTTAAAGAAGGAATTCGATAACTTCTCATCAATTGGTAATGAAAGTTTGGACGAAGTCATAGACAGATTCTACCACTTGATGAGCGAATTGCATACACATGGAGTGGCTACTACCATGGAAGAGAAAGTAAGCAACTTCGCAGACGGATTGCCTGATAAGTGGGCTACATTCGTGTCTAACCTGAGACAGAATGGAATACTTGTAAAGCTGGATATAAATGACTTCATTCTTAAGTTGCGAGAAGAAGCACTAAGGATGAAGTATAGAGCTCAGAAGTCTTCGTACACACAAAATCCAGCTTTATACAACGCCACGCCTCAAGCTAAGACATCTGGAGCACCACTCCAGACTGCTTTTGTGTCTAGCTCGTCAGGTCCTTCACATGCTTCTCCTTCTGGATCAGACACGTCTGGGTCATCATGTACCCATTATATTGGATCAGAAGCAAACGCTACCAAACTGAAGATCGAGAACCTCGGTAATGTGACCGTGGAAGTAGCTCGAGAGCATATGGATCTTTTAGCAGCAGTGGTTCATTCATATGATGGACTTGTTGCCGGGAAGATTGGAAACTGCCATCTGGCAGATGAGGACTACGAGCAGGTGGATGAGATGGAGCTTGAGAGAATGGATATAATGTGGGCCTTAGCAAGTGCTGTCCGGAGGGCGAAGAATTTGTGAAAAAGACTGGACAGAACTTGGTTGCTACTAAGGATACCACCTTTGGCTTCGACAAGAGTAAAGTGACCTGCTTTAACTGTGGTGAGAAGGGGCACTTCAAAAGAGAATGTGTCAAGCCAAAGAAGACGGGTAATGGGAACCCGTTCTCATCCTTTACTCGCCAAGACAAGCAAGCCTCTAGTTCTACTTCATCAAACAAGGATCCAAAAGCCTTAACTGCTCATGATGATGAAGGACAGGATTGGAGTTTTAGGTTTGTCTCACCAGGAGAATCTAACATTGCCAGTGTTGAGGATATTGATGATGATTCTGCAAGTGAAGGTGGTGATCTAGCAGTTGAGATAGCAATGTCACATAGTGAAGAAACAACTGCAGCCGAGGTCAGTTACAACCAAATGAGGAAGTTTCCACGTCAGAGACAGAAAAGTCAGAATCACCAGAACCAGAAACATCTGATGCTGCACTGATGGCTAACTCTTCTGAACCAACTCAGGTAAGTACCACTGACCAAATTTTTAATAATCATGCTTGTTCTGATTGTGATACTTTTAGGAATAGCATAGATGAAAATTTTGCTAGGTTATTAGATCATAATGATAACTTAGTAAAAGATTTACGTCTGTGCACTGAGGCTAATAGAGTACTAAAACAAAATGAGCATAGTTATAAAGAAAAAATAGACCTATTGACTAAACAACTTAGGGAAACCGAAGTAGTGGCTTTTAACCAAGCAAATGACATTAGGTACTATCTAAACTCCCTAGAAGACACTAAGAAACAAAAGGCAGTTCTAGAAGTAGAAGTCAATTCACTAAAACAGAAACTGCATAGTTGGACTAGTTCGTCGCACATAGTCCAACACTTAGTAAAAGAAAGGAACAACGGGGAGGGATAGGCTACAAAGTGGTTCCACCACCACCTGAGACCTTGATGAACACTAAGTCTAGACCTTTAAGTAGTAATCCCATCAAGGATCATGTAGTGACTACTCCTCTTGTAAGTGATCCAGATTCCCTATGTTCATCTATTGACACTGGAAACAAACAAAAGGAGACCACTTCAAAGGCAAAGGGAAAATTGCCTTGTGTTAATCTGGAAAAGAAGTTTGAAAAGGTTAACTTAAAGTCAAGTTCTAACAAAGTCAAATCAGAACCTAAAAGGACTTCAAATGTTACTTTCTCACATGCTTCAAGTCAAAAACCGTTAACCAAAAAGTGGAACATGTTAAACAGGTTAAAACTGTAAATTTTGTTAAACCAGAGAAAACATCAAACATACAAGTCAAAACCTAAAGTGATTGATGTTACTAGAGTGTCACGTACCTCTCCACAAAGAAAGTTTAATCATAAAGTTGATAGCAGAGCGTGCTACAACTGTGGAGAATATGGACACATTGCTTCCTACTGTAATTTTTATCAGACACCTAGGAAGAAGATTGAACTTCAGGACTCAAACCTAAGTCTTCTAAGAGGAGCTCTTTAACTCCACCTAGAAGAGCTAGTGAACCTAAAGTCCAACTTTCAAGCCAACGACTGTTTATCATAAACAGGCATTGCACAAATCTGGCTTATGGAAAGAAAAGTCAACCTACGTGTCTGATACTGATACAAGAAGGAACCTGAGCTACCCTCACCCTCTAAGGGTCAATGGGTGGAGTTTATGATGTGTGATGCCTCTGGGAAACCCAAGACAGTCAAAGCTGGGTTCCTAACCTAAACTAATTCATTTACTTTGTATGTGCAGGGTGTTCGATACAGTGCTGAGACTAACACGTGGATTATAGACAGCGGAGCATCCAGGCACATGACAGGAAATAGAGCCCTTTTATCTAACGTCAAACAAATAAAAGGAGGGCATGTTTCCTTTGCAGGAAACAAAGGAGGCTATATCACAGCTCAGGAGAAGTGGGAAATCAGAAAGTTAAGTTTGATAAGGTGAACTACGTTCAACAACTTCAGAACAACTTACTTTTGTTTCCCAAATCTGTGATAAAGGATTTAAAGTCATCTTCGATAACCAGAAGTGTTACGTGCTGAAGAAAGAATATATGATCCCAGAGGAGCAAGTTCTGATGACTGCTTCAAGATATAAAGACCTTTATGTCTTGGATCTGTCAACAGCTGCTACAACGGATCATGAGGTTCAGTTTTTTATCTAAAGCTACTGAGAAGGATTCAATCTCCTGGCATCGGAGAATGGGACACATTAGTCAAAGGAAGATGAATCATTTGATTCAGAAGGATTTAGTGAGAGGAGTAAATGTCAAGAACTTCCAACTTCCTGACTTTTGTGTAGCTTGCAAGAAAGGCAAACAGACAAAGAAGTCTCATAAGGAAAAGAAAGTTCATTCAATAGAACTTCCTCTTGAGCTTCTTCACATGGATCTGTTTGGTCCAGTTAGTACAAGGAGCATTGCAGGCGACGTGTACTGCTTTGTGGTCACTGATGACTACTCAAGGTTCACTTGGGTAATGTTTCTGAAATCCAAATTTGGAGACATTCAAGGAATTAGTAACCACACTGGAATCCCTCTACAAGCTAAAAGTTAGACAAATACGCTCAGACAACGGGACAGAATTCAAGAATCAAGGGATGGAGGCATACTGCAAGGAAAAAGGAATTGTGCATCAATTCACTTCTGCTTACACACCTTAGATGAATGGCGTTGCTGAGAGAAAGAACAGAAGTTTGATAGAGACAGCACGGACTATGCTGGCAGACACGAAACTGCCTATCCAATTCTGGAATGAGGCAGTGGCAAATGCGTGTTATACACTGAATCGAGTCCTAATAGTCAAGCGCCACGGAAAGACATGCTATGAGCTACTACAAAGACGCAAACCGAATTTGGAGTATCTTGAACCTTTTGGCGCACCGTGTACACTTCTGAAGAAGACACAAAAAGGAAAATTCAGCGAGAAGGCAGTTGAAGGAATTTTTCTAGGATACAACATACCGAACAAGCGAGTTTACAAAACTCAACAGGTCTTGTAGAAGTGTGGTGTAATGTCGACGTTCAGAGATATACCACACCACCTACAGGCAAAGGACCTGCATACTTCTTCGATTATGATGGATTCTTCAAGTCCTTCAACATCCCTCTCTCTCCCTCGGATGATGAGTTAGCTACTAGGATGATGTATGATATTCTAAATACACCATCTAGCACACAGGAGAATCATCTACTCAGTCAGAGGGGTAGTCGATGACAGTGACTCCTCCTCTGAAGATGAAACTGAAGCAGATGACCAGAACAGTCAGGAACAGGTTCCAGTTCCTGAAGTCCACAAGCATCCATAAGTGATGCACCTTCGCTTCGAACCTCAAACTCCACCTTCCTCAGATGCAGAACAAAATGTTCACAATCTTGGTTCGGAGGTGACTGTGCCGACTACTCCAGATCAGACTAAACGTCTATCATCCCCTTGACAATGTTATTGGAGATGTCCGATCAGGAGTACAAACCCGAAATCAGCTATACTCAGCTGATTACGCCTCAGTTATGGAGAAGGTTACATTCATGATGGTGCTTATCGATGTTTTGTTTCGCAGGTTGAGCCAAAATATGTCAGTGAAGCACTAAATGATGAGGCGTGGGTGAGTGCCATGCAAGAAGAACTTCTGCAGTTTAAGAAGTTAGGTGTATGGACTCTGGTTGATAGACCTAAAGGTGCTAAAGTCATTGGCACCAAATGGGTACTAAAATGCAAGAAGGATGACCAAGGAGTCATTATCAGGAACAAAGCTCGACTGGTGGTTCAAGGTTTTCGCCAAGTCGAGGGAATTGACTATAATGAGGTGTTTGCACCCGTGGCAAGGATGGAAGCTATTCGTATCTTCCTTGCCTATGCATCGTACATGAAGATTAAAGTCTACCAATTAGATGTGAAGAGTGCATTCCTTCATGGGGAAATCAGGGAAACAGTCTATGTAAGTCAACCCGAGGGATTTGAAGACCCTTATCATCGGGATAGAGTTTACAAGCTCGACAAAGCTTTATATGGGCTTCATCAAGCTCCTCGAGCTTGGTATGAGAAACTCTCGACTCATCTTGTGAAACACGGCTTTCGCAGGGGAGTCATTGACTGTACACTGTTTATTAAAGAAAAGGATGGCGACCTACTGCTTGTACAGATATATGTTGATGACATAATCTTCGGGTCAAAGAACGAAGAGTTATGCAAAGAGTTTGAAGCAGTGATGAAGAAAGAGTTTGAGATGAGTGCTATGGGGGAGATGAAGTTCTTTCTCGGGTTACAGGTGGATCAAACACCTAATGGGATCTTTCTACATCAGACCAAGTATGTAGGAGACATTCTCAGTCGCTTTGACATGGAGAATGCTTCTGCTGCTGGGACTCCACTTGCTACGAATCATGATATAGCACCTGATGAGAATGGAGATCTTGTAGATGCCACTATGTACCGAGGAATGATTGGATCCCTCATGTATCTCACTGCCTCAAGACCTGATATCATGTATGCTACATGTTTATGTTCCAGATATCAGGCTAAACCTAAGGTCAATCATCTGATCGGGGTCAAAAGGATTTTTCGCTATCTAAAGGGTACACCCACACTGGGGTTGTGGTATCCTCATGATGATGATTTTGAGCTCACGGCGTATAGTGACTCGGACTACGGAGGCTGCAAAATGAACTACAAGTCTACATCAGCGGGGTGTCAATTCTTTGGGAGAGATTAGTTACATGGCAGTGTAAGAAGCAGACATCGGTTGCATTGTCAACCTGTGAAGCCGAATATGTTGCTGCTGCAAGTTGCTGTTCACAAATCATTTGGATTCAACAGCAAATGCGGGATTACGGTTTAAAATCTCATCTACTCCTATTTTTGTTGATAACTCTGCTGCAATTGCAGTAACTAAAAATCCGGTTCAACATCCTAAGACCAAACACATCGGTATTAAATACCACTTCATCAGAGACTGTTTTGAAAAGAACTTAATTGATGTGGTTAAAATTAATACTGATTTTCAACGTGCTGACCTCTATACTAAAGCCTTTGATAAACCACGTTTTCAATATTTGCTAGAGGTCAACGGCGTTAAAAAGAAAAGTGAGGTAATTCCTGATGAGAATAATGTGTATTATGATTCTTTTTTTGTTCTGTTATATTTACACTCATGTTATTTTGCTGTTTATTAAAATCCAAAAATAATTAAATCCGAAATGATTTTAGTATTTTAGGGGGAGAATATGTCAGCAAGTTAACATTAAAAAAAAATGAGGGAGAAGGGGTAACTAGCTGAAATAAGGTAGATTGTGTCTGTGATACCGATTCAATACCTTTGGAACATGATAGTACACAGGAACAAATCAAGAGGGATTTTAAAAATCTAAGTTTTGAAAAGATGCAAAAGTTCAAAGTATAAGTCTGTGTAGTCTAAGCAATATAAAAGGGAAGATGATAGAAAACTGGCAACTCCTAAGGTGACACAAAGAAAGTAGACTTAGAGGCTGCTAGACCACAAATGATATGTTGGTAGATTCAACACAATAGACAATTAGACCTGATTGGTGATCTCAAGATCAAACTAAGTTGTTCAACTGACTGTGGGCTTCCATCTTATCACTGGTTAACACAATCAAATATATTCCAATAAGGGGTAATGAGCATTTAAATGCCACAAACGTGTGCGGATGACCATAATTAGAGCAAAGCAAGAAAAAAATGAAAGACAAATGCAATAAAGCTAATGACTTATGTTGTTGGTGCATATTGTGTAAAATAAAATAAGCTGCTCTAACAAGAGATAGGTTGTGTGCCTCTCTGCTGTGCGATGGCACTGACCTGAGGATAAGCATAACCTAGATATTCTAGAATTCATTGTTGTTTGCCGCCTCTCTGCTGTGCGATGGCACTGACCTGAGGACAGGCTTCTCTTTGAAAGCTCTAAGAATAGTCTCTTCTTGTAATAATACCCGTAGACCGCTCAAAAACCTCTGAGGAATGTTGATTACCATATAAGTGTGGGATCCACAAATGTTAGCTGAAATAATTAAACCTAAACAGTCACCAGTCTGCGTCAAAAGTCTGTGTATGGATTTAAGTGGACAACATACTGACAATCTTAGTGGCTACATTCTCAAGAGTTCAAATCAATGTGAAAATCTAAGAGTTTCAGTATGATTTCCTTAAGTTGCTAACGACTCTGGATGAACACCGAGAATTTAAGCATCAAAAAGTTTTAATAACAAGTCCCAAATGATTTGATGTTCCTGTATGATTCCAAATTGAATTGGTCCAGATATGATCAATCTAAGTTGAAGCTGTCTACTCCCTAACCAAATCCCTTAGATTTCCATCTTAGGGTTTTATCTCTCACAAAAAGTCCAAAAATAAACTTTATTTGTGTAGTTAGTTTAAGTTTTATGTTAATCTTTTAATTTGTGTGTCTGTCGGACTACATCAGGGAAATCAGAAGGGAATTAACTTACCTAAAAGGGTCATGTCTGAGATGGCCACATGTTTTTCAAATTTTAAAAGGTCACATCTGAAGTGACTGAATTGGTTAAGAGCTTATAATGTCTATTTCAAAAGGTTAAAATGTTCAAAATGGCAGAAAATCTACCAAGTGTGACCCATTCGCACGATTGGACCATGAATATGGACCAACCATGCGAATGGATCCCATTCGCACGATTGGACCATGAATATGGACCAACCATGCGAATGGATCCCATTCGCACGACTGGACATGAAATTGAGTCATTCAACCGAATGGCGTTTAAGAATGATCCTTTCGACCGAATGACAGGGTGCGAATGAGTCAGTCAACCGACTGAGACTTAGTCGGTTAATTGAGATGCGAATAAAGGAGACCGAATGAGTCAGTCGACCGACTGAGACTCAGTCGGCCGACTGAAAGCGACCGACTGGACCAATCGCACGACTGAACCTCAGTCGCCCGAATGAACTGAGCGAATGAGGCCAGTCGGCCGATTGAAATTAGGGTCAGTATTTAAAGGGCCTCAGTCGATCGCATCTCACTCATCACTCCCAATCGCACCCCAATCGCTTTCTTTCCCGTTACTCTGCCAAAATCTCTAGAGATAGTTGTTCACATTGCATTCATCTTCTGACTTTCGATTGACAAGAATACAGGTACATTGCAGTTCAACCTTATAGAAATCAGAAGATTTTGAGTCCAATTTGGGTTATTCGAATGAAACATTGATCGGATTGAAAAATGCCCTAATAACCTACATAAACTAAGCTAAATGTTAAAATAAGTTTAATAGGTCATTAGTGACGAGATGGCGAGTCCAATGAACTAGATATAGAGGTTTAAAACAAAAAATTGGTGAAACAGAAAATGTGAATCGCACAGTTGGTCTTCATGCGAATGGACAGCATGATGAACTTCAGTCGCACGACTGAAGGGCTCAAACTGCCCATACGCATGGCTGAACCATGCGTATGAAGTTCAGTCGCATGACTGATGTAACCGCATGAAGGTATATGCGTAGGAGCCCAATCGCACACTCTGAGATACGTATGGGGTCAATCGCACGACTGAACCCCATTCGTACCATTCAATCGTACGACTGAACCCCTTTCGCACGGTTCAATCGCACTTTGAACTCAGTCGCACAATTTCAATCGCATGACAGAAAGATGTTCTTCAAGCTTAATGAGTTCATGACTTTCTTAGTAAATGGTACTAATGTTTACTATCTTTGTGTAACAGATGGCGAGTAGATGGACTATGAGCACAAAGCATAATATATGTGCCCATCTGGACTTAACATCCAGAAATGCTGCAGAATTCTCTGGCATTATCACGTTTCTATTGAGATCACGGATTGCGCATGCCATCTCTACCCCTTGCACCCCATATCGATCCATTCAACAAGCCTTCTGGGAAGGCGCTACAGTTGATAGATCATCTGAACCTCACTGCATAAGAAGTACCATATTTGGCGAGGATATTACCGTTTCTGAGGAGGATCTAAGGATTGTACTTCAATTGGGGGATGACGGTGACTGCCCAACCCGTCTACACCCCCTCACTGTCAGAGGATGTTTTCTCAGAGCCAAATACTCTGGGGACATCAATTCAGGGGTACTCAACAAGAGTAACCTCTGTCCCCAGTTTAAATACCTTGCACACGTGCTGCTCAAGTGCATGGCTTCAAGAAAAGGTGGGTTTGATGAGCTGTCGGATCAGATGCAAAACGCATACGTTGCGTTGGTGCTGAACCATCCGTTCAGCTTCTCTAAGATGATCTTCACCTATCTGGTGGAGAACATCGAGGGGAAAGGAAAGGAAGCCTTCTGTATGTACCCACGGTTTATGCAAATGATAATATCAGAAGCTTCCTTCCCTGCCAAAAGAACAGGAGGATTCGGTAGTATTGGAGGTAATGGATGACACCACCCTGGGAAGGATGAAAGTATACCGGGGAAAGCAAGTGAAGCCTCCGGTCAGGAGGTTGTTTGGTCATCTTGCCAGAGAGAACTATGTGTGCCGAAAAGAGAAAGTGGCGTCACGAGGACAGTGACTCTGATGTGGAACAGATAGCCCTACCCACTCTTGACTCAGATGAGGATGACAGTGGGGATGATGCTATTCCACTCAGAGGCACTGTGTCTGATTCTGTACCTCCTGTGTCTGTCACATCTGCTGAAGTAACTGAGTCAGCGGGATTTCATCAAGATTTTGTTCTTAACGAGGAGGATGAGGCTGAATCGGATGAGGAGCCACTTACCCGAACTGTGGGAAGGAAAGTTGTTCCCACAGAACATGGGTTAAGGGTTGTTGGTGAACAACCGAGAGGCTCCGGAGATACAGAAACTGACCCAACTTATGCTCCGGGGTCCTCAGGCGGGATTGTAGGGGGAGCTTCCTCCTCAACTGGATCAAGGAGGAAGAGAATGGCCAACCCCATGGCCAGAAAAAGAAGAAGCGTAGGGTGACCTTTATCACTACCACTTCCACCACATCCACCACATCCACCACATCCACCCATCCACACATCCCCACATACACACATCTATCACAGCCCCCACCATACCTTCCACAACATCCACCACATCCACCACATCTATCACAGCCCCCACCATACCTTCCACCACAGCACCGTTTCCCTCCACCACCACATTCTTTACTCCCTCATCACCTCCACCACTATACAGACCTATCTTCACTACCGCCACCTCCACCACCACGTCACCCCAATCAATGCCCTCAGCCTATCCCTCACACACCTATAGATCTCCTCTACCTCCAATCGGGGTAGAGGAACAGTTGTCGGCGTTAAACAGAATGGTGTTGCGATTGCTGGCGGCTGATGAGGAAAAGACAACTCAGATCCGCCAGCTTACTGACCTGACTGCTGCACAATCGCATAAAATTGCAGAGCAGGATCGAGTAATTGAGGAGCAGGCCCGACAGATGACTGCTCCAGAGCAACGAGATAGCTTCTCCAAGCTCAAAGTGTCACCTCAGGAAAAAATAGAGGAGTTGGAAAAGGCTAAAAGACCATTTTGCTAAAATGAAAGGATCAAAGGAGGAACCTTTAAAGATAAGGGATGGGGACAGAAATGATGATGATAATGAAGATGATGAAGACGATGATGATAATGAGAGTGAAACTGATGAAGAGAAAACCGAAGAATGGTGTGAAGATGAAGACACTGACGGAGGAGAAGCAGCTGAATCTGTCTCAGCTCCAGGGCAAGAGAGAAGATCAAAGAACAGACAAGATCAGTCAGCTTCTGCTTCTGCACCTTCACGTGAAGAGCCGAGTATTCAGGATAAAAGTAAATAGTAGATGTTTATGTATTTATTTACTTTTGTATTCTGTATTGAAAAACCATGTACTAAATGTTTATATTAAGTTAATGCATTTTGTTTGATAAATTACTAATGATTTGAGTGTGAAATGTGTAAATCAAACAGATCCAAAGTACAACAGAGATGAGTTTGATATTGCTCCCCTTCAACAGGTCAAGTCTCAACTCACAATGATTCTTGATCTGCAAGGGATTGTCAGAAGGTCAGTGAGTTATACCCCTGAAGAAGGTGAAATAATTCATGACCTATCTAACGAGCAACTGGCAGAGATGTTCAGACTCAATCCTGATGAAATTGTCAAGGATGCTCCAACAGTTGATTCAACCAGTGACGAAGAACTAAATGACGTTGATGAAGTTGAGGTTGAAGATATTACTGCAGAAGAGTACCCTCAGTACGCTGACAACGAGGGTAATGTGGTCCCCAATCTGGGTGAGTCCCTAGTCAGTGATATGTTTGAGGTACTAGACAAGATGGAGCAGGAAACAGGAAAGACCGAAGGAACCGCCCAAGCCTCAAATGATGACGTAGACATTCGAAAGGCTGAGTGGGCTGAATGTTTTAAAGAAGTTAGAGCCCAACGTGCTGCACCGAAGAGGGATGCCTACACCAAGTTCTACAGCGTCAAGAAACATCTTACGGTGTCAGGCAGGATTATAGCATGGGCATATTTTGATGATCTTAACGTTTATGCCGTTAAGAGGGAGAAGGGCATAGAGTACTTTAGATTTCCACATGATCTAAAGACTCTACCAGGTTTTGAACTCAACCAGCTGGCCAAATTGAAGCTGTTGTATGCTGACCCGAGAAAGATGTCAGGCTGGTTTGAGGTTGCCCTAAAGAAAGAGTACCACACCAGGTGGATTAACTTCAGACCTCAACAACCTACAAGGTATATTAGAAGGTCTGAGATGGATGCCATTACTGGAAAACCAAAGATTGTGTTGAAGTGGAATCCTCCGCGCACAATGTCAAGAATCCCACTTCGGGAAATGACAAAGGATTTCACACCACACTTTAAGTGGTGGTACTACGATTGGAGAACAGCAGAAGCGGTCATAGTCCTGGATAAAGAGGGCCAAATGGATACCATCAGGGTATTCGACCCAATGTGGCTAACCAACTTGTCTGCTAATGATGTCTATACATTATACAAGTGGCCACTGTTCTATGACACACAAGACATTGTACAAGCCCTCCAGTTCCAAAATGTTATACGACTTTGCTTCGCGTTTGATATTCACGCAGGAGTCACACAAGAGGACAAGTACAAGAAATATGAGGAGGTAATGAAGAAAACAAGACATTAGAGAGATCTAGGTCCAAGGGGGAGTTTGTTGATACATGTATGTCCCTAGATCATGATATGTGATGTAATAGATCTTGTTTGGTATGATTAATGAAATGATATTGATAGTCTGTTAGTTATAATGTTTAATAGTTCATTAATGAGTCGTGACTGAATTGATTGGGTTTATGATTATTTGAATGGTTGCACATTATGTTATATTAATTAAAACATTCAAACTTAACTTAATGAAGTTCTCATGCGAATGGCTCATGCGAATGAATCATACGCATGAATAACTTCACACGATTGACTCAGTCGCACGACTGAACCAGGAGACTGGATCAGTCGTACGATTGTAACATAAGATTGGCTCAGTCGCACGACTGAACACTCAGTCGTACGAATGAATCAACCGCATGGTTCAATCGCACGACTGAACCAAACTAATGGTTCAGTCGCACGATTGATAGTGCCAACCTATAAATACAACTCAATTCGTGAAAAATAAAACTCTCGATCAATTACGATTCCAGACGTACCCTAGCCGTCCAGAAACCTTCCTATTCGTTCTCCAAGTTCATAGAACACATTAGATCGATTCCCAATCGATTTCTAACGTTAGTTTCAATCCTTGATTGATTCTTCGTGTGTTCTCACTGATTGGATCGCCAATCAAATAGGATTCCGCACTATTTGATCTGGTTTACACGTTAATCTCCAGGTATTTCGGTCAAATACCAGGTCCTAACAGAATAGTGTAAGAGATAATGCACGACCGGAAGCTTGAATCCAATTGTTGGTGCAACAGTTGATGTTAATCCAAAGTAAACACGTCTGAAAATTCACCGGGCAGTCACAACGAAGACCCTCTCAACAATTTCAGTTAATCATTCGTAGCAGGGTCTTGTTGTGGTGTTCTAGTTTGATGTAGATGCAGTAGTTGTTCAAGTGGCTTAATGTGCATTCATGTGAAATTGGGGTTGATAATAGCTTAGAACCAGTTAAACTTCGTTTTGGCTCATTTAATTTGATTATTACTCGGTTTTTGAATAGTCGACATGGTTCACTTTTGATGACTGCGGTTAACTCAACTCGAATGCTCTTGTAACCGTCGCTAAACCCAATAAAAGGTACAAATGGTTGCATAATCTTCACGAAGCTTTTGGAAATGGTTTTGGTTCGATTTTCTCAATGAATTAATCGCGTTTGGGAAATCGCCGGAAGTCCGCCGGGGCTTCGCGAATTACGGGCAAGGGGAGAAAGGAGACAACGCTTTTAAAGAATTACCAAATGGCCCCTGTAGTTTGATTTTTATTATTTTATGCTATAAACTTTCTTTTAAAGTTATAAATGGATAAAACTACCCTATAACTTTTAAGTTTCAATCTTTTAGGTTTTATAATTTTTATAATTGTTATTATTAATAATAATAGTAATATTATTTCCATTATTATTATTCTTAGTTTTATAATTTTTGTAATTTTTCTATTATTAATTATTATCATCATCATCATCATTATTATTATTATTATTTATTATTATGATAATTATCATTATAAGCTTCAAGTTGAAGACAAACTAAAGCCATAAGCAAAGGTAACCCATGAGTTTCATATTAGGCAACAATGATCCTTACAAGATTAAATGACATTAACTTTCGTTGGATCTCGAAGAAGGCTAATGCAACCAAAACTATATCACTTAAGTTATTTTGATGCTACATGCAAAGGCTTCCGAAGCTCTTCATGGAACTTCCGAAGGTTGTAGAGTTCTTCCGAAGACAAAGGAAAACTCTAACTTCCGAAGACAGAACTCTACTTCGAAGACAAATGCATACTTCTGAAGTTCAAGACTTAGAAGAAAGAAGGGTGAAGACCACATCCGAAGTATGATGAAGAAGTCTCCAAGTCTTGGAAGAAGCAGCCTCTTCCGAAGTATAAAGTGGCTTCGGAAGTACTTACTCTTCCGAAGCCATTTAACCTTTGGAAGACACTCCTATAACCAATGGACACAAGTATGGTCTCTGACACTCCGCTGCAGACTTCTGATACAGCATGGCTTCTTCTTAAAGAACCATGTTGTTGACCATACTTTATTCCACTGTTTACCTTTTCATGATAGTATTGTGCCATCTTTAGTTGGTGACAAAAGGTAAGTCAGGGACATGTCCTGACTACCAAATCTCAAATAAGACTTTATCTGAGATAACTTAACTATAGTCTTGTAGTATAGGCTGTAGCTAAAGGATCCCAGCTGGTATCAAAGTATATCCGGCTGTAAATAGTATTATATATAGGTTCTCTTTGTAACTCATAGAGGTAAGATTATCATCTGCTTGTAAGAGTCTTTGTATCTTGAGTTGAGAATCAATATATAAAAGTATCTTGAAAATTATCTTTCTGTGTTCTTAGTTACTTTTCATATTGTGATCAACTCTTCTTGATTCTTACCCGAGTGTGATTCTAGGTGAGTTTGAGAGAAAACATTTGTGTTTAAGTAACAAACACCGATCCTGCAATTGGTATTAGAGCTTCTCAGGCTCTTGATTGCATGATCTAACCATCAAAATCAACCTGTTTTCACTCCTCCCTACCACCCACTCCCTCAAATGGCCCTCAACAAATCTGAAGTAGAAATGGGGACGATGACCAAAGCGCCAATCATCACCCCTAAAAACTTCAGGTCTTGGATTAGAAAGAATGGAAGGCTTCATTAGATATCAAGACAGCAAGATGTGGAACTCGATCGTCAATGGACCGTACAAGCCAAAGGTGGCTTCACCTGGTGGAAACGGTGCCATGATAGAAAAAGTTGTCGAGGACTATTCTGATGAAGACAGAAAGAAGATGGACATCGATAGCAATGCTATGACTATTCTCATGACTGCAATACCGAACTCTATTATGGTGGGGTTCGAGCATTCCAAGACTGCTAAAGAATTGTTTGATGCACTTGCTCAGATTTATTCTTGCTCCAACAACTCAAAGAAGGACTCACTGAAGCAGCAGTTCGAGAACTTCACTCATATTGCTAGAGAGACCCTCAGCCAGCAGTACTTCAGGTACATGGATCTTATCTCTTCCCTTCAGTCTGTAAACATCACTCCTGAACTTAGAGATGTCACGAGAAAGTTCATGAGTGCTCTTCCAAATGAGTGGACATTCTACTGTATCTCTAATAAGAGAACAGAAAACTTGAACACTCTTTCCATGACTGAGCTCTATGGCATCCTTGATGGATACCGTCTAGAGATGGATAGTAAGAAGGGCCACCAAACAAGCAGATCTATGAGTCTTCCTGCTAGCAATGCTTTAATGGTTGCTGAAGGCTCACTAACCCCTCAACCTCAGCACTTCCTGCTTATCAGCAGCCATCCTACTCATCTGGTCCCTACATCACTTATCCTAAGACTCCAAGGTCTCAACACGCTCAACACAATTCCTTCCAGGAAAGTTGTGCCTTTGTCTTAGGAGGTGGACACTCAGGAGATTTTCAATACTGCTTTAATGATCTTGAGTGCTTCAGCCCAGATGACGTAAAGTACGTGGACATTGTCCAGCAAATGGCTCTTTTAACTTACAGAGCAAAAAAGTTCTTTAAGAGAACTGGAAGGCACTTCCCTCAGAACCCAACTACCAGCAAGTTCGGGTTTGACAAGACTAGAGCAAAGTGTTACAACTGTAACCAACTGGGTCATTTTGCAAGGGAATGCAAGGCTCCCAAGACCAATCCAGGAACCCCGCAGGCCTCCACACATCCCTCAACCTCAAAGCCCACTGAGAAGTCAATTGAGACGGCCGCAATGGCTCAAGAAGTTGACTGGAGCTTCATGGTACAGGATGTGACTCCTGCTCAAGCTCTCATGGCCGGAACAGATGATGCCCAAGTATATGAACATCTCTGCACTCCAGCCTGTATAGCTAAAGTTAAACTCTTTCAGGATTACAATATGAAAATCAGATCTGACATTGAGTCTTTAAATATTCTAAAATCTGATTTTAAAAGAGCTGAATCTGACTATCAAAAGAAAATTGATGAGTTGGAGAAAACTGATTCTCTTTTGAAACATGAACACACCAACTACAAGACTCAAATCAAGGAACTGATATCCAAATTGTCTGAGGCTCAAGCCCAGCTTGTCACTGCTAAGTCTCAGGCCAGGAAGCATGCTATCTCTAAGCAAAACTTCCAAGCTATTCTTGCATCATCCTCCCATTCCAAACTCTGTTATCAGAACAAAGAAGGGTTAGGAACCAATGAAATTGCTCCACCATTTCCTATGAGTCTATCATATAGTCTAGATGTGGTACTGAAGAGCAAGAGGTTCCAACTGCTGACCCTTTCTTTCAAGAGTTAAAGGATGAGGCACCAATAGTGGCCACCACAAGGAAGGAATAGGTAAATACACCTATCGCCTCCTGTGATGATTAAATCCTAACCACCAAAGCCAGAAGAAGCAGAGCTAAAGCTGCTAGAAACTGCTAAGAAAGTGGCTGAATCCAAACTAAAAATTGACCCCAAACAGAAGGGTGTCTTTGTTTTAGCTGGTTTCCAAGTGTTGGGTACTTCTGATTTAGGAAAGAAATGTAATACCAGCATTCCTGTCCTACCAAAGGGTCAGAAGTTAAAGGGAAAAGTTGCTGACGAAGAAAAGAAAACCAAGAAACAGCAACCCTCACTTCCCTAAAAGACTAACATTGCATGCATCATGTGTGGCCTGCAAAATCATATGGCAAAATATTGTTACTACAATCCTGCAAGCACACATTATGCAAATAATGTTAGGAAAGAAGGATTCAGGGAAGGTTTCATATTTGGACCCTTCCATACGGTTCAAGAGTTGAAGAAGGCAAAGCTAGTTTCCAAGTTGCTTTCGGAAGAAACTCCTTCTTCCGAAGGGAAAATGGCTTCGGAAGCAAAAGCTACTAAGGTTCGGAAGAACAAGAAAGCTCCCTTGAAACCATCCCAGAAGAAGACTGCTTCGGAAGAAAGGTGGTGAGGACTTCTTCCGAAAAGAAAGAAGCTTCGAAAGAAGACCATGCTGCAAAAGCTTCATCAAGCTCATCCTCCAAGATCAGCCAAAGGTGGATCGAAGATCAAGGAAGATTTGCAGCCTAAACCTCTTCCTCAAAGACCTTTGTTGAACCCCCATGCATAGCATCATTTGATTCACTCATGTCTTTATCTTTGGAAGAACCCAAGACCAATGAAGCTTGGGTTTCCAAACAAAACTGAAATCTCATCTTATGTGCAGGAACATCCATTTGACAAGAACAACAATGTATGGATTGTAGATAGTGGATGCTCCAGGCACATGACAGGGAACAGACATCTCCTTCAACAATTTCAACATTATGATGGAGGTCCTGTCCAGTTTGGAGGTGAGGCCGGAGGATATATTTCTGGAGAGGGAGTATATCCAATGGTATGTTACCGTTGACAAAGTTAACTTTGTCAAACAGCTTGAACACAATCTGTTAAGTGTTTCTCAATTTTGTGATCAAAAGCACCAAATGCTTTTCACAGAACATGAGTGCATTATCCTCAAACCGGGATGACAATTCCTCCGGAATTGGTGCTTCTTAGATCTCCCAGGAAAGGGGATATGTACAAGCTTGATATGAACAATGCTTCCCCAATGGGTGAAGTATCATGCTTTCTTTCCAAAGCTGATAGTGATGAGTCAACACTGTGGCATAAACGTAGTGTCATATAAATTTTAAGACAATGAATAAATTGGCTAAAAATAACTTGGTACATGGTTTGCCTAAAAAGGAGTTTTTCTGCAAAGACAACTGTGTTGCATGCCTGAAAGGGAAACAACACAGGACATCTCATAAATCAAAATGTGTTAACTCTATCACTACTCCATTGCACTTATTGCACATGGATCTTTTTGGTCCCACAAGTATAATGAGCATTGGAAGGAAATCATATTGCCTTGTGATAGTTGATGATTTTACAAGATTTACATTGGTATTCTTTTTAAGAACTAAAGATGAAACTACTGAAACGTTAAAATCTTTATTCTTAAAATAGAAAATCAAATTGATCACAAGGTTAAAATAATTAGATGTGATCAAGAGGGACTGAGTTTAAGAACTTCGTTCTTGACTCATTCTGTAACTCAAAAGGGACTGCCAGACAATATAGTGCTCCTAAAAATCCTCAACAAAACGGTGTTGCTGAGAGGAGGAATAGGACACTTATTGAGGCTGCTCGAACTATGTTAGCTGATTCAAAGCTACCTCTAACATTCTGGGCAGAGGCAGTCAGCACTGCATGCTACGTGCAGAACAGAGTTCTTGTAGTCAAGCCCCATGGAAAACCCCTTATGAGCTATGGAACAAGAGGCCACCATTCATTGGCTTTCTAAGGTCCTTTGGCAGCAGGTGTACCATACTTAACACAAAGGAAAATTTAGCAAAATTTGCTGAAAATTCGGATGATGCTATCTTTGTTGGATACTCTTCTAGTTCCAAAGCTTACAGAGTATACAACATTAAGAATCAACAATTTGAGGAGTCATCCAATATAGTTGTTAATGAGCACACTCATTGTGGTAGGGGGAATGGACCTGATCACATCTTGATTTAGAATTGTTTCCAAACTATTCAAAACCTTCTTGTGAGAATGTTTCAGTTGGAATAGGTGCTCAAACTGATGCTGATGCTGCTGCTAATGATCAACTATTTGAGCTTCCCAGGCCTAGACCAAATTCTCCAAGTACTGCAATACATCCAGCTTCCACTATTCACAGATCTGACAATTTAACTATATCAAGGAATAGTGAAGCTTCAACAAGTGAGTCACCTACTAAGCCTCAAAGCTCATCAGATGATCCACCACAACACCAGGTAGAAGGAGGTAGTATTTTGAAGGAACAGGCAACTGTTAATACTACCTCACAACCAACTATCGATGATCTTTCTCATTCATTCAATCAGTCCTCATTGAATGACTTTGAAACAACAGCTGGACAGAGTGTTCTAGTTCCTAAACAGAATATGTCCAACCTGGATCTATCTCTACAACTGGAAGTGATTCCTCGGCTTCGGATTCACAACACTCATCCAACTGAGAACATCATATGGAATGTCTCTGAGGTGTGAGAACAAGAGGACAGACTCATCAAGGGAATGTCTGCTTGTACTCATGCTTTCTATCTCAGATGGAACCCAAGAAGGTAGAAGATGCCTTAAAAGATAGTAGCTGGATTGAATCGATGCAAGAGGAGCTGCTTCAATTCAAGAAACAGAAGGTATGGAACCTATGTCCGCTACCATCTGGTCAAGTACCCATAGGCACCAAATGGGTTTTTCGAAACAAGAGAGATGATAGAGGCTTGATCATCAAGAATAAGGCAAGACTTGTGGTTCAAGGATACACTCAAGAGGAAGGAATCGATTATACTGATGTCTTCGCACCAGTTGCAAGACTTGAGGCAGTTAGGATCTTCTTGCTTATGCTACATCCAAGGACTTCACAGAATACCAACTTGATGTCAAGTGTGCTTTTCTATACGGGGATATAGACAGGGAAGTGTATGTATGCCAACCTCCAGGATTTGAAGATCCACAACATCCCAACTATGTGTGCAAATTGGATAAAGCTCTATATGGGCTGCACCAAGCACCTAGGTTGTGGTATGAGACTCTGTCTCAGTTTCGTCTGAAGAATGGCTATACTAGAGGTACCATTGACAAGGCTCTCTTCATTAGAAAGTTTGGAAAGGACATTTTTCTTGTACAAGTCTATGTCGATTACATCATATGTGGCTCCTCAAATGATCAAATGTGCAAGGACTTTGAGAGGATTATGAAGAAGAAGTTTGAGATAAGCTCCATGGGAAAAATGGACTTTTTCCTTGGAATTCAGGTAAAGCAACTGAAGGAAGGGTTCTTCATTAATCAATCTAAATATGTCTCTGACATCTTAGAAAGATTTGAGATGAAGGATTGCAAGCCTGCCAAGACACCCATACCCAGAAACCATAATCTTTGTCCTGACCTTGAGGGGGAGGATACTGATCAACATCAGTATAGGGCAATTATTGGTTCTCTGATGTATCTTACAACAAGTAGACCTGATATCATGTTTGCTACTTGCATCTATGCAAGATATCAGGCCGCTCCTAAGGTGTCTCACTTAGCTGCTGTTAAGAGAACCCTCAGATACCTCAAAGGAGCACCTAAACTAGGTCTCTGGTATCCCAGAAACAAGGATTTCAATCTTATGGATACTCTGACAGTGACTACGACGGCTGCAATATTGACAAGAAATCAACATTGGGAGGATGTCAATTCTTGGTGGAAGGATCATCCCATGGTAATGCAAGAAACAATCCTGTGTCTCTACATCAACTGCTGAAGCTGAATACATTGTTGTTGCTAGCTGTTGTGCTCAACTGCTATGATTCAAAATCAGATGTTAGACTATGGATTCAACTTTATGAGTACTCCTATCCATATTGACAACAACAGTGCTATCTCCATTACTGAAATACTTAAGAAGAAAGGAAGACTTCAGACTGAGAAGTTGCTAGCTGCTAGCACAAAAGCAGTTGCCTCCAATCAGGAGGTTGTCATCAATAAAAGAAGAGAGCAGATCATTGACCAGCTCATTGAAATAGGAGCTTCCAATGAAGAAGCACTCCTGCTACCATTAGAGGAGTTGGTGGATCTGGAGAAAGCAACCAGGCTGAATCTTGAAGAAGAAGCCAGGTTGGCTTTGGAGGAAAAGGAAAAGAAACAGAAGGAGGATGAATTGCAGCTGAGGAGAGACAGGATAAACTTCCTACTCTCCAGACATTTTGATCTTTAAGAACTCTCTCCACACAACGATGACACGATCCTCTGGCTCTTCAACAAAGAGCATGATCAAATGGAGAAAGAAAGGAAGAAGGCTGCAAAAGAAAAGGAAAGAGAGAAGAAGAAGAAAGAAGAAGAGGCTATGTTCACTGCCGCCAAGAAGCTTACTGAGAAAGCCTGGATGAAGGACTATCTCCGGGCTCATGGCTTCTCCGGTAGGCAGGTGGGTCCTATGTCTGAAAGGACACTCCAGTGGATTGTCAGTGAAATTAAGGCTGACATCCGGTTGGGGAAAAGGAAAGAGATTTACAGAAGGGTAAAAGGGATGACCTTCACTGCTTCTACCCAACCACAACTTGAACGCTCATCCCTACCATTCACTATTAAACCTGAACCCTTCACCCCTGAACCCACATCACTACCCACTACTGCTCCCTCACCTCAACCTCCTAAACTTCCCATCATCCAACCTAAAACACTAGCTAGAACCTCTGAACCTAAACCTACCCAATTACCATCCAAACCATCCCTTCAGCCTTCTCAACATCTCTCCCTTGAGGAGTTTAAGGCAATCAAGATGAAGCTCACTAATTGCACCACTTTGAGTGAAGTTTCCTATGTGGAAGACTCTGTTAACATTGCCTATGTAGACGGATCTTCAAGTTCCCTCATAAGAGACACATTCCTTGATTTGCCTAGAGGAACTTTGGACCAGGATGCAAGACTTTTGGGCCTCAATTCAGACTCTTTAAATGAGGAAGAAAAGAAGCTCAGAAGGAAACTGGTGACTCTGCTAGATACAAGAAAAAAGGACAAGATTCCTAGTCAGCCTCTTGTGCCTAGAAGGAAGATAATCCAGTGGAGGTTCGATGAACCTTCTCACAACTTTGTTGTGGAAAGAGAGAATGGTGAAGTCAACAAACTCAATGCAACCTCTCTGTTACACTGCAGCAGATTTGACATTGCTGAGTTAGCAAAGAAACCATTCTCCAACCCCTCCAACTTTGAAACTGCTGCACTCGTCAGAAATCATCTCAACAGTCTTCATTTGGCCGAGCTAACTACAAAAGCAAAGATTGAAGAAGAGTTGAAGTTGAGAAGACAGGAAGACAAGAAAAGATCTCCCACCAAAGGTGCTGCCTTTCTACAGATGGTGGAAGGTCCTGAATTGGAACCTATAGTTTGATGGGAATATGATTACAGTTCCTATCAACTAACTCTTTTCAGAGGGCAACAACAAAGGGTACATGTTATCCAAGGTAACAGACTGGATTTCCTGTCTACCAAGGATCTATACAAACTTCTCAGCACCACATCAGGGAAGAACAAGGAGACAGACAAATATTTGCTCTCCTTGGTGCTGAAAGTTTTAAGAAGTCGAGGTAAGTGAAGTTTTGGTAGCATCAGCCTAGGGGGAGTTGTTGGATCTAGAAGAAGGCTAATGCAACCAAAACTATATCACTTAATTTATTTTGATGCTGCATGCCAAGGCTTCTGAAGCTCTTCATGGAACTTCCGAAGGTTATAGAGTTTTTCCGAAGACAAAGGAAAAGTCCACTTCCGAAGACAGAACTCTACTTCCGAAGACAAATGCATACTTCCGAAGTTCAAGACTTAGAAGAAAGAAGGGTGAAGACCACTTCCGAAGTATGATGAAGAAGTCTCCAAGTCTTGGAAGAAGCAGCCTCTTCCTAAGTATAAAGTGGCTTCGGAAGTACTTACTCTTCCGAAGCCATTTAACCTTCGGAAGACACTACTATAACCAGTGGACACAAGTATGGTCTCTGACACTCCGCTGCAGACTTCTGATACAGCATGGCTTCTTCTTAAAGAACCATGTTGTTGACCATACTTTATTCCACTGTTTACCTTTTCATGATAGTATGTTGCCATCTTTAGTTGGTGACAAAAGGTAAGTCAGGGACATGTCCTGACTACCAAATCTCAAATAAGACTTTATCTGAGATAACTTAACTATAGTCTTGTAGTATAGGCTGTAGCTAAAGGATCCCAGCTGGTATCAAAGTATATCCGGCTGTAAATAGTATTATATATAGGTTCTCTTTGTAACTCATAGAGGTAAGATTATCATCTGCTTGTAAGAGTCTTTGTATCTTGAGTTGAGAATCAATATATAAAAGTATCTTGAAAATTATCTTTCTGTGTTCTTAGTTACTTTTCATATTGTGATCAACTCTTCTTGATTCTTACCCGAGTGTGATTCTAGGTGAGTTTGAGAGAAAACATTTGTGTTTAAGTAACAAACACCGATCCTGCAACTTTTAATTAACGTAAAAATACAGGATGTTACAGTCTCCCCAACTTAAAAGAATTTCGTCCCGAAATTAAGAATGAAACTTAAACGAACAGGAGACTTATGATGAAAGATAAGTGTACCAATGGACTGTGGTTGGCGTTTGATTACAGGTGAGATGCTTCACTTTGCGAATTATGGAATTTTACACCATGCATCCAAATTTGAATTCTTCTAGTGGAATGCGAAAGTTATCATTGAGAACTAACTCGTTGGAAAACGATGATGAATTCCTGAGGTATATTAGACTTGTATGTCACACTTCTCCCATCATCTGAAATGAAATTGGGTAATAAAGTGACGTCTTGAAGCCAATAAGAAAGAAATAAACGACATTAACTTTTAATTAATGTATGGTCCTTACAAGATTAAACGACTTATATGTCACACTTCTCCCATCATCTGAATTCCTGAGTTTCATATTAGGCAACAATGGTCCTTACAAGATTAAATGACATTAACTTTTAATTAACGTAAAAATACAGGATGTTACATATCCTGTTCTTGAAATTCTTGTGATGGGACTTCCAAGCCAGTTAGAGTCATAATATGCTGTGAGGTTTGTTCCTCCATCTTTGGTAAGAAGAATACCTTGTCTTGGTGTGGCTTTTAGGTATCAAAGGAGACGGTTGGCAGCCTCAAGATGGCTCTCTCGTGGGTCACTCACAAACTGGCTTAGGACATTTACAGAGTAAGCGATGTCAGATCTCGTTGCTTGTAAATAGATAAGTCTCCCCATAAGTCTTCTATATCGGCTAGCATCCACACGACCTTCACCCTCCCGTTTGTCGAGTTTTAAATTTCATTCCATTAGAAATAGGCTAGGCCAACAACTCAACATCCCTGTGTCTTCAAGAATATCCAATGTGTACTTGCACTGAGTAAGGACCATACCACCTTTGTTTTAGCAACTTTGATGCCAAGGCAAAATTGTAAAGGGCCAAGATCCTTGATGCTAAATTCTTTGTCAAGGAATTTCTTGGTCTCTTAAATCTTGTTAATGTCATTCCCGATGATGATGACATCATCCAAATAAATAAGAGTACCGACAAAAATTTTGTCTTTCTTGAATAAAAACAAGGAGTGATCGGCTTTTGATTGTTTGTAACTGAGTCTTTGTAAGGAGATGGTATTTTTTTGTACCAAATTCTTGATGCTTGCTTGAGCCCATGTTCTTAAATTAGAAGAGAATAAGAAAGGAATAAATTTTGGTCCATTATACTTTGGGCCACCGGACTTTAGTTGATGATTAGTGTGATTTGGGGGTCCAACTAACAATCCTATTTTCACAGAGTAAGGCTGGTAATTTCTAATTTCTAACACGAACCTGTTAACACGACATGACACGACATAAAATTAATAGGTTTCATGTTTAACCTTAACAGGTTTCGTGTCTTAAACAGATCAACACGCTAAGACACAAAACAATTCGTGTCTTAACAGGTTAGATAACCTGTTAACCCGTTAAGATCTGTTAATGACCTGTTTATAATTAAATAATTAAATCTATATGTATATATATATATTATATTATATATATACATAAATATATTATATATATATATATAAACAAAACCCTAAACTTTTAAAGTTCTAAACCATCGGCATCAGTGAGCATCACCCAGACACCCACGTCCCACATGGCCACACAGCCACACTTTCGATTCTCCGTTCGCTACCGATTCTCCTCTCCATCGCGAGTCGCGACCGACACAACCACCATTGCAGACCCAAACAGCCACCGTCGCAGACCCACACAGCCACCGTCGCAGACCCACACAGCCACCGTCATAGACCAACACAGCCACCATCACAACCACAACCAACGTCGCGGCCACAGCCACCGACGCGACCACAAACCACCTTCGCGACCACCATCCACATTCGATTTGTGTTAAACAGGTGTTTAAATGTGTGATATTACAAGTGTTCCAATACAGGTTTCTAAACAGGTTATTTTATGTAATCTGTTTCTTAACAAGTTTGTGTTCGTGTTTTAAAAATATGACACGATAAGTTTTCGTGTCGTGTTCGTGTCCGACATGACAGATCATTGTGTCTTATCGTGTCGTGTCATGTCTTATCGTGTCGTGTCTAAACTGTTATACCAGCCCTACCACAGAGGATTTGATTTTTGAATCAGTAATTGTGGAGTCTAATATTTTCAAATTTCGCAAAGGGAAAAAAGATGTAGATATTAATTTTAAAAAAGATTGGGATAATGAGTGACAATTTGAACGTATCAAAAAGTCATATTGGAGATGGTGATTCGCATAATACCCTACCGATATTGAAGTCTCAATTATCCAATGTTGTACTATCTGTTAAAGATGATAGTCAACGACTTATCCCGATTAAAAAGAGAAGTCAATCACAAAAATTGAAACTTTATGCTAATTTGAACTTGAAAAGTGATGTGAAACCGAAGAGGTAGACAATTATTTTCAAAATGATGATAAGGTGTACTGTGAAGATGGGACTTACAGGCACTTTTGTATCAAGTACGCAATGTTCTTTGGGAGGGCACATGAAACTATTGGAGCTGATTAACTTGTTATGAACTAGTATAAACGTTAGGGCTTGCTTTTATTTATAATCAGTTTTTGTTGATTTAATTAAAATTAAAGAACTTATGTTTTTGAAAACTTTTAGTTCATTTATCATATTTGATTATCAATTACTTTTAAGTTATTTGATCGCTTCCAACCCTGCATTAATGTCTTAATATAATCTTGTTGGTTTTTGTACTTGTCGGGGGATATTTTCTTCTTGGTTTTTTTACCAGACCTAGCCATTTGATTGCATATTCAATATGTATCATATTGTTAGGAACTTCAAGCTAGCCGCAAGACTTCTAGTTTTACTTGTTTTCTTAACATGTAGCCCACAATCTAAAGGTTGTGAAATCTAGTATGCAAGAGTTAAGAATTTATCCTATAAAATTTAGTGTTGCGTTATTGCTATTAAAAAACAAATATTAAAATATTAGACGAGTAAACTGCTGAATTGATATTCATGGAGGCCGAAAACAACCCCGATAAAATATGAGAGGATCGAAATGCCTAAACTTCACGTTATAACAATATACTAAATGGCAGAAAATGGTTTTTTTTCTTGCGTATAAACCGCAAAAGATGACAAACATATTATAACACATATTTTGGTTAAAAATAAATAAATGATAAGACGTACATGATAGAATGTTGCGTAACCATTCACTCCCCTTTTATCTTAGTATTACACCAAATCATGTTTCAAAATATCATTTCTTTGATACATGTGATGGAAAAAACTAGAAGTTTCAGCAAACAACCACATGCATGGACCCACCTTTTCAAAATATCATGATCTTTTAACGTCTTATCATTTGACAATTATGTACAGTCGAAAACGCGTTGATACGTGCAAAGACATAGCGTCATCAAGACACTATGACTATGATTGTAACATCTTGGATCCAAACTAGAGAGGTGTAAGAAAATACCAGCTTTATAAAACCAACCGGTTTGAAAATAAAACCGTTTTGAGCTAAACCGGTTTCTAACTCGACTTGAACCGGCAGTTTGTGTTCAGGTTTGTAACCAGGCATCAATATGTGGTTTGTAAACTGGTTTCAATTTAAAAAATAAGTATAATTCTAATTCAAGTCGCTGATGAGTCATATGGATAATAAGATGTCTCTCATTTATCTAAAATATATGTTTAAACCTAGCAAAATTCACGTTTAAATAATTCATGTGAATAAATTAGGAGTTGTTCTAAAAACTACATATATAATTCACATAATAAGTTGCACTGTAGTCTCTGCAATAAGATGCTATTACAGTTTTGATCCAAAGCTTTCACAAATTACACTTTTAGTCGCACTCAATTGTAACGTTTTTTATCGTTTTCATTAACTTAAAAGCTTTGATATGTTATAATAAAATTACTCTTTTATCCCATTATATTAGAAAAACAAAAAGAAATTAAATACACAAAACAAAACCTACTACTTGTGAGAGTAGCCGCTCAAATACGGTCAGAGAAGCCTCAACCAAAACATATAGAAGCTTGTATCTATAAAATAAAGGAAACAGAATTATAAGATTTACATGCAACTCTGTAGTATAATTTTATTTTCTATTGACAGGCAGCAACACCTTAGTTTTATATTTCTTTTAAATATAAGGGTGGTGTTAGTTGCATAAAATGATATATATTTATAACACCGGTTAGTGAGAAGAATCAAAACTTGAATGACCAAATGAATAGCTGGTAACAAAACGGTAATTTATAATACTGAAACAAATTTGTAATATGACTATATAGCCTACTTTAGTACTTTTGTTATGAATTCTAACTAGTTTATTTTACCCACGCGTTGCGACATTGGCTTACACAATGTGATAAAGTGAAAAATATAGTTGAGTTGCGTCGAATCCGAACAAAATTTATAGCGGGAAGTAGAGTAACTTGAATATATATCATCGAATAAAAACGTATTATATTTGACGTAACACCAAATAAAATTTATGTTGAATCGTAGCGCAATTCAAAGCACTTATATAAACAAAACACATGCGGCAACGTCGTGTGGCGCGATAAAGTACAGACTACAATCGTCTGATCTTATTCCAAACTAACTGTATATTGAAACGGAATATAACTCGACTTTATAACGAAAACGTATATATTTGACCCAACTTTTTGCCCACAAAATTTACATCAAAACGTAAAGAAATTCAAAACATATTTAAAAATAGGCACATAAACGTTTTAAAATATAAACAAACTCAAATTTATATCGGCTTACAACGCCATACGTGTGAAAAAAATTATATACTTTACTTAAATTCACTCGTTGAGGTGCAATTAACGGTGAACAACCAACGTTTTCCATGTTTTGTACTAATTAAAGCAAAACTTATATATAAACTCAAGCGTCGTATGAATACGTTAAAAAACGTCAAAATGTTTAAATATAATTTTTTAATTTATTGACATGCGGATTCGTCATCTGCGTTGCGATGATGATATTAGTGTAACTACATATGTAGAAGTGTATGAATTCACGTTGTTATTGTTTTGGAGTTTAAAACATAAATATAAACCGGTATTATGTATTGCTGATTACGATTTAGTATTTTAGAAAAAGATAATTTAAGTGAAGAAAGTATAAGAAAATTGTTAAAGAATAAAAATCAAAAGAACCCAAGAAAGGAAAAGAAAGAAACATAAACCACAGGAATCGAACCTATATAATGGGTTTAAAAGCGCAAAGCTTTGACCATTGAAGTGATTGAACTACCATCACCACTTTGTGTGCATATTTAGAATAATGTATTTATCTCGACCCTAAGTCGGTGGCCATGGAAAATGAGTAATACGACTTCTTTTACCCGCGCGTTGCAGCGGAGATTAAAACCCGTGCTAAAATTTAATGTTGAAGCATTGTTGCAAACATGCACGGTGAAGGGGCGTTAATCATATACGTAATTAAATTAACAAAGTATTTGATTTGTGTTACCAAACCATAATAAATGTTACACATTATTTTTTCTTATAGAATATTACGAACCCACATGTTACGACGTGTTAAATTGTGAAGAAAATCAATGTTTTTATTGTTATTTATAAAATAAAGAATAGAGTTTATGTAAACTCACTCGCTGAGGTGCTGAAAATTAATGTTTTCAATGTTTTGTATTAAAAAACAAAACCTATACGTAAGCTTACGTGTCGTACGAATACGATAAAAAATAACGTCAAAATGTTGAAATAAAAAAATTTAATCAATCCATGCGAATTCGTTATGCACATTGCGATGATAACTTAACGTGATCAAGTACGTGTAACAAACGTATAGAATAGGGCGTCGTTGTTTTAAAGTCTAACACATAAATATAAAGTAGGAGTATGTCTCGCTCGTTACGATTTAGTAACTAAAAAGGAAATTAATAAGTTAAAAAAAATAAGAAAAATGTAAAAGAAAAAAACAAAAAAAAAACCCAAAAAAAAGTATAAGAAAATTGTAAAAGAATAAACCTATAAAAAATCCAAAACAAAGCATGCACAACGGGATTTGAATCTTCATGTCACAACTAAAAGCCAATGTTTTATCCAACTCATCCAAGTTCAAGATTGTATATATTGCTAGACCTAAAGATACTTATCTAGAACGGATGTCGGTGGCTTTTGCCAAGTTTTACCTGATAAATGAGTTAATAAATGAGTTACTAAATGAGTTACTAAATGAGTTACTAAATGAGTTAATATATAATGTAATGTAATGTTCAGCTAAAACAAAACATGTTGTCAAGTCTTTGAAATTGGTCTTCATGTATTTAGTGGAGTCCAATGTAGAAAAAATATATATATGTGCATGGCTGTTTTGCAAAAATATACGGTAAAACATCTTTAATTTAATACCTGATAAATTAATAATCTTGATAAAATTAATAATTTGTCTGGTTCCAATTTGAGACCGGTACAAAATGAGACCCCAATCGAAAAAATAATAAATGTAATAATTTTTTTGAAATTCCTATGTAAATATATTGGTTTCGGCGAAACTTTAAATTAATAATTACTAAAATATTCTAAAATTTTATGATTGTTTAGTAAAAACTTTATTTTTAGTCACTTGTTTTTTTCATTAGACATTTTATAGTGATCAATATAGATTTATGTACATTGAACTTGACAAGTTATAAATGTTTATGATAATCTTGAAGGTTTTTGTTTCTGTTTTATTCAAATAGGTAAAATAAATAAGCATGAAAATTTAAAAGTTCAATGTATTAATTTGAGAGTTGATTACGAATATAAGCTAACTCTTTAAATTGATAATTTATTAATTTATTAATAATAATATTATGCTAAATTAATAAAATATCCTTGTTTAACGTTATTAATTTATAAAAGTTTTATCAACCAATAAAAGTTTTATCGTATATATTTATTAGGATCCTAGGTTGAATTTGTCAATAAAAGGTAGTTAACCTCTAAAACTTGTTTTATGTTTCTTTTGGATATGCTTTAAGTACGCACGATGGTAAGTGAATGAATGTGACTTTTGAGTGTTTAATATTCATCCTAATCTTTTTTCTTTTTTACGTCGCACCACTCAAATTTCTTCAACAACGCTTCACCTTTTTACAACTATAATTATTTTAGAAAATTTACATTTCAGTAATTTAAACTACTGACTACTGAATATTACCCAATATTAATTTTAATCAACAATTTGATCAATATTAATTTTAACTTTTGATTTGTTACCAATAATAATCTTACTCTAGTTGTTCATTAGTTCTGCTAGTTTTTTTTATAATGTGGCATGTGTCTGTCCTCGTAGTATGACATGTGACATAACGTATTACATAATAAAAATATAAATATAGCACTCAGTTTTTGTATCTATTGTCTCCAAGCTACTTAATCAATGATAAAATCGTTACATTGAATAATTGTATAAAAAATGAGTAATATATATATATATATATATTTTAGTTATAACTATGTTATACATCACGTCATGAGCCACGTCACATGATACATTATAAGAAATTAATGTAGCTAACAAAAAATTAACATGCGACTGTTAATAATGGTTACATTTTTGTTGGGATTATTGTTGGACAATAGTCAACAGTTTGGATTATTAAGATATTTTTTAGTGTTTTATGTAAATTCACACACACTTACATGCATACATAAATGATAAATACATATGTGTTTATTGTATAGATCCGAGTTATTTTACAAATTCATTTAGTGTGTTGTGCATATGAAATTTCATTTACGTTGTGATGTGTCTGTAGCATGATGATATGTGCGTCAACTTAGTTCTGCACCATCATCATACTTACGTATGTAAATGGTCACACAATATAATACAAATGAGAAATAATTTTTTCCTAAGAAACCTAATAATCAAGATTAACCTGACATGTGGCATAATTCAAATTTAGAGCGAGAGGACAATTCTGTCAAAAAAAGAAAATCTAACATTCTTTTAACAAAATGCAACGTCTTTTTATATCTCTAATATCAACCAAAGCCTCCCATCTTTCCTAGAAACCTCAAGCTCTCATATCTCTCGTAACAAAATGCAAAAGATGTGCTAGATTTTAGAAAATTAAAAAAAGTGCTAGAAGTGAAATACAATATCTTGGATTTTTTTAATAAGCCGATTTTTAATGCAACACAAGTTTTGCTATAACACATCAATGTACTTGATACTACAACCATACAATGTAATGACTTTTTTTGTTCTAAATTTTATGTATTGTATTAAATGATATGCTGATTTTTATAAATTTATAAATGTACTTGAATATGTTGACTTATTTGTTACAACGTACATAAAAGCCTGTTGGGTTTAAATAAGACACAATATGTGTTGCATTATTTGTTACAACATAAAAACATATTTTAACATAAAAAGTATAGAATGTTTTACGTTAAACAACACCAAACTCTCTCTTATAACATAAAGCAAAAATCTAGCACATTTCAATAAAACTAGTGTTTGAGCCCGCGCTTCGTTGCGGGGTCGTTGTACGTTAGTGAGGTGATTAATATTGTACACTACAAGGTGATAAATGGCGGACTACCCGTATGAAGATATGAAGCAGGGATGCTACAACTCTCATTATGTAGTTTAAACTATTACGAGATGACCAACACCCTTGTGGTTTAGGAAAATCAAGCAAAAGTTCTGTTAGTTTAACCATTTAACTTAGATCAACACGAATACTGATGTGGGCCCAAGTGTAAATGAGCAAGCTTTAGTTTTTTTGGAGGCTCAAAATCCCTTATCAAAAGGGCTTCACTGAAATGGCCATAACTTGGGCTAGAAGTCTGCGTTTTAGGCCCGGGACCAGTCAAAACGACCCTTGGACCGAGGAGCAAGTTTTCACAAACAGCTGTAGGTAGTTTGGGTCATTGTTTCGGCTCAAAAACGGCTTATTTTATTAGTTATTTTAATTTTTGTCTTATTTTTATATTTTGTTGGACTTTGCGTTTGGCCCAGTTTTTGGCCCATTTATGTTTTGTGGCTCATTCGACTTTAGTTTTTTTTTATATGTTTGTAATGGATGGATGAAATATTATTGAAGTTTATGATAAAAATCAGTTTTTCTCTTTATCATAGTGTGTGTTAGTGTAAACCCTAATTATCGGTATTCTTTGTGAATAAATGATAGTTAGAATAATTGTTTTGGTATTCTCGTGAATTAACATGTTCAATTAACTATCTTTCTGTTTCCGACTGCATCAAACACGATCATGTTATGACGTGTTGCTATTTACATTATCTGAGTGTTATTAACATCAAAATACGAGCAACATAAGAATGGTTACTACTGTTCTTTAAGCATCAAACAAAAGAGTGTTCAAAGGTTAGCGAATGTTACACGCGCTTCGTGGTGAGTCAAAGCGCAAGGTTTCACTGGTTTGAATTCCAAAATTAAGGAGCACCAATTGACACTAACATACACAAATCAATTTATACCAACATAATTAGTTGGCATCTTAAAATGATAAACTATTTTATAGAAAATAAACCAAAGTGTAACCGTAACATGTTTTCAAACAATATTTATTCTGCCGAATATGGAATTGCAAATTAAAATTAAATACAAAAATATTCTAAACATACCCATAGATGTTCAATGTGATGAAATGTCCACTTGGCTAAGGCTAAGAACACAACTGAGGCAAGAAATAGCAAAAATTAAAAGACCACACTTAGGGCATGATTGGGATTACTTATTTTGATTGAAAAGAACTTTTACAAAAAAGAACTTAATAACTTATGACTTTTGAAAAGGAGTTTTAAAAACAATATGTTTGGATTAGCTTATAAACTAAAATGTTGTTGTAAAATAACAAAAAATACATACTTTAAAAATGAGAAGAGTTAATATGAGGTAGAAGAAGAATATAATATAAAATTAAACCAAAAATAGTTTTTAAAGTCAATGAGTAACTCTCCTTTTACTTTTCAAAACCTTCTTTTTATCATATATAAAAAGTCCTTTTGATTTTGCCAAACATCTTTTTACTTATTAACTTCTCATAAGTTAATAGTCAAAAATAAATAACAATATAACATACACTACATTTGATTCTACTAAATAGTTTGCTAGATATTCCAGTTGTACGATGCCAACCTTGTATGAACTTTAAGCTGCTAATATAAATCTCATAAATAAATGATAGATATCACACATAATACAATGTTAAGTGTAGATACTTATAATGAAAGAGTGAAAGTGGAGATTCACCTAAGAAACTTGTACATAGTTGGAACAGAAAGATGGAAGCCTAATACATCGAGAATTTCACTGATAATCGGACCCGAGCAACACCAGTTCAAACGCAATGTGCAAAAGTAAGATAGATCTACAATTCGTTTGGATACATATTCACCAATGAAAAAATGATAGGTTAATGATATCTAACCAAACTTAGAGATACACCACTACGGTTAGGGAATCGAGTCTAAGAACACTACCTCACGTGTCACTATTGAGCTAGCATAAACTATCAATTTAAGTCACATGGTCAGAAAAATCAACACAATTCGTCTTCATACACTCTCTGTCCAATGTGAAAACATAAGAACAATAAATATAGGATCTATACAGTAGACACATCCTAAACTTGAAAACATAAAAACAATAAATATAGGATCTATACAATACACATATCCTAAACTAAATGAAACTGAATGTTAGGACCGTGTACAGACAGAGTACTAACTGATTTACGTGTATACCGACTCAAATAATGCGGAATCCTATTTGATTGGCGATCCAATCAGTGAGCACGCATGTAGAATCGATCTTAGAATGAATCTAAACGTTAAGAACGATTGCAATACGAATCTGTGAGATCTATGAACTTGGAATAGGGTCTCTAAGGTCTCCGGATGGCTAGGGTACGAGTAGGAGTCCAATATTGAAAGTGTTACGTTTTCCACGAATTAAGTGGTATTTATAGGTAGGATTAGTCAATTGTACAACTGGACCATTAGCATGGTTCAGTCGTGTGACTAAAGCATGTGACTGAGTCAATCACACGACTGAAGCTTGAGTCGTGCGACTGAGTCATCCGTATGTCTCAGTCGTGCGACTGATCCAGTCTCCTGGCTCAGTCGTGCGACTGGTCCATTAGAATGAAGTATTCATGCATATGAACCATTAGCATGGTCCATTCGCATGAAAACTTCATACAACTAAGTTTGAATATGTTTCTCAATTATTACTTGACTAAGATCTATTCAAACAACCACAAACCTATATAGTTGGTTCAATATGTGTAATACATACACTGAAACATTAAACATTAAGATCAACAACCACATATTATGTTTCATTCACTCATTCATTTCATTACATTTAGGACATGACAAACATATTACATGAAGATCGTAAACTAGGTACATATGTATCAACAAACTCCCCCTTGGACCTAGTTTCCTTCATCGTCTGGCATCCTTTATTAGCTCGTCAAACTTCTTATGTCTCTCCTCGACTATGACTCCGGCATGTATTTCGAATGAAAAACAAAGTCTTATCATGTTCTAAAACTAGAGGGCTTGTACCATATCCTGCGTATCATAGAATAATGCCCACCTGAATAAAGTATAAACATCACTAGCTGACAGGTTGGTTAGCCACATTGGGTCAAATACCCGGATGGTCTCCATTTGGCGTTCTTTCTACAAAACTATGACCGCTTCTCCTGTTCGCCAATCATAATACCACCACTTGAAGTGGGGAGTGAAGTCCTGTGGCATTCCTTATAGGAATCTTTGACATAGTGCGCGGAGGACTCCACTTCAGCACCACTTTGGGTTTCCCAGTCCTTGAGTCCACCTCCGAACTTCGAATATATCTCGCAGGTATTTGAGGCTTGAAGTTAACCCATCGAGTGTGGTATTCTTTCTTCAACGCAGCTTCAAACCAGCCTGACATCTTCCTTGGGTCAGCATACAGCAGGTTCATGCGTGCCAGCTGGTTGAGCTCAAAACCAGGGAGAGTCTTCAGATCATGTGGGAATCTGAAGTACTCAATTCCCTTCTCCCTCTTCAGTGCATATACATTAAGATCCTCAAAATAAGCCCATGTTATAATCCTGCCAGACACCTTTAGATGCTTCTTTACTTTATAGAGCTTGGCGTAGGCACTCGGCTTTGGTGTTGGGCATGGATCTCTGCAAAACAAGCCGCCCATTCAGCCTTTGTGATCTCAACATCGATGTCCGAGGCTTGGGCTTGGTGTTCTGATTTCTCGGCCTCCTTCTCCATCGTATCCAGTTTAGAATACATATCACTGTCGAGAGTATCCCCAAAATCAAGAACCATATTTCCCTCTCGATCAGTATATTCTGGATAATGCTATGCGTGACATCTTCAATCTCTATCTCATCAACATCGTTGAGCTCGTCATCACTAGCAACATCGACGATAGGTGCATCTTTAACCAGTTCATCCGGATTTAACCGGAACATCTCTACGAGTTGCTCATTAGTGAGGTTGTGAATGATTTCTCTTCTTTGGAAGTATAGCTTACTGACCTCCTGACAATCCCTGGCAGATCAAGTATCATAGTGAATTGAGACTTGATCTGCTGTAGGGGAGCAACATCATATTCATCCTGCTGAGATGATTGATTTTGCTCTTGAATCATGGGTTCTTCAGCTGGCGGGGCCGAGGACAAGGCTCCTTCATCTTGAGCCTCTTTGATCTTCTCTCTCTGGCTTGGGTGGCAGCAGATGCAGCAGCATCATCACCCTCGTCATCATTTATGCTCTCATCCTCTCCCGCATCATCATCTTCTCCATCATCATCAGTATCATCCTCATCATCATCATCATCACCATTGTCATCCCCTTCTCTAATCTTTAGTGGCTCTTCCTTGGATCCCTTGAGCCTTAGCATGAACTTCTTGTTCTTTGCCTCCAAGTCCTGTATCCTCTATGTAGAGGATGTTTGCATCTCACGTAGCTCTGTGATCTCCTGACTCTGAGCCTCAATCCTCTGTACAGTCGAAGTCTGCATCTCATGCAACTCCGCGATCTCTTGGCTCAAAGCCTCAATCCTCTGGGCTTGGGAGACATTGAGCTCTATCAGCTGATTAAGCTGAGTCGCTCTCTGCCCATCTGTCGCCAGCAGCTTCAGTACTAACTGGTTTAGGTTAGCCAGCTGCTCCTCCAACCTAACAGAGGGGAAAGAGGATCCAAAAGTAGGTGAGACCTATGATGAGGTCCCGGCTTCGTGAGTGGTGGTGGTGGTAGTAGATGTAGAGTAGATGGGTGGTGGGATATGTATGGATGGTGAAGGGGTGGCTGTAGTAGTGACAGGTGGAGGTGTGGTAGTCATGGTGGGTGGAGTGGTAGTAGGTGGCGGGTGGAATGGTGGTAGTGGTGGCTGTGGTAGAGGTAGGGGTGACTATAGTGGTGGTAGTGATGAGTGTAACCCTCTCCTCTTATTCTTCATCCCATGGGGCTGAGCCATCCATTCTCTCCTCATGCCCGTTAAGGAGGATGCTTCCCCTCGGATGTTGCTGGGCCGATCAGGGGCATAAGTGGGATCTGCAGCAGTCTCCCAACACTCTCTAGGGCGTCCTCCAACCTCCCGAATACCTCGGTCGGTGGTAACCACCCTGCTCCCCACAATACGAGTCAAAGGCTCCTCGTTTGTCTCCTCCTGGACGAAAGTCCTGATGGAAACCAGCTGACTCAGCTCTACCTTGGGTGGATGATGGAGATGCTATATCAGCAGTGGGGGCCCTTGATTGGGTGGGCCCTACATCTCCACCATCACCACTATCATCGTCGTCGGAGTCATCATCTGGGAGCACAATTGCTCAACATCCAAATCATTGTCCTTGTGGCGCCACTTCCTTCTAGCGGGCACCACATAATCATCCTGGGCAACATGCCCGAACAATCTCCTGATATGGGGCTTCACTTGCTTCCCCCTGTACACCCTCATGCGGCCCAAAGTGGTATCATCCTTCTCTTTAGGCAGCGACGGTAGCTTCTGATCAATGATCATCTAAATAAATGGAGGGTACATACAAAAACCCCTCCTTCCCCTTCTCCTCAATTTTCTCCACCGGATAGGTGAAGATCATCCTAAAGAAGCTGAATGGGTGGTTCAGCACCAACGCCACGTAAGTGTTCTGGATTTGATCGGAAAGCTAGTCGAACCCTCCCTTCCGCGAAGCTATGCACTTGAGCAGTACATGGCCGAGGTACTTGAGCTGGAGGCACAGGTTGCTCTTTTTGAGCACACCTGCATTGATGTCCCTAGAGTACTTAGCCCCCAGGAAGCATCCTCGTACGGTAAGTGGGTGTAATCGCGTGGGACAATCAACGTCATCCCCAAACTCTAGAACAGTCCAAAGATCATCATCTATGATCTCAATAGCCTGGCCGAATATCGAGCTCCTGATGCAATGGGGCTCAGAGGACCTGTCCACCACAGTGCTTTCCCAGAAAGCCTACTGGACCGAGCGGTAAGGGGTACGTGGTGTCGAGATGGCTCGGAATATCCTAGATCGTCATAGAAATGTAATGATGCCCGAAAAGTCTGCAGCATTCCTAGAAGTCAAATCCAGGTGAGCACATATGTTGTGCTTCGTGCTCATGGTCCAGCGACTCGCCATCTATTACACAATATAGATAAACGTTAGTGTGAGTAAAAGAGTAACCATTTGAATTTCTTAACTTGAATCTGTTTTTCTGTCATGCGAATGAATTGTGCGACTGAGGTTTAGTTGTGCGATTGAGCTCATACGCACGACTGAGTCATGAGACTGTGCTCATTTGTATGCTCTACCAAGCGGTTGAACTAGTCGTGTGACTGAACTTATTCACATGTTTCAGTCATGCGATTTTTCCATTCGCTCAACTCAGTCATGCGACTGAGCCATTCGCCCGGCTCAGTCGTGCGATTGAAGTTCATCAGAGCACCCATTCGCATGACAGACTGTTGGTTCATTCAAATTCAAATTTTGCGCAATTCGTAGTGTTAGACGTCGTGGTACCGTGCATTAGTCTCGCAAACACCTAACATAGCACCTAATAACTTTTATTTTAACATTTTACATAGTTTCTTTAGTTTATTTGTCAAACTAGTCTCGATTAAGTTTTAGGGCAAAATTTCGATCTTTTGAGGATGAATCGATGGAACATTTGACTGGAAATCATTGCACATTACCTGTGGAGTCACTGGAAATCGTTAGAACATAATAATCACAGTCCAAGAACAATCAAACGAAATTTGGGCAGAGTAACGTTAAGTCGTGCAAAAAATGAGCGATTTGGGGGTGAATAGGGTTTGCGACCGACTCCCCCTCTATTTATACTAGGGTTTCCTCCAGTCGTGCGACTGAACCTAATCGCATAGCTGGTTCGTGCGATTGAGGCTCAGTCCTGCGACTGACTCAATCGGTCACCATTAGTCATGCGACTGGGTTTCAGTCGTGCGACAACCCCATTCGGTTGCTTTCATTCGTGCGTTTGGTTCAATCCGATGATCCAATCGCATGGATTGACACATGCTGATGGTTCAATCGCACGTCTGAGCCATACGTGTGGCTTAGTCGTGCGATTGGGCTCATTGGTATGGCCCATTCGTACGGCTGGTCGATACTTATGGTCCAGTCATGCGAAAGGCTCATTCTTATGATTTTGACTTTATGACCATTTAACACTAAGCCCCTTTAACTATTGATAAGACTTTACGAGTATTTGATCATCTAAGACATGATCGTTTAACTTTGAGAATATTAGATCACCTCAGACATGATCCCTTTTAACAATAAAGCATTTTGTCACCTCAAACGTGACCCATTTTACATTTAAAACACATGTGGTCACCTCAGACGTGACCCTTTTAAATGATTAAATCCCAGATTAAATTCCACTGCATAGTCCGACATATAAAACTAAATTGACTAAAAAATTTAAACAAAATAAAAGGAACTAAAACTAACAGACAAAACTAAACATGTTTTTTGTGATTTTGTGTGAGGTGGAAATCCTATGATAGATATCTAACAGATTTATTCCTAGAACAATACAGCTTCAAGTTATTATGACCATAACTAGTACGATTCATTATGAAATCATACAGGTATTTCAAATCATTCAGGACATGTTACCAAAATCTTTGATGCTAGCTTCTTGTTTTCATCAAGAGTCATTAGCAAGTTTAGGAAATCATACTAGTACTATAAGATGCACATATTGATATGGACTTTCAAGAATTGTTGTCACGATGATTGTCAGTATACTTGTCCACTTAAATCCATAAACAGACTTTTGACATTGATTGGTGATACATTAGGTTAAATTATTTCAACCAGCATTTGTGGATCCCACGCTTATATGGTAATCAACATTCCTCGGGAGATTTTTGAGCGGTCTATGGGTATTTTGATAAGAAGAATCTATTCTTAGAGCTTTTAAAGAGAAGCCAAGCCTCAGGTCAGTGCCGCCGCAGAGTAGAGAGGCGGCAAACAACAATAAATTCTAGAATATCTAGGTTATGCTTATCCTCAGGTCAGTGCCACCGCGCACCAGAGAGGCACACAACCTATCTTCTTGTTAGAGCATATATTTTTCTTTTTGCACATAACACACTAACAACATTTGTTATTAGCTTGATTGCATTTATCGTTCATTCGTTTTTTCGTGCTTTGCTCTTTTGTGGTCAACCGCACACAATTGTGGTGTTTATTGCTCATCACCCCTTATTGGAAATAATTGATTGTGTTAACCAGTGATAAGATGGGCACCCATAGCTAGTTGAAACCCTTACTTTGAATTAAGTCACCAATGTGGTCTAATCATCTATTGTGTTGAATCTACCAACACATCATGTAGTGGTCTAACAACATCTAGATCTACTTTCTTTGTGTTACCTTAGTAGTAGCCAGTTTTACTATCATTTTTCCTATTATATTGCTCAGACTTCTCAGACTTATACTTTGAATTTCGTATCTAATTCAATTCAAATCTTATCAAGTCTCAAATTCTTTGTTCCTATGTACTATCAGTTTCTATAGTCATTGAATCGGTATCACAGATACGATCTCATTTCTATCAGCTAGCCTGTCCTCCTCTCTCGGTTTTTTTTTGTACTGAAATTAGAACAACTAAAATTAACACTAACTTCTTAACCTATTCTCCCCCTAAAATTTTAAAACCGAAAATCTTTTTGCATTTTTTGAATTTTATAAGACAGGAAATTAAAAAGAATAAAAAAATTAAAAATAACATTAAAATTAAAACACAATGTCGAAATACACGTGTTCATCTTCTGAGATTACGTCACTTTTCTTTTTCACGCCATTAACCTCTAAGAGATATAAAAATCTCGATTTATCAAAAGGTTTTATATAAAGGTCAGCGCGTTGAAAATCCGTATTAATTTTAACCACATCGATTAAAGGCAAAGTCAAGTGTTACAACGTTAACTTAATGGGCCATTTTGCCAGGGAGTGTAAGGCACGTAAAACAAACGCTGGCCAAACACCGTCCAGACCCAAGTACACTGACAAAGCCCCCCAGAATGAGAAGCCAAAGCAGCAGGCTGCTGTTGCAGTTGAAGAAGGAGGCTTTGATTGGAGCTTTCAGGTGGAAGATGCTTCTCCAAACCAAGCACTGATGGCAGATCATGATGAAGCCAAGGTACTGGAACATCTCTGTACTCCTGAATGCATTGCTAAATCTAATAGATACAGGTTCTATAAATGGAAATGAGATCTAATCTTGAGTCCTAAAACATTTTAAAAGCTGATTTTAGAAAGTGAAAGTGATTTTAGGACTCAGATCAAGGATCTCATAACCAAGCTGATTGAGTGCCAGGCTGAGCTTGTGATCAGCAAGGCCAGGGCAAACAAATGTGTTCTTGAAGAAGAGACCTTCAAGAACATGATATTCTCATCCCTGCATAACAAAGTGTGCTATCAAAACAAGCAGGGACTAGGATCAAATGAGATAGCCTATCCACACACAATCTTGTCTATAATATCACCTAGGTGTGGAACTTGTGAAGATGAGCTTCCTCTCATAGACCCTTTGAGTAAAGAGGATGAAGAAGTGATAGTGAAGATTTCCTCTGAGAAGAGTGAAGTGGAGGATTCTAAGAAGGGCCACTATCCTTCTGAGGAGAAGAAGAAAACTATGATGACCAAGTCAATAAGAAAGAACTTGATCAGGAAGAGCAAGAGGAAAGCAAGGAAGGCTCAAAAGATCAAGGCTACTTTTGATTCCAAGCAGAAACAAGTGTTTATTTTTGTAGGATTTGAAGTAGAAAAGACTGAAGACATCAACCTAAACTCTTCTTCTAAGAGTTCAGGTTCTTGTTCAAATCATCTCAGTACCAAGAAGAAGACTGATCTACTGTGTACCACTGCTGCACAGCCTGGACCATCAAACTCTAAGAACAGATCCTAGCCCAAAAGGACTGTCTTAGCATCTGCAAAGATGAAGGTGGAGAGGGGATGTGACCAAAGTCAGTCTTGTTCCAGCAGAAGGCTCTTGGAAAGAAGAAAATTAAGTGTGTCATGTGTGAAAGTACTGCTTATCTTGCTAAGGATTGTCCATACAATCCTAAAGGTACTCTTCACATGATCAAGACAAAGACTTCTAAGAGTTCCAAGAAGATTCAAGCTTTGGAAGGAAAATCTGTTTGTAAGATGGCATCTTCATTAGTCAGTCAAAGTATGTTTAGGACATACTTAAGATGTTCAACATGACTGATTGTAAGATTGCTAAGACACCCATAGCCAGAAACCACTCCCTTGGACCTGATCTTGAGGGGGAGTGTCTAGATGAGCACTTATACAGGGCTATGATTGGGTCTCTTATGTATCTTACTGCTAGCAGGCCTGATATTATGTTTGCCACCTGCATCTATGCAAGATATCAAGCCAACCCTAAGATGTCTCATCTTATCACTATCAAAAGGATTCTAAGATACCTTAAAGGTGCTTCAACACTTGGTCTTTGGTATCCTAAAATCCTGACTTCAATATGTATGCTTATACAGATAGTGATTTGTGGTTGCAACATGACTGCAAAGTCTACATCTGGGGGATGTTAGTTTCTTGGTGGAAGGGTTGTCTCATGGGAATGTAAGAAACAATCCTGTGTCTCTGCATCAACTGCTGAAGCTAAATACATTGCTGCTACAAGTTGTTGTGCTCAAGTGCTTTGGATTCAGAATCAGATGCTGGACTATGGATGCAACTTTAAGGAGACTCCTATTCACATAGACAATAATAGTGCTATCTAAATCACAGAGAATCCTGTGCAGCATTCAAGGACCAAACACATGAATATCAGGTATCATGTAATAAGATATAATTATGAAAAGGGATTAATTAAACTAGTCAAAGTTCACACATATGAATAATAAGTTGATCTATTCACAAAGGCCTTTGATGAACAGAGATTTAAATATCTTGTATCAGCTATTGGGATGATCAACTTTGAGTGGTTTTTTCTTAAAACTAATTCTTATTATTTCTTAAAGCACGTGTGTCCTAATTTGTCTAGTTCATTACTTTCCTAAGCTCTTGTTTTCTTTGGATGAAAATCTTTTTGAAGACTTTCCTTAGATTAATGAAAATTTTGATCCTTCGGAAGGTCTGTTTTTACCTTCGGAAGAAAATCATGCCTTCAAAACAAATAACTATCTAAGAAATTTTACCTTCGGAAGAGATTTCTATGGTATCTTCCGAAGCTTAAAATGACTGTCTAAGACACTTATATGTTTTCAAGGACCTTCTTCTTCCAAAGCAAAATTAACTCTTGGAAGCTTTGTTCTTTTGTGCACAAAGCATTCAAGTCTTAATTTCTCTTCCGAAGCAAAATTTTCAAAGGAAATTCTTCCGAAGTCGTTTACCTTCTAAAGCTTTTTCATTAAAACTTCCGAATATTTACCTTCGGAAGCTTTCTGACTTCCAAGAAAACTACGTTTTGAGCAAAAGTAAACTACTTTTTCAGAGGTGGGACTGACATCCAGATTTCAAAGTTTATCCTCTTTCATTAAACGTTATTTGAAATCCTTTTCACATATAAACCTAATGGTTTCCCCCTCTTTCTATCATCTGCTTCTTCCTCCAAACCTAAAACCCCAAATTTCTCTCTGAAATTTCTTTCTTCTTTCTTTCTTCATCCTTAAGCTACCTCACAATGGCCAACCCCACTCACAGAAATGACCCGAACTTTACCATGTAGCTCCACAGGCAACACAACCAGGTTGCTCTGTTAAGCTCTGAGAAAGATCCTCATTTCTCATAGTTTGTTGTTTCTTAGCTTTGTCCAACTATTTCACCTCCCTAGCCATTGATCCTCCACTTTATAAGGATCATCTTCTTGCATTTTGGAAGACCTGCCAAGAGGTCGTAATGGATGGGGAGAAGGCACTCTCTGCCACAGTGCAGGGAGAACAGTCTTCATCACTCCGGCCATTATCAACATGCATCTTCAGCTGGATGATGAAGAAGGTGAGGTGTTCTTTCCTAAAGAAGTTGTCAATAATTCTTTTGAGTAGATAGGATATGTGGGAGATTTCTCTGTAAAGACCTTTAGGAAATGGAAGGTCTCATCCAGTGGAGATTCCTACTCCATGTGGTCATCCACAGCTTATCAAACAAGCATGGTGGATGGGATAGATTCCTAAGGATCTCTCCTTCATTATCCATGGAATGATTCAGGGGATCAAGTTCAGGTATTCTAAATTTGTTTATACTAACTTACTTGCAAACTTAGATTCCCTAAAATATTACATGTTTCCTAGATATGTTCAGTACATTCTTAACTGTGAACTGGGCTCACAGTTAAAGGGAAGAGGTAACATTCTTAAACTGGGACAGATGAAGCCCGACATATTTAAAATAGTGAGAAAGCCCACTGTTGGCTTCTCAGGGGTAGAAACAGCCCTGGTCCCAAAAATGTTAAAGCTCATTGCTCAAGGTGACAACCTAGCAACACCGGCCAGTGTTGAACCCACATCTGCTACTTCCCAACCACATAAACAACCACAAATCGCCATCACCTACCAAAGAAAATCCAAACAAACCCCTACTCAGACTATTCAGTCTGTGGAGGCCCCCATACACTCACCTATATAGGAAGTTGAAACTAGAGCTCCCACTTCTCCTAAGGAGCAGACCACTCCTATCTCTTCAAGGATCAGTGCTGAGGTTCCTCATGCTCAGCCTGATGAGCTCATAAGCCAAACTGCCTTAAGCCATCACTCTGAGTCTCAACACTCAAGTGATCAGCCTTCAAGGGACAGTCGCCATCCCCAGCCTCTAGATCTCAACCAACCAATCCCCAACCTTGATTTCTACACTGATGAAGATCTAGGTTTCAGTGAGTACCATGATTCTCTCTTCTTTTCCCCTACTCAAAAAGAGATGAGTGCCTCTGAGGCTCCTACTTCTAGCCCCCATCAGTCACCTATTGCTGAGGTGGACACTTCTGAACCTGTTCAGGATGTCCATATGGAAGAGGCTTTCACTTTTGAAAGTGATTACATCATTAAGACCTCAACCATGGCATCTCAGCCCACTGTCATCTCAACTGAGACTGCCAATGAGTAGAGGAAATCCAGCAGCCAAGAACCTGAAGCTAGTGGTGAGAGAGAGGACTTTGGTCTAATCATCTCATCTCCCAATGATTCTTCTGATGAAGATAAGGGGAATTTAAGACTAAAGGTGCACAAACTGTCCAAAACATGCACCTATTTAGTCTCCAAGGTTAGTCATCTTGAATCTCAAGTGACTACCTTGCATAACAGGGTCAATGATCAACAACTTCAGATTTCATATCTTAAGGAAAAACTAGTTGGGAGACCTTTAAGAAGAGCTCAACCAGGAACACAAGAACCTGTGGATGTGATTGACCTAACTCCTAGCTCACCTATGCAAGTGGTGATACTACCAAAAAGGGGGAGAAAGTCATTACAACTACAGAACCTGGGAGTTCTTCAGAGAGAATCGACACTGAGGACTCACCATCCTCACTTGCAAGTGTGCGTTCTCAGCAACCTCCTCAAGTCCATATTGATGCGGACTACATAGACTCCTTCATACAGAGCCTGTTTGAGGATGGGATACCAAGGGCTATGTCATCTCCACCATCTTCCAATCATATCATTAGGTGGAGGTATGATAGCAACAGGAGATCCCTAATTATCATAAAAGTTCAGGGACAACAAGAGATCTTCAATTTTCAGAACCTGAACTATTGTGACGGTCTAGATTTAGTCAACATGCGACTTGTCAATCCAAGCCAATCAAGACAAGCTGACAAGTTGGCACAAAGAATCCAAGACAGGATCAATGCAAAGTTCAATCTAAGAAGAAGACTGTGGCAATCAGGCAATGCCATTGGTCAACTGGATGTTGAGGCAGACCCTAAGATTAGCTTCATAGGGGAAACCTTGACTAAAGGCCCAGTGACAAAACCTGAGAGCCTAATCTTATCACTAACAAATACTGCAGAGATCGATGTCCTTTTTGAGACACCTGCTGGTGAGGGTAATTCTCAACCTCTCTCTGACCAGAGCTCAGAAGCTACATTAAGCAATGAAGGCCAAAGCTCTCTCCATCCTGAGTCATAAAGGTTTGTGAGCGATAAAAGGAAAAAAAAGATGACATCTGAGGAGATTGAGGAGGAGAAGAGAGAGAGGAAAAGGAAGCTGAGGGGAGAAGGTTCCTCTTTTGAGTCTACAAGACTCATGGAGTCTGCTATCAGGGCTGCCCCAGACCAAATACTCAGAATGATGAGTTAAGGGCAGTCAGGATAAACTATTTGCAGACAAGGAACTATGACATAGACAATGTTATCTCTCTCCCCTTAGAAGAGCTAAATGAACTAGTTAACCTAGAAAGGTCAAGGGAAGAAGAAGGAGACAGAAGATGCAAAACTCCTTGTACAAATCAAAGAAGACAGAAGAAGGAAAAGATTGTACAAGCATATGCCTACCCTCTCCCTAGTTCAAGAAAGTCCTGCACAAGAGGATGTGGTTCAACAAGAACCTCAGGTAGATAAAGAAGAAGAAAGGATCAAGATGATCAACTACCTGAGTGCCACAGGCCTCTACCAGGCAGAAGCACTTCTTCCCCTATCTTATGACTATGTTGAGTTTGAGTATCTCAAACAACTTGAACTTGAGATAGTCAGAGAAAGAAACACAACTAAAAGAAAACTAAGGGAAAGAGCTGCTAAGTCAAGAACCATCATCCATAAAAGCATGAAGAAATCTGTTGACATGCAAAGGATGATGAACTTCTTGAAGCTGTATGGATTCTCCGGAAGGAGACTTGGCGCCATGTCTCTATCCACTATGGAAGAGCATATCAGAGTGATCAAGCAAAAGATCGAGAGTGGAGAGCTGGTTGACTTACATTCCCCTCCAAGTCAAGCCTCACCTGAAATGGAGGTTAAGGTTGAACAACTAGAGACATCACAACCTAGACCTCCTGCTGAATCTCAGCAAGCTTCATCTTCTGATCCACAACAGGGTCAGACTCATTCTTAATCTGAACCTGTGAGAGTTGAAGACCCAACTAAGAAAGTCAACGAAGATTAATTAGGTACTGCAGTCCAGTCTTCTTAGTTAAAAGTTGTAAAGAGAAAGAAAATGATGGCTTCTAAACCAAAGCCAAAGAAGAAGAAGACTGCATCCTTTTCTAAACCTTAGGATAAGTTAGAACATCCTGAGGATGTGTAGCCAGTGGATGCTCCATCATCTCCCACTCAAATAGGTCCTCTTGCATCAGAAAGACCCATCCTGTCCTGGACATACACCACAAATCTAGAAAGGTGGCATGTCATCAGAGATCATGGAATTGAAAATGTCTACACTTGGCAAGACATGTTTCAGTTTCCTCTGCATGATCACTTTGACATGAGAAGACATTTTGACGATCTAAAGGAACCTGATCATCTCATGTAGAAAGGATTGGTTACCATCCTGATGAGGACTGCTGATATCTGAAGTCTTCAAAAGTTTTGGTAGCATCAGCCTAGGGGGAGTTTGTAGAGAATATGCATAGACGCTAAAGCAACCAAAGACTTTATGCATGCATGATGCACAAGTACTGAAGAAGAATGCTTCGGAAGTTTCACACATGCAACAGAAATATTCCAAGTGTGAAATCTTCCGAAGCCAAGACCAATATCTTCCGAAGCCAAAAATGAAGTATTCCGAAGCTTCAGAGACAAAGTTTTCCAAAGCCTCAACTCTTGAAGATAGATTTCCTCCAAAGAGTTTTAGTAACATGCTTTATCTTATGTACTATTCCATAAAGTTGTACACCTTTCCGCTGCATCTCTGTAAAGTCACCAACTTGCATGAGTTGGTGAAAAGGTCCATGCTTTTGGTAACTGTACATTGAGGTCTTGAGTCTGCAACTTTCTACTTCATGTACTTTATCCTTTTTGTAATAGATAAGGATGTGAGCTATGGCATGTCATATTCACAAAGTCAAAAAGGCAATCTGCCTTATTGACTCTACAATTGATTTTGTTTTGAGTCAAGTCAATTGTATCCAGTTGGCTTTCATAGTATGGTCGGTTGTAGGATGTAGTATAAGTATCTCATGTTCTTGTAACTTTATGGATATGCTTTGTAACACTTGTAATAGAACATAGAGAAAGCAATATACTGAATTCTTGAAAACCATATACTTGTGTTCTGTCTCATACATTACTTGTGTTCTTAGTGTCTTTATTGTGGTTAATCCAGTTCACTGTTTGTTTAAGTTTAAGCTAATCTTTTCTTTGTATTGTTGTGTTGTAAGCGAACCCCCTTCACCGTCCTGCAAGGAAAGTTACAAGTACTTGAGATACATATACTACATTCTACAGCCGGCCATACTTTGAAGGCCAGCTGGATACAATTGACTAGACAAAAAACAAAATCAATTGTAGAGTCAAAAGGCAGATAGCCTTTTGACTCGTGACTATAACATGCCATAGCTCACATCCTAATATATTACAAAAAGGATAAAGTACATGAAGTAGAAATTTACAGACTCAAGACCTCAATGTACAGTTACTAAAAGCATGGACCTTTTCACCAACTCATGCAAGTTGGTGACTTTACAGGGTTGCAGCGGAAAGGGTTCCACCTTTATGTAAAATACATCAGATAAAGCATGTATACTAAAAGTCTTTAGAAGAAATCTGTCTTCAAGTGTTGGCTTTGGAAGACTTTGTCTCTAAATCTTTGGAAGACTTCATCTTTGGCTTCTGAAGATATTGGTCTTGGCTTTGTAAGATTTCACATTTAGAATATTTATGTTGCATGTGTGAAATTTCCGAAGCATTGTTCTTCAATGCACTTGTGCAGCATGCAGGAGAATTGAAGTGTTTGAGTTGCATCAGCCTTAACATATATTCCTTACAAACTCCCCCTAGGCTGATGCTACCAAAACACTTTCAAGACTTCAGATTTCAGCAGTCCATATTATGATGATGACCATCCCTTTCTTCATGAAATGATCAGGATCACTCAGTCTCTCAAAATGTCTTCTCATGTCAAAGAGATCATGCAGAGGCATATTGAACATGTCCTGCCATGTGTAGACATCCTCAATGCCTTGATCTCTAATGGCATGCCATCTTTACGGATTTGTTGTGTATTTCTAGGACAAGATGGGTCTTCCTGATGCTAGAGGAGCTATTTGAATGGGAGTTGATGGAGCATCCTCTAGCTGCACATCTTTAGGATGTTCTGACTCATCCTGAGGTTCAGAAAAAGATGTATCTTTCTTCTTCTTTGGCTTTGCCTTTAAAGCCATCCTTTTCTTTCTCTTTGTTCCTTTTAACTAAGAAGACTGGCCTGCAGCATCTGATTGATCTTCTTTGTCTTTCTCAGTTGGGTCTTCCTCTCTCACAGGTTCAGAAGGAGAGGTATTCTGACCCTGCTGTGGATCAGAAGATGAAGCTAGCTGAGATTCAGCAGGAGGTTCAGGTTGTGTTGTCTCTGGTTGTTCAACCCTAACCTCCACTTCAGGTGAAGCTTGACTTGGAGGGGAGTGTAAGTCAATCAGCTCACCACTCTTGATCTTCTACTTGATTACCCTGATATGCTCATCCATAGTAGATAGAGACATAGGGCCAAGTCTCCTTATAGAGAATCCATATAGTTTCAAGAAGCTCATCATCCTGTACTGGAAGGAATACATGTTAAGGCTAATGCAACTCAAACACTTAAGGTCTTCTTCATGCATGCACAAGTGCTGCAGGATCGGTCAAAGTCACTAACACTTTGTTTTTCTCTCAAACTCGCTTGAACAACACTCGGATGAAGATAGAGTCAATAAGAGTTGATCACAATATAATAAGTAATAAAGAACACAGAAAGTAATTTTCAAGGTACTTGCATATATTGCTTCTCAACTCAAATATTACAAGACTCTTACAAGCATGTTTTTTCGAGTTACAATGAGAAACTATATATAATACTTCTTACAGCCGGATATACTTTGATACCAGCTGGGATCCTATAACTAAAGCCTATACTACTAGACTATAGTTTAAGGTATCTCGGATAGAGTCTTATCTGAGATATGGTAGTCAGGACATGTCCCTGACTTACCTTTTGTCACCAACTAAAGTTGGTAACATGTTCTATCATAAAATGTGACCAGTGGAATAAAGTATGGTCAACTGCATGGCTCTTTGAGAAAATGCCATGTAGTATCAGAGGTCTGCAGCGGAGTGTCAGGGACCATACTTATGTCCACTGGTTCATAGCAGCGTCTTCCGAAGGTTAAATGGCTTCGGAAGAACAAGTACTTCCGAAGCCACTTATACTTTGGAAGAGGCTGCTTCTTCCGAGGCTTCAGAACTTCTTCTTTCTTCATACTTTGGAAGTAGTCTTCTGATTTCTTCTTCTAAGACTTGATCTTCGGAAGCAAGCTCTTGACTTCGAAAGTAGAGTTCTGTCTTCGGAAGTTGATCTTACACTTTGTCTTTGGAAGAACTCTACAACCTTTGGAAGTTCCTTACTAAGCTTCGGAAGCCTTTACATGTAGCACCAAAATTATCTAAGTGATTTGGTTTTGGTTGCACCAGCTTTCTTTTGATCTAACAAACTCCCCCTAGGCTGATGCTACCAAAACCTCACTTGTTTCTGCTTCTCAAAACCTTCAGCACCAAGGAGAGTAGATATTTATTTGTTTCCTTGTTCTTTCCTGATGTGGTGCGGAGAAGTTTGTACAAATCCTTGGTAGACAGGATGTCCTGTCTATCACCTTGGATGATATGTACCCTCTGTTGTTGCGCTCTGAAAAGAGTTAATTGATGGGAACTATAATCATATTCCCATCTAACTATAGGTTCCAATTCAGGACCCTCCACCATCTGTAGAAAGGCAGCGCCCTTGGTAGAAGGTCTTTCCTTGTCTTCCTGTCTTCTTAACTTCAACTCTTCTTCAATCTTGTCTTTTGCAGTTAGCTCGACTAGATGAAGACTGCTGAGATGATTCCTGATAAGAGCAGCAGTTTCCGAGTTGGAGGGGTTGGAGAATGGTTTCTCTGCTAACTCGGCAATATCAAATCTACTGGAGTGTAGCAGAGAGGTTGCATTAAGTCTGTTGACTTCACCATTCTCTCTTTCCATAACGAAGTTGTGAGAAGTTTCATCGAATCTCCACTGGATTATTCTCTTTCTAGGTGCAAGAGACTGACTAGGAATCGTGTCCTCTTTCTTTGTATCCAGCAGAGTCACTAGTTTCTTCTAAGTTCTTCTCTTCATCATTTAGTGAATCTGAGTTGACGCCTAGAAGTCTAGCAGCCTGGTCTAATTTTCCTCTAGGCAAATCAAGAAATTGGTCTCTTGTAAGGGAATGTGAAGATCCATCAACATAGGTGATATTGACAGAGTCTTCTTCACATGAGACTTCACTCAAGGTTATGTAGTTGGTGAGCTTTGTCTTGATTGCCTTGAACTCCTCAAGAGGGAGATGTTGAGAAGGTTGATGAGATGGTTTGGATGGTGGTTGGGAAGGTTGAGTATCAGAGGTTCTGGGAAGTGTTTTAGGTTGAAGAATGGGAAGTTTAGGGGGTTAAGGTGATGAAGTGGGTGAGGGTAAGGATGTGGGTTCAAGGGTGAAAGGCTCGATTTTGATGGTGAAAGGTAAGGATGAGGGTTCAGGTTGAGGTTGAGTGGTTGCAGTTAAGGTCATCCCTTTTACCCTTCTGTACATCTCTTTTCTCTTTCCTAAGCGAATGTCAGCCTTGATTTCACTAATAATCCGTTGGAGTGTCCTTTCTAACATGGGATCAACCTGCCTTCCAGAGAAGCCATGAGCCCAGAGATAGTCTTTCATCCAAGCCTTCTCACTGAGCTTCCTGGTTGCAGTGACCCTTGCTTCTTCCTACTTCTTTTTCCTTTTCTTTAACTTTTCTCTTGCAGCCTTTCTTCTTTCTTTCTCCATTTGATCCTACTCTTTGTTGTAAAGCCAAAGGATTGTTTCATTGTTGTGTGGAGAGAGCTCTTCAAGATCGAAGCCTCTAGAGATTAGGAACTCCATCCTATCCCTCCTAAGCTGCAAGTCAGCCTCCTATTTCTCTACTTTCTCTTTCTCTAAGGCCAACCTAGCTGCTTCTTGTTGTTTTTCATGTTGCAGCCTGGTTGCCTTTTCTAGTTTCACCAACTCCACTAGTAGTAGCAGGAGTGTTTCTTCATTGGCAACTCCCAGTTGGATGAGCTGATCAATTATCTCTTCTCTGCTTTTGTTGTTGACAGCCTCCTAGTTGGCTGCAACTGCTTTTGTACACGCAGCTAGCAACTTCCCAGTTGGAAGTCTTCCTTTTCTCTTTAATTTCTCAATCTTTTCTTCTTCCTGAAGGTCTTCCGCAGTCATCTTCTTCTTCCCGTTGTTATCCTTTGAAGAACTTGACTGTGGTGGTTCTTGGAGAGTGAATTCTGATTGTAAGAGAAGCAGAGAGGGTGTCTAGGCTAGAGGTAGATCCAGAAAATTCTCACTGATCACCTCAGATGCCATTTCTAGGATTGCATCTGTGATGATTAGTTCCTCAGACATCTTGAACAGTCCTTCCGCAGCTTCCATTTCAGCTTCGGAAGATTCAGCTTGTTCTTCTGAGGCTTTAACTTCAGCTTCGAAAGTTTGAGGAAATGCAGTCCTGTCCAAACTATTTCAGTTGCTGGGCCATCAGTCCCCATTTCCCTTTCGAAATGAATCTTAGGTTCCATGTGGACCTTAGGTTGACCAACTTCTTCCACAGTGGTAGAAGGTGCAGTAAGCCTTTGAAGTTCTTCAACTCCAAAGCAAATCATTGCAGCATCTGGGCTTGGCTAATCAATAGAGGATCTCAACAGAAACTTGGTGAAGAGTCTGTAGAGTTCTCTAAGCATCCTTGGGTCAATTTGAAGTACAACTTGGGATCAGACAAAGTTATGATGGGAGTAGAAAATGTTGAAGTTGAAGTTGAAGTTTGACTCTGTGGGTCCTCAAGTGTTTGTCTCTGAACACTCTCCTCCTTTTTGGTAGCATCATCTTCAGAGCTTGATGAGCTTGAGGAAGAGGTCAAGGAGACCTGAACAGGTACATGCCTAACAGATTTCTCAATCTGTTTCTCAGCTAGTTGAGCCTTGAGATTGTCAATCTCAAGTTGTTGAGTGGCGGACCTTTCTTTTAAAGTCCTAACCTTGGATTCAAGGTTTGAGACTTTAGATAGTAGGTCTGTAATGAAGAGTTTCATGATTCCCTCATCTTCTTTTTGAAGAATCACGGGGAGATGAGGTAACATACCTAGTATGTTCAGCCTCACCACCAGATGTGGTTTCTTGGCACCCTAGTTTCCCTTGCTTAGTGATGTCTCTTGCAGAGTCATCAAAAGGCACGGTTGCCGCAGATTCAGTCTTAGAGATGTTACCACTATCCATAAGGTCCATTGAGGCACCTTCTGTAGTGGTAGCTGAATCTGTATGAGTCCCCTCCACATCAGTGGGACTCACCTCAGTTGTGGGTTGCTAATGGGGGCTAGAAATAAGGGATCTCTCTAGGCTCTGTTGATCTTGAAGAGGGTGTTGTAGATCAACATCATTGCCATGGAGAGATGTTATCTCTTCATCTGTTTTGAAGAGAAGGTCAGTGAAAGATAAGGAGGTTAAACCTATTGACCCGGACCTTAGTCAATGTCTATTGGAATTGAGCCTCTGGTGGGGCTGTCCCTTGTTGGCTGCTCAGAAGAGTGTAGATACTCATCCTGAGGATTATGGGTTTGGGTTTCGGGCTCATGGGTTTGAGATTGAGGAGACTCACAACCCAAATTGAGGTCAAATAAGAAGGATGGTGAGACTTCAGACTGAGTGGGAGTCGATGTTTCCACTCTAGTCTTTTAGGATTGAACAAGAGGGGCTTGTTCAATTAGAGTAGATTGAACAAGGGTTCGTTTAGGGTGTCTCTGGTATGTGATGATGTTGGGATGAGAAGGTAGTATTGGCATAGTGGAGGTGGTTGCTGGTGTGGGTTCATCACCTGTGGGGTGAACAGGGATGTCACCAGGAGCTATGCGCTCAATCATACCTGGAAGTAGAGAAGTGTATCTTCCAGTGAAGTTTGTGGACACCTTCTTCAAAGTCTTGAAGATGGTAGGCCTCATGTGAGGGACAATCAGAGCAGCTGCACAGACAAGCGTACTCTATTCCAACTCACAGTTGATTATGCGTTGAATGAATCGGGGATACATAAAGAATGTCTCCCTTTGAAAATTCCCAATCAGATTTATGAACACAAATCTTGAGTAATTGAAGTGGAGGCCTCTCACCAATCCATGAACTAAGCATACTAGTTCATACGGGATTTGATCCCATCCCCCAGATTTATTTGATAGACATTGGAGGACAACATGCAGGAGGAACTTCCAGTTGTAGGAGAAGTTAAATTTGTAGACTGTCGACCTGCTCACGTCTCCACCATATCCCATGAGGATGTAAGTGCTGTATAAATCTATTTTGGGAACTTCAGTAGGAGCTCCTTCATCATGAAGCTCGAGATGCTCCCTGATAAGCTATTTAGTAATCACTAAATCTTGTCCACAAATGCTAGACCTTAGCACACGAATCCCATTTAGGGTTTCGACTTGACCATTTTCCTAAAATTCGGCCATTTGATTGGAGTAAACAGTGGGGTTAACGGTAAGGGCTGTGTAGTAAGATGATTAGGTGAGAAAGGAGATGATTTCAGAGAAGTTAGCATCTCTTGAAGAATCAAGAAGTGCGACTTGGTTGTGCTGAGAGTTGAGTGCCATTTGAGAAAGGTGAATGATGATGAATTTGAGCTTGGGTAAAGTTGGAGTGGAGAAAATCTCTAGGACAGTAAAATTTCAAGTAAGAAGATGAGAGTGAATAGTCAGGATTATTTAAATGAGAGTGGAATGGAGGTAATGGAGGTTAGGATAAGGTGATTTGATGTTTAAGTGGGAGTTGTGATGGGGGTGATAAGGATAAGATCAGTTAAATAATCCGACATCATTAACAAAATCTTTGCTTTTTACAGTGTGGGGCCCAAAAGATTTCTGTTACACAGTAAAATCTCTCTTTCGAATATAAAACATTTTCGAAGGTAATTTTTCTTCCGAAGGCAATTCCTACTTCCGAAGGTAATTTGTCTTCCGAAGGTAATTTGTCTTCCGAAGGCAATTCCTACTTCCGAAGGAAAAAGTAACATCTGAGAGTAGAGATTGCTTTCTAAAGGGAGATTTTTGTAAGCTTCGGAAGTAGATCTGATATGAAATCAATCGATTCTTCCGAGACAAAAAACTCTTCCGAGAAGAAAATTATCCTTGGAGAAATTTTGCTTTGGAAGATATGGAGATAACTTCCGAGGGTTAATTTGTCTTCGGAAGAAATTTATACTTAGAAAATTTCAGAGAGATCTTTTGTAACAGGTCTTTAGATTGTATTGACATAAGACTTTACACATTAAAAGGTTTTCAAAAAAGGTAACCTTAATTAATGTTTATCATCCTAATAGTTATTATAAGATACTTAAATCTTTGTTCATCAAAGGCTTTGGTGAACAAGTCAGCATATTGTTCATCTGAGTCAACTTTGATTAGCTTAATTAGAATTTTCTCATGAATATCTCTAATGAAATAATAACTGATCTTAATATGCTTTGTCTTGGAGTGCTTTACTAGATTTTTAGTAATAGAGATAGCACTGTTGTTGTCAATATGGATAGGAGTACTCATAAAGTTGAATCCATAGTCTAACATCTGGTTCTGAATCCATAGCAACTGAGCGCAGCAGCTAGCAACATCAATGTATTCAGCTTCAGTAGTTGATGTAGAAACACAAGATTGTTTCTTGCATTGCCATGAGATGATCCTTCCACCAAGAAATTGACATCCTCCAGATGTTGATTTCTTGTCAATGTTGCAGCCACCATAGTCACTGTTAGAGTATCCATAAAGATTGAAATCACTATTTCTTGGATACCAGAGACCTAATTTAGGTGCTCCTTTGAGGTATCTGAGGATTCTCTTTGCAGCAGCTAGGTAAGACACCTTTGGAGCAGCCTGATATCTTGCACAGATGCAAGTAGCAAACATAATATCAGGTCTACTGGATGTGAGATACATCAGAGAACCAATAATTGCCATATACTGATGTTGATCAGTATCCTCCCCCTCAAGGTCAGGACAAAGATTATGGTTTCTGGGTATGGGTGTCTTGGCTGGTTTGCAGTCCTTCATCTCAAATCTTTCTAAGATGTCATTGACATACTTGGATTGATTGATAAAGAAGCCTTCCTTCAATTTTTTCACCTGAATTCCAAGGAAAAAGTCCATTTTTCCAATGAAACTTATCTTAAACTTTTTCTTCATTATGCTCTCAAAGTCTTTGCACATTTGGTCATTTGAAGAACCAAATATGATGTCATCAACATAGACTTGAACAAGTAAAATTTCCTTTCCAACTTTCTGATGAAGAGAGTCTTATCAATGGTACCTCTAGTGTAGCCAATCTTCAGAAGAAACTAAGACAAAGTCTCATACCACAGCCTAGGTGCTTGGTGCAGCCCATATAAAGTTTATCCAATTTGCACACATAGTTGGGGTGTTGTGGGTCTTCAAATCCTGGAGGTTGGCACACATAGACTTCCCTATCTATATTCCCTTATAGAAAGGCACACTTGACATCAAGCTGATGAATAGTGAAGTCCTTGGACGCAGCATAAGAAAGGAAGATCCTAACTGCCTCAAGTCTTGCAACAGGTGCAAAGACATTAGTATAATCGATTCCTTCCTCTTGGGTGTATCCTTGAACTACTAGTCTTGCCTTGTTCTTGATGATCAAGCCTCTATCATCTCTTTTGTTTCTTGTCACACCCCAACCTTGACGGCGGAAACATCGAGATGTGAGGGTTAAGATTGTTCACAACCACATAACACTATAATTAAATGTAAATATTAAAATTATGGGTTTCAAAAGGAAATACAAACATAAGTCCCAAATGTGAACTATGTTCAAACATAAATGAAAACATAACATAACATTTTATTTATTAAACTAGGTCCAAGTCCTAGTTTTATTGCAAGCTTCAAAAGTCCACTTTAAACTTGGGGATTTCCTGAAACATGATAAAAATAAAAGGTCAACTATAAATAGTTGGTGAGTTTCCAAGGTTTTCATACATAATATGATAAAGTTACAAGTAGCAATTCATGTCATAGGTTATAAGTTAGTAAGGTTATAGAACATATATCGTTACAACCAAACCTCGGCTTGATTACAAGTATATAAGATTGGCTAAGTGTATTTGGTTCCCATGATGAACAAGCATATGTCATCAGGAGTCGGCAATACATCGACTTTAGCACCAAATAGGCTTGTCATGCCCAAAGATCTAAGACGTCGCCAGGCTAGCAATAGTTAATGATTGTAAACAAACTATGTATCTCATATAATCACTTACAACACACAAATAACCATAACAAAATATAAAGATGAATTGCAAGTGCATTACAAGTCTCAAACGTTTATAAGTGCATTATGTATAAGTAATCATGTTTCACCCCAAAAGATGTGAAATAAAGTAAAAAAGGGGCAAGGAAACTCACTTGATCAATAAGTATATTATGAAGATTAATAAGATCAATAATAAATGTCGTTCCAAGATGAACGTCACAAGGCACCTATATATATATATTATAAGATTTAGATTAATAACAAGGTTAACGATATAACGAGAACTAGGGTTCCAATATGAATTTGGGGTTTTTATAAATAAGGTTATTTGTCGACTTCACAAACATATATTTTAATACAACGAAGAAAACGTAATTAATCCTTTTAAATTAACCCTTATAATGATTTAATCATCAAATGTAAATTAAATTTTATCATCAACATAATTAATCTAAAATTAACGATAACATATAAACTAAATAATAATTTAGTGATATCAACTATTTAAAGTTTGTTTTTATGAAAATAACTAATTATAATATTTTCTAGTAACATTTCATATAAAACAAATTTATTAAGGAGATTAAAGAAATAAATTTACAGAAAATAACTAGATAATTTCTGAAATAAACAAAATTTATAAAACTAGTTTTTATAATTTTTTAGAAATTTTATATAGCCTTTTTAAAGGCTAAAATCTTTAAAAAAATGGCATGAGGGTGCCTGGGTTCGAACCCGGGACCTCATGCATGGGGGAGTCATGTTTTAACCAATGAACCAAGGCTCTCAGCCACGATTCATTTGGGTTTTTATTTGTTAAATACACGCATTCAAACAAACCCCCAAACTCTCACATGAACCCTAGAAATGTGTTCGATCAAATTGAACATGAATTCGGTTATTTTTGTTGTGTTAATCATAGGGCTTTTGCTCCCCAAAGAAAACGAGTATGTGCATGCCTTTAATTACCCGTATCGAAGTCGATTCGGTGATGATCAAATGAGGGAAGATTGCGGCTACGGTCGCGACTTGTTCCGGTTGCAAATATGAATAAGAACTGAATTCGTTGCACAGGATTCTCCCAAGGGCTCAAATGATGAAAATCCCTTTGTTAATTGCAGTTTAGAGGGCTCAATTAAAGGTCTACGAGTAGCTTGTAGGTCACGACGAATTGGTTGATCGATTAGTCTGTTTTGTATGTTATTAGACGAAATTGGTAATGGAAATCGATTTGAGGTAGTTAAACGATTGCTCAGGTTCAATTAATTGAGTTAATGTTGTTTCTTAATGTGCGAACGGCTACGGTTAGTAATGGTTTCAGTTATACAACGTTTGGGTGTTCTAATTGGTGTTAAAGCTCGATTAATACGATTTATGGGGTTCGAATCAAGTTCCCGAAGCGATTGAAAACAGTTTTTGGGTGGAAATCCGAGAGATTTTGGAGGTTTACCCCTCGCCGGAGCCTACCGGAGGGTGGCCGAAGGGTGTCCCCGAACTTACGGGACTAGGGGGCGGGTGGTTGGTTTTTTTAATTAATTACATATTACCCCCTATAGTTTCAAAAGTTATCATTTTATGCATAAAACTTACATTAAAGTTTATAAATTGACATTAAGACCCCTAAACTTTAATTACTTAAAGTTTTAAAACATTATTAAGTTTAGTAACAATTACAATTTATTTTATTATTATTAACAATATTATTTTGTTATTATTATTACTATTACTAGTTATTATTTATTACTAATATCACTATTATTATTATTTTAATTATATTTTATTTAACATTTAACATTATTAAACTTCAGATTAAAGAATTAAAAACATAATAAGCATAAGAAATCCATAAATTTCATAAATGGTCCTTACAAGAACTTAACATAGTTGACTTTTGATTTAACGAAAATACGAGATGTTACAGTCTCCTCAACTTAAAAGAATTTCGTCCCGAAATTAAGAAATGAAACTATACAAATAAGAACGGGTATTTCTTCTTCATGTGCTCCTCACGTTCCCAAGTAAATTCAGCGCCACGTTTATTTTCCCAACGAACCTTGACGATTGGGGTTGTTGTGGTTCTAGTCTTCTTCATTATGCGATCCATGATCTCAACAGGTTTCTCGACAAAATGTAATGACTCGTCAATCTGGATGTCTTCCAACGGAACATGCAGACTTTCATCAGCCAAGCACTTTCTCAAATTTGAGACGTGAAATACAGGGTGAACTCCACTAAGGTCGGAAGGTAACTCCAGTTTATAAGCCACTTTCCCAATCCTTTTCAGGATTTTGAAAGGTCCTACAAATCTTGGAGCCAATTTGCCCTTCTTTCCAAAGCGAACAACACCTTTCCACGGTGAGACCTTAGAAGAACCATCTCCCCAACTTGGAATTCCAATGGCTTACGTCGCTTGTCAGCATAACTCTTTTGACGACTTCTCGCCACTTCAAGGTTCTTGCGGATAATAGAAACTTTATCGGTCGTCTCTTGTATAAATTCAGGACCAGTGATGAAGTTTTCACCAATGTCGGTCCAACAGATCGGTGAACGACATTTACGACCATAAAGTGCTTCAAACTGTGCCATCTTGATACTCGAGTGATAACTATTGTTATACGAAAATTCCGCGAGCGGTAGATGCGTATCCCAATCACCACCAAAGTGAAGAACACACAGGCGTAGCAAATCCTCCAAGGTTTTCGCTCGGTTTGACCATCAGTTTGAGGATGGTAAGCCGTGCTTTGGTCTAATTGAGTACCCAAGAGTTCTTGCATAGACGACCAAAAATGCGAAGTGAAACGAGCATCTCGGTCGGATATGATGTGCAGAGGTACCCCATGACGACTTACAATCTCATCAACGTATATACGAGCTAACCTTAATGTCTTGTAAGTGTCACGTATGGGTATAAAATGTGCCGATTTGGTCAATCGGTCAACGATCACCCATATGCTATCATGTCCTCGAGAAGTTTGGGGTAGCTTAGTTATGAAGTCCATGGATATGTGTTCCCACTTCCACATAGGAATCTCGGGTTGCTCAAGTAATCCACTTGGACGTTGATGTTCGACTTTAACCTTCGTACACGTGAGGCACTTAGCTACATATGTCGCTATATCTTTCTTCATTCCAGACCACCAATATTGACCACGTAGGTCCATGTACATCTTGTCAGAACCAGGATGAATAGAATAACGAGTTTGATGAGCTTCATTCATGATAAAGGTACGAAGATTATCACGATTTGGAATCCAAATTCGATTTGCGAAGTACATCAACCTATTGGGTTTCGTTTCCAATCGGGTTAAAAGATTAGGCTCCAGCTCATCCTTCATTCTTCCTTCTTGTTGCACCACTTGTTGAGCCTCCAAAATACTAGACTCGATGTCACTATCTATTCTCAAGTTTTGTAGTAGTACGGTAGTCTCGTTGACATCTAGTCGGATCTCAGTATCGAACTCACCCAAAGTGTCAAATCATTGACGTCGATCGAGAATTTCTTGGAATGAGATCATCTTGTTGTGAATCTTTCGGCTTAGTGCATCGGCTACAACATTTGCTTTACCAGGATGGTAACGAATGTCACAATCATAATCACTAATCAACTCCACCCAACGACGTTGTCTCATATTGAGATCTTTTTGATTGAAAACGTGTTGAAGGCTTTTGTGATCGGTGTAGACTATACATTGCGTACCATATAAGTAGTGTCTCCAAATCTTCAAAGCAAAGACAACAACACCAAGCTCGAGATCGTGTGTTGTGTAATTCACCTCGTGAACCTTCAATTGTCTCAATGCATAAGCTATAACCTTCACTCGTTGCATAAGAACACAACCAAGGCCTTGTTTAGATGCATCACAATACACAGTGAAGTCATCATTTCCATCAGGTAGGGTCAAGATAGGAGCATTGCACAACTTGTGCTTTAACGCTTCAAAAGCTTCTTCTTGCTCGGAACCCCACTCGAACGGTTTATTCTTTTGTGTCAAAGAAGTGAGTGGTTTCGCGATCCTTGAAAATTTGGCAATGAATCGCCGATAGTAACCAGCAAGACCAAGAAAAGAATGAACTTCGGTAGGAGTAGTAGGAACGCACCAATTCTTCACAGCTTCCACCTTTGCAGGATCAACATGAATTCCTTGGATATTCACCACGTGTCCTAGAAATTGAACTTCCTCGAGCCAGAAGTCACACTTCGAGAACTTCGCGTACAATTGCTCTTTCTTCAACAACTTAAGAACCAATCTCAAATGCAATTCATGATCGGTGTTGCATTTAGAGTAGATAAGTATGTCATCAATGAAAACGATCACAAACTTGTCTTGATAAGGCTTGCATACCCGGTTCATGAGATCCATGAAGACAGCAGGAGCATTGTTTAAACGAAAAGGCATCACCATAAACTCATAGTGCCCATAACGGGTACGGAACGCGGTCTTTGGGATGTCATCATCATGAACTCGTAGCTGATGATATCCAAAACGTAGATCAATCTTCGAGAATATAACTGTTCCTTGAAGTTGATCAAACAGGTCATCGATGCGAGGAAGAGGATAACAATTCTTGATGGTAAGCTTGTTAAGCTCATGATAATCGATGCACATACGAAACGATCCATCTTTCTTCTTGACGAAAAGAACAGGTGCACCCCAAGGCGAAGAACTAGGACAGATGAAACCCTTCTTGGATAGCTCTTGAAGTTGACTAGAGAGTTCTTGCATTTCAGATGGTGCAAGTCGATATGGTGACTTAGCCACGGGGTGTGCTCCCGGTATCAAGTCAATTTTAAACTCAACTTCACGCATGGGAGGTAAACCACTAAGGTCATCGGGAAATACTTCAGGAAAGTCTCGTATGATAGGGACATCCTTAAGTTCTTTCCCTTTGACTTTCATGTGGACCACGTAAGCCAAGAAAGCCATATACTTCTTGCTTAAGCATTTTCGGGCTTGAGTGCAAGACATGAGTTTAAGTCCTTTGGAATATTTTTCACCGAACACCTTCAAGGTTCCCCAGAAGGTAACAGTATACGTATGCACTTCTCGAAACAAAGGATCTCGGCATGGTGTTTGGCTAACCAATCCATACCAATGATGATGTCGAAGCTTCCAAGTTTCATAGGGATAAGATCGATAAGAAAATCATGCGTGTCAAGACTTAAGATACAATCACGAATAATGACATCAACGGTGATGGTTCTCCATCGACAACTTCAACGGTAAGAGGTCTTTCTAGTTTCGTATGTGGCTTAGCAAGTATGGGTTCAAATTCTAACGAAACAAAACTCTTATCGGCTCCAGAATCGAATAGGACATAGGCATAAGTTTTATTAATAAGGAACATACCTGTTCAATTTTTAAGGTATTTAATGATACAGGTAAAGTATGAAAAGAATCGGATCACAAAAGTTAAAGGTGAGTTAACATACCATTCACCACATCGTTGTTTGCTTGTGCTTGGTTAGCGTTGATGTTGAAAGCACGTCCTCGGGATTGTGGAACATTACCCACAAGACAAGGGCATTGTGGGCGGAAATGACCAGGTTCCCCACAGTTGTAGCAAACACGATTTGTGACCACGACGGCATGTTAGGTGCATGGTGGCAAGTCGCCACCAAATGACCATATTTACCGCATAAGGTGCACATACGGCATGGTTGATTCCTGGATGATGATACCTACAAGTGTTGCACATAGGCTGAGGGCCAGCATAAGCCCTAGCCCCAGGCACTTGTGCCACAGGTGTAGCCATAGGTACAAGTTGTCTTTGGGGTTGTTTGGGTGCAGCCACAGCATAGTTATGCGCCAGTGTGAACTTGCGCTTCTTGTTGTTGTGTTGTTGTTGGACGGTTTAGATTTGGTCTCCTTAACAGCCTCGGTAGCCATCTTTTCCACCTTTGTGGCACCCTTCACAGACATGGTGCCCGCTCGTATATGGTTCTCGGTGAGTTGAGCGGTGATAGTAATGGATTCTTCTAAAGTTGTGGGTCGGCTACCCACCACAGCATCTTGAATTTGGGGTGGTACACCCTTGATAAACTTCTCGATGTTGCGGAGGACAGAGTTGACCATATGAGGCAGCAGTATACTTAACTCATGATGCCTAGCTGAGTAGGCCAAATGATCACCATCGTTTTGCTTCAATTTCCAAAATTCCTCCTCCAAATTTTGTAGTTCGCTTCTTGAGCAGAACTTCGCGATGGTGATGTTCTTGAACTATTCCCAGTAAGTGTCAGAATAGCATCGGGCCCACGATTTCTCTTCTCGCTATTCCACCAGGTGAGAGCCCTTTGTTGGAGCATGCTAGTGGCATAATGAACTTTGACTTCCTCGGGACACTCACAGTTGACAAAAGTGTTCTCCATGCTCTCGAACCACTCCAGAAGACCAGTGGCTCCTTCCTTTCCACTAAAACTAGTGGGTTTACAAGAGCTAAAGTGCTTGAAAGTGCAAGTTTGGTTGTTGCGCCTTTGGTTAGCACTATTCTCCCCATGCCCGTTGTTGCTAGAGTTGGTCATTAAAGTGCTATTGAGTTCGGCAACCATGGTCGGGATGACAGCACCCATTTGTCGGGCAATCATGGCGGCTAGCTTACGATCGGAACTTCCACTCTTTCCATGATGACGAGACATGCTGGAATATGCAAAATGAGTTAGACACGAGAAAAGAATAACAAGGATTATAATTCAACAAGGATAAGACAAGAGTTGTAAGGCACATGGAATGGTTCCATTGGTAACGCATTACCATTTGGAAACTTTGACACGTCAAGGTAAGTTGCCCACTAGCCTTAGGAATTTGTGTATGTTGACCATAGTTTATCACTCATCCCAGAAATCCCCAGGTAAGCATAACTAGTCCCGTAGAATTTATGCGATATGCTTGCCTTAGCCCGAGGGCCTTTTGCCAGGAATTCCAGAATACAGGTGTCTATGTGTCACACAAATTTCTTAGGTTCATGAAATCAAAACCTTGATGAGATTTATATAGATTAGACATAACGTCTAAAGATCCAAATAATAAGCATAAGCATAAGTTTCCACGTGTTGACGCGAATAAGATTTAGAAGTTTCATTGTCGGGGAGAGTCAAAGAGTCAAAGTTAAGAAGTCAAAGAGTCAAAGTTAAGTGTAGGGAGACATATAACAAAGTTTAAACAATTACAAAGCAAACCTATGCTAAGGAATCAAGTTGCACATAAGTATGGTATAGCATTATGCAGCATGTAACAATATATATATTTCCAAGAATATAAATATTATTCTATGAGGTTCATGCATAAGCTATAGTCTAGGTCACCATTTCTAATAACCTAAATCCCTATAGTTATGGGCTCTGATACCAATCTGTCACACCCCAACCTTGACGGCAGAAACGTCAAGATGTGAGGGTTAAGATTGTTCACAACCACATAACGCTATAATTAAATATAAATATTAAATTATAAGTTTCAAAAGGAAATACAAACATAAGTCTCAAACCTAAACTAAGTTCAAACATAAATCAAAACATAACATAAATTTATTTATTTTAAACTAGGTCCAAGTCCTAGTTTTATTGCAAGCTTCAAAGTCCACTTTAAACTTGGGGATTTCCTAAAACATGATAAAAATAAAAGGTCAACTAAAATAGTTGGTGAGTTTCCAAGGTTTTCATACATAATATGATAAAGTTACAAGTAGCGATTCATGTCATAGGTTATAAGTTAGTAAGGTTATAGACACATATCGTTACAACCAAACCTCGACTTGATTACAAGTATATAAGATTGGCTAAGTGTATTTGGTTCCCATGATGAACAATCATACGTCATCAGGAATGGGCATACATCGCCTTTAGCACCAAATAGGCTTGTCAGGCCCAAAGATCTAAGACGTCGCCAAGCTAGCAATAGTTAATGATTGTAAACAAACTATGTATCTCATATAATCACTTACAACACACAAATAACCATAACAAAATATAAAGATGAATTGCAAGTGCATTACAAGTCTCAAACGTTTATAAGTGCATTATGTATAAGTAATCATGTTTCACCCCAAAAGATGTGAAATAAAGTAAAAAAAGGGGCAAGGAAACTCACTTGATCAATAAGTATATTATGAAGATTAATAAGATCAATAATAAACGTCGTTCCAAGATGAACGTCACAAGGCACCGATATATATATATATATTATAAGATTTAGATTAATAACAAGGTTAACGATATAACGAGAACTAGGGTTCCAATATGAATTTGGGGTTTTATAAATAAGGTTATTTGTCGACTTCATAAACATATATTTTAATACAACGAAGAAAACGTAATTAATCCTTTAAATTAACCCTTATAATGATTAATCATCAAATGTAAATTAAATTTTATCATCAACATAATTAATCTAAAATTAACGATAACATATAAACTAAATAATAATTTAGTGATATCAACTATTTAAAGTTTGTTTCTATGAAAATAACTAATTATAACATTTTCTAGTAACATTCATATAAAACAAATTTATTAAGGAGATTAAAGAAAAAATTTACAGAAAATAACTAGATAATTTCTCAAATAAACAAAGTTTATAAAACTAATTTTCATTATTTTTTAGAAATTTTATATAGCCTTTTTAAAGGCTAAAATCTTTAAAAAATGGCATGAGGGTGCCCGGGTTCGAACCCGGGACCTCATGCATGGGGGAGTCATGTTTTAACCAATGAACCAAGGCTCTCAGCCACGGTTCATTTGGGTTTTTAATTGTTAAATACACCATTCAAACAAACCCCCAAACTCTCATAAGAACCCTAGAAATGTGTTCGATCAAATTGAACATGAATTCGGTTATTTTTGTTGTGTTAATCATAGGGCTTTTGCTCCCCAAAGAAAACCGAGTATGTGCATGCCTTTAATTACCCGTATCGAAGTCGATTCGGTGATGATCAAATGAGGGAAGATTGCGGCTACGGTCGCGACTTGTTCCGGTTGCAAATATGAATAAGAACTGAATTCGTTGCACAGGATTCTCCAAGGGCTCAAATGATGAAAATCCCTTTGTTAATTGCAGTTTAGAGGGCTCAATTAAAGGTCTACGAGTAGCTTGTAGGTCACGACGAATTGGTGATCGATTGATTAGTGTGTTTTGTATGTTATTAGACGAAATTGGTAATGGAAATCGATTTGAGGTAGTTAAACGATTGCTCAGGTTCAATTAATTGAGTTAATGTTGTTTCTTAATGTGCAAACGGCTACGGTTAGTAATGGTTTCGGTTATACAACGTTTGGGTGTTCTAATTGGTGTTAAAGCTCGATTAATACGATTTATGGGGTTCGAATCAAGTTCCCGAAGCGATTGAAAACGGTTTTTGGTAGAAATCCGAAGATTTTGGAGGTTTACCCCTCGTCAGAGCCGACCGGATGGTGGCCGGAGGGTGTCGCCGGACTTACGGGACCAAGGGGGCGGGTGGTGGTTTTTTTTTAATTAATTACATAATTACCCCCTATAGTTTTAAAAGTTATCATTTTATGCATAAACTTACATTAAAGTTTATAAATTGACATTAAGACCCCTAAACTTTAATTACTTAAAGTTTTAAAAACATTATTAAGTTTAGTAACAATTACAATTTATTTTATTATTATTAACAATATTATTTTGTTATTATTATTACTATTACTAGTTATTATTATTACTAATATCACTATTATTATTATTTTAATTATATTTTATTTAACATTTAACATTATTAAACTTCAGATTAAAGAATTAAAGACATAATAAGCATAAGAAATCCATAAATTTCATAAATGGTCCTTACAAGAACATAACATAGTTGACTTTTGATTTAACGAAATATGAGATGTTACATTTCTGAACACCCATTTAGTGCCTATTGGTACTTGACCAGATGGTAGCGGACATAGGTTCCAAACCTTCTGTCTTTTGAATTGAAGCAGCTCCTCTTGCATCGATTCAACCCAGCTACTATCTTTCAAGGCATGTTCGACCTTCTTGGGTTCCATCTGGATAAGAAGCATGAATACAAGCAGACATTCCCATGATGAGTCTGCCCTCTTGTTCTCACACCTTTAGAGACATCCCCTATGATATTCTCAGTTGGATGAGTGTTATGAATCCTAAGACAAGGAATCACTTCCAGTTGCAAAGATAGATCCAGGTTGGACATATTCTGCTCAAGAACTGGAACACTTTGTCCAGCTATTGTTTCAAAATCATTCAATGAGGACTGATTGAATGAGTGAGAAACATTATCAATGGTTGGCTGTAGAGTAGCATCAATAGTTTCTTATTCCTTCAAGATGCTATATCCATCAGCTAGGTTTTGTGTAGGATCACCTGATGAGTTTTGAGGATCAGCAGGTGATTCACTTGTTGAAGCTTCACTATTCCTTGATATGGTTATGTTGTCTGATCTGTGAATAGTGGAGCTTGATTTATTGTAGCTCTTGGAGAACTTGGACGAGGTCTGGGTAGCTCAAACAGTTGATCATCAGCAACAGCATCAGCATTATTTTGAGCACCTATTACAACTGAAACATTCTCACAAGAAGGTTTAGAATAGTTTGGAAACAATTCTAAATCAAAGATATGATCAGGGCCATTCCCCCCTAACACAAGGAGTGTGCTTATTAACAACTATATTGGATGACTCCTCAAATTGTTGATTCTTAATGTTGTATACTCTATAAGCTTTAGAGCTAGAAGAGTATCTAACAAAGATAGCATCATCCGACTTTTCAGAAAATTTTGCCAAATAGTCCTTTGTGTTAAGTGTGGTACACCTACTGCCAAAGGACCATAGAAAGCCAATGAACGGTGGCCTCTTTTTCCATAGATCATAAGGGGTTTTTCCATGTGGCTTAACTACAAGAACTCTATTCAGCACATAGCATGCAGTGCTGACTACCTCTGCCCAAAATGTTAGAGGTAGTTTGGAATCAGCTAACATAGTTCGAGCAACCTCAATAAGTGTCATGTTCCTCCTCTTAGCAACACCATTTTGTTGAGGAGTTCTAGGAGCACTATATTGTTTGCCAATCCCTTTTGAGTTACATAATGAGTCAAGAATGAAGTTCTTAAACTCAGTCCCTTGATCACTTCTAATAATCTTAACCTTGTGATCAATTTAATTTTCTATTTTAAGAATAAAAGATTTTAATGTTTCAGCAGTTTCATCTTTAGTTCTTAAAAAGAATACCCATGTAAATCTTGTAAAATCATCAACTATCACAAGGCAGTATGATTTCCTTCCAATGCTCATAATACTTGTGGGACCAAAGAGATCCATGTGCAATAAGTGTAATGGAGTAGTGATGGAGTTAACACTTTTGGATTTATGAGAGGTCTTGTGTTGCTTCCCTTTCAGGCATGCAACACAGTTGTCTTTGCAGAAAAATTCCTTTTTAGGCAAACCATGTGCCAAGTTATTTTTAGCCAATTTATTCATTGTCTTAAAATTTACATGACACATACGTTTATGCCAAAGTGTTGACTCATCACTATCAGCTTTGGAAAGAAAGCATGATACTTCACCCATTGGGGAAGCATTGTTCATATCTAGCTTGTACATATCTCCTTTCCTGGGAGATCTAAGAAGCACCAATTTCAGAGGAATCTTCATCCCTGGTTTGAGGATAATGCACTCATGCTCTGTGAAAAGCATCTGGTGCTTTTGATCACAAAACTGAGAAACACTTAACACATTGTGTTCAAGCTGTTTGACAAAGTTAACTTTGTCAACTTTTAACTTACCGTTGGATATACTCCCTCGGCCAGAAATATATCCTCCAGCCACACCTCCAAATTGGACAGGACCTCCATCATAGTGTTGAAACTGTTGAAGGAGAGATCTGTTCCCTGTCATGTGACTGGAGCATCCACTGTCCATAATCTAGACATTGTTATTCTTGTCATATGGATGTCCCTGCATATAAGATGAAATTGTTAGTTTTGATTGGAAACCCAAGCCTTGTTGGTCTTGGGTTCTTCTAAAGATAGTGACATAATTAAACCAAAAGTTAAGCATGGGGGTTCAATGGATGTCTTCGAAGAATAGGTTTGAACTGCAGCATCTTCCTTGATCTTCTAATCCATCCTTTGGTTGATCATAGAGGATGAGCTTGTTGAAGCTTTTGCAGCATGGCATTCTTCTGAATCTTTTTTCTTTTCGGAAGAAGCCTTCACCACCTTTTCTTCTGAAGCAGTCTTCTTCTGGGATGGTTTCAAGGGAGCTTTCTTGTTCTTCCGAACTTTAGTAGCTTTTGCTTCCGAAGCCATGTTCCCTTCGAAAGAAAGATTTTCTTCTGAAAGAAACCTTGCTTCGGAAACCAGCTTTCCCTTTTTCATCAATTGAACCGTTTGATAAGGTCCAAATGTGAAACCTTCCCCGACTCCTTCTTTTCTAACGTTATTTGCATAATATGTGCTTGCAGAATTGTAGTAACAATCTTTAGCCATGTGGTTGTGCGGACCACACATTATGCATGTAATGTTAGTCTTTTGGGAATGTGAGGGTTGTTGTTTCTTAGGCTTTTTCTCTTCATCAGCAACTTTTCCCTTCAACTTTTGATCCTTTGATAAGATAGGAGTGATGGTACTATACGCCTTTCTTGGATCAGAAGTACCTACCACTCAGAATCCAGCTAAGATAAAGACATATTTCTGCTTTTAGTCAATCTTCAGCTTAGACTCAGCCACTTTCTTGGCAGTTCTTGTAGCAGCTTTAGCTCTACTTCTACAGGCTTTGGTGGTAAGGGTTTGATTTTCACTGGGAGAGATGGGTATATCTACCTGTTTCTTCCTTGTGGTTGCCACTGTTGTTGCTTCATCCTTCAACTCTAATGAGGTAGGGTCAGCAGTTGGAACCTCTTGCTCCTCAGTACCACATCTTGGTTGTTTGATAGACTCATAAGAGTGTGTGGAGCAATTTCATTGGTTCCCAACCCTCCTTTGTTCTGATAATAGAGTTTGGAGTGGGAGGATGATGCAAGAATAGCTTGGAAGTTCTGCTCTGAATAGCATGCTTCCTGGCTTGTGCCTGAGTAGTGACTGAGCCTCAGACAATTTGGATATCAGATCTTTTATTTGAGTCTTGTAGTTGGTGTGTTCATGTTTTAATAGGGACATGGTTTTCTCTAACTCCTCAATTTTCTTTTGCTAGTCAGATTCAGCCCTTTTAAAATCAGATTTTAAGATATTTAAAGACTCAATATCAAATCTAATTTCCATATTGCAATCCTAATATAATTTACCTTAGCTATACAGGTAGGAGTACAGAGATCTTCATATACCTGGTTATCATCTGTTCCAGCCATGAGAGCTTGAGCAGGAGTCACATTCTGTACCATGAAGTTCCAGTCAACTTCTTGAGCCATTGCAGCTGTTTCAGTTGACTTTTTAGTGGCTTTGAGGTTGAGGGAAGTGTGGAGGCCTGTGAGGTTCTCGGGTTGTTCTTGGGAGCCTTGCATTCCCTTGCCAAGTGACCAAGTTGGTTACAGTTGTAACATTTTGCCTTGGTCTTGTCAAACCCAAACTTGCTGGCAGTTGGGTTTTAAGGGAAATGCCTTCCAGTTCTAATAAAGAACTTCACTCTGTAAGTTAAACGAGCCATTTGTTGGAAAATGTCCACATACTCTACATCGTCTGGACTAAAACACTCTAGATCATCAAAACAGTATTGAAAATCACCAGAGTGCCCACTTCCTGAGACAAAGGCACCGTTATCCTGAAAGGAGTTGTGCTGAGCCTGTTGAGACCTTGGAGTCTCAGGAAAAGTGATGTAAGGTCCAGAAGAGTAGGATGGTTGTTGGTGGTAAGTCAGGCAGTGTTGAGGTTGTGGAGGTATTGAGCCTTCAGCAACCATTAAAGCGTTGCTAGCAGGAAGACCCATGGGTCAGCTTGTTTGGTGGCCCTTCTTACTCTCCATCTCTAGGCGATATCCATCAAGGATGCCATATAGTTCAGTCATAGTAAGAGTGTTCAAGTTTTCTATCCTCTTGATAGAGACACAGTAGAATGTCCACTCATTTGGAAAAGCACTCATGAAATTTCTAGTAAGATCTCTAAGTTCGGGAGTGATCTTCACAGACTAAAGAGAAGAAAAAAGATCCATGTACCTGAAATACTGCTGGCTGAGGGTCTCTCCAGCAATATAGGTGAAGTTCTCAAACTTTGCTTTAGTGAGTCCTTCTTGGAGTCGTTGGAGCTTGAATACATCTGAGCAAGTGCATCAAATAATTCTTTGTCTCTGAAGCCTCGGAAGACTTCATCTTTGGCTTCAGAAGATATTGGTCTTGGCTTCGGAAGATTTCACACTTAGAATATTTATGTTGCATGTGTGAAACTTCCGAAGCATTATTCTTCAATGCACTTGCGCAGCATGTAGGAGACTTGAAGTTTTTGAGTTGCATCAGCCTTAACATATATTCCTTACAAACTCCCCCTAGGCTGATGCTACCAAAACACTTTGAAGACTTCAGATATCAGCAGTCCTTATTATGATGATGACCATCCCTTTCTTCATGAAATGATCAGGATCACTCAGTCTCTCAAAATGTCTTCTCATGTTAAAGAGATCATGCATAGGCATATTGAAAATATCCTGCCATGTGTAGACATCCTCAATGCCTTGATCTCTAATAACATGCCATCTATACGGATTTGTTGTGTATTTCCAGGACAAGATGGGTCTTCCTGATGCTAGAGGAGTTGTTTGAATGGGAGTTGATGGAGCATCCTCTGGCTGCACATCCTTAGGATGTTCTGACTCATCCGTGAGGTTCAGAAAAGGATGTATCTTTCTTCTTCTTTTGCTTTTCCTTTAAATCCATCCTTTTCTTTCTCTTTGTTCCTTTTAACTGAGAAGACTAGCCTGCAGCATCTGATTAATCTTCTTTGTCTTTCTCAGTTGGGTCTTCCTCTCTCATAGGTTCAAAAGGAGAGGGAGACTAACCCTATTGTGGATCAAAAGATGAAGCTTGCTGAGATTCAGCAGGAGGTTCAGGTTGTGTTGTCTTTGGTTGTTCAACCTTAACCTCCACTTTAGGTGAACCTTGACTTGGAGGGGAGTATAAGTCAATCAGCTCTCCACTCTTGATCTTCTGCTTGATTACCCTCATATCCTCATCCATAGTGGATAGAGACATAGGTCCAGTCTCCTTACTAAGAATCCATACAGTTTCAAGAAGCTCATCATCCTATACTGTAAGGAATACATGTTAAGGCTTATGCAACTCAAACACTTAAGGTCTCCTGCATGCATGGACAAGTGCTGCAGGATCGGTCAAAGTCACTAACACTTTGTTTTTCTCTCAAATTGCTTGAACAACACTCGGATGAAGATAGAGTCACTAAGAGTTGATCACAATATAATAAGTAATAAAGAACGCAGAAAGTAATTTTCAAGGTACTTGCATATATTGCTTCTCAACTCAAATATTACAAGACTCTTACAAGCATGTTTTTTCGAGTTACAATGAGAAACTATATATAATACTACCTACAGCCGGATATACTTTGATACCAGCTGGGATCCTATAACTAAATCATATACTACAAGACTATAGTTTAAGGTATCTCAAATAAAGTCTTATCTGAGATATAGTAGTCAGGACATGTTCTTGACTTACCTTTTGTTTCCAACTAAAGTTGGTAACATGTACTATCATAAAAGGTGAACAGTGGAATAAAGTATGGTTAACTATATGGCTCTTTGAGAAAATGCCATACAGTATCAGAGGTCTGCAGCGGAGTGTCAGGGACCATACTTATGTCCACTGGTTCATAGCAGCGTCTTTTGAAGGTTAAATGGCTTCGAAAGAACAAGTACTTCCGAAGCCACTTATACTTCGAAAGAGGCTGCTTCTTCCAAGGCTTCAGAACTTCTTCTTTCTTCATACTTCGGAAGTAGTCTTCTAATTTCTTCTTGTAAGACTTGATCTTCGAAAGCAAGCTCTTGACATCAGAAGTAGAGTTCTGTCTTCGGAAGTTGATCTTACACTTTGTCTTCGGAAGAACTCTACAACCTTCGAAAGTTCCTTACTAAGCTTTGGAAGCCTTTACATGTAGCACCAAAATTATTTAAGTGATTTGGTTTAGGTTGCACCAGCCTTCTTCTTGATCCAACAAGTGCATTGAAGAAGAATGCTTCGGAAGTTTCACACATGCAACAAAATATTCTAAGTGTGAAATCTTCCGAAGCCAAGACCAATATCTTTCGAAGCCAAAAATGAAGTCTTCCGAAGCTTCAGAGACAAAGTCTTCTGAAGCCTCAACTTTTGAAGACAGATTTCTTCCGAAGACTTTTAGAAACATGCTTTATCTGATGTACTATTCCATAAAGCTGGACACCTTTCCGCTGCATCTCTATAAAGTCACCAACTTGCATGAGTTGGTGAAAAGGTCCATGCTTTTGGTAACTGTACATTGAGGTCTTGAGTTGTAACTTTCTACTTCATGTACTTTATCCTTTCTGAAATAGATAAGTATGTGAGCTATGGCATGTCATACTCACAAGTCAAAATGTGATCTGGCTTTTGACTTTACAATTGATTTTGTGTTGTGTCTAGTTAATTGTATCCAGCTGGCCTTCAAAGTATGGTCGGCTGTAGGATGAAGTATATGTATATCAAGTACTTGTAACTTTCCTTTATGCTTTGTAACACTTGTAAAAGAACTTGAGAAGGCAATATACTGCAATCTTGAAAACATCTCCTTGTGTATTTTGTTATCTTGTTCTGTCTCTTATTTACTTGTGTTCTTCGTATCATCTCTTGTGGTTAATCCAGTCTCACTGTTTGATTAGTCTAGTTCATCTCCTCTTTGTGTTGTTGTGTTGTAAGTGACCACCCTTCACCAGTCCTGGATTTGGTATCAGAGCATTCCAGGCTCTTGATATAAGATCTCACCATCTTTAGATCCCTCACACACACAAATACTAAACTTTTTAATTGGTCACCATTTCCAAGACTGATAAGGAAACTGGAACCATGAACACGTCCCCACTGATCACTCTTGATTACTTTGACAACTAGTGCCAACGAATAGAAGGTTTTATCAGGTCTCTAGATTCAAGAATGTGGGAGTCTAATGAGAATGGACCTTACATACCAATCACCCCTTCTGCTATTGGTGGTGGTATGATCCTCAACGCTAACTACTCCGATGAAGATAGGAAGAGAGTAGAGATTGACCAGAAAGCCATGACAGCCCTTCAAACTACTCTTCCTAACTCTGTATACAGAGGTTTCAAAAATGCAAAACAGCTAAGCAGCTGTGGGATGCATTGAAACTGATGTATGAGGGTTCCTCTAAAGCCAAGGAGAACAAGAAGGATCTCCTGAGCAGCAGTTTGAAAACTTCACCTTCAAAGTAGGTGAAACCATGACTCAGCAATATTTCAGGTATGTTGAGATTATGGATACCCTAGTGGGTGGAGGAGTTGCTCTTGAGAACATAGATATTGTAAGGAAGTTCATGTCCTCACTTCCTAGGCAATGGAAACACTACTGTGTGGTTATCAAGAGAACTGAGAACCTAAAAACTCTTACTCTCACAGAGTTGTATCGGATTCTCAGTGGCTAACAGATATAGATGAACATGCAAGGTTCATCTGGAAACTCCAACAATCAAATGGGTTTTTCCCTTCATGTGGTTGAAAGGGATAGCATAGAACCCCATGATCATCTCATATACTACCCTGACAGCTCACAAAAGGGTCCTTTCATCACCTTCCCTGAGACACCAAGGGAGAACTACACTCAAGGAAGCCCATTCCAAGAGACAAGTTCTTCTCAAGCCTTTGTGTCTTTTGTTGAAAGTTGTGGCAGCTCTCTTTTCACCCTTGAAGACCTAGACTGTATCCATCCAGATGATCTGGAGTACATGAAAATAGTCCAGCAGATGGCTCTTCTCACTCACACAGCCAAGAAGTTCTACAAGCAGACTGGAAGGAACTTCCCCAGTAATGCAACCAGTGGAAAGTTTGGACTGGACAAAAGCAAAGTCAAGTGTTACAACTATAACTTGATGGATCACTTTGCTAGGGAGTGTAAGGCACCAAGAACAAGTGGTGGCCAAGCACAATCCAGACCAAATTACACTAACAAGGCTACCCAGAATGAGAAGCCAAAGCAGCAAGCTGCAGTTGCTATTGAAGAATGAGACTTTGACCGGAGCTTTCAGATGGAAGATGCTTCTCCAAAATAAGCACTGATGGAAGATCATGATGAAGCCAAGGTATTGGAACATCTCTTTACCCCTAAATGCATTGTTAAAGTTAATAGATATGGGTCCTACAACTTAGAAATGAAATCTGATCTTGAGTCCTTAAACATCTTAAAAGCTGATTTTAGAAAGTCTAAAAATAATTATAAACTGAAGATAGAGGACTTAGAGAAAACAATTTCAGTTCTAAAACATGAGCGTACAAATTTTAGGACTCAGATCAAGGATCTCATAACTAAGCTAACTAAGTGTCAGGCTGAGCTTGTGATCAGCAAAGCCAGGGCAGGAAAGTGTGTTCTTGAAGAAGAGACCTTCAAGAACATGATATCCTCATCCATGCACAATAAGGTGTGCTATCAAAACAAGCAGTGACTGGGTTCAAATAAGATAGCTCCTCCACACAAAATCTTGTCTGTAAGATCACCCAAGTGTGGAACTTGTGAAGATGAGCTTCCTCTCCTAGATCCTTTGGGTGAAGAGGATGAAGAAGCGATAGTGAAGAATTCCTCTGAGATGAGTGAAGAGGAGGATTCTAAGAAGGGCCACTATCCTTCTGAGGACAAGAAGAAGACTGTGATGACCAAGTATATGAGGAAGAACTTGATCAGAAAGAGCAAAAGAAAAGCAAGGAAGGCTCAAGAGATCAAGGCTACCTTTAACTCCAAACAGAAACAAGTTTTTATCTCTACAAGGTTTGAAGTAGTGAAGACTGAAGAGATCAACCTAAACTCTTCTGCTAAGAGTTCAGGTTCATGTTCGAATCATCTCAATACCACGAAGAAGGCGGATCTGTTGTGTACCACTGCTACACAACCTGGACCATCCAACTCCAAGAATAGTCCTCAGCCCAAAAAGACAATCTCAGTATCTACAAAGATGAAGGTGGAGAAGGAATGTGATCAAAGTCAGTCTTGTTCTCAGCAGAAGTCTCTTGGGAAGAAAAAAATAGAGTGTGTCATGTGTGAAAGTACAGCTCATCTTGCTAAGGATTGACCATACAATCCTGAAGGTACTCTTCACATGACCAAGACAAGGACTTCCAAGAGTTCCAAGAAGATTCAAGCTTCGGAAGGAAAATTATTTCCTTCGAAAGCTCCAGAACTTGGAAGACGGCAAGTGGAAAATTTCCTTCGGAAGAAAATTTGGTCTCGAAAGGAAGGAATACTTTTGAAGCACTGAAGTCTGCTGCAGTGTCTGCAGAATCTTCCGAAGGTCCAATCATCATAACTTTCGAAGCCTCAAAAGCTTCCGAAGTGTTGAAGGTCAAGTCCGAACTTCCAAAGGTGCTATGGAAGTCAAAGAAAGACCAAGTGACTGGAAGTTCTACATCAACAACAACTCAAGATCCTCAAAGCACTACTATAGGATCTATTAATGTTGCATTACCTTCTGTTTCTCTTAGTGAGCCCAAGACAAGTAAGGCTTGGGTTTCCAAATGTAACTAATTATTTTCTTTGTGCAGGGACAGCTCAAGACAAACAAGAATGTCTAGATCATTGACAGTGGTTGTTCCAGGCACATGACAGGCAATAGGTCACTACTCTAAAACTTTGAAAGGATTGATGGATGGCTAGTTGCTTTTGGAGGAGATGAAGGTGGTTACATTTCTAGTAGGGGCAAGGTCAAAAATGGTAAGCTCGGCATTGAAAAGGTAAACTTTATCAAGGAGCTTGGGTACAATCTTCTGAGTGGATCCTAATTTTGTTATTAGCGTCATAACATGCTCTTTACTAAGCATGAGTGAATTGTTCTCAATCCTGGGGTGGTCATTCCTCATGAGCATATTCTGCTTAGAGCCCCAAGGAAAGGGAACATGTACAAGATGGACTTGCAAGAAACATCTCCCTCTGGAGAAGTTTCATGCTTTCTATCTAAAGCCAATAGTGATGAGTCTTTCCTGTGGCATAAAAGAATATGCCATGTAAACTTTAAAAACATGAATAAACTTATTAAGAATGATTTGTAACTGGAATGCCAAAGAAAGAGTTTACAAGTGATAACCATTGTGTTGCTTGCCTGAAAGGGAAGCGACATAAGGTATCTCACAAGCCTAAGGCAAGGAACTCTATCACTACACCCCTACACTTATTACATATGGATCTCTTTGGCCCTACCAGTGTAATGAGTCTAGAAAGGACCTCTTATTGTTTAGTGATCACAGATGACTAAACAAGATTCACTTGGGTCTTCTTCCTTAGAACTGAGGATGAGCCTCCTGAGATTCTAAAGAATTTCATCCAAAGGATTGAGAATGAATCTGATCACAAGGTCAAAACCATAAGATGTGATCAAGGAACTGAATTCAAGAACCAAATCCTTGATATATTTTGTGTAGAAAAGGGTATTACAAGACAATATTGTGCTCCCAGGACTCCTTAGCAGAATGGTGTTGCTGAGAGGAGAAACAGGACAGTAAGTGAAGCTGCAACAACCATGTTGTTTGACTCTAAGTTGTCCATCACCTTCTCGGCAAAGGCAGTCAACACTGGCTGCTATGTGCAGAACAGAGTTTTAGTAGTTAAGACTCCTGGCAAGACTCCTTATGAACTTTGGCACAAGAGGAAACCCTTCATTGGTTTTCTCAGGTCATTTGGATGTCCTTATACCATCTTGAATTCCAAAGATCAAATTGCCAAATTTGCTGAGAAATCAGATAATGGACACTTCATTAGATACTCTTCCCAAGCTAAGGCTTATAAAGTATACAATCTCAGAACTAGAATTGTTGAGGAGTCAGCCAATGTGACTTTCAATAACACACATCCTGTGTGGCTGATTTGCTGTTTGATTTTGATTTAGTTACCAATGTTTTAACAAATCTTGTGAGACTGTTTCAGGATCTACAGAAAAATTAACTACAGGTGATCCTGATCCAAGATTTGAGCTGAGAAGACCTTCAAGTAACTCATCTTCAGCTCTAGTTGTAATTACTTCTTCAAATGAAGTGTCTATCAACACCACAATAACAAACTCAGCTGATACATCTGGGATGCCTTTAAATTCCAGCTCAGAGGCTCCACAACTAGATAAGGAAGCTTCAACTGTAGAAGAAAATAATGGAGGTGGTGACAGTGATCAGGACTTTCTTGATGCTGATAATCACTCCATAGATGACAACAACATTGATGTTACACACTCATTGGATCAAGTTTCTCTTGATAAGTGTGCTGATGTGGTGGGAGAAACATCTATTCCAGATCTACATTTCTCTAATTTAGATCTCTCTCAGTAACTTGTTGTGATCCCTTAGCTAAGGATCCACAAGTCTCACCCCACCACAAACATCATTGGAGATGTTGACACAGGAGTAAGAACAAGAGGACAAACCCATGAAGCAAATGTTTGTCTTCACTCTTGTTTCTTATCTCAAATAGATCCAAAGAAAATTGATGAGTCTCTAAAGGATGGAAGTTGGGTTGAAGCCATGCAACAGGAGTTGCTTCAATTCAAAAGACAGAAAGTTTGGAACCTTTGTCCTTTTCCTCATGAGAAGACTACCATTGGAACCAAATGGGTGTTTAGGAACAAGAAGGATGATAGAGGCATTATCATCAAGAATAAAGCTAGACTACTTGTTCAAGGATACACACAAGAAGAAGGGATTAACTACACTGATGTCTTTGCTCCTGTAGCAAGACTGGAAGCTATTAGCATATTCCTCGCATTTGCTGCATCCAAGAACTTCAAGATCTATCAACTTGATGTCAAGTGTGCTTTTCTTTATGGAGTGAATGATGAAGTGGTGTATGTCAAACAACCACCTGGTTTTGCAGATCCTGATCATCCTAATTATGTCTGCAAGCTTGACAAAGATCTTTATGGGCTGCATCAGGCACCGAGGAAGTGGTTTGAGACTCTATCTCAGTATCTCTACAAAGATGGATACTGAAGGGGTATTATAGATGGAACTCTCTTCATCAAGGGATAGGGAAATGACTTGATGCTAGTTCAAGTATATGTAGATGACATCATCTTTGGTTCAACTAATCCAAGGCTCTACAAAGACTTTGAGAAGCTGATGAAGGATAGATTTGAAATGAGTGCCATAGGGGAACTCAATTTCTTTCTAGGAATTCAAGTGAAGCAAGTTGAAGATGGCATCCTTATTAGTCAGTCAAAGTATGTTCAAGACATGCTCAAAAGGTTCAACATGACTGATTGTAATATTTAAGACACCCATAGCAAGAAACCACTCCCTTGGACCTGATCTTGAGGGGGAGTGTGTAGATGAACACCTTTATATGGCTATGATTGGGTCTCTTATGTATCTTACAGTTAGCAGACCTGATATCATGTTTACTACATGTATTTGTGCAAGATATCAAGCTAACCTAAGATGTCTCACCTTATCACTATCAAAAGGATTCTAAGATACCTCAAAGGTGCCTCAACACTTGGTCTGTGGTATCCTAAGAATTTTGATTTCAATCTGTATGCTTATACAGATAGTGATTATGGTGGTTGCAACATGACTGCAAAGTCCACATATGGGGGATGTCAGTTTCTTGGTGGAAGGATTATCTCATGGCAATGCAAGAAACAATCATGTGTCTCTGCATCAACTACTGAAGCTGAATACATTGTTGTTGCAAGCTGTTGTGCTCAAGTGCTATGGATTCAAAATCAGATGCTTGAAAATGGATTAAATTTCAAGAAGACTCCCATTCATATAGACAACAACAGTGTTATCTCAATCATAGAAAATCCTGTACAGCACTCAAGGACCAAACACATCAACATTAGGAATCATTTAATTAGAGATAAATTTTTAGTAGGGATTAATTACATTAGTCAAAGTCCACAGAAATGAACAACATGCTAATATGTTTACAAAGGCTTTTGATGAATAGATATTAAACATCTTATATCAGCTATTGGGATGATAAAATTTGAGTAGGTTTTTCTTAAAACTAATTCTTATTATTTCTTAAAATCTGTGTGTCCTAAGTTGTCTAGTTCATCACTTTCATAAGCTCTTGTTTTTCTTGGATGAAAATATTTTGAAGACTTTCCTTAGATTTTTGAAAATTTCTAATCCTTTAGAAGATATGTTTTTACCTTGTGAAGAAAATCATGGGTGTTGCTTACATCAAGGAATATCCAAACAGCTTGATAAACCTTGAAGTTCTTGGATGCAACAAATGCCAGGAATATCCTAACAGCTTCCAGTCTTGCTACAGGAGCAAAGACATCAGTGTAGTCAATCCCTTCTTCTTATGTGTATCCTTGAATAACTAGTCTAGCTTTATTCTTGATGATAATGCCTCTATCATCCTTCTTGTTCCTAAACACCCATTTGGTTCATATGGTAGTCTTCCCATGAGGAAGAGGACAAAGGTTCCAAACTTTCTGTCTTTTGAATTGAAGCAACTCCTGTTGCATGGCTTCAACCCAACTTCCATCCTTCAGAGCCTCATCAACTTTCTTTGGCTCTATCTGGGATAAGAAACAAGAGTGAAGACAAACATTTTCTTCATGGGTTTTTCCTCTTGTTATTACCCCTGTGTCAACATCTCCAATGATGTTTTTGGTGGGGTGAGACTTGTGGATCCTTAGCTAAGTGATCACAGCAAGTTGCTGAGAGAGATCTAAATTAGAGAAATTAAGATCTGGCATAGATGTTTCTCCTACCACATCAGCACACTTATCAAGAGAAACTTATCCAATGAATGTGTAACATCATTGATATTGTCATCTATGGAGTGATTATCAGCACCAAGAAAGTCCTGATCACTGTCACCACCTCCATTATTTTCTTCTACATTTGAAGCATCTTTATCTGGTTGTGGAGCCTCTGAGTTGGAATTTAAAGGCATCCTAGATGTATCATCTGATTTTGTCATTATGGTGTTGATAGACACTTCATTTGAAGAAGTAATTACAACTAGAGCTGAAGATGTGTTACTTGAAGGTCTTCTCAGCTCAAATCTTGGATCAGGATCACCTGTAGTTAAATTTTCTATTGATCCTGAAACAGTCTCACAAGATTTGTTAAAACAGTTGGTAACTAAATCAAGATCAAACAGCCAATCAGCCACACAGGATGTGTGTTTATTGAAAGTCACATTGGCTGACTCCTCAACAATTCTAGTTCTGAGATTGTATACTCTATAAGCCTTAGCTTGGGAAGATATCAAATGAAGTGTCCATTATCTAATTTCTCAGCAAATTGGCAATTTGATCTTTGGTATTCAAGATAGTGTAAGGACATCCAAATGACCTGAGAAAACCAATGAAGGGTTTCCTTTTATGCCAAAGTTCATAAGGAGTCTTGCCATGAGTCTTAATACTAAAACTCTTTTCTGCACATAGTAGGCAGTGTTGACTGACTCTACCCAGAAGGTGATGGGTAGCTTAGAGTCAGACAACATGGTTCTTGCAGCTTCAATCAATGTCCTGTTTCTCCTCTCAGCAACACCATTTTGCTGAGGAGTCCTGGGAGCACTGTATCATCCTGTAATACCCTTTTCATCACAAAATGTATCAAGGATTTGGTTCTTGAATTCAGTTCGTTGATCACATCTTATGGTTTTGACCTTGGGATCAGATTGTTCTCAATCTTTAGGATGAAATTCTTTAGAATCTTAGGAGTCTCATCCTTAGTTCTAAGGAAGAAGACCCAAGTGAATCTTGTAAAGTCATCTGTGATCACTAAACAATAAGAGGTCCTTCTTAGACTCATTACACTAGTGGGGCCAAAGAGATCCATATGTAACAAGTGTAGGGGTGTAGTGATGGAGTTTCTTTCCTTAGGCTTATGAGATACCTTATGTTGTTTCCCTTTCAGGCATGCAACACAATGATCATCACTTGTAAACTTTTTCTTTGGCATTCCAGTTACCATATCATTCTTAGTCAATTTATACATGTTCTTAAAGTTTACATGGAACATTCTTTTATGCCATAGGAAAGACTCATCATTATTTCTTTAGACAGAAAGCATGAAACTTCTCCAAAGGGAGATGTTTCTTGCTAGTCCATCTTGTACATGTTCCATTTCCATGGGGCTCTAAGCAAAATACGCTCATGAGGAATGACCACCCCGGGCCTAAGAACAATGCACTCATGCTCAGTAAAGAGCATGTTATGACTCTGATCACAAAATTAGGATACACTCAGAAGATTGTACCCAAGCTCCTTGACAAAGTTTATCTTTTCAATGCTGAGCTTACCATTTGTGACCTTGCCCCTTCCAGAAATGTAACCAACTTCATCTCCTCCAAAAGCAACTGGCCCTCCATCAATCCTTTCAAAGTTCTGGAGTAGTGACCTATTGCCTATCATATGCCTGGAACAAACACTGTCAATGATCCAGACATTTTTGTTTGTCTTTAGTTGTCCCTACATAAAGAAAATGATTAGTTACATTTGGAAAACCTAGCCTTACTTGTCTTGGGCTCACTGAGAGAAACAGAAGGTAATGCAACAGTAATAGATCCTATAGTAGTGCTATAAGAATCTTTTGATGTTGTTGATGTAGAACATCTAGTCACTTGGTCTTTCTTTGACTTTTATACCACCTTTGGAAGTTTGGACTTGACCTTTAATAGTTCGGAAGCTTTTGAGACTTTGGAAGTTTTGATGACTAGACCTTCAGAAGATTCTTCAGACACTGAAGCAGACTTCAGTGCTTCGGAAGTATTCCTTCCTTCCGAGACCAAATTTTCTTCCGACGGAAATCTTCCACTTTCCTTCTTCTTAGTTTTGGAGCTTTTAAAGGAAACAGATTTTCCTTCCAAAGCTTGAATCTTCTTGGAACTCTTAGAAGCCCTTGTCTTGGTCATGTGAAGAGTACCTTTAGGATTGTATGGACAATCCTTAGCAAGATGAGCAGTACTTTCACACATGACACACTCCATTTTCTTCTTCCCAAGAGCCTTCTGCTGAGAACAAAACTGACCTTGGTCATATCGCTTCTCCACCTTCACCTTTGCAGATGTTGAGACAGTCCTTTTGGGCTGAGAACTGTTCTTGGAGTTGGATGGTCTAGGCTTTGTACAGTGGTACACAACAGGTCAGTCTTCTTCTTAGTGCTGAGATGATTTGAACACGAACCAGAACTCTTGATAGTAGAGTTTAGGTTGATGTCTTTAGTCTTCACTACTTCAAACCCTGCAAAGATAAAAACTTGTTTCTATTTTGAGTCAAAAGTAGCCTTGATCTCTTGAGCCTTCCTAGCTTTTCTGTTGCTCTTTCTGATCAAGTTCTTTCTTATTGACTTGGTCATCACAGTCTTCTTCTTCTCCTCAGAAGGATAGTGGCCCTTTTTAGAATCCTCCTCTTCACTCTTCTCAAATGAATTCTTCACTATCACTTCATCATCCTCTTCACTTAAAAGGTCTATGAGAGGAAGCTCATCTTCACAAGTTCCACACCTAGGTGATCTTACAGACAAGATTGTGTGTGAAGGAGCTATCTCACTAGAAACCAGTCCCTGCTTGTTTTGATAGCACACCTTGTTGTGCAGAGATGAGGATATCATGTTCTTGAATTTCTCTTTTTCAAGAACACACTTTTCTGCCCTGGCTTTGCTAATCACAAGCTCAGCCTGGCACTTAGTCAGCTTAGTTATAAGATCCTTGATCTGAGTCCTAAAGTTTGTATGCTCATGTTTTATAACTGAAATGGTTTTCTCTAAGTCATCTATCTTTAGTTTATAATCATTTTTAGACTTTTTAAAATCAGCTTTTAAGATGTTTAAGGACTCAAGATCAGATCTTATTTCTAAGTTGTAGGACCTAGATCTGTTGACTTTAGCAATGCACTCAGGGGTACAGAGATGTTCCAATACCTTGGCTTCATCATGATCTGCCATTAGTGCTTGGTTTGGAGAAGCATCTTCCACCTAAAAGCTCCAGTCAAAGCCTCCTTCTTCAACAACAACAGTAGCTTGCTGCTTTGGCTTCTTATTCCGGGTAGCCCTGTCAATGTAGTTTGGTCTGGATTGTGCTTGGCCACCATTTTTTCTTGGTGCCTTACACTCCCTAGCAAAGTGACCCATCAAGTTACAATTGTAACACTTGGCTTTGCTTTTATCTAGTCCAAACTTTCCACTGGTTGCATTGCTAGGGAACTTCCTTCCAGTCCCCTTGTAGAACTTCTTGGCACTATGAGTGAGAAGAGTCATCTGCTGCACTATTTCCATGTATTCCAGATCATCTAGATGGATACAGTCCAGGTCTTCAAGGATGAAAAGAGAGCTGCCACAACTTTCATCAGAAGACACAAAGGCTTGAGAAGAACTTGTCTCTTGGAATGGGCTTCCTTGAGTGTAGTTCTCCCTTGGTGTCTCAGGGAAGGTGATGAAAGGACCCTTTTGTGAGTTGTCAAGGTAGCATATGAGATGATGTTGGGGTTCTATGCTATCCCTTTCAACCACATGAAGGGCTAAACCTATTTGATTGTTTGAGTTTCTAGATTAACCTGCCACGTTCATCTCCATCTGGTAGCCATTTAGAATCCCATAGAACTCTGTCAGAGTGAGAGTTTTTAGATTCTCAGTTCTCTTGATAAATACACAAGTAGTGTGTCCATTGCATAGGAAGTGAGGACATGAACTTCCTTACAATGTCTCTGTTCTCAAGAGCAACTCCTCCATCCACAAGGGTATCAACAATCTCAACATACCTGAAATATTGTTGAGTCATAGTTTCACCTGCTTTGAAGGTGAAATTCTCAAACTGCTGCTTCAAGAGATCCTTCTTGTTCCTTGGCTTTAGAGGAACCCTCATACATCATTTTCAATGCATCCCGCAGCTGCTTAGCTGTTTTGCATTTCTTGAAACCTCTGCATACAGAGTTAGGAAGAGCAATCTGAAGGGTTGTCATGGCTTTCTGGTCAATCTCTACTCTATTTCTATCTTCATCATAGTAGTTAGCCACAGCCTTGGGGATCATACCACTACCAGTAGCAAAGGGGGTGCTTGGTATGTAAGGTCCATTTTCAACAGACTCCCACATTCTTGAATCTAGAGACCTGATAAACCTTCCATTCTTTAGCACCAGGTGTCAAAATCATCAAGAGTGATCAGTGGGGACTTGTTCATGGTTCCAGTTTCCATATCAGTTTTGGAAATGGCTGCCATTTGAAAAGTTAAGTATTTGTGTGTGTGAGGGATCTAAAGTTGGTGAGATCTTATATCAAGAGCCTGGAAAGCTTTGATACCAGATGTAGGACCGGTGAAGAGTGGTCACTTACAACACAACAACACAAAGAGGAGATTAACTTGACTAATCAAACAATAAGACTGGATTAACCACAAGAGATGATACAAAGAACACAAGTAACTAAAAGACAGAACAAGATAGCAAAATACACAAAGAGATGGTTTTTAAGATTGCAGTTAATTGCTTTCTCAAGTTCTATTACAAGTGTTATAAAGCATAAAGGAAAGTTACAAGTACATGAGATACATATACTACATTCGACAGTCGGCCATACTTTGAAGGCCAACTAGATACAATTGACTAGACATAAAACAAAATCAACTGTAAAGTCAAAAGGCAGATTGCCTTTTGACTAGTGACTATGACATGTCATAGCTCCCATCCTAATATATTACAAAAAGGATAAAGTACATGAAGTAGAAAGTTACAGACTCAAGACCTCAATGTACAGTTACTAAAAGCATGACCTTTTCACCAACTCATACAAGTTGGTGACTTTATAGAGTTGTAGCAGAAAGGGGTCCAGTTTTATGTAAAGTACATCAGATAAAGCATGTATCCTAAAAGTCTTTGGAAAACATCTGTCTTCAAGTGTTGGCTTCGGAGGACTTTGTCTTTGAAGCTTCGGAAGACTTCATCTTTGGCTTCAGAAGATATTGGTCTTGGCTTCGGAAGATTTCACACTTAGAATATTTATGTTGCATGTGTGAAACTTCCAAAGCATTCTTCTTCAATGCACTTGTGCAACATGCAGGAGACTTGAAGTGTTTGAGTTGCATCAGCCTTAACATATAATCCTTACACATAATTTATGCCAACTCAATAAACAAAAAGAGAACTTATGAGGAAATGAGCATGCATATGATGCCGAGCAATTAAAGTCTTTTTTTTTCGATGTTCAGATAGATACCGATCAATAAGAGTAAGTGGTAGGTAAAATGTTTCATCTCGTAACCCTATATTCTTCACAAACCTAAACATCAGAAAACATCAAAGTTTTATAGTCAATAGCCCATTGAAAAGCAAATAAAACAAGAAAATGAATGGCCCATTTCATGAATAAGTATCCAAATATATAAAAAGTAAGCATGTATAAAACATATCAAGGTAGTTGTAGCTTTGATAGAAGATTGTAACAAAAAATATAATGCAAAACAAAATATTTTGTGTTGGGTCTAGAAAGGCTGGTGCAACCAAAACCAAGTCACTTAGAATATTTTGGTACAACAAATAAAGGACTTCCGAAGCGAAGTGTGGAACTTCCGAAGGAAAAAGGAGATCTTCGAAGACAAAGTGTAAAGCTTACTTCCGAAGGAAAAGTTCCAACTTCCGAAGACAAAGAACTTACTTCCGAAGTTCAAGACTTACAAAGAAAGATCTGAAGTCAACTTCCGAAGTACAGAAGTCCTCAAGCCTCGGAAGTATAGAAGCCTCTTCCGAAGTATAAGTGGGTTCGGAAGAACTTGTTCTTCTGAAGCCAACTTACCTTCGGAAAACACTACTATTATCCAGTGGACATAAGTATGGCCTTCCTGACACTCCGCTGCAAATCTCTAAGATACTGCATGGCGTTTTCTCAAAAGCCATGCAGTTGACCATACTTTAATCCACTGTTTACCTTTTTATGTTAGTACAGTTGCCATCTTTAGTTGGTGACAAAAGGTAAGTCATGGACATGTCATGACTACCATATCTTAGATAATACTTTATCTAAGATACCTTAAATTTAGCATTGTAGTATATGCTTTAGTCTTAGGTTTCCAGCTGGTATCAAAGTATATCCGGCTGTAGGATCTAGTATATATAGTCTCTCATTGTAACTCATGTATCATGCTTGTAAGAGTCTTGTAATATCTTGAGTCGAGAAATAATATATACAAGTGCCTTGAAAATTTATTTCTGTGTGTTCACTACTTATTATATTATTATCAAATCTTGTGAAAGACTTTACTTCATCTGAACTGAGTGTTTGTATAAGCGAGTTTGAGAGAAATTCAAGTGTTCCTGTGACAAACCCGATCCTGCAATTGGTATCAGAGCTTCTTAGGCTCTTGATTGTGAGATCTTACCATCCTAATCAACCTATTTTTCACTCCTCCTTATACCTCACTCAATGGCCCTCAACAAATCTGAAGTACAGATGGGGACGATGACCAAAGCACCCATCATCACCCCTGAAAACTTCAGATCCTGGAGCAAAAGAATGGAAGGCTTCATCAGATATCAAGACAGCAAAATGTGGCAATCCATTGTCAATGGCCCGTATAAGCCAAAAGTAGCTGGTGGAAACGGTGCCATGATCGAGAAAGCTGTTGAAGATTATTCTGATGAAGACAGGAAAAAGCTTGACATTGACAGCAACACTATGACTGTTCTTATGACTGCAATTCCAAACTCTATCATGGTGGGGTTTGAGCATTGCAGGTCTGCCAAAGAACTGTTTGATGTGCTTGCTCAAATGTACTCAAGCTCAAATGACTCCAAGAAGGACTCACTGAAGCAGCAGTTCGAGAACTTCACCCATGTTGCTGGAGAGACTCTTAGCCAGCAATATTTTAGGTAAATGGATCTCATTTCTTCCCTTCAATCTATGGGAATTGCTGATGAACTCAGAGACCTTACAAGAAAGTTCATGAGTGCATTACCCAATGAGTGGACATTTTACTGTGTCTCTATCAAAAGAACAGAAAATCTGAATACACTCACCATGATCGAACTCTATGGGATCCTTGATGGATACCGTTTGGAAATGGAAAGTAAGAGGGGTATCAGGCAAGCAGACCCTTGAGTCTTCCTACTAGGAATGCCTTAATGGTTGCTGAAGGCTCAAGAATCTCCCAGCCTCAACAATACCTGACTTACACCCAGCAGCCATCTTGTTCTTCTAGGCCATACATCACATTTCCTGAGACTCCAAGGTCTCAACAAGCTCAGCAAAGCTCCTTTCAGGACAGTTGTGCTTTTGTCTCTGGAAGTGGACACTCAAGTGATTATCAATACTGCTTTGATGATCTAGAGTGTTTTAGCCTGGATGACGTGGAATACGTGGACATAGTCCAACAAATGGCTCTTCTAACCTACAGAGCAAAGAAGTTCTTCAAGAGAACTGGAAGGCAATTTCCCCAGAACCCAATCAACAACAAATTTGGGTTTGACAAAACCAAGGCCAAATGTTACAACTGTAACCAACTTGGTCATTTTGCAAGGGAATGCAAGGCTCCCAAGTCCAACCTGGAACCCCACAGGCCTCCACACATCCCTTTACACCAAATCCCTTGGAAAGTCAACTGAAACAGCTGCAATGGCTCAAGAAGTTGACTCGAGCTTCATGGTATAGGATGTGACTCCTGCTCAAGCACTCATGGCCGGAACAGATGAAAATAAGGTATATGAACATCTCTGTACTCTTGCATGTATCGCTAAGGTTAAATTGTATCAGGACTACAATATGGAGATTAAATCTGATATTGAGTCTTTAAATGTTTTGAAATCTGACTTTAAAAGGGTTGAATCTGACTACCAAAGAAAAATTGAGGAGTTAGAGAAAACTTTGTCCCTACTAAAACATGAACACACAAATTATAAGACTTAGATAAAGGATTTAATATCCAAATTGACTGAGGCTCAAGCCCAGCTTGTCACAACTGAGGCTCAAGCTAGGAAGTATGCTATTTCCGAGCAAAACTTCCAAGCCATTCTTGCATCATCCTCTCACTCAAAACTTTGTTACCAAAAAAGGAGGGTTGGGAACTAATGAAATTGCTCCACCACACTCTTATGAGTCTATAAGACAACCAAGATGTGGTACTGAAGAGCAAGAGGTTCCATCTGCTGACCCACCTTCTCATGAGTCAAAGAATGATACAACTATGGAGACCATCACAGGGAAGAAACAGGTAATTATACCCTCCTCTACCAATGATGATCAAAAATTGACCACTAAAGCCAGAAGAAGCAGAGCTAAGGTAGCCAGAAAAACTGCCAAGAAAGTGTCGAGTCCAAGCTAAAGATAGACCCAAAGCAAAAGAGTATATTCATCTCAGCTGGATTCCAAGTGGTTGGAAACTCTGATTCAAGAAAGGGGTGTAGTACCAGCACTCCTGTCCTACCAAAAGATCAGAAGTTAAAGGGAAATGTTGCTGATGAAGATAAAAAGAACAAGAAACAGCAATCTTCAAATCCTCAAAAGGTTAACATTGCATGCATAATGTGTGGTCTGCAAAACCACATGGCCAAAGATTGTTATTACAATCCTGCTAGCACACATTATGCAAATAATGTTAAAAGGAAGGAGTCAGGGAAGGTTTCTCATTTGGACCATATCAAATGGTCAAGTGATGAAAAAAGGAAAGCTTGTTTCCGAAGCAAGGCTGCTTTCGGAAGAAAATCCTCCTTCTGAAAGGAAAAAGGCTTTGGAAGCTAAAGCTGTCAAGACTCAAAAGAACAAAAGAGTTCCCTTGAAACCATCCCAGAAGAAGACTTCTTTGGAAGAAAAGGTGGTGAAGGCTTCTTCCGTAATGAAAGAGCTTCGGAAGAATGCCAAGTTACAAATGCTTCAACAAGCTCATCCTCCATGATCAACCAAGGGATGGAATGGAAGATCAAGGAAGATGTTGTAGCCCAAACCTCTTCTTCAACGACATCCATTGAACCCCCATGCATAAATTTTGGTTAAATTATGTCATTATCTTTGGAAGAACCCAAGACCAATAAAGCGTGGGTTTCCAATCAAAACTAATCATCTCATCTTATGTGCAGGGACAGCCATTTGACAAGAATAACAACATTTGGATTATAGACTGTGGATGCTCCAGGCACATGACAGGGAACAGATCTCTCCTTCAACAATTTCAGCATTATGATGGAGGTCCTGTCCAGTTTGAAGGTGAAGCCGGAGGATATATTTCTAGCAGATGGAGTATATCCAATGGTATGTTAACAGTTGACAAAGTTAACTTTGTCAAACAGCTTGAACACAACCTGTAAATGTTTCTCAATTCTGTGATCAAAAGCACCAAATGCTTTTTACAGAACATGAGTGCATTATCCTCAAAACAGGGATGACAATTCCTCCGGAATTGGTGCTTCTTAGATCTCCCAGGAAAAGGATATGTACAAGCTTGATATGAACAATGCTTCCCCAATGGGTGAAGTATCATGCTTTCTTTCCAAAGCTGATAGTGATGAGTCAACACTGTGGCATAAACGTATGTGTCATGTAAATTTTAAGACAATGAATAAATTGGATAAAAAAACTTGGTGCATGGTTTGCCTAAAAAGGAGTTTTTCTGCAAAGACAACTGTGTTGCATGCTTGAAAGGAAACAACACAGGACGTCTCATAAATCCAAATGTGTTAACTCTATCACTACTCCATTGTCACTGTTGCACATGGATCTTTTTGGTCCCACAAGTATAATGAGCATTGGAAGGAAATCATATTGCCTTGTGATAGTTGATGATTTTACAAGATTCACATGGGTATTCTTTTTAAGAACTAAAGATGAAACTGCTGAAACATTAAAATCTTTTATTCTTAAAATAGAAAATCAAATTGATCACAAGGTTAAAATATTAGAAGTGATCAAGGGACTGAGTTTAAGAACTTTGTTCTTGACTCATTCTGTACTCAAAAGGATTGCCAGACAATATAGTGCTCCCAGAACTCCTCAACAAAACGGTGTTGCTGAGAGGAGGAATAGGACACTTATTGAGGCTTCTCGAACTACGTTAGCTAATTCAAAGCTACCTCTAACATTCTAGGCAGAGGCAGTCAGCACTGCATGCTATGTGCAGAATAGAGTTCTTGTAGTTAAGTCCCATGGAAAAACCCCTTATGAGCTATGGAACAAGAGGCCACCGTTCATTGGCTTTCTAAGGTCCTTTGGCAGCAGGTGTACCATACTTAACACAAAGGAAAATTTAGCAAAATTTGCTGAAAAGTCAGATGATGCTATCTTTGTTGGATACTCTTCTAGCTCTAAAGCTTACAGAGTATATAACATTAAGAATCAACAATTTGAGGAGTCATCCAATATAGTTGTTAATGAGCAAACTCCTTGTGTTAGGGGGAATGGACCTGATCACATCTTTAATTTAGAATTGTTTCCAAACTATTCTAAACCCTCTTGTGAGAATGTTTCAGCTGGAATAGGTGCTCAAAATGATGCTGATGCTTCTGCTAATGATCAACTATTTGAGCTTCCCAGGCCTAGACCAAATTCTCCAAGTGCTGCAATACATCAAGCTTCCACTATTCACAGATCCGATAGTTTAACTATATCAAGGAATAGTGAAGCTTCAACAAGTGAGTCACCTATTGAGCCTCAAAACTCATCGGGTGATCCATTACAACACCAGGCAGAAGGAGGTAGTATTTTGAAGGAACAGGCAACTATTAATACTACTTCACAGCCAACTATTGATGATGTTTCTCATTCATTCAATCAGTCCTCATTGAATGACTTTGAAACAGCAGCTGGACAGAGTGTTCTAGTTCCTAAGCAGAATATGTCTAACCTGGATCTATCTCTGCAACTGGAAGTGATTCCTTGTCTTAGGATTCACAACACTCATCCACCTGAGAACATCATAGGAAATGTCTCTGAGGGTGTGAGAACAAGAGGACAGACTCATCAAGGGAATGTCTGTTTGTACTCATGCTTTCTATCTCAGATGGAACCCAAGAAGGTAGAAGATGCCTTGAAAGATAGTAGCTGGATTGAATCGATGCAAGAGGAGCTGCTTCAATTCAAGAGACAGAAGGTATGGAACCTATGTCTGCTACCATCTGGTCAAGTACCTATAGGCACCAAATGGGTTTTCAGAAACAAGAGAGATAATAGAGGCTTGATCATCAAGAATAAGGCAAGACTTGTGGTTCAAGGATACACTCAAGAGAAAGGAATCGATTATAGTGATGTCTTTGCACCAGTTGCAAGACTTGAGGCAGTTAGGATCTTCCTTGCTTGTGCTGCATCCAAGGACTTCACAGTATACCAACTTGATGTCAAGTGTGCTTTCTATATGGGGATATAGATAGGGAAGTCTATGCATGCCAACCTCCAGGATTTGAAGATCCAAGCACCCCAACTATGTGTGCAAATTGGATAAAGCTCTATATGGGCTGCACCAAGCACCTAGGTTGTGGTATGAGACTCTGTCTCAGTTTCTTCTGAAGAATGGCTATACTAGAGGTACCATTGATAAGACTCTCTTCATTAGAAAGTCTGGAAAGGACATTTTGCTCGTACAAGTTTATGTTGATGACATCATATTTGGTTCCTCAAATGACCAAATGTGCAAGGACTTTGAGAGCATTATGAAGAAGAAGTTTGAGATGAACTCCATGGGAAAAATTGTTCTTTTTCCTTGGAATTCAGGTAAAGCAACTGAAGGAAGGGTTCTTCATTAATCAATCTAAATATGTCTCTGATATCTTAGAAAGATTTGAAATGAAGGATTGCAAGCATGCCAAGACACCCATACCCAGAAACCATAATCTTTGTTCTGACCTCGAGGGGGGATACTGATCAACATCAGTATAGGGCAATTATTGGTTCTTTGATGTATCTAACAGCCAGTAGACCTGATATCATGTTTGCTACTTGCATTTGTGCAAGATATCAGGCTGCTCCAAAGGTGTCTCACCTAGCTGTTGTTAAGAAAATCCTCAGATACCTCAAAGGAGCACCTAAACTAGGTCTCTGGTATCCCAGAAACAAGGATTTCAATCTTTATGGATACTCTGACAGTGACTATGGAGGCTGCAATATTGACAAGAAATCAACATTAGGAGGATGTCAATTTCTTGGTGGAAGGATCATCTCATGGCAATGCAAGAAACAATCTTGTGTCTCTATATCAACTGCTGAAGCTGAATACATTGCTGCTATTAGCTGCTGTGCTCAACTGCTATGGATTCAAAATCAGATGTTAGACTATGGATTCAACTTTATGAGTACTCCTATCCATATTGACAACAACAGTGCTATCTCCATTACTGAAAATCCGGTGAAGCACTCCAAGACTAAGCACATTGACATCAGGTATCATTTCATTAGAGACATTCATGAGAAATATCTAATCAAGTTAATCAACGTTGATTCAAATGAACAATATGTTGATCTGTTTACCAAAGCTTTTGATGAACAAAGGTTTAAGTATCTCATAACAGCTATTAGGATGATAAACATTAATTAATCTGTTCTCTTTTGAAAACCTTTTAATATGTAAGTCTTGTCTCAATATAATTTAACCCCTGTTACAAGAAATTCTCTCTTAAATTTTCTAAGTGTAAATTCCTTCTGAAGAGAAATTAACCTTCGGAAGACATTCTCATATCTTCTGAAGCAAAATTTCTCAAAGGATAACTTTCTTCTCGGAAGAATTTTTGGTCTCGGAAGAAGCGATTGATTGTATATTAGATCTACTTCCGAAACTTACAAATTCTCTATTCGGAAGCAACTCTAACCTTCGGAAGCAAAGCTTTGGCTTCGGAAGTAAGAATTGCTTTCGGAAGACAAGTTACCTTCGGAAATGTTTTACACTCGGAAGAGGGATTTCACTGTGTAACGTAAATTTCTTGGGCCCCACACTGTAAAAAGCAAAGATTTTGTTAATGATGTCGGATTATTTAACTGATTTTAACCTTACCGCCACTGTCATTTCATCCACTAAACTATCACATCACCATATCCTTACCCCCTTTACCGCATTTCCACAATCTTTTAAATAATCTCGACTATTCAATTTCACTCTCTTACTTGCAAATTTTACTGCCCTAGAAATTTCTCCTACTCAACTTTACCCATCTCAAATCATCCCCATTCACCTTTCCAAATGGCCTTCAACCCTCAGCACAACCAAGTCGCACTTCTTGATTCTTCAAGAGATGCTGACTTCTCAGATATCATCTCCTTTCTAACTCAATCTTCTTACTACACCACTCTAACTGTAAACCCCACAATTTACTCAAACCATATGTCTGAATTTTGGGCAAATGGTCAGAATGAAACCCTAAATGGGGTTTGTGTCATTCGATCGAGCATCTGTGGCCAGGAGTTGGTCATTTCTGAACAGATCATCAGGGAGCATCTAGAGCTTCATGATGAGGGCGCCCTAACGGAATTCCCCAAAGCAGATTTGGAAAATTCTTATCTCCAAATGGGATATGGTGGAGACGTTAGCAGGTCAACTGTCTACAAATTTAACTTCCCGTACAAATGGAAGTTCCTGCTACATGTGGTCCTTCACTGCTTGTCGAACAAATCTGGGGGATGGGATCAAATCCCATATGAACTTGGGTGCCTAGTTCATGAGTTGGTGAAACGAATCCGCTTCAACTATTCAAGATTTGTGCTGACTAACCTCATGGGAAATCTTCAAAAGGGCACATTCTTCATGTATCCCAGGTTTCTCCAGCACATAATCAACTGCGAGCTGGACCAGAGCAAGCTTGTCTGTGCAGCTGCCCTGACTGCTCTTCAAATGAGGCCGACCATCTTCAAGACTTTGAAGAGAGTGTCCACCAACTTCATAGAAGAGATACTGCACTTCTTCCAGGTATGACTGAGCCAACGGCTCCTGGTGACATCCCTATTAACCCCACAGGTGATGAACCCACACCAGCAACTACCCCCACTTTGCCAAATCTACCTTCTCCAACCATTACCTTTACTTATCAGAGACATCCCAAACGAACCCTTGTTCAATCTTCTCTGATTGAACAAGCTCCTCATGTTCTACCCAAAAAGGCTAGAGTGGAACAAAGGGCTCCTACTCAGCCTGAGGTCCAACCTTCCTTCACATTGACCTCAATATAGGTCTTGAGTCTCCTTAGTTTCAGACCCATGAGCCCCACAACCAAGCTGAAAGCCCTCAGGGTGAGTCTCCATACTCCCCTGAGCAGCCAAAAAGGGACAGCCCTATCACAGGCTCAATGCCTTTAGATGTTGATCAAAGTCCCGGGTTATTAGGTTTCATTTCCATATCCTTTACTGACCTTTTAATTGGAACTGATGAAGAGATTATGTCTCTTAAGGGCAATGAAGTTGATCCACAACACCCTCTCAAGGATCAATAGAGCAGAGAGACCTCTTATCTCTAGCCCCCATCAGCAAAGCCTTACTGAGGTGAGTCCCACTAATGTGAAGGGGACTCATGTAGATTCAGCTACCACTACTAAAGGATTCTCAATGGATCCTTAGAACAGTGGTAATATCACTGAGACTAATCTACGGCAACCATGCCCTTTGATGACTCTGAAAGAGACATCTTTGAGCAAGGGAAACCAGGGTGCCCAGAAGCCATATCTGGTGGTGAGGATGAACATACAAGGTATGTTACCTCATCTCCCCGTGATTCTTCACAAGAAGATGAGGGAAGAATGCAACTTACCATCCACAACCTACTTTCTAAAATCTCAAATCTTGAATCCAAGGTTAAGATTTTAGAGGATAGGTCTGCCACTCAGCAACTTGAGATTGAAACTCTCAAGGCCAAACTAGCTGAGAAACAGATTGAGAGGTCTGTTAGGCATGTACCAATTCAGGTCTCCTTGACCTCTTCCTCTAGCTCATCAAGCTCTCAGGATGATGCTACCAAAAAGGGGGAGAGTGTTCAGAGACAAAGTCCAAGACAAGAGGAAACCCAAAGTCAAGCTCTCACTTCCTTGAGATCAAAATATCCTGTGCAATAAGCTTCAATCTTCCCTAAGCCTCTCCAGTTGTTATTCAAATGGATCAAAGGATGCTCCAAGATCTCAATAGGTTCTTTAACAAGTTCCTGTTGGAATCTCTCATAGAACAGCCAAGCCCTGATATGTCTGTGATCTACTTCGGAGCTCAAGAGCTTCGGAGGTTAAATGCACCTTCTACCACTGTTGAGGAAGTTGGTCAACCTAAGGTCCAAGTGGAACCTAAGATTAACTTCGAAGGGGAAAAAAGGACTGATGGCCCAGCAACTGAAACTATTGGGACAGATAGTGCATTTTCACAGACTTTCGAAGCACAATTCAAAGCCTCGGAAGAACAAGTTCAAACTTCCGAAGCTGAGATTGCTGCTGCGGAAGGACTATTCTCATTATCTGATGATCTAATAGTCACAGATGCAATCCTAGAACTCGCATCTGAGGTTAATAGAGAGGATTTTCTCACTTAACCTTTAGCTCCAACATCTGCATTAACTCCAGCTCCCATCTCTACTACTCAACCTGAATCTTCTATCCAAGAACCCCCAAAGTCTAGTACTTCCGAAGACATCAAAGGAAATAGGAAGATGACTTTAAAGAGCTTCAGGAGGAAGAAAGGTTGAAGAAACTCAAAAGAAAAGGTGGACTGACAACTGGAAAACTGTTAGCTGCAAGTACCAAAGCAGCTGCAGCCAACCAGGAGGCAGTCAACAACCGAAAAAGGGTAGAGATCATCGATAGACTTGTCAGTCTAGAAGCTGTAACTGAGGATGTACTCCTGCTACCATTAGAAGAGTTAATAGAGCTGGAAAAGGCAACCTTGCTTCAAAAACAGCAAAAAAAGAAGCTGCAAGGCTGGCCTTGGAAGAAGAAAGGGTGAGGAAGGAAAGAGACTGATCTACAGCTCAGGAGGGAAAGGATAACTTTCCTAACCTCCAGAGGCTTCTCTCAAGAAGAATATCTCCTCATAACAATGATACGATCTTATGGCTCTTCAACAAAGAGCAAGATCAAATAGAGAAAGAGAGAAAGAGAGCTGAAAGAGAAAAGCTTTTACAGAAGAAGAAGAAGGAAGAGGAAGCTGGACTGATCGCTGCCAAGAAAATAAGTGAGAAAGCCTGGGAAGAGCAATCTCAGAGTTCGTGCTTCTCTGGCAGGCAGGTGGGTCCTATGTCAGAAAAGACTCTCCAGCACATGTTAGTGACATTAAAGCTGATATTTGCGCAGGGAAGAGGAAGGAGATGTACAGAAGGGGACAGGGGATGAACTTCAAAGCAACCACTCAACCCAAACTCCAAACCCAACCACAACCTGAAACCATACCCTTCTCACTCCCCATCAAAACCGAACCAACCACTGAACCATACACCCTTGAACCTACACCATCACTCTTACCAACTCCATCACCTCAACCACCTAAACTTCCCATCCTCCAACCCAAAACTCTAGCCAGAACCCAAACACCTCAACCTACCCATCAACCCATTGAACCATCCCCTCAGCCTTCTAAACATCTCTCCTTAGAAGAATTCAAAGCAGTCAAGACAAAGCTCATAAAATGCACAACTCTGAGCGAATCTCCTGTGAGGAGGATTATGTCAAATTGACCTACGTTGACGGATCCTCAAGTTCCCTCACTAGAGATCAATTTCTTGATCTGCCCAGAGGAACATTGGACCAAGCTGCAAATCTCCTTGGCCTCAATTCAACACTTTGAATGAGGAAGAAAAGAAGTTAAGGAGAAGGCTGGTGACTCTACTGGATACTAAGAAAAGCGACAGGGTGCCAAGACAACCTCTTGCACCTAGAAAGAAGATCATCCGGTGGAGGTTCAAGACTCTTCTCACAACTTTGTTGTTGAAAGAGAGAATGGGAGCTCAACAGGCTGAGTGTCTCATCTCTGCTACACTTAAGCAGATTTGATATTGCTGAGTTAGCAGAAAAGAATTCTCCAACCCTTCAACTCTGATGTAGCTGCCCATATCAGAAATCATCTAGGCAGCCTTCACATGGCCGAGCTAACTGCTAGAAGCAAGGTTGAAGCAGATTTGAAACAGAGAGAGGAGGAGGAAAGGAAAGGATCAGCAACCCAAGGCAAAGCCTTTTTACAAATGGTTGAAGGTCCTGAACTAGAATCCGTAGTTAGATGGGAGTATGACTATAACTCCCGTCAACTAACTCTTTTCAGGGGGCACAACAAAGGGTACATGCCATTCAGAGTGATAGACTAGATCTCCTATCCACCAATGACTTGTACAAGCTTCTCAGCACCACTTTCGGGAAGAACAAAGAGACAGACAAATATCTTTTGTCCCTGGTACTGAAAGATTTGAGAAGCAGGAATAAGTGAGGTTTTGGTAGCATCAGCCTAGGGGGAGTTTGTTGGATCTAGAAGGCTGGTGCAACCAAAACCAAGTCACTTAGAAGATTTTGGTACAACAAATAAAGGACTTCCGAAACCAAGTGTGGAACTTCCGAAGGAAAAAGGAGATCTTCCAAAGACAAAGTGTAAAGCTTACTTCCGAAGGAAAAGTTCCAACTTCCGAAGACAAAGAACTTACTTCCGAAGTTCAAGACTTACAAAGAAAGATCTTAAGTCAACTTCCGAAGTACAGAAGTCCTCAAGCCTCGAAAGTATAGAAGCCTCTTTCGAAGTATAAGTGGGTTCGGAAGAACTTGTTCTTCCGAAGCCAACTTACCTTCGGAAAACACTACTATTATCCAGTGGATATAAGTATGGCCTTCCTGACACTCCGCTGCAAATCTCTGAGATATTGCATGGCATTTTCTCAAAAGCCATGCAGTTGACCATACTTTAATCCATTGTTTACCTTTTTATGTTAGTATAGTTGCCATCTTTAGTTGGTGACAAAAGGTAAGTCATGGACATGTCATGACTACCGTATCTTAGATAATACTTTATCTAAGATACCTTAACTTTAGCATTGTAGTATATGCTTTAGTCTTAGGTTTCCAGCTGGTATTAAAGTATATCCGGCTGTAGGATCTAGTATATATAGTCTCTCATTGTAACTCATGTATCATGCTTGTAAGAGTCTTGTAATATCTTGAGTTGAGAATAATATATACAAGTGCCTTGAAAATTTATTTTTGTGTGTTCACTACTTATATATTATTATCAATTTTATGAGAGACTTTACTTCATCTGAACTGAGTGTTTGTATAAGCGAGTTTGAGAGAAATTCAAGTGTTTCTGTGACAAACCCGATCCTGCATTTTGTATAGAAAATAATGATTGTCATATGATTATTGTACAAATAAAAATTTTAAACCAAAATTATTCTTTAAAGCCTACCTTGATATCCACATTCTTTTACTTACAAATTTTAAAGGTTTTATTTCTTATTGGCCAAAAAATCCTTTCTTCCAATATCCACTTGTTATTTGCACCTCTTTCTCTTCGGCTAAAGCATAGGCCTTTAGTAAATTATATATGTAATATAAAAACAAAAAGTAAAAGTAAATGGCATTATTTAATTTCAGAAAAAACTAGTTGATTTCCATGTGTATAAAAGTTGTAAAAGAACGTAGTAGTAACTGGTGAAGGGTTACATGGATCAACAACTAAGAAGACCTCTGCTACACGTAAATGGTTGTATATAAGCTATAAATCAGAGGATCATTGTTCTATAATCAATGTCAATGATAGTTTGATCATTTCCACCCTCCAGTTAGTTGATCTTGATTTCTACTACAAAATGCGACATTCTAACTTTGATTATAAACAAGAGTCTCAAGAAAAATAAGTAGTGACTAATGGCTAGTTTGTGATCCTTTAGGCTATAAAAATTTAACACTATATTACCTTTCAGCAAAGAGTTTCGAAGAGCAATACTTGGTTCCCCTTCTACATCATTAACACCATCTTTAGTTGTGAAGTTGTTTCTCTTTTTCCTTTATGCTCTGCTCAATCATATCTTGTGTTGCTTTTGTTTTCCTTTCCGAACCTGAAGGGCCACATAAAATATTGGTACCACCAAGGCATGCTTTCCGACAATATTTGTTCTTGTGTTGCTTGATAGTCTGACAACCAGTAATATCAACACGTATCACTAATGCTATAGTTCTATTTGAAATTTGACATATTGGTGACATCCTTGAGAACAACTCTTCTTTGAAAAGAAAGTTAGAGCCAACTTTTTATATGAGGACCCTCTTTAAGAGTTAGGTTTTAGAAGATGATTAAATTCCTTTTTCTCCTTAGGGTGTAGTAGGGGCAGATCTCCAAATGTGCCCAAAGCTATAACATGCTCTAGTAATCGTTTTGGTGGGCTCTTTAATTTAGCAGCACGTATATTTTCTTTGTTCATGTCCATTTGTTTGTATATTTTCTTTGTTCATGTCTATATAGAGGTGCTTGGTATTAGATTTGCTCTTTCCATAAAATCTGCAACTATAAATTTAAAACTCATGTTAGCATATCCTGGTATGGTTATTTAACAATAGTTGCTGCTAGTTTTGGTTACATAACTTAGGTTTTTATGTCACAACTAAAAGTCACCTTAAAGAAATGTAGCAACATAGTTGAGCAAGATATTAGTGTAAAAATTGTAACAAGCACCTTAAATCAAATAGCATTACATTTTTATAACATATAACGCTAAGAATGTATTAATCTTCATAACTCTCATCTTAAACTATGAACCATGAAATAGATTCAAGCCTAAAATTAAACCATATTGCCTACATCCATATCATTACCGAAAAATGAAGGCAAAACCACAACCAACTAATTGTTGATGGTAGCCTGGATCTAATCATTAGATAAGAAATTCGAATATGATGAAAACATAACTATAAATCATAGCCTTTTATGTCAATTTTGTAACACCAGTGAAATATTTACCTTAGAATAGTCAATTGAAGTCCATCCTAATTCAAAAAGAACCTACAAAATGGTTTCGGAAAGAGTATTAGAAACAAAATTCAAATTTTCAATAAACCCACAATACAAAAAAACTAACCTAGAATTGACTCACCATGTGAAATCTCAACGAAGATGAACTAAAAACACCTAAAATCTAAACGCTTGCCATTCAAGAAGCACTATCATCAGAATTCACTCAAGCCCTGATTGTGTAGCTTCGGCCACCTTGATCGATTGATCTTTTCATGGTATCACGAACAACCTATAAATTGAAGTGCAAATTAAATAAGGGGAAGATGGAAGGTAGTGGTAGTTAATTGGTGAGGATTGAAGTTAGAGACGATTCACTTTACTTCTGATTCAACCGTCGATGGGAGGATCAGAGATTCAGGGTTACGGGTATATCCGAAAGAAAAATTATGTGGGAAGTGGGCGTCTTATTTTGGTATTAAATTACTAAACTATCCTTTAGTTATGCTTTATAAATTATCGGAAATGCCCGCGCATTGCGACGGTACGGTTGTTGCATGATTTTAGTCGGTATCGGCTCGGTGCGTTATGACGTAAATTAAAAAATCAAAACATAATTATTGAAAAAATTGAATGAAAGAAAATAATTATGTATATTACAAAAGTCTTTAAGACAATTATATTATCCCAATAAGAATAATGAAAATATGAGTGGTATTTATGGTCAGAAATCACTTATTACCTAAATTTTAAGGAGGTTTATTTTATGAATATAGGTTAGAGTTTTATGATCATGGGAGTTAGTTTTTGGTGGTGATTTGTATATACCGAAGAAAGTTAATGGAGAAATTATCACCACAAATTATCATATTGATTGTTATTGAAATGTTAACAACTAATAAAGGAAAGGGGAAGAGGGATTAGTGTTCAATCACAATATATAAACGATATTGAAAGTAAATGACGATTTTGTTTGACCACGTGTATATGTTTTAGCATTTGTATTATTCAGCAATCATATATTATATTTATTGTAACAGTCTAAATGAAATAAAATGATTATTTTTTTGAAATTTAAGCATATACTTTTCATATGGGTGTCATAATCCATATGTAAAATTATCATTCTATCCTCCTCTCACTTTTATTGTAAAAGATATAGATAAATATTAAAATTATTAACTTATAATATACCCCTAGAAAATATTAGTATTATAGTTATTATAAATATGAAGATTTATATAAGTTATATACTTAAATATTTAAATAAAATAATATACTTAATTAAAATATTATTTAGTTATAAAAATATAATTAGTATAAATAAATTTAAACGTTAATTTATAATATCATAAATAAAATAAATATTAATGAATGAATTAAATAATATAATATTATTAAATAATATATTAATAATGTTTATTAAATACATGAAATAGACAAGAAAAAAATGTCAAGTTTTATAAAAATTTAATGAATAAATTTACCATATTACCCCTAAAGTGTCTTAAAATTTTAATTAAATCTCTATTCTACTCCTCTTAAATGTGATGCACTCATTTGTACATGTTGCTTTAAAACTTGTATTTTTGGTAAAATTACATCTCTATCCAAATAAATGTATTATATAATAGTATAGATACTCAACATATTATTTTAAGTAAAACCATATAGTTTATCATAAGAGAAAACACACAAAATATGCTCTCTTACAAGCGTATTGCTTTAACCTAATACATACAAATTACGTGATGTTTTAATTTTAATGTAAAACAACTCAGAACAAGTTGATTATAAGTAAAACAACAATATTGCACCTTAATACAATAGAAAATGTGTATCTAAAGCAAAACACAATAAAAAGTCTTGTTCTCACGCAAAACAGCACAGAAGTACTATCTTTATTAATGGCAAAACAACACAGAACATCAAAACAACATAGAAAACAACACCAAAAGTGATGTTCGTACACTAAAGTATTATTTTAATGTAATACAATACAATAGAACACAAAAGATATTGTTGTGTCGCAATACATAACAAAAGTGTTGTTTTGATGCATTTCAACATAAAAAGTGTTGTTTTGATTGAATACACCACATAAAATGTGGTTTTGATGTAATCCAACATAAAAAGTGATTGAGACGCTAAAGTGTTGTTTTGAGACAATACAACACGTGAATTGATGTTTTCATGCAACACGGTGCATAAAGTGGTGTTTTGATGCAAAACAACACATAAAGTGGTGTTTTGACGCAGTACAACAAAGAATGTTGTTTTGACGTTATACAACACAAAAATGACATAATTTTGAAATTGTTGTTTTTTTTGTTAAAAATATCCCAATAGCGTATTCAATTTAAAAAGAAAAAAATATTTAATTTTATGGTGTAATTTGCTTTATACAAATAATCTTGTATGAAAAGTTTATAAACATTTAAAAATTTTGAAAGAAATTAAAAAAGTTAATAAAATTAGATACATATCCAAAATAATCTTCCACTTTTTTCTTTCCTATATTATCATCATAACCATTGTTTCTTAGTTTTCTCAAGCAGAATAAACTTTTATAATTAGAGACAATAATATGCCTTTATAATTATAGAATAAACTTTTATAATTATAGACAAAAATATGCCTTTATATAAATAATTGTGCAACGTATATGCATATTTGCGCATGACATGTCAGCGTTTATTTAAGAATGTCATTCTTTATGAATATATAGTACCAATATATTCAAAGTGAAAATAATACTATTCTTAACTATTAATTTTATGATATCTTTCTTTAAATAATAATAAAGTATAAAAAACTAATTACATATTAAAATAGTGAATTAACTAGATAAAGTCAATGGTAACTAAAAAATGATAAAAGTCAATAATAGAATGTGTGGCAAATTTGTTTAGTTAAGTTAGTCTTAATTAATTATATTATGTCTTGTAACCGTTATTTTTTATATGCCCACACACATACATATATATATTTGAAATTCTCTTGTTTCTAAGTTTTAGGACCTAAGGTTGTTTCATGTCTCACAATCAATCTACATCAGCGATGCATAATCCTTCATTAGAATATAACACACTAGTTTTAATTATCCATGTATTACACAAGAGATGGAGAGTTAATTATTAAAATAACATAAAAATATAAATAAAACTAAACGTATTACATAATGGATTGAAAAAATAAAACTGATTAGTTGTTGATTGCTATTATATAATACTAACATTAGTAAATCCGTGTATTACACAAGTTAAAATATAAATTATTAGTTATAATGAAGATAATGAGTATAAAATAATATTTTAAAACAAGATATGATTAAAATTACTATGACTAATAATTATAGTGATAACTATACGTAATAAAATAAATAATACTAATTTATAAACTTTAGTTTTTAATTTTTTTCCCAAAAATTTAAACATTTTTTCAAAACAAATCATATTAAAATTATCATTTTTAAAAGTTTCCTATTATAACTCTTAATTTTAATTATATTTAGTTTATAAAAAAATTTACTCTTTAAGAACATCAGTTTTAAGATATTTTATGTAACATCCGCTCATTTTCAAAGTTTAAACTCAAACCCGAACACATTTTACTTCCGTTATTAAATAATTATAAAATTTTTAATGAATCAAATGCATTAAATGTGCAATTTATATTGTGAATTATTTTATTCAAATATTCATTTATTAATCATCTAAACAACTTATGATAATTTATGGATTTGCAGGACCGGTGAAGGGGGTCACTTACAACACAACAAAAGAGGAGATTAACCAAAACTTAATCAAACAGTAAACTGGATTAACGACAAGTAAGACACTAAGAACACAAGTAATGTAAGAGACAGAACACAAGAGCACAAGTATATGGTTTTCAAGAATGCAATATATTGCTTTCTCTATGTTCTATTACAAGTGTTACAAAGCATGAAAGAAAGATACAAGAACATGAGATACTTATACTACATCCTACAGCCGGCCATACTATGAAAGCTAGTTGGATACAATTGACTAGACTCAAAACAAAATCAATTGTAGAGTCAAAAAGGCAAACTTCCATTTTGACTTTGTGACTATGACATGCCATAGCTCACATCCTTATCTATTACAAAAAGGATAAAGTACATGAAGTAGAAACTTACAGACTCAAGACCTCAATGTATAGTTACCAAAAGCATGGACCTTTTCACCAACTCATGCAAGTTGGTGACATTACAGAGATGCAGCGAAAAGGTGTCCAGCTTTATGGAAAAGTACATCAGATAAAGCATGTTACTAAAAGTCTTCGGAAGAAATCTATCTTCAAGTGTAGAGCTTCGGAAGACTTTGTCTTTGAAGGTTCGGAAGACTTCATCTTTGGCTTCGGAAGACATTGGTCTTGGCTTTGGAAGATTTCACACTTAGAATATTTTTGTTGCATGTGTGAAACTTCTGAAGCATTCTTCTTCAATACTTGTTCAGCATGCATGCAGAAAGACTTTGGTTGCTTCAGCCTCTATACATATTCTCTACAAACTTCCCCTAGGCTGATGCTACCAAAACTCTTGAAGACTTCAGATATCAACAGTCCTCATCAGGATGATAACCAGTCCTTTCTTCATAAGATGATCAAGATCCTTCAGACTACCAAAGTATCTTCTCATGTCAAAGAGATCAAGCAGAGGCAACTAAAACATATCTTACCAAGTGTAGACATTTTTAATGCCATGATCTCTGATGACATGCCACCTTTCTGGATTTGTAGTGTATGTCTAGGACAGGATGAGTCTTTCTGATGCAAGAGGAGCTATTGGAATGGGAGATGATGGAGCATCCGCTGGCTGCACATCCTCAGGATGTTCTGACTCATCCTGAGGTTTAGAAAAGGATGCAGTCTTCTTCTTCTTTGGCTTTGGTTTAGAAGCCCTCCTTTTCTTTCTCTTTACAAATTTTAACTGAGAAGACTGGCCTGCAGTACCGGATTGATTTTCATCGTCTTTCTTAGTTGGGTCTTCTACTCTCACATGTTCAAATTGAGAGTGAGTCTAACCCTGCTGTGGATCAAAAGATGAAGCTTGCTAAGATTCAGCAGGAGGTCCAGGTTGTGAAGTCTCTGGTTGTTCAACCAGCTCTCCACTTTTGATCTTCTACTTGATCAGCCTGATATGTTCATCCATAGTGGATAGAGACATGGGGCCAAGTCTCCTTTCGGATAATCCATAAGCTTCAAGAAGCTCATCATCCTCTACCTGTCAGCGGATTTCTTCATGCTTTTGTGGATGATGGCTCTTGACTTAGCAGCTTCTTCCCTCAGCTTTCTTTTAGTTTTCTTTCTTTCTCTGAATATCTCAAGTTCAAGTGGTTTGAGATACTCAAACTCAACATAGTCATAAGATAAAGGAAGAAGTGTTTCTGCCTGATAAAGGCCTGTGGCACTCAGGTAGTTGATCATCTTGATCCTTTCTTCTTCTTTATCTACCTGAGGTTCTTGTTGAACCACATCCTCATATGCAGGGCTTTCTTGAATTGGGGAGAGGGTTGGCATAAGCTTGTACAATCTTTCTTTCTTCTGTCTTCTTTGATTTAAACTAGAAGCTCTGCATCTTCTGGCTCCTTCTTCTCCCTTGACCTTTCCAGGTTAACCAGTTCATTTAACTCTTCCAAGGGGAGAGAGAAGACATTGTCTATGTCATAGTTCTTTGTCTCCAGATAGTTTATCCGGACTACCCTTAACTCATCATTCTGAGTATCTGATCTGGGGGCAGCCCTGATTGTAGTCTCCATGAGTCTTGCAGACCCAGAAGAGGAACTTTCTCCCCTCAGCTTCCTTTTCCTCTCTCTCTTTTCCTCCTCAATCTCCTTAGATGTCATCTTTCTTTTCCCTTTGTCACTCACAGACCTTTTTGACTTAGGGTGGAGAGAGCTTTGGCCTTCATTACTTGATGCAGCTTCTGAGCTCTGGCCAGAGAGAGGTTGAGAATCACCTTCACCAGCAGGTGTCTCAAAAAGGGCATTGATCTCTGTAGCAGTTGTTGGTGATAAGACTGGGCTTTTAGGTTCTGTCACTAGGCATTCAGCCAAGGTTTCCCCTATGAAGCTAATCTTAGGGTCTGCCTCAACATCCAGTTGACCGATGACATTGCATGATTCCCACAGTCTTCTTCTTAGGCTGAACTCTGTAGTGATCCTATCTTGGATTCTTTAGGCCAACTTGTCAGCTTGTCTTGATTGGCTTGGATTGACAAGTGGCATGTTGACTAAATCCAGACTGTTATAATAGTTCAGGGTCTGAAAATTGAAGATCTCTTGCTGTCCTTGAGCTTTCATGATGATTAGGGCTCTCCTATTGCTATCATACCTCCACCCAATGATATGATTGGAAGATGGTGGAGATGATATGGCCCTTGGTATCCCTTCCTCAAACAGACTCTGTACTAGGGAGTCTATTGAGTCCATATGAATATGAACTTGAGGAAGTTGTTGAGTAGGCACAATTGAAAGTGAGGATGGTGAGTTCTCAATGTCCATACTCTCTGACAAACTCCCAGGTTTTGTGGCAGTGGTGATTTTCTCCCTCTTTTTGGTAGCATCACCCACTTGCATAGGTGAGCTAGGAGTTAGGTCAACCACCTTCACAGGTTCTTGTGTTCCTGGTTAAGCTTCTCTTAAAGGTCTCCCAGCTAGTTGTTCCTTAAGATATGAAATCTCAAGTTGCTGATCATTGACCCTGTTTTGTAAGGTAGTCACTTGAGATTCAAGGTGACTAACCTTGGAGACTAAATAGGTGCATGTTTGAGATAGTCTTTGCACTTTTAGTCTTAAATTCCCCTCATCTTCATCAGAAGAATCATTGGGGGATGAGATGATTGGACCAAAGTCCTCACTCTCACCACCAGCTTTAGGTTCTTGGCTGCTGGATTTCCTCTGCTCACTGGCAATCTCAGTTGAGATGTCAGTGGGCTGAGTTGCCATGGTTGAGGTCTTAATGATGTAATCACTTTCAAAAGTGAGAGCCTCTTCCATATGGACATCCTGAACAGGTTCAGAAGTGTCCACCTCAGTTGTAGGTGACTAATGTGGGCTAGAAGTAAGAACTCAGGAGCACTCATCTCTCTTTGAGTAGGGGAAAAGAAGAGAGAATCATGGTACTCATTGAAACTTAAATCTTCATCTGTATAGAAGTCAAGGTTGGGGATAGGTTGATTAAGATCTAAAGGTTGTGGATGGTAACTGTCCTTTGAAGGTTGATCACCTGAGTGTTGAGACTCAGAGTGATGGCTTAAGGCAGTTTGGGAGAGGTGGCTAATGAGCTCATCAGGCTGAGCATGAGCAACCTCAGCACTGATCCTTGAAGAGATGGGAGTGGTCTGCTCCTCAGGAGAAGTGGGAGCTCTAGTGTCCACTTCCTCATGTATTGGTGAGTGTATGGAGGCCTCCACAGACTGAATAGTCTGAGCAGGGGTTCGTTTGGATTTTCTTTGGTAGGTGAGGGTGATTTGAGGTTGTGTAGGTGGTTGGGATGTAGCAGGTGTGGGTTCAACACTAGCTGGTGCTGCTAGGTTGCCATCTTGAGCAATAAGCTCTAACATTTTTGGGACTAGGGCTGTTTCTACCTTAGAGAAGCCAACAATGGTTTTTCTTAATATTTTAAAGATGTCGGGCTTCATCTGTCCCAGTTTAAGAATGTTACATATTTCCCTTAACTGTGAGCCCAGTTCACAGTTAATACTGGACACATCTAGGAAACATGTATCATACTAAGGAGTCTAAGTTGGCAAGTAAATTAATATAAACAAATAGAGAATACCTGAACTTGACCCCCTGAATCATTCCATGGATAATGAAGGAGAGATCCTCGGGAATCTGGTCCCATCCACCATGCTTGTTTGATAAGCTGTGGATAACCACTTGGAGCATGAATCTCCACTGGGATGAGACCTTCCCTTTCCTGAAGGTCTTGACAGAGTAATCTCCCTCATACCTCATCTGCTCAAAAGAATGATTGACGGATTCTTTTGGGAAGAACACCTCACCTTCTTCATCATCCAGCTGAAGATGCATGTTGATGATGCCCGGAGTGATGAAGACTATTCTCCCCTGCACTGTGGCAGATAATGCCTTCTCCCCATCCATTACGACCTCTTGGCAGGTCTTCCAGAATTCAAGCAGATGATCCTCATAGAGGGTAGGATCAATGGTTAGGGAGGTGAAGTAGTTGGACAAAGCTAAGAAACGGAAAACTTCTGAGAAATGAGGATCTTTCTTAGAGCTTAACAGAGCAACCTGGTTTTGTTGTCTGTGTAACTGCATGGTAAAGTTCATGTCATTTCTGTGAACAGAGTTGGCCATTGTGAGGTAGCTTAAGGATGAAGAACGATGAGAGAAAGTGATTTCAGAGAGAAATTTGGGGTATTAGGTTCGGAGGAAGAAGCAAATGATAGAAAGAGGGGGAAACCGTTGGGTTTATATGTGAAAAGGATTTCAGATAAAGTTTAATGAAAGAGGATAAACTTTGAAATCCGGATGTCGGTCCCACCTCTGAAAAAGTAGTTTACTTTTGCTCAAAAAGTAGTTTTCTTGGAAGTCAAAAAGCTTCCAAAGGTAAATTATCTTCAGAAGTTTTAATGAAAAAGCTTTCGAAGCTACAATGACTTCGGAAGAATTTCCAGAGAGTTTTGAAAATTTTGCTTCGGAAGAGAAATTAAGACTTGAAATCTTTGTACACAAAAGAAAAAAGCTTCCGAGAGTTAATTTTGCTTCAGAAGAAAAAGGTCTTTGAAACCATATAAGTGCCAAAGAAAATTTTAAGCTTCGGAAGATATTTTAGAAATTTCTTCCGAAGGTAAAATACTTGGGCAGTTATTTGTTTTATAAGCATAAATTTCTTCCAAAGTTAAAAACATAACTTCCAAAGGATCAAAATTTTCATAAATCTAAGGAAAGTCTTTAAAAAGATTTTCATCCAAAGAAAAACAAGAGCTTATGAAAGTGATGAACTAGACAACTTAGGACACACATGTTTTAAGAAATAATAAGAATTACTTTTAAGAAAAACCATCTCAAAGTTGATCATCCCAATAGCTGATACAAGATATTTAAATCTCTGTTCATCAAAAGCTTTTGTAAACAGATCAACATATTGTTCATCTATGTGAACTTTGACTAGTTTAATTAATCTCTTTTCATAATTATCATGATACCTGATGTTGATGTGTTTGGTCCTTGAGTGCTGCACAGGATTTTCTGTGATTGAGATAGCACTATTGTTGTCTATGTGAATGGGAGTCTCCTTAAAGTTGAACCCATAGTCTAGCATCTGATTTTGAATCCAAAGCACTTGAGCACAGCAGCTTGCAGTAGCAATGTATTTAGCTTCAACAGTTGATACAGAGACATAGGATTGCTTCTTGCATTGCCATGAGACAACCCTTCCACCCAAAACTGACATCCCCCAGATGAAGACTTTGTAGTCATGTTGCAACCACCATAATCACTATCTATGTATGCATACAGATTGAAGTCGGGATTCTTGGGATACCATAAACCAAGTGTTGAAGCACTCTTAAGGTATCTTAGAATCCTTTTGACAGTGATAAGATGAGACATCTTAGGGTTGGCTTGATATCTTGCACAGATACAAGTCGCAAACATAATATCAGGCCTGCTAGCAGTAAGATACATAAGAGACCTAATCATAGCCTTATATAAGTGTTCATCTACACACTCCCCCTCAAGATCAGGTCCAAGGGAGTGGTTTCTAGCTATGGGTGTCTTAGCAATCTTACAATCAGTCATGTTGAACCTCTTGAGTATGTCCTGAACATACTTTGACTGACTAATGCAGATACCATCTTCAACTTGCTTCACTTGAATTCCCAGAAAGAAATTGAGTTCCCCCATGGCACTTATTTCAAATCTGTCCTTCATCAACTTCTCAAATTCTTTTTAAAGCTTTGGATTAGTTGAACCAAAGATGATGTCATCAACATATACTTGTACTAGCAATATGTCATTTCCCTATCCTTGATGAAGAGAGTTCCATCTATAGTACCTCTCCTGTATCTATGTTTGCAAAGATACACAGATAGTGTCTCATACCACTTCTTGGGTGCCTGATGCAGCCCATAAGGAGCTTGTCAAGCTTGCAAACATAATCAGGATGATCATGATCTATAAAACCAGGTGGTTGTTTGACATATACCTCCTCATCAATCACTCCATAATGAAAAGCACACTTCACATCAAGTTGAAAGACCTTGAAGTTCTTGGATGCAGCAAATGCCAGGAATATCCTAACAGCTTCTGAAAGGATCGGGATCTAGTTTGATCAATTAGATTAAGATTTGCAGTAGAATAGAACAAGAATTAGACGAAATTTAAGGAAGAATAATATGAATATTCAATCAAACAGTGACGGTTATAGAGAGAGACAGTTTTCTGCAAAGAGAATATTTTCATTCACGCACAAGCTTCGGCTTCAAAGAAATTAGGTCAACATTCCTTTTATAAAGGAATGTGACATCAGCTGATGTCACTTGATAGTGACAGCTAACTGATTTATACAAACAACTAAAACTAGACTAAACTACTGAAGATGTCCACAACAACTGAGGACACCTTCACAAAAAGCTAAGTACAAGTTAAAATTACAACTACTGAAGTTATAACATCTGAAGTGTAAGAACTTCAGATGTTTTACATAAAATAAAACTACTGATTACAAACTACTGAAAAGTAAACCATCACAACTACTGAAAAGAACTACTTCAGCTGTTGTGACAACTTCTGAGAACTTGGTCTTCAGACTTTGTCTTCAGCAATTGTCTTCAGACTTTGTCTTCAGTTGTTGTCTTCAGACTTTATCTTCAGCTGTTGTCTTCAGACTTTGTCTTCAGACTTTGTCTTCAGCTGTTGTCTTCAGACTTTGTCTTCAGTTGTTGTAGACCACTTTAGTTGTTATGATGTCTGTGGGACTTAAAGGTTTTTCTGATCTGGCTCATTGGTTCTTTTGGTCCAACAGCTTCTAATCTTGCTACAAGAGCAAAGACATTTGTATAGTCAACTCCTTCTTCTTGTGTATATCCTTGAACAACTAGTCTAGATTTGTTCTTGATGATAATGTCTCTATCATCTTTCTTTTTCTTAAACACCCATTTGGTTCCAATGGTAGTCTTCCCATGAGGAAGAGGACAAAGGTTCCAAACTTTCTGTCTTTTGAATTGAAGCAGCTCCTCTTGCATAGCTTCAACCTAACTTCCATCCTTTAGAGCCTCATCAACTTTCTTTGGCTCTATCTGGGGTAAGAAACAAGAGTGGAGACAAACATTTGCTTCATGGGTTTGTCCTCTTGTTCTTACCCCTATAACAACATCTCCAATGATGTTTGTGGTGGGGTGGGACTTGTGGATTCTTAGTTGAGGGATCACAACAAGTTGCTGAGAAAGATCTAAATTAGAGAAATTTAGATCTGGCATAGAAGTTTCACCCACCACATCAGCTCACTTATCAAGAGAGACTTGATCTAAGGAGTGTGTGACATCATTGATGTTGTCATCTATGGAGTGGTTATCAGCATCTAGAAAGTCTTGATCACTTTCACCACTACCATCATTGTCTTCTACAGTTGAAGCTCCTTATCTGGTTGTGGAGCCTGAGCTAGAATTTGAAGGCATACCAGATGTATCAGCTGAGTTTGTTATTGTGGTGCTGATAGAAACCACATTTGCAGAAGTAGTTCCAACAAGAGCTGAAGATGTATTACTTGAAGGTCTTCTCAACTCAAATCTTGGATCAGGGTCACCTATATTTAAATTTTCTGCAGATCCTGAAACAGTCTCACAAGATTTGTTAAAATAGTTGGTAACTAAATCAAGATCAAAGAGCCAATCAGGACCAGAACCAGCTACACAAGGTGTGTGTTCATTGAAAGTCACATTGGCTGACTCCTCAATAATTCTAGTTCTGAGATTGTATACTTTGTAAAACTTAGCTTGGGAAGAGTATCCAATGAAGTATCCATCATTTGATTTCTCAGCAAATTTGGCAATTTAATCCTTGGTATTCAAGATGGTGCAAGGACATCCAAATGACCTGAGAAAACCGATGAAAGGTTTCCTCTTATGCCAAAGTTCATAAGGAGTCTTGCCATGAGTCTTAACTACTAAAACTCTGTTCTGCACATAGCAGGTAGTTTTGACTGCCTCTGCCCAGAAGGTGATGGGCAGTTTAGAGTCAGACAACATGGTTCTTGCAGCTTCAATCAGTGTCATGTTTCTCCTCTTAGCAACACCATTCTGCTGAGGAGTCCTGGGAGCACTGTATTGTCTTGTAATACCTTTTTCATCATAGAAAGCATCAAGGATTTGGTTCTTGAATTTAGTTCCATGATCACATCTTATGATTTTGACCTTGTGATCAGATTGATTCTCAATCTTCAAGATGAAACTCTTCAGAATCTTAAGAGTTTCATCCTTAGTTCTAAGGAAAAAGACCCAAGTAAATCTTGTAAAGTCATCTGTGATCACTAAACAATATGGGGTCCTTCCTAGACTCATTACACTGGTGGGGCCAAAGAGATCCATATGTAACAGTGTAGGGGTGTAGTGATGGAGTTCCTTTCCTTAGGCTTGTGAGATACCTTATGTTGCTTCCCTTTCAGGAATGCAACAAAATGGTCATCACTTGTAAACTCTTTATTTGGCATTCCAGTTACCAAATCATTCTTAATAAGTTTATTCATGTTCTTAAAGTTTACATGGCATATTCTTTTTTGCCATAGTAAAGACTCATCACTATTGGCTTTAGACAGAAAGCATGAAACTTCTCCAGAGGGAGATGTTTCTTGCAAATCCATCTTGTACATATTCCCTTTCCTAGGGGCTCTAAGCAGAATATGCTCATGAGGAATGACCACCCCGGGCCTAAGAACAATGCACTCATGCTTAGTAAAGAGCATGTTATTACACTGATCACAAAATTGGGATACACTCAGAAGATTATACCTAAGATCCTTGACAAAGTTTACCTTTTCAATGCTGAGCTTACCATTTGTGACCTTGTCCCTTCCTGAAATGTAACCACCTTCATCTCCTCCAAAGGCAACTAGCCCTCCATCAATCCTTTCAAAGTTCTAGAGTAGTGACCTATTGCCTGTCATTTACCTGGAACAACCACTGTCATGATCCAGACATTTTTGTTTGTCTTCAATTGTCCCTGCATTAAGAAAATGATTAGTTACATTTGGAAACCCAAGCCTTACTTGTCTTGGGCTCACAAAGTGAAACAAAAGGTAATGCAATAGTAATAGATCCTATGGTTGTGCTAAGAGGATCTTGAACTGTTGTTGATGGAGATTTCAGTCACTTGGTCTTTCTTAGACATCCACACCTCCTTTGGAGTCTTGGACTTGACCTTCAATGCTTCAAAAGCTTTTGTTACTTCGGAAGTTTTCATGACTGATCCTTCAGAAGATTCTGCAGCACTGCAGCAGACTTTAGTGCTTCGAAAGTATTCCTTCCTTCCGAGACCAACTTTTCTTTCGAAGGCAATTTTCCACTTGCCTTCTTCTTAGATTTGGAGCTTCCAAAGAAAACAGATTTTCCTTCTGAAGCCTGAATCTTCTTAGAACTCTTTGAAGTATTTGGTTTGATCATGTGAAGAGTACCCTTAGGATTGTATGGACAATCCTTAGTAAGATAAGCAGTACTCTCACACATAACACACTCCATTTTCTTCTTCCCAAGAGCCTTTTGCTGGGAATAAGACTGACTTTGGTCACATCCTTCTCCACCCTCATCTTTGCAAATGCTGAGACAATCCTTTTGGGCTAGGGACTGTTCTTGGAGTTTGATGGTCCAGGTTGTGTAGCAGTATTACATAGCAGATCAGTCTTCTTCTCGGGACTGAGATGATTTGAACAAGAACCAGAACTCTTAGCAGAAGAGTTTAGGTTGATTTCTTCAGTCTTTACTACTTCAAACCCTGCAAAGATAAACACTTGTTTCTGCTTGGAGTCAAAAGTAGCCTTGATCTTTTGAGCCTTCCTTGCTTTTCTTTTGCTTTTTCTGATCAAGTTCTTCCTCATTGACTTGGTCATCACAGTCTTCTTCTTCTCCTTAGAAGGATAGTGGCCCTTCTTAGAATCCTCCTCTTCACTCTTCTAAGAGTAATTCTTCACTATCGCTTCTTCATCCTCTTCACTCAAAGGATCTATGAGATGAAGCTCATCTTCACAAGTTCCACATCTAGGAGATCTTACAGACAAGATTGTGCGTGGAGGAGCTATCTCATTTAATCCTAGTCTCTGCTTGTTTTGATAGCACACTTTGTTGTGCAGGGATAAGGATATCATGTTCTTGAAGGTCTCTTCTTCAAGAACACACTTGTCTGCCCTAGTTTTGCTGATCACAAGCTCAGCCTGGCACTCAGTCAGCTTGGTTATGAGATCCTTGATTTGTCCTAAAATCTGTATACTCAAGTTTTAGAACTGAAATTGTTTTCTCTAAGTCCTCTATCTTTAGTTTATAATCATTTTCAGACTTTCTAAAATCAACTTTTAAAATGTTTAAGGACTCAAGATCAGATATCATCTCCAATGAATAGGACCTGTATCTATTTACTTTAGCAATGCATTCAGGGGTACAGAGATGTTCCAATACCTTGGCTTCATCATGATCTGCCATTAGTGCTTGGTTTGGAGAAGCATCTTCCACCTGAAAGCTCCAGTCAAAGCTTCCTTCTTCAACAGCAACAACAGCCTGCTGCTTTGGCTTCTCAATCTGGGAAGCTTTGTCAGTGTAGTTAGGTCTGGACTGTGTTTGGCCACCATTTGTTCTAGGTGCCTTACATTCCCTGGCAAAGTGGCCCATCAAGTTATAGTTGTAACACTTGACTTTGCCTTTGTCCAGGCCAAAATTTCCACTGGTTGCATTGCTTTGAAACTTCCTTCTAGTCCGCTTGTAGACCTTCTTGGCTCTGTGAGTGAGAAGAGCCATTTGATGGACTATCTCCATGTACTCCAGATCATCTGGATGGATACAGTCCAGGTCTTCAAGGGTGAACAGAAAGTTGCCACAACTTTCATCAAAAGACACAAATGCTTGAGAAGAACTTGTCTCTGGAATGGGCTTCCTTGGGTGTAGTTCTCCCTTGGTGTCTCTGGGAAGGTGATGAAAGGACCCTAAGGTGAGTTGTCAGGGTAGCATATGAGATGATGTTTGGGTTCTATACTTCCCTTTCAACCACATGCAGGGTTGAACCCATTTGATTGTTGGAGTTGCCAGATGAACCTTGCATGTTCATCTCCATCTAGTAGCCACTCAGTCCTTTTGATCACCACACAATAGTGTGTCCACTTCCTAGGAAGTGAGGACATGAACTTCCTTACAATGTCTATGTTCTCAAGAGGAACTCCTCCATCCACAAGGGTATTTATGATCTCAACATACCTGAAGTATTGCTGAGTCATGGTTTCACCTGTTTTGAAGGTGAAGTTTTCAAATTGCTACTTCAGGAAATCCTTCTTGTTCTCCTTGGCTTCAAAGGAACCCTCATACATCAGTTTCAGTGCATCCCACAACTGCTTAGCTGTTTTGCACTTCTTGAAACCTCTGTATACAGAGTTTGAAAGAGCAGTCTGAAGGACTGTCATGGCTTTTTTATCAATCTCTACTCTCTTCCTGTCTTCATTAGAGTAGTTTGCCACAACCTTGGGGATCATACCAGCACCAGTAGCAGAGGGGGTGCTAGGTATGAAAGGTTTGTTTTCAACTGACTCTCACATTCTTGAGTCTAGAGACCTGATGAAACCTTCCATTCTTAAACACCAGATATCAAAGTCATCAAGAGTGATCAATGGGGACCATTTCATGGTTCTAGTTTCCGTATCAGTTTAAGAAATGGCTGTCATTTGAAAATTTTAGTAGTTGTGTGTGTGAGGGATCTTAAGATGGTGAGATCTTATATCAAGAGCCTGGAAAGCTCTGATACCAAATGCAGGACCGGTGAAAGGGGTCACTTACAACACAATAACACAAAGAGAAGATTAACCAAAACTTAATCAAACAGTGAACTGGATTAACTACAAGTAAGACACTAAGAACACAAGTAATGTAAGAGACAGAACACAAGAGCACAAGTATATGGTTTTCAAGAATGCAGTATATTGCTTTCTCTATGTTCTATTACAAGTGTTACAAAGCATGAAAGAAAGATACAAAAACATGAGATACTTATACTACATCCTACAGCCGGCCATACTATGAAAGCCAACTGGATACAATTGACTAGACTCAAAACAAAATCAATTGTAGAGTCATAAAGGCATATTGCCTTTTTGACTTTATGACTATGACATGCCATAGCTCACATCCTTATCTATTACAAAAAGGATAAAGTACATGAAGTAGAAAGTTACAAACTCAAGACCTCAATGTACAGTTACCAAAAGCATAGACTTTTTCATCAACTCATGCAAGTTAGTGACATTACAGAGATGCAGCGGAAAGGTGTCCAGCTTTATGGAAAAGTGCATCAGATAAAGCATGTTACTAAAAGTCTTCGGAAGAAATTTGTCTTCAAGTGTGGAGCTTCGGAAGACTTTGTCTTTGAAGCTTCGGAAGACGTCATCTTTGGCTTCGGAAGATATTGGTCTTGGCTTCGGAAGATTTCACACTTAGAATATTTTTGTTGCATGTGTGAAACTTCCGAAGCATTCTTCTTCAGTACTTATGCAGCATGCATGCAGAAAGACTTTGGTTGCTTCAGCCTCTATAAATATTCTCTACAAGATTTATAAATAATTCTTTTATATGTAAATATATAGAGCCTTATTTATCAATTTACAATAAATAACTAAATGAAAAAATCTTATTAACATTTATTAAGTTTGATAAATATTTTATAAAATGAATGGATTTAATATTTAAATCAAGTTTAGGATTATATTAAGTTTGGGTCATAAATGTAAATTTTAGAACTTAAATAACAAAAAGGTTGTAAACTTTGGCATAAAATAATAAGGGCTCAAAACACTAGGGACCAAAGATGTAACTTTCTTTTAAACCACGCCCCTCCCTCGTCAGCCAATATCCGGCTACCTCTCCAGCTAACTTCGGCGAGGTTAAATCTCTCGAAATTCAATCGTTTCAAGCCAATTTAACCGCTCCTATTCAATCCCATATCAGTTTAGAATGCAGTAGCAGTTGCAATTGAATTTATTAGGGTGTTAAAGCTGGGCACTCGAAACCGAAACCTTGATTTAAAGCTCTAACTCATTTGATATAAAGCAATCTTAACTGGGTTTGCATAATCGTGGTAAAACCTTTGAACCAACCCCCTAAACCAGCTGCAACTTCAATTTCACTCGTCAAACACACATACATCACCATCAATCATCATCTTTATCACGAGACTTGCAACTTAGTTGAACTCCGTCTTTGGGGTAACTTAAATCAAAATTGATAAGGAGCTTTTGGTCAGAATGACTCTCAAAATCTTTACATGAAGTTAATTTGATTATCATCAACGTTTGTATCTCGAACCATACTTAACCATGGTCACGAGTCGCGACAATTTCTACATCTTGTAACTTCGATTCAATCATCATTCTGGTAATACTATCCACACCCACACTCATTTACATTCTATTAACAAAAGCCCTAACCCTTTGTCCTTTAACATTAGCAATTTGGGGTTTAATTTGATTCCAAATCAATTCTAGGGTTCTTGTAATTTGGGGTTTTTCTAATTAATGTATATAAAAAAATTTAGTAGATTTAAACCACATTGGGGCCACTAGCCCATCGGTTAAAGCCTTAAGCAAACGAAGCAGAGGTCCGGGTTTGACCTCGGGCACCCTCAAATCATTTTTAAACCTTTTTCTTTTTACAATTAAATTACAGATTTTAAGATTATTCTATTAAATAAGATAAAAATTATGTTAATAGTTAAATTTATTCCTTAAATTATTAATATAATTTCTAAAAATTTTAAACAAGATAATCTTCTATTTTATTTAAAAATAAATAGTTTAATATTATAAAAACTATTACAAAAGTTATTTGAAAGAATTATTTCTTTGTATTACTTATTAAATGGTTCTTAATCAAATAAATTATCATATAAATTATTTAAATAATTAACTATTCAATTAATTATTTTGACCAAGTATTTCATAATTGATTATTTTTTTGTGATACTTTAATACTCACTCGTTACTTAATCAACTATTCTAAAGTAAATATTTATTTATTGTTTAATTTTACTAAACATTCATTATCGTTCTCAATCTTAAATATTTAATCGATTTTTTCATCTTTATTAAATCAAAATGTAATCGATTACCTTATTTTATTTAACTCAATTATTAAAATCTCAAATTCCAATTGAAACCCTAATTCAGAATTAGTTGTTAATCATATCTTTATTCTAATCCTATGACACCTTAGGGTGAATCGTGAAGGAATCGTGAGGAAATCATTGGATAATCTTATTTTTCTATTATTATCAAAAGTCCATCTTATATATCATGTGAGTGTTTCATGCTCCTTTTTACTTTATTTCATACCTCTTGGGGTGAAATATATTAAGCTTATAAATATACACTTGTAAAACATCTTGAAACTTTTAATGCAGGAGCAATTCGTTTATAAACTTGTCATGGTTATTTGTGAGTCTTATATGATAGTTATCTTATAAAAATAATCATTAACTATTGCTAGCCTAGCGTCGCCATAGATCTATGGGCCTGACAAGCCTATTTGGTGCTAAAGCCGAGGTTATTGCCGGCTCCTAATGATGTATGACTTATTCATCATGGGAACCAAATACACTTAGCTAAGCGTTATAACTTATAGTGGATATCTTTGTCAAGTTTTGATTGTATCAATATGTTATCTATATTCTTGTAATATTTCTTAACCTATGACATGAATTACCTCTTAAACGTTGTTTTCATACGTATGTATAAATTCATGGAAACTCACCAACATTATATGTTGACCCTTTATTTTTAACATGGTTTAGGATTGCTACTTTAAGGAATTTTTCTTGTTTATATAAGTTTTTGGATATAGTTTAACTAAAGATTTTATTTCTTTATTTGAATCTTGATTGTAATGTAATGATTTACTTTATTAGTGTTATTAAATGAAAATGATATTTAATATTATTTCAACTTATTTAATTCCATAAGCTATGAACAATCGTTTCACATTCATCCGCCCTGATGATTTCGCCGTCGGTCAGGGTGTGACATTTTATATTTTTAAAAATGCCTGATGTTTTAGAAAAACTCTTATTTTATAAAAATTATTTTCTAGAAATAACATTAATAAAAAGACATCTTTTTTTAATTTATTAAAAATATTTTTAATCTTATAAACAATTAAAATTTTTTAACTTTAACTTAGGTAACTATTTAAGAGGTGGGAGAGACGGGAAAAACAAATTTAGGGGGTTAAAAATGTGATAAGTGTCCCCCTTAAGTTACTCTTTTAGTATTATAGTAGGCTAAAGACCCGTATTACATACAACTTCAATCCTAAAATATTATTGTTGTTTAAAAATATTCGTAAGTTATAATGTTATTGATAATACTTTGAATATCAACTTTTATGTATATTTTTAAATATTAGCTACATTTAATATTAGTAGGTATTCTCTATTAATTTTTATGCATCTAAATAGTGTATAATATGTAATAAAAGAAACTTATAAGTAACAACTTTAACTAATAAAGAAATTAAACTGAACATGAAAAATAAGATTTTAAATCATAAACATCCAAAAATTTAATTGTATACAACATTTGATGTTTTGTCAGTGATTTTTCCATCATTATCTGATATTAATAGTTTTAATCTCTGTCTGTTTTTAACTTGAGATAATGCAACATAAAACTGACCATGATCTCTATTTAAAAACAAACTAACTTTGAATAGTGATTGTCATTGGCTCTGATTTATTGTCATTGCAAAACACACTACTAACAAGAACTGTCTTTTTTTTAAATTTAAAATAAATCCTTTTGTCTGAAATTGTCAACGTCATCGTGGAATAAAAGTGTGATTTTCAATATTACTTTTAAATACATCAAAACAATTTGCACATATCAATTGAATTCCAATCAAACATAATAATAATATGACAGTACACAAAAAAGGAAATAAAGAAGTTTAAAAAGCGGAAGCATGTAATACCTCTTCATAGATGGATTGTTGAAGTAGATCACATTCAAATCAAAAAATGAAAGAAAAATAATATTAATCTAAAACACAATTATAGATAATGATAGATTAAATCATAATTACAGAGGATAAAAGCTCAAATATAACAAAAAAAAACAATTACATTTTGTTGACAAAAACTTAATAAAACTGAAGCTAAAATAAGAATGTTGATAAAGTCTGTCGAAGTCGATATTACTAGACTTTATAAAGACAAATCGCGAGGGTCATAAAGCTAGGATGGTTGAGAAATATTTTAAAATCGAGTATGATTCATTTTCAAAGAAAAAGATACCCATGAATTTCTTTAAATTGGAGATGAGTCGATGAAACAATCATGTAACTTTTGTCAAGATTCGAATAAAAACCGATTATTTGATCGAAACACAAAATCAATGAATCGATTTTATAGATGAAGAAAATAATAAATGATTCCTTCAATTTTTATTAATTAATTATTTGAAGAAAGAAGAAATATAAGGTATGATTTAATTTCCAAAAAAATGCTCTAATTTATGGTTAAATTTCCGAATTTTCCCTAACTATCTCTTGTATCAAAAGTTGGCTTTTAGTCAAATAAACCTAGATTAACACTAAGAACAGATACATATTTAAACGAGAATTGAAAAGAATAAATACTTAACAGAATGACACGTGACATTAAAATTATTGTTTTATTAATGAGTATAGATATATAAACACCTAAAAGTTAGAGAATACTTTTATATGTGCTTATTTTGTATTATATATAGGTAGATTTATTAGAAAATAAGATATTTTGTTATTATTTATGTATTATTTTGTATCTATTCTTTTACATATGTGCTTATCACTTATGCATTAATATGTTTCTACCTTTTATGTATTCACTTGTTTGTTAATTAAAAAGATGTTAATATTTTTCTTAAAATCTTTAGACTAACATGTAAATAAAAGTCTATACATGATATGATTCACACGCATACCCTCTGACGTATCAACAAAACGTTCAATCATGCTTCACATAATTTTTATTTATATATGCAATTTATTAGTGATAGCATTACCCATTCTAAAGACAATACAAAACTATAGAATAACAACAAAAGGTAATTACGCGAGAAATCAAGCATGTTTCAAAATGGAAGAAGAAAAAAAACTCAGATAACAGGAAGGGACTGCCTTTATATATGTGTCATTCATTTAGAAAAGATTAACAATAATAGCAAGGTGAAAATACTACCCTCACTCGCATACTTCATGACATATTTTCGGATATAATATTATTAAGGTTTTACAATATAAAGAATACAGATAAGCTAAAATAAGACGAATAGTCAATTTAAGAAGTAGATAAATGATCACACCGAAGGGATTTGAAAAGTTTGTCGGCTGTTATGACATACTAGACCATAGTGACAAGGTTTGGGGCTAAAATGACGTTCAAAAAACCAGTTCACGTATGCTAGATCTATATGCTCCCTAGTAATACACCTAGATGAGTAATGACAAAGTTGTCTAAACCTAAAATAAAGAAAATATGAAGGTCATTTATCGATGCTAAGGGTTGTCATCTAATAAATTGACCAAATAATACTAGAGGAAATTCGATGTACAAATACTCATACACGACTAGTGTTACATTAGCACAAAAGTCTAAATACCTCCTGTTCTATAGAAGCAATTCCCTTGTCTATGGAAAAGAAGATAGAAATTCAATCTCACACTAAAGTGGCTACACATCAATCTAAAATACCTCTTGTTATATAAAAGCAATTCTCTTATAGTTATTTTAATCATTGCTATGTTTTTTTATAATTCCATCTTCTTTACGCAGCAAAACTGAGATACATGGTGCTAATAAATGTAATATTGTGTAATCATAGTAAGTTATAGGTCAGATACATTTTTAACGATATAAATCGCATAAAATTTAATATAAATCTAATTGAACTTAAACTCTAATAGATGACATGAACCCTATATTGAACTGGATATTTATCTTCTCGATCGAATAACCAAAAGATATGAAATTTATATAAAGATTTAAGCATCTTAGCAACTAGAAAGAAAGATAGTAAGAGAATTTTACGCAATTGACCTTCTTAGAAAACATATAAAATAAAATAATACTTTTTAAATATTCTTGTCGAACGAATCACTACTCTTACTACTTTATATAAATATAACAAAATTTAACTAAGTTAAACTCTAATAAAGGACATGAATCCTATATTGAACCGGATATTTATCTTTTCGATCAAATAACCAAAAGATATGAACTTTATATAAAGATTAAGCATCTTATCAACCAAAATGAAAGATAATAAAAGAATTTTATGTAATTGACTCTTTTAGAAAACAAATATAATGAAATATTACTTTTTAAATATTTTTTGTCAAACTAATCACTATTCTTACTACCACTCATCACTTATTCCTTTTACTTGCCACACACCCAAAAACCATCTTCTCAGGCCAAAACGAATAAATCACCCTAACTTTTGATTATTCTTTCTCGTAAATGTTCGTTTAAAACCAATATCAGACTGAAAATTAGACATGGCAAGGGTAAAAAAGTAAAATGAACGTACAGAATAAGTTAGTGAGTGGTCTAGGAGAGCTAGAGAATGATGGTTAGTTTGTGCGAAAAAAATATCTATTATCGTACTACTTAACAACACATAGAAACTAACTTAAAGAAATCCAAAAAAAATCTAGTTTTACGTATAAAAAAGCGTGTTTGAATCATATGGTTTAGTCTTTTCATTATCTTTGTGGGACGTATATATCTTGATCAACAAAGTGTCCCTTCAGTCATGACTCTCAAGTGTCGACCGACCATATTCATGTTTGTTTCTATACGCATTCAGTTGAAACAAAACTAAAAAGTATGATGATATTAAATTACATAAAACGTTAAACTAAATAATAGTAATAATAATAGTAATGATAATAGTAATGATAATAGTAATGATAATAGTAATGATATAGTAATGATAATAGTAATAATAATACTGATAATAATAATAATAAAAGGAAAAGAATAATAAGAAAACATCCTGTACATTTAACCACTCATTTCCATTGAATCGAAAGCGATTCATGCGGCACAAGCACCGCACATCCTGCAAAAAAGAAATAATATTGTTGATATATGTAGCCCACACATGTTCTTCTTCGTCTCTGGCTTCGATAATGGCGTAAAGTATGAACCCAGGATGCCCCCACACAATTTGATTCTGTTTCTCCATTCGTTAGCCATTTCCATCATCATGTATATATACTTTCAAGGTGCCCCTTTTCTCTCTATTTCAACCCACAAGTCTCTTCACTTTTGTCCATGCTTTTTGCTCTTTTCCATTCCAGATTATGAACGATTGTTGAGTTAATCGATTCAATTAGGAATCATGGGCCCCAGGAAGAACAGAGGAATGCCCAAAAGAAGCCCTTCAAGAATCGCTAATAATAATGCCGTCAATTCATCCGTTGCAGACCCAACTTGTTTTTCGTGTACCACTTTCAATATTCTTGCTCCTATTTACAAGCGCCTAACGTATGAGGTAAACCCCAGATCTGTTTAGCGCGAATTTTGTTTCAATTTGGTGTTTTTGTCCCTGGGTTTTGATCCTAATTTGATATTATGGTTTGAAAGAATAGGGTCGGGCTTGCAGAGAGAGTACCGTTAGGGCGTATTGGCTGAATAGGAATGAGAAGATCTTGTACTTGTTGTTGTCTCAAAGATCATCGATTATCTGTCTGCAGGTTTTAATCATTTCTCACTTTCATTGTTGTAAACTTTTTGTTGTCATTGGGTTTTTAAAGTGATTTTTAGTGAAACTAATTATGATCAATCAAGAGTTAAATCATCAAAGCTTGTGTTATGATAGTTGAATACAACAACTATAATAAACAGAAGAATTGCATCGAAACATTGATTTTTGACAAGTGCTATCGATTTCTGTTAGGAGTTTTGGGTTGACAATGAAGAACTTGTTGATATGTATGATCAAAAGCTTGGGGATGCAGGTTATATCAGTTTCAAGCTTCCAAGGACCAATAATCGTGGGGACGGTATGCTTTTACTAAAAATAGCATTCTTATCACAAAAGCCATATGTTTTAGTAAATGTGGTAGTATTTATTCAGTGTTTTGGAACGTTACAGGGTTGTTAACGGCTGTGCATCAAGACTACTTTCGTGTTATCGACCACAGAGAGTTCCTCTTTAATGATTTTGGGGACCGGGTTGCTCAACTTTTGCATGTTGAAGTAATCGCGCCCTTTGCACAATGCCGGTCCAAGAATGTTTGTCGTGAAATGCTTATAGTCAACACTCATTTGTTATTTCCACATGATTCAAGCCTATCTTTGGAAAGACTCAGACAGGTAAAACTATCTTTGATCAAGGGTGGTTCTAAAAGGGATTTGTGGTATACAAAATATATATATCTAATGAATTTATTTACACCAAAATACAAAGTACTTTCACCGTATTATCTTTGTATCTAAGAAAAAAAATAAGTTTTTTTTATAAATTTTATGTAAATGGTATAATGATCTCATACATTAAGTGTCCCCTTTCAGTATGCCACTAGAAGTGTTTCTAGACTAATCTTAATTTCTCATCTAAATTTTGACCACTTTGTGTACATATTATATCTTTAGGTGTACAAAATCTTGCAATCTGTTGATGCTTATCAAAAGGAAAACAATCTTGATCCTTTGCCAATTATTTTATGCGGGTAAGCATGATCATTAGTTTATTTTCCAAGTTTAAATATATGTGTTAATGTCGGGATATTTTTTTAGTGACTGGAATGGGAGCAAGCGAGGTCATGTTTACAAGTTCTTGAGATCACAAGGATTTGAATCATCATATGATACAGCTCATCATTATACTGATGCTGATGCACATAAGGTCAATAATTTTGTAATTCTTTTGATCATTTATACATTCTGTGTCATGCTTTTGATCGATCTAATATGTTTATGTATATGTATGCAGTGGATTAGCCATAGAAATCATCGTGGAAACATATGTGGTGTGGATTTTATATGGTTTCTTAATCCAAACAAATATCGAAAATTACTAAAAACAAGTTGGAGTGAAGCAGTCTTTGGGTTGTTCAAGGTATGATCCTCGGTTTCTTAGACCTTACACCTTGTCATCGTGCAATTAAGTGACATGATCTGCCTGTGTGGAACAAGAAATGTAGTTTTCTAGTTGTGGGGATTAATTATTTGTAATTGCTTTCTTCTGCTAGTACGAGGTCGGGGGCGGGTTGAATTGTTGAACCGTACACAACCCAAATATTTGTTCGTATCAAAGAAATTTGTCCTAACATATGCACACTTAAAATCATGGAACCTGAACACACCCTGTTAACTTATTATTTAAAAAACTAACAAGAAAAAAAGGTTGTAGACTTGTAGTGAAGTTATAAAACTGGTTTATAAAAGGTCAAACAAGTCTTAAATGGTTTGATGGGTTGACCTTTTCAATAAACATGTTAAACAGGTCAACCCAAATATGACCTGTTTAGCTAAATTGGTTAAAAGGGACACCCTGAACACAACATGCTTATTAAATGGGTTAGATATTACCATCCAAAACCTGATTATTTCCATGTCATGATCGTTTCATGTTTCAACTCATGTTAGAAATTGCGACCCTTAGCATGAGGATGTGTCGATTTAGTTGGGATGTGGGGGCTGTTTGGATTTGCATTTAAAATTGATAATCAAATGTTTGGATAAGAAATGTGATTATTTATGGGTCATTTGAATCAGTTTTTGATAATTAATTTCCAATACAATATTCTATCAGTCGAACTCCTTTAAGCTTGGTTCGATTCGAGTCTTTAGCGAGCAATCCGAAGTGGTTCACGAGCCAACTTGACTCAGTTACACCCCTATGAACATAGTTATATGAGTGCATTTCATTCTTTTTTAACTAGGATTTTCTATTTTCAGTATCAGGTGAGTCGGGCCTCACTTAACGATGATAATGCATATGTGTTCTTGAAGGCAGTGAGCAATGGTAATCATATTACCTACACCGGGTTTTGTGAGGCATTGCGTCAGGTATCATGCTTATGAAATATGCATACTCTTGTCCGGTCAAATTCATGATTTTGTTAATGCAGCTTGATCCTATAGGTTATGATTTTGTTTTGCTTCAAATGCAGCTTAATCTTATAGGTCAAGCGTATGGCCTTAGTGAGGAGGAAATAGAAGACTTGTGGCTTCAAGCAGACGTTGATGGAAATGGCGTTCTTGACTATGAAGAATTTCAGCAACGGATATGGAATCCTATGTGGAGTTACGAAATTGAAATCTCGACCCAAGACCAAGAAGACAATATGGATGATTCACGTGCCACGATAGGATTAGATGTGAACAATGCTGAATTATTCCCAACAGAAACCGAAAATGGATGTTGGCCAGAAGACTATTCCTTATCGGATCATGCCAGCCTCACGGTTGTGTTTTCACCTATTAGAATGACAAGCTCTCGGTTGAATTCTTAATAGTCTCGTCATATTTCTAAAGAAACGACTCAAATGACGATATGGACCGCTCTCGGCATGAGAATGTTGAAGTGATCATCTTTGATGGTGTGGGTATGCTGGGAACCTTGAAGAGAATGGACCTCTATAGGATATTGATTATAGATTCTGATTATTCAGTATCTGTATTTGTATCACCACAGTATAGAAATATTCAACAAACACTTGAAAAATATGAATGATATAACGATGCATGCAACTGTAAATTTTGTTTATATTTAGGACGTATTCAAGTCATCCACGATCATCAATGTTTTAAGAAGTGACCCATAGGTTATTATGCAGTTATAACAACTCCTAAAAGCCAGAAGACTGTCAAGTCAGGTTTAACCGGTTGAATAGATGGGTCTATTTAGAAAAAAGTTATTGTAAATGATATAAGTTTACCTAAAATGATTTGTGTAATCATTAGTCCACTTTGTCTACGTGTCTACGTATGATTGGTAGTATTACTTCCTCGTATAAAAAAACAAAAATTGATAAATACCACCTTTGCAGACCACAGTTTCTGAAAGAGTGGTATTATTAGTAATTAAGACCCGATTATTGTCTAATTAATTTACGCGGTATATACACAGAATTATCAGGAGGTTCCCTTTCTAACAAATTCACCTCCACTTTCCTCTTTCTTCCTCTGCACTACCAAAAAGATCATCACTTTGCAAAAACCCACAAAAATTCCAAACGATTTTGTGAAGAACCCTAAAGATTATTGCCTCTGAACCACATTCTTGATCTCAATTTCTAGTTTTCACCTCAAAAATGGAAGTTTTGCCTGCAAGATCTCTTCCAGTTGGCTACCGATTTCGTCCGACCGATGAAGAACTCATCAATCATTACTTACGATTAAAGATCAACGGATTTGATAAAGAAGTGAGCTGTATTCGTGAAGTCGATGTTTGCAAAAATGAGCCTTGGGACTTACCCGTTAGCCCTTTTCCCTTCTTGATCATGTTCAGATTCCAAAAAGCGATGATTTGGGGACAAATTGAATGTCTTTTATTAACTTATTGAACTAAATTGATTGCAGATTTATCGGTGATTGAGTCAATCGACAACGAATGGTTCTTCTTTTGCCCTAAAGATCGAAAGTATCAGAACGGACAGCGATGTAATCGTGCTACGGTATCTGGGTACTGGAAAGCTACGGGAAAAGATAGGACGATAAAGACTATCAGGGGGAATACTTTGATTGGGAAGAAGAGGACCCTTGTTTTCTATACGGGTCGGGCCCCGAAAGGCGAAAGAACCCATTGGGTGATCCATGAGTATACTACTACAGAGAAGGAACTTGATGGTACCAATCCTGGACAGGTGTGTAAATTCTTTCCAATCATTTGTGTATGATTTGATGTTTCTGTAGTTGAACATATGCCTGTTGATTGTGAATTGGGTGTGATTAATAAACTTTAAGTTTGTAATTTCTAATTAATAAGGTAATAAGTTGTTATGGGTTTATGTTAATCTGTTATGGTTTTGCAGAGTCCATTTGTGCTTTGTCGATTGTTTAAGAAGCATGATGGGAAAGATGATAATGGTGAAGGTTTAGATTGTGCTGATGTTGATCACAGTAATGCATCTCCTCCTTCAATTGTAAAATCTTCTACCGAAGATGTTCCATCTGAGCCAGTGACTCCGGTTTTGACCAGTCAGCCAAATGTGCAACCTTTAAGCAATGGCCTTTTGAAGATCGAAGATTCGGAGGGAAAAAATGACCCCTTCGTTTTTCTTGGCTGTCAGGATCATGCCATTGATTACTCGAAATATCCTATGGTATGTGCTTATATTTGTTTGAATCTTTTTAGTAATCAGAATTTACAGCTCCTAATACGAAAACCGATTGTTTGATTGTGATTTAGCAGCTGGATTTGGATCTAGAAGAAGCTCTACAAGGTTTATGGATGCATCACCAGAAAATTTCGATTCAAAAATCTTTTCCCCGTTGTGTTCGCAGATTCCATTAGAAGGTGGGCCTGGATATGATGGTAACTATAAAATTGTAGACTCTGGAATTGAACAAAATGATATAGAGTTCTGGAATAGTATGCTGGTTGAATCAGAACAGTATTCTTTCAATGAATCTGGTCATAATGGGGACTCAGTTGCTCAAACTTCAACTCCTGAAGTTTATGTTAAACAAAATGAATATAGCAGCGAGTCCGATGGTGAAGTCATCCAAATGCAGGTGTGTGTTAATTACATTAAACAAAATGTAAGTTACATCGTTTTGTCACTTTCAATTGGAAAACTATGTTCTTTTTCTAGTTGTATGTAATATAGCAAGTTGTTTTACCAGCTAAAAAGGCTAGTTTACATATAATAGTTAAAAACTAAAAGCATGTTGCATACAATGACAAACCTGAAGCATCTTACGTGTTTGATAAAACACACATTGAAACATCATTCGTAAATCGCTATACTAACCTTGTGTCATCTTGTGTTTTTATAGCCTCTAAGTAGGGAGTTATCTTTTCGACCCGAAGCGTTTGATATTGGAACTGGTCAAGGCAGCATGGTCCGAGGAGATCCTTGCAGCAGCGCCCATAGCAGCATTGCATTGGCATCCAATAACGAAAACAATTTGGATACAGGAATCAAAATCAGGAGTCGCCCTACACAAAGTGTTGCTAACGGTGCAAACTTTAGTGATCAAGGAACTGCACCGAGAAGAATCCGTTTGCAAATGAAACCACAAGCGGGCCCTGCCACCCGTAACAGGCATGAACAGAAACCAAAGGTGATTAAGGTAGTTTTTCATCTAATTTCTAAATTTTCAAAAATTGTTGGTTTTAAAACTGGAATTTACAGGAGAAGGAAAGCGCCGGTGCTAATGGTGGATTTAATCGTGATTTAAGTTCGAAAGTGAAGCCGAAAGCCGATTTTCTTGCAGGAGTTCGGGTGCATATGAGTAAGGTGGTTGTGGCTGTGGGCTTGTGTGTAGGAATTGCTAGTTTATGGAAATGTTTAGCTTACTGAGTAGTTGTGTAGGGGAGGGCTGACTGTTTATTGTGACTTAGTAGGCTTCTTATATAACATTTGTTAGATTACTGTGCAAGTTCCAGTTGTATTACCATTTGATTTTACAATGAGTTGTCTGTACGTAAAATTTGTAAAAAAAAGTTGGAAATTGGTTGTGGTGAGGTTGTTGGGAGGTGATAGATGGTAAAATGAGAGGGTGCTCTAAATCATAAAAAAAAACTTGAGTTAATAAGGTTTTTGGGCACATTTTATGTTGTCTAGCTTGTGATAATGTACACTTTAAAACAAGTTTCTTGAATCAAGTATGTCCTCATCTATCCTCTAGTCTGTTATGCGTAGGAGGATATTACCAAATGGGTTTTATTTAGTTATTCCGTTAACTACTATAAAAAACCTGATCACCTAAACAACTATGGTAAATATGTATCGTATCAACAAGTGACATGTGGCTAATCTAACATGTATTTGATTATAGTTGTAGTTGTTTCGTTAATTAATGTAAAAACCTAATCACCTAAATAGCTATGATAAATTTGTATTATATAAACGAGTGGCATGTGGCTAATCTAATGCGTATTATTTAATTATAGTTGTAAAAATGAGTATATCGGCTGGCCTAGATAGTGAGCCATCTACTCAAGCGATAACTTTCAAACGACAGGCAGACCACTGGAAGACAACAAACCTTATGACTGAGCACTATATGCTTTCAAGTAGTAAGCATCCACAAGACACGCGTCGGAACAACACAGGATCGGGCTTTATGATGATAATCACACCACAATGCAGGTAGGAAGGTAGCAAGTATCGGACCTAAAAACATGCCTGGACGGACCCAAATCAAACTCCAACAGTAACTTGCAAGGCATTAAATATCATAGCAGTCAAGAAGAATCTCAACAGTAAAAGAATCCAATAATAGACAACGAACTTGCTAATATTATCATCATTCAACATATGAACAGTACTCTGATTTCCATGCCGAACCTTCAGCACGAGGCAATAACAGTTCGTAGTATTTGTCAAATGGTGTTTGATATGTTTTGTTGCAACTGTTACAAAACTAACTATTATCCAACATTGATCATCTGCAGTTACTGTAAAATGCATAGCAATAAATCATAACGAGAAAACTAATACACGTGAAGTAGCCAGAAGCTTTAATAATATATTCTTCCAATGGGAGTGCAGGAAAATCAAATAAGATAATAAATCCCAAAACTCATTTCCAGAAACAGAAACTAAAGATTCTCTTTCTAATTGGTGAGCTCCATGATGGCACTCACTATATCTCCATTGTGAGTCTTAAGAGCCTTAACCGCCTTGGGCCTTGACACACTGGCTTGAGTCATCACCAGATCAATGTCTCGTGGCTCAACACCTGTCTCATCAACTTCCTCTTCTTCCTCATCTGCCTGCACAGCAGCTGCAGCAGCTGAAGTGTCTGCTTTGCCCATCACCGAACTCATGTCAGGCATTCTGAATTGCTGGGCTGCTTGAGTTTGCAACTGCGAGCTCAGATCCTCAATCTTTGCTTCTCCGAATATGACATAGGTTTCAGAATTTGGGCTTTTGAATACGTCTGGCTTTGAGATGAAAAACATGATCTGTAAAATCACAAATAGAACAATTTTAGAGGGTGTTTGTATGGTTGTTGTGAAACTGGTTATGCAATATTGAATAATTATCAAAGGTAAAAAAAGTTCCATAAAATATTAGCTGTAATAGAAAACAATGCATAAAATGATGTGTGAATGTGCTATGTTCTTTCAAGTAATGCTGATAAAATGATATTACTGATTTATGATGTTAAAACAGATATTACTGATTTTAAAAAATCACTTAATGATAAAATGTTAGAAGAAAGCATATTGATAAAATGTTAAGGATGTATATTAACATTTGACAAATGACACTCCTGATTTTCACTTTTATTACGAAGGGCAATCTCATTTGAATAATCATCATTAGTTTACGCTTGATTTACACTTGATTTCGCTTATTAAAAGGACATATTTACTCATTTCTACCGTTTGATTTCGCTTACAAAAAAGATATGCTTACTCAGTTCACTTGTAATCATCATTGTGAGTGAACTGAGTAGAAATTTAAGTGTAAATCTATGATAACTATGCATGTGAAATTGACCTTGGCAATAAGAAGTTAAGGGCGTCATGGATTATTATCAGCTTATAGTTAAAAGTTTAAATTATTAAAGTCCAATTGCCAAATACCTATTAATGGTCCTAGTCAAGTTATTGGGCAGACTTAATTACAAAGATTGAATACTTGGGTGTCCTCAACCTCATGTCAAACTTTCATCAACTTAAAAAAATCTGTTGTTATTGATAATTTTTTTAAAATATATCTTTTTTATCAATAATGAATTATTGTAAAATAACAAATGTAAGGAAATAATACACATAGTTTTAAAAAATGGTTAAGGTATGCGCCTCAAAGCGCACCTCAAGGCAAGGTGCCCTGAAAACGAGCATGAGGCAATGCCTCAGGGGGTTATTTTGTATGTGCGCCTCATAGGGCTGAGGCAGTAAAAAAACCTGCGTCGCAAGTGCGCCTCAGGGGATTTTAATGTTGTTATTGATGTTTTAGACTCTTTGTGTCAGTTTCAAACATTCAATGTCTTTTTAATGTTGTTTTTGATGAATCCGATGATGAAATTTGTCCGTATTTTATTTTTATAAGATAAATAATTTTTATATCTATTTTTTAATTCCACCTCGGGCTTACGCTTCAGTTTGTCTTGAGGCTTATGTCCGTACTTTTAAACCTTGGTAATACATATAAGGACCTTAAACTTATCCATGTGAATTTCTGCTCCACAGCATGAATTGCTAATCAACTTTATATTAAAATACTGAACTAGAGAAGCTTATCCTTGTAGGTCTTAAACTAGCTGCTAAGAGCATGAGGTATGTTCGAAGGTGTGAGCGTGTGTTGGCTCACACTCACTAACACACCACTCCCCTTATTCATGAGTGGTGAGTGTAACACCATCCAACATTCACTCACAGATAGGTATACATATCTAGGTGAATCTGTGTATACATTCTCACATTCACTCACACTCAATGGACACCCTTATTCAACAAAGTAATTACTCTTGGTTTTTTTTTTGAAATAATAGTTAGTTAGGTGTTAATAGAGACTCACATTTTTTGCTCTTTTAATGGTGACCCTGCTAACACCAAGAACAGGTTTCATTCCCAGCTTCAACATTGCCTTTCGACTCTTCTTCTCACTCCTGCTTTGCTTTGAACTTTCACTCCCACCTGGAATTTTGATTCATAATAAACCAACCCTAATAAATTACATATAAATATAATAAAATTATAAAGCAAAAACCCTAACAAATTACATGACAAATGATAAAACCCTCTAAATCATAAAACTCTAAGTCAAAACCCTAATAAACTACATGATAAATGATAAAACCATATAATAATAGAACTTTATAGCAAAAACCCTAATAAATTACATGACAAATAATAAAGCCATATAAATAATAAAACTTTGAAGCAAAAACCACATAAAAAGAACCATAAAACCCTAGAAAGAGGTGAGCTAAATGACTACCTTGAGCGCCGTCTTCCTTGTCATCCTCATCGTCGTCGGAATCAGCATCGACATCGTCGTCGTTGTGGTCGTCTTCCTCCTTAACATCCTCAACTACACCCTCAACCACCGGAATCTCTTCCTGTAGATTTACCAGTAACAACCATGAAAGAATGAATCAATCAGATTCAGATATAGATTATAAGAAGGTAAAAGCACCTCAATCTTCTTCTCGGATTCGATTTCTTCGACGACGGGGCCCGGCATCTTCACAGTGGAACAACGTTGTTGTTGTTCTTGTTGTTGTTGTGGATAATCTTTGAATGAAGTGGTTGGTGTATGGTCGCACAGACGAGCGGATTTTACTCTTTAGGGTTCCTATCTTTTTGGGCTTTTCGTTATTGGGCTCTCGTGAAGGCCTGACCCAACTTACTATCACATTGTCTCAAGACATTCTTTATGTACAATCTGTTTTTTTCTGAAAGTTTGTTTGGGTTTCAAACCGGTTAAAGTTGTTCAAAAACAGTTTGATCACATACCGATTTGAGTTTCAAATTAGTTTAGGGGAAAGAATCCGGAACCTATTCCAACCGACACGATTTGGGTTGGTTCCCAATCGGTTCGGGCTCAAACCGGTCAAAAATACGATCTTTTATTATTTTTTAAACAAAAATAATAATAAATGAAACAATATAAGTAAAAATTATCTTATTTTATTTTAAGATAAAAAAGTAAAGACTTACAAACTTGAAAAAAAAGTCATAACAATATATTTATTTTAATATATCATTGGCTTGTGTAACGTTATTCTTCGCCCTTAGAGCCCGAACTAGCACGTAAGTATTCATCAAATGCTATTTTATCGTCGGTCATTTATAGTGTCAGTTCACCTTCTATGTAACCCCCGGATTTTTAAGAATAAAATGAAGAAAAGAATGAAATGTAATAAAACCCAAGAAGATGAGTTAAATATATAAAAGATACAAAATTAATTATTATTTTGTACAAAAGTAGCATAGCCGTCCATACCATGCCACTTTTCACCTTTTGGATCCGGATTTAGAGAGAGAAAGAGCTAAAGTTTCGGGTTTTGAAGAAAGAAGAAGAAGATTCGAATTCAAAGTAAGAATTCATTGTTTTAAGTTGTTCTTGACCGACCTATATCTTGATTATATGCTTATGTGTTTGTGTGTGTGTTTGGGTGGTGTGATTTGATGGGTTTTAGGTGGTGACAACTTATAGTGCAAACGGATTTGAAGGAAGTCATACACGAAAGTTGCATGAGGTGAGTTCTAGAACTTCTATATAAACAACTTTCACATCATAATGAGTTTACTTTTCCATGGTGCACAAAGGTTCCCTTAAAGGCTAGCATTAATATACGGAGGATTGAAATTGGTCACTTTACTATAAAAAGCTTTACAATGATGAGATGTGATGGTAAGTTCATATTTAACCATTATGTGAAGAGATCCATGAATTCACAAATCACCACCTCATTTTATGCCATATAATTATGATTAAACAATTTATTAACCAATGATGTAGGCTTTTTCCTATTTATGCATTTTTGGTGCGAACCTCTTGGAGCTTCACAAAATAGTTTGAGGAGGTGTGGCAAAGTGAAGGATGGTTCAAGTTGTGTTGATTGTCTCTTCTATTAGCTTACCAACCAAAAGATAGTTTATCATTCAACTATTACGAATTAAATATACATTGGATGATCCTATAATTGTGGATCAGATACAACGGAAGTGGAAGACTAGTTCTACAATTTAAAATACAAAATTCAAAGTACAAATATTTTTAAATTGTCGGATATCGCTGGATGGAATATGATGTGGTCATATGTTAATATGCCCCCGCAAGATGGACGATCTTGATAGAAGTCCAATCTTGGACAAGAGAGTATGATAATGGTCTTTAAGTAAAGGCTTCGTTAGAGCATCCGCAAGTTGATCATCACCTTTGATGTAAGTAACCCGAATAGAACCATCTTGAACTTTTTTCACGGACGAAATGAAAGTCGAGAGCAAGGTGTTTCATTCGTGAGTGAAAGATAGGGTTAGCCGAATAATGGGTAGCACTTAAATTATCACAATAAATCGCCGGTGTCACAATAGACTTGTATCCGAGCTCGGACATCAAAGAAATAAGCCACTGTACTTCTGTAGTAGTTGATGCAACGGCCCGAAATTCGGCTTCGGTTGATGATCTAGCCAATGTGGGTTAGCGTTTAGAACTCCAACCTATTGGATTTGAGCCAAGATAAACAATGTATCATGTAGTGCTTCTGTAAGTTTGTTTGTCACCTGCCCAATCAGCATCAGTATAAGCATGAAGTTGTAAAGGTGAGTGACGGCGCATGAATAAACCATGGTGTATAGTGCCATGTAAGTAACGTAGTAGTCGCTTAAGGGCTGCCCAGTGAAGATTCGTGGGTCGATGCATGAATTGTGAAAGTTTGTTCACTGCAAATGATACATCTGGGCGAGTCAATGATAGATATTGCAATGCCCCCACAAACGAGCGATAATCGGTCGGAGACAACAAGGGAGTGCCATCGGTTGTGGTAAGATGGACCGATGTAGTCATCGGTGTTGAAGCCGACTTACAGTCACTCATGTTGGCCTTAGTAAGGAGATCTAAAATATACTTGCTTTGGGAGAGAAATAAACCATCGGGGTGAGGAAGGACTTCAACACCAAGAAAATAAGAAAGATTGCCTAAGTCTTTTAAAGAAAATCAAGTAGCAAGAGAAGTGATAAATGAATTTACAAGAAATGATGTTGGACCGGTGATGATAATATCATCTACATAGACAAGGATATATATGGGAGAAGAATCGGAATGATTGAAAAATAAGGATGGATCAGAGATAGTGGGTTTAAAATTAGAGGATAGAAGGAAGGATTTAAGTTTGTCATACCAAGCTCGTGATGCTTGTCGAAGACCATAAATCGCTTTGTGTAGTTTACAAATGTGATGTGGGAAAGAAGGATCGACAAAACCGAGAGGTTGGGACATATACACAGATTCGATGAGTGTGCCTTGGAGAAAGGCATTGTTGATGTCTAATTGTCCTAGACACCAATTGTGGGAAGCTGCTAGTGCAAGAATAAGACGTAGCGAAGCCAGTTTAACGACGGGACTAAAAATTTCAATGTAATCTAAACATGGACGTTGATGGAAACCTTTGGCTACAAGGCGAGCTTTTAGGCGATCAAGAGAGCCATCGGGTTTAAATTTGGTACGGAAAACCCACTTGCAACCAACTAGATTGGAAGCAGATTCAGGGGGTACAAGAGACCAAGTTTGGTTTCGAATAAGAGTGTCGTGCTCTTCTTGCATGGCTTTACGCCATTACGGTTGTTTAAGTGCTTGGGTGATGGTCGAAGGTTCAGGAAAAGGCTGAGTAGTGGTGTTATACAGAATAAAATTTGAATTGTGGTACTTGGGGTTTGGTTTACGGGTTTCACGAGTGATTGGTGGAGAGGGGGGGGGAGGATTTGGTAGTGGTGTGGTAATATTTGAAGGAGAAGAATGTGGTAATAAATTAACTGGAGAGGGTGAGGATGTAGTGTGAGAAAAGGTGGTAGAAGTTGAAATGGGTGTATGGTAGTTAGGAGAATTCGGTTGAGTAGTACATGTGGTGGTAGTGTCATTATCACTAGGAGTAGATAAGGTAGGGGAAGTTGGTGGAATGGGTACGTTGGGTGGGGTAGTATGGGCAGTAGGTGATTTAGGTGTTGAAGATGGGGTAAAAGGTTGTGGTGGTGGTAAAAGATTAATATATAACCAAGTGTCAGGGTTAGGAGCAGGATCCACATGTGTTTTTGTTAAGTTAATGTAAGGAAATTCACTCTCAACAAAATGAACATAACAAGATGTGTAAACTTTGTTGGTGAGGGGATCAAGAAGATGATATGCACTTTGAGTAGATGAGTAACCCACAAAAATGCACGGTTTAGAACGAGATTGAAGTTTGTGATTTGAGTAGGGGCGAAGCCAAGGATAGGCTAAGCAACCAAAACTACGAAGTTTGGCATAGTTTGGAATTTTATGAAAAAGACGGAGATAAATGGAGTCATTTTGAAGAGTAGTAGAGGGTAAGCGATTGATTAGATAAGTGGCGGTGGTGAAGGCAAAAGGCCAAAATTTTAAAGGAAGATTGGCATGAGAAAGTAAGGTAAGACCCATTTCAACTATGTGACGATGTCGTCGTTCAACAAAGCCATTATGTTCGGGTGTATATGGTGGGGACGTGAGATGAGAGATCCCACAAGAAGCAAGATGAGAAGCAAGTTTGATGTATTCGCCACCATTGTCAGAGAATAATTGCTTAATTTTATTTTGAAAATAGTTTTCAACGAGTTGTTGGAACCGTATGAAAATGTTAAGAGAGTCGGATTTGTGTTTTATAGGATAAATCCATATATATTTGGTGAAATGATCAACAAATATTATGTAATATTTATAACCATCAATTGAAGTAATGGGAGAAGACCACACGTCAGAGAATATTATTTGTAATGGAGAATTAGATGAAAGAGAAGAAGAATGAAATGGAAGTTTATGACTTTTATTAATGCAACATGAATTACAAGAATCTTTGGAAGGTTTAATAGTATAAACAAGAGAAGTTAAGTGTTGTAGAACTTGATAATGCGGATGTTCGAGGCGATGGAGCCATATGGTAGACTTATTTGGTTGCATGTGGAAGACAAAAGGTGGTGATGTAGAACGAAGTTCATAAATCCCACGACTAGCCATTCCCCGAAGAAGAGGTTGTTTGGAGTGGAAGTCCTTGATAAGAAAATTGTAAGAAAACAATTCGATTAGTATGTGATTATCAATACATAATTTTGAAATAGGAATGATATTTTTGGAAATGGAAGGAATGCAAAGAACATTTATGAGTGTAAAAGATATATTAGAAAATTGAAGAACTAAAGAACCAACATGAGTAATAGTAAGAGACTGCAGGATCGTTGAAGGGTGTAGAGTTACAACACAACAACACAAAGAGGAGATAAACTAAACTTAGATCAAACAGTAAACTGGATTAACCAAGTGGTGATACTTAAGAACACAAGTAATATATGAGACAGAACACAAACAACACAAATGTTTGGTTTTCAAGAATGTAGTATATTGCTTTCTCTATGTTCTATTACAAGTGTTACAAAAGCATATTCGAAAGATACAAGAACATGAGATACTTATACAACATCCTGCAGTCGGCTATACTTTGAGAGCCAACTGGATACAATTGACTAGACACACACAAAATCAATTGTAGAGTCAAAAGGCAGATTGCCTTTTGATTTGTGACTATGACATGCCATAGCTCACATCCTTATCTATTACAAAAAGGATAAAGTACATAAAGTAGAAAGTTACAAACTCAAGACCTCAATGTATAGTTACCAAAAGCATGGACCTTTTCACCAAACCATGTTAGTTGGTGACTTGCAGAGTTGCAGCGGAAAGGTGTCCAGCTTTATGGAACAGTACATCAGATAAAGCATGTTACTAAAAGTCTTCGGAAGAAATCTATCTTCATGAACTTGAAGCTTCGGAAGACTTTGTCTCTGAGGCTTCGGAAGACTTCATCTTTGGCTTCGGAAGATGTTGGTCTTGGCTTCGAAAGATTTCACACTTAGAGTATTTCTGTTGCACATGTGAAACTTCCGAAGCATTCCACTTTAATGCACTTGTGCAGCATGCAGGAAAGACTAAAGATGTTTAGGTTGCATCAGCCTCTTTATTAATCTCTACAAACTCCCCCTAGGCTGATGCTACCAAAACATTTAGAAAACTTCAGATATTAACAGTCCTTATTAGGATGATCACCATTCATTTATTCATAAGATGATCAGGATCCTTCAGGCTGTCAAAGTGTCTTCTCATGTCAAAGAGGTCATGCAGAGGCAACTGAAACATATCTTGTCATGTATAGATGTCTTCAATGCCTTGATCTCTAATAACATGCCACCTTTCTGGATTTGTGGTGTATGTCCAAGACAAGATGGGTCTTCCTGATGCTAGAGGAGCTACTGAAGTTGGAGTTGATTGAGCTTCCTCTGGTTGCACATCCTTAGGCTGTTCTGATTCATCCTGAGGTTCAGAAGGGGATGCATGCTTCTTCTTCTTCTTAGACTTTGGTTTAGAAGCCATCCTTTTCCTTCTCTTTCCAAATTTTAACTGAGAAGACTGGCCTGCAGCACCAGAATGATCTTCATTGTCTTTCTCAGTTGGGACTTCCTCTCTCTCAGGTTCAGATGGAGAGGGAGGTTGACCCTGCTATGGATCAAAAGATGAAGCTTGCTGAGCATTAGCAGGAGGTCCGGGTTGTGTTGTGTCTGTTTGTTCCACCTTAACCTCCACTTCAGGTGGGGCCTGACTTGGAGTGGAGTGTAAGTCAGTGAGCTCTCCACTCTTAATCTTCTGCTTGATTACCCTGATATGCCCATCCATAGTGGATAGAGAATGGGTCGAAGTCTCCTTCCGGAGAATCCATACAACTTCAAGAAGCTCATCATCCTCTGCCTATCAGCAGACTTCTTCATGCTCTTTTGGATGATGGCTCTTGACTTTGCAGCTTCTTCCCTCAGCTTTTTCTTTATTGTCTTTCTTTCCTTGACTAACTCAAGCTCAAGTTATTTTAAATACTCAAACTCAATATAGTCATAAGGTAAGGGAAGGAGTGCATCTGCCTGATAAAGGCCTGTGGCACTCAGGTAGTTAATCATCTTGATTCTGTTTTCTTCTTTATCTACCCGAGGTTCTTGTTGAACCACATCCTCTTGTTCAGGACTTTCTTGAACTGGTGAGAGGGTAGGCATACCTTTGTAGAGTCTTTTTCTTCTTCTCTCTTTTTTGACTTGTACTAGGAGTTCTGCATCTTTTGCTTCCTTCTTCTCTCTTGACCTTTCCAGATCAACCAGCTCATTCAATTCATCCAAGGGGAGAGAAATGACATTATCTATGTCGTAGTTCCTAGTCTACAGATAGTTGATCATGACTGCCCTTAACTCATCATTCTGAGTATCTGGTCTGGGGGCAGACCTGATTGCAGACTCCATGAGTCTTGGAAACTCAGTAGAGGAACTTTCTCCCCTTATCCTCCTTTTCCTCTCTCTCTCTCTCCTCCTCCTCAATCTCCTCAGATTTCGTCTTTCTTTTCCTTTTGTCACTCTCAGACCTTTGTGACTTAGGGTGGAGAGAGCTTTGGCCTTCATTGCTTGTTGCAGCATCTGAGCTCAGGCCAGAGAGAGGTTGAGAAGCACCTTCACCAGCAGGTGTCTCACAAGGAATATGGATCTCTGTAGCAGTTGGAGATGATGAGACAGGGCTCTCAGGTTCTGTCACTGGGCCTTCAGTCAAGGTTTCCCCTATGAAGCTAATCTTAGGGTCTGCCTCAACATCCAGTTGACTGATGATTGCCTGATTGCCTTAGTCTCCTTCTTAGGCTGAACTCTGCAATGATCCTGTCTTGGATTCTTTAGCCAGTTTGTCAGCTTGTCTTGATTGGCTTGGGTTGACAAGTGGCATGTTGACTAGATCCAGACCTTCATATAGTCCAAGTTCTGAAAATTGAAGACTTCTTGCTATCCTTGAACTCTTATGATGATGAGGGCCTTCCTGTTGTTGTCATACCTCCACCCAATAATGTGATTGAAGGAGGTGAAGGTGACATAGCCCTTGGTATCCCATCCTCAATAGACTCTGTATGAAGGAGTCTGTGTAGTCCACATCAATGTGAACTAGAGGAGGTTGCTGAGAATGCACAGTTGCAAGTGAGGATGGTGAGTCCTCAATGTCCATTCTCTCGGAGGAACTCCCCGGTTCTGTGGCTGTAATGACTTTCTCCCCCTTTTTGGTAGCATCACCCACTTGCATAGGTGAGCTAGAGGATAGGTCAATCACATCCACAGGTTCTTGTGTTCCTGGTTGAGCTCTCCTTAAGGGTCTCCCAGCTAGTTTTTCCTTAAGATATGAAATCTCAAGTTACTGATCATTGATCCTGTGTTGTAAGGTAGTCACCTGAGATTCAAGGTGACTGACCTTTTACACTAGGTAAATGCATGTTTTAGATAGTTTTTGCACTTTTATTCTCAGATCCCCCCCCCCCCATCTTCATCAGAAGAATCACTGGGGGTGGAGAAGATTGGACCAGAGTCCTTTCTCTCATGACCAGTTCTAAGTTCTTGGCTACTGGATTTTCTCTGCTCAATGGCAGTCTCAGTTGAGATGTCAGTGGGCTGAGTTGCCATGGTTGAGGTCTTAATGATGTAATCACTTTCAGAAGTGAGAGCCTCTTCCATATGGACATCCTGAACAGGTTCAGGAGTGTCCACCTCAGTCGTAGGTGACTGATGTGGGATAGATGTAGGAGACTCAGTAGTACTCATCTCTCTTTGAGTAGAGGGAAAGAAGAGTGATTCATTATACTCACTGAAACCTATATCTTCATCAGTATAGAATTCAAGGTTGGGAATGGGTTGGTTGAGATCTATAGGCTAGGGATGGTAACTGTCCCCTGAAGGTTGATCACTTGAGTGTTGAGACTCAGAGTGATGGCTTAAGGCAGTAGGGCTAATGAGCTCATCAGGCTGAGCACACTGATTCTGGAAGAGATAGGAGTGGCTGCTCCGCAAGAGAAATAGGCGCTCCAGTGTCCACTTCTTCCTGTATGGGTGAGTATATAGGGACCTCCAAACTGAATAGTCTGAGCAGGGGTTCGTTTGTATTTTCTTTGGTAGGTGATGGAGATTTGAGGCTGTGTGGGTGGTTGGGAAGTAGCAGGTGTGAGTTCAACACTAGCTTGTGCTGCTAGGTTGTCACCTTGAGCAATGAGCTCGAACATTTTTGGGACTAGGGCTGTTTCGACCCCAGAGAATCCAACAGTGGACTTTCTCAATATTTTAAAGATGTCGGGCTTCATCTGTCCCAATTTAAGAATGTTACCTGTTTCCCTTAACTATGAGCCCAGTTCACAGTTAAGAATGAACTGGACATATCTAGGAAACATGTAATATTCTAAGGAGTCTAATATAGCAAGCAAATTTGTATAAACAAACTGAGAGTACCTGAATTTGACCCTTTGAACCATTCCATGGACTATGGAGGAGAGATCTTCAGGAATCTGGTCCCATCCACCATGCTTGTTTGATAAGCTGTGGATGACCACATGGAGTAGGAATCTCCATTGGGATGAGACCTTCCCTTTCGTGAAGGTCTTTACAGAGAAATCTCCCTCATACCCCATCTACTCAAAGGAATGATTAACAACTTCCTTGGGAAGAACACCTCACCTTCTTCATCATCCAGCTGAAGATGTCGGTTGATGATGGCCGGAGTGATAAAGATTGTTCTCCCCTGCACTGTGGCAGACAATGCCTTCTCCCCATCCATAATGACCTCTTGGCAGGTCTTCCAGAATTCAAGCAACTGATCCTCATAGAGTGGAGGATCAATGGTGAGGAGGTGAAGTAGTTTGACCTAGACAAGAAACAACAAACCTCTAAGAAATGAGGATCTTTCTAAGAGCATAACAGAGCAACTTGAATGTGTTGTCTGTGTAGCTGCATGGTAAAGTTGGGATCATTTCTATGAGCAAGGTTGGCCATTTTGAAGTAGCTTAAGGACGAAGGAAGAAGAAAGAAAGAAATTTCAGAGAGAAATTCGGGTTTTTTAGGTTTGGAGGAAGAACAGATGATAGAAAGAGGGGGAAACCATTGGGTTTATATATGAGAAGGATTTCAGATAAAGTTTAATGAAAGAGGATAAACTTTGAAATCCGGATGTCGGTCCCACCTCTGAAAAAGTAGTTTACTTTTTGCTCAAAAAGTAGTTTTCTTGGATGTCAAAAAGGATTCCAAAGGTTAATTATCTTCGGAAGTTTTAATTAAAAAGCTTCCGAAGCTAAAATGACTTCGGAAGAATTTCCTGAGAGGTTTGAAAATTTTACTTCGGAAGAATAATTAAAACTTGAGTGCTTTGTGTGTAAATTGACAAAGCTTCCGAGAGTTAATTTTGCTTCGGAAGTAAATGGTCCTTAAAAATGAGTAAGTGTCTGAGACAAATATTTAAGCTTTGGAAGATAAATTTGAAAATTCTTCCAAGGTAAACTTCTTAGACAGTTATTTAATTTGAAGGCATGATTTACTTCCGAAGTTAAAAACATAACTTCCGAAGTATCAGAAATTTTCAAAAATCTAAGGAAAGTCTTCAAAAAGAAATTTTCATCCAAAGAAAACATGAGCTTATGAAAGTGATGAACTAGACAACTTAGGACACACATGAATTTTAAAGAAATAATAAGAATTAGATTTATCAAAGATCTACTCAAGGTTAATCATCCCAATAGCTGATATAAGATATTTAAATCTATGTTCATCAAAAGCCTTTGTAAACAGATCAGCATACTATTCATCTGTGTGAACCTTGACTAGTTTAATTAATCCCTTTTCATAGTTATCTCTTATTAAATGATACTTGATATTGATGTGCTTTGTCCTTGAGTGCTGCACAGGGTTCTCTGTGATTGAGATAGCACTATTGTTGTCTATGTGAATGGGAGTCTCCTTGAAGTTTAATCCATAGTCCAACATCTGATTTTGAATCCAAATTACTTGAGCATAGCATCTTGCAACAACAATGTATTCAGCTTCAGCAGTTGATGCAGAGACACGGGATTGTTTCTTGCATTGCCATGAGACAACCCTTCTACCAAGAAATTGACATCCCCCAGATGTAGACTTTGCAGTCATGTTGCAACCACCAAAATCACTATCTGTATAGGCATACAGATTGAAGTCAAAATTCTTGGGATATCATAGGCCAAGTGTTGATGCACCCTTGAGGTATCTTAGAATCCTCTTGACAGTGATAAGGTGAGACATCTTAGGGTTGGCTTGATATCTTGCACAAATACATGTAGCAAACATGATATCATGCCTGCTAGCAGTAAGATACATAAGAGACCCAATCATAGCCCTGTATAAATGCTCATCTACACACTCCCCTTCAAGATCAGGACCAAGAGAGTGGTTTCTGGCTATGGGTGTCTTAGCAATCTTACAGTCAGTTATATTAACCTCTTTATTATGTCCTGAAAATACTTTGACTGACTTATGAAGATGCCATCTTCAACTTGTTTCACTTGAATTCCCAGAAAGAAATTGAGTTCCCCTATGGCACTCATTTCAAATTTGTCTTTCATCAGCTTCTCAAAGTCTTTGCAGAGCTTTGGATTAGTTGAACCAAAGATGATGTCATCCACATATACTTGAACTAGCATATGTATTTTCCTTGTCCTTTGATGAAGAGAGTTCCATCTATAGTACCCCTACTGTATCCATGTTTACAGAGATACTCAGACAGTGTCTCATACCACTTCCTGGGTGCCTGATGCAGCCCATAGAGAGCTTTGTCAAGCTTGCAGACATAATCAGGATGATCAGGATCTACAAACCCAGGTGGCTGTTTGACATAAACCTCTTCATCTATCACTCCATACAAAAAGGCACACTTCACATCAAGTTGAAAAACCTTGAAGTTCTTGGATGCAGCAAATGCCAGGAATATCCTAACAGCTTCTAATCTTGCCACTGGAGCAAAGACATCAGTGTAGTCAATCCCTTCTTCTTGTGTGTATCCTTGAACAACCAGTCTAGCTTTGTTCTTGATGATGTTGCCTCTATCATCTTTCTTGTTCCTAAACACCCATTTGGTTCCAATGGTAGTCTTCCCAGAAGGAAGAGGACAAAGGTTCCAAACTTTCTTCCTTTTGAATTGAAGCAACTCTTGTTGCATAGCTTCAACCCAACTTTCATCCTTTAGAGCTTCATCAACTTTCTTTGGCTCTATCTGGGATAGAAAACAAGAGTGAAGACAAACATTTGCTTCATGGGTTTGTCCTCTTGTCTTTACCCCAGAGACAACATCTCTAATGATGTTTGTGGTAGGGTGAGACTTATGGATCCTAAGCTGAGGGATCACAGCAAGTTGATTAGAAAGATCTAAATTTGAAAATTTTTGATCTAGCATAGATGTTTCTCCTACCACATCAGCACACTTTTCAAGTGAAACTTGATCCAAGCAGTGTGTGACATCATTGATGTTCTCATCCATGGTATGGTTAGTGGCATCAAGAAATTCTTGGTCACTATCACCATCACCATTGTTGTCTTCCACAGTTGAGGTGTTCTTATCTAGTTGTAGAGCCTCTGAGCTGGAATTTGAAGGCATACTAGATGTATCAGCTGAATTTGTCATTGTTGGGCTGATAGAAACCTCATTTGCAGAAGTGGTTCCAACTGGAGCTGAAGATATATGTCTTGAAGATCTTCCTAGCTCAAATCTTGGATTAGGATCATCTGTATTCAAATTTTCTGTAGATCCTGAAACATTCTCACAAGATTTGTTAAAATAGTTGGTAACCAAATCAAGATCAAACAACCAATCCGGACCAGAACCAGTAACACAAGGTGTGTGTTCATTGAAAGTCACATTGGCTGACTCCTTAACAATTCTAGTTCTGAGATTGTACACTCTATAAGCCTTAGCTTGGGAAGAGTATCCAATAAAGTGTCCATCATCTGATTTCTCAGCAAACTTGGCAATTTGATCTTTGGTATTCAAGATGGTGCAAGGACATCCAAATGACCTGAGAAAACCAATGAAAGGTCTCTTCTTGTGCCAAAGTTCATAAGGAGTTTTGCCATGAGTCTTAACTACTAAAACTCTGTTCTGCACATAGTAGGCAGTGTTGACTGCCTCTGCCCAGAAGGTGATGGGCAGTTTAGAGTCAGACAACATGGTTCTTGCAGCTTCAATCAGTGTCCTGTTTCTCCTCTCAGCAACACCGTTTTGCTGAGGAGTCCCGGGAGCACTAAATTGTCTTGTAATACCCTTTTCATCATAGAATGTGTCAAGGATATGGTTCTTAAATTCGGTTCCTTGATCACATCTTATGATCTTGACCTTGTGATCAGATTGATTCTCAATCTTCAACATGAAATTTTTCAGAATCTCAGGAGTCTCATCCTTAGTTCTAAGGAAGAAAACCCAAGTGAATCTTGTAAAGTCATCTATGATCACTAGACAATATAAGGTCCTTCCTAAACTCATTACACTGGTGGGGCCAAAGAGATCCATTAGTAACAAGTGTAGGGGAGTAATGATTGAGTTCTTTTCCTTAGGCTTGTGAGATACCTTATGTTGCTTCCCTTTCAGGCATGCAACATAGTGGACATCACTTGTAAACTCTTTACAAAGTTTACCTTTTCTATGATCACAAAATTAAGATACACTCAGAAGATTGTATCCAAACTCCTTTACAAAGTTTACCTTTTCTATGTTGAGCTTACCATTTGTGACCTTGCCCCTTCTAGAAATGTAACCACCTTCATCTCCTCCAAAAGCAACTGGTCCTCCGTCAATCCTTTCAAAGTTCTGGAGTAGTGATCTATTACCAGTCATGTGCCTGGAGCAGCCACTGTCTATGATCCGGACATTTCTGTCTGTCTTCAGCTATTTTGCACAAAAGAGAATGATTAGTTACATCTGGAAACCCAAGCCTTGCTTGTCTTGGGCTCATTTGCAGAAGGTAATTTAACAGTAATAGATCCTATGGTTGTACTAAGAGGATCTTGAGCTGTTTTTGATGGAGAAATCTCAGTCACTTGGTCTTTCTTAGACGTCCACACCACCTTTGGAGTCTTGTGATAGGATCAAATGAATAAATCTGTGATGATTTGTAACACAATTCAATGAATTTCACACAAAGTAATCAAATCAAAACAAGATATCAATAAAATTCAATTTTCATTCATATCAAGCTAAGACAATTATAGGTATGAAAAACATATTCGAATAACTTGTGTATTCGTTTTTACAAACCTGCAAATCTAAGCTATATATACTGAAAACAAAAGTAAAGGAACTAACAAATTACAGAAATAGTCCTTATACTATTACAAAATATCAAAGACAAATAAAGACAACATGTTAATCTTTTAGAGCACTTAACAATACTCCCCCTAAGATTTACATGGTCTTTAGTCTTCAAAATCTTCAAGCTTGATTGCTGACTCTATCTTCAGTTCTATCTTCAGCCTTGACTTCATCATTCAAAGAAATCTGCTGATTCTTCTTTGACTTTGAACATAGGCTTCTGTTTGTACGTTTCTAACTCTTTCAAAGCTTTTGATATAGCAGACTTGAATTTACTTGCAAGAATGCCTTGTTCTGGTTTAGCTTCATTTGTTTTAATCTCCATCTTGTCCATTCTTTCCAATGTATCTTTTGAAAGACATGAAATATCAATGTTTGCATATAACTCAATAGGTTTATTACTGTCCTTTGAGTACACTTCTAAGACCCTTTTTCTTGATATTCTCATGAATTCAATATCTTTAATATCTTTCTTAACAATGTTGGCATACGCAAGTGCTTTTCTCAAAGAAATCCTTTCCATGGCAGCGTTCATCACATTGATAATAGAAATAAAATATTTCTTGTCTTGCTCAGCCACTTCAGGAGAAACCTTCTCAAATTTTTGTACTGACAAAAATAAGATATAACTTGGATGTAACAATTTTAGCTCAAAAACTCCAAATAAAGTAATCATGTCCTCATCCCATCTTTCTAGATTTCGGACTAACTTTAGCTCAAATGTCTCAGTGTTGTAAAACCATCTGAGAATTGGCTTTGAGTTTTGATTACCGTCAATCACTTTAAGTCCTGGAGTTGTAACTTTTTCAAAGTATTTATCACAAAATTCTATCAACGAATGTTCTTCTTCTAATTTTATCATTCTTATATTTTAAAAAAAATCTAAGTATCAAGGTTAAAACGTCTGAACAGTATTCAAACGTCTCAACAGTTGATGCGTCTAAGTTAAGAACGTCTAAGGGAATGCCTTAGAAAAATTTTCAAAATGTCTAAGTATTAATGCGTCTTGAAGGTTTCAAGCGCCTAAACAGTTGTCAAACGCCTGAATAGTTGTCAAACGCCTAAACAGTTGTCAAACGCCTGAATAGTTGTCAAACGCCTAAATAGTTGTCAAACGCCTGAATAGTTGTCAAACGCCTAAACAGTTGTTAAGCGTCTGAATAGTTATAAACTTATCACAGGTGATACGTCTGGGATTCTCTTCAACAGTACTCAAATGACTGACTAAAAACATCTACACAGTGTTAATGCGTCTAACACTTAGACAACTTCAGTCAATTTCAGCTCATGCGACACATTCATCATCTTCAAATGAATGTAACAAACTCAAATCTTCTGAATTCTTCAAATGTTGATGAATTCGATTGAAACTTTTAAATTAGATGAGTTTTATGCCAATAACATTCTTCTTAATATCAATTTCTTCAATTTCAACAACAAATCAATCAATTTTTGAAATTTCAGTTCGAAACTTCAAGCTATTTTCGAATAACAAATTCAACAGTTTACTTGAATTTGATGAATTGATTTGCTAATTGTGATTCAAATCATGTTTCTGATGATGAAACACAACTGAAATTCACAAATTTTCAATTGAATTGTATCTCAATCATAGATTCAGTGAGATTTTTAGGTTTTCAAGTTCGATGAACTTAAAACAAAATTAATCACTAAGAGCTTACCAACAGCTCCGATACCATTTGATAGGATCAAATGAATAAATCTGTGATGATTTGTAACACAATTCAATGAATTTCACACAAAGTAATCAAATCAAAACAAGATATCAATAAAATTCTGTTTTCATTCATATCAAGCTAAGACAATTACAGGTATGAAAAGCAGATTCGAATAACTTGTGTATTCGTTTTTACAAACCTGCAAATCTAAGCTATTTATACTGAAAACAAAAGTAAAGGAACTAACAAATTACAGAAATAGTCCCTATACTAATACAAAATATCAAAAGACAAATAAAGACAACATGTTAATCTTTTAGAGCACTTAACAATATTATAATAACAATCTGCTGTCGAATGATTTCTCATGTCACATATGTGACAGTACTTGTTAAAGTAGCACTCAATAGTATTGTGATTTTTCATATCACAAATTTCACAGTACTTTTGTGGCGTTAAAAACAACTTTTTGTTAACTTTTGACAATGACATAATGTTTGATTTTGGTTTCATATAGTTAACCGTTGTCTTTCATTTTTCACAGTTTGATTTTGTGTCAGATTATTGTTCATTTGTTTAACATGAATTTCCTTCTTGAATGTATTAGAAACAAATCTTTTTGCTACAGCGAAAGTCTTTGAATCTGAACTAGATTTCAGATCTGAGTTTGATTTGTTCATAACATTTGATTTATTATTTGAAAGAGAATTCATATTTAACATACCTGCTGACACAAATTTAAATGGTTTTAGTTTTGATGTTTGATTTGTTGCTTTAATCAATTTTTTTGAACTTTTATTTTGTTCAGATGTTACTTTTACAGATTTCTTTCTTCTTCTTTGATTCTTTGATTTAGAAGAGCTTGGTTTATTTTCAGATTGAACATCATCAGAAGAAGATTCCTTTTCTGATTGAAATTGTTTCATATTGATGGTGTTTGAATCTTCTGATGTTCCTATTACATTGTTTTGAACTCTGACTTCTTCTATTACATTGTGAATTTGATCAGAAGAGATATTTTGTTTTGGTTGTTTTGGTTCATATGATTTTATCTTGATTGGATGTCCATTTTTGATTTTTTCTTGATCTTTTTCAACAAACACTTGAACATTTTCTTTTTCCTCTTCTGCATTCTTGGTTTTGATCTGAAAGGCTTTAATCTTTGCTTTGTTTTCTGGTGAATAATCATGAGTATTGAAATTCTCTGGTAGTGTGTTTGTGATAGATTCAGGCATAGGTTCATAAGTGAAACCTAATCCTGCTTTTTGTTTATCTTTCCTTTCACTGGTTAGTTTTTCTACTATCATTTTTGAACTCTTAACTTTGCTAGATCAACTTGAGTAGCAGCATGTGCTATTTTCTCTTGTTCAAGATTCTTGGTCATCTCTTCTAGTTGTTTTGTAACAATATCTAAATCTTTGATTATTTTGTTCCATGAATTTTGAAGAGAGATAATCTTTTGATCTGCAGTTTTATGATCAGATTTAAGTTGGTTATGCATAGATTCCTCTTGTTTTAGCTTTTCACAGATTTTGAATGAATAGTTTCTGTAGTGTTCAACATGTTCAAAACATGATTTGGTGCAAAGCTTTTCTCTTACTTCTGATGGTATTTCAGGAAATTTTGAAACTGTGGTTTTAGATGATGAAGTAGAAGATTTAACCTTTGGTTGATCAGACTGAACCATTAGAGCTACTTCCTCTGTATCCTCTTTAGGATCAGACTTGTCACTCCAATCATAGTTATCTTCCTCTTTATCACTTTCCCCTTTTGGGTCATTGTTTTCTGACCAATCTTCCTCTTGAATTTCTACAATAAGAGATAAACTTGATGTTAATTCATTTGTAAATTGATCTGCATATGCACTCCAATCATATCGATCTTTTATGTTGACTACTAGTGCTTTTTTTGTTTCATCAGATGGTTTGGTTTCATCTTTAAGCTCTGGCATGGGAAGACTTTGATATGGCTTTTGAAAAGTCTTCTGAGCTTGTTGAAACCTTTGATTATTTGAGCTTGAATGAGCACTTCCTCCATTATTCCTTGGAGCTTTACATTCTCTTGAGAAGTGTCCATAACTATTGCAGTTGAAACATCTGGATTTTGACTTGTCAAATCCAACAGTCTTGTTTGCACTAGGTTTGTATTTCTTGTTGACATAAGAATGTTTTTGAGTCCTGTAGGCAATCATCACCATCTGCCAGTTCAGGTCCATCTCTTCAACATCTTCAGGATCCATCTCAAATAAATCCTATAAAACAAAATCTAGTTGAGTTAAATGGCTACCTTGATATGCTTGAAAGCTGGCCATAAAAGCAGTAAATGCAGTTTTGGACTCTTCATCCTCTAATAGAATGTTAATAACATCTTTAACTTTGCTAGATTTAGCAAAGTTAGATGATGAAGAAGTCTCTGTCTGAATATTTGATGATTGTGACTGTGTTTTAGGAGGAGATTGAGAATTAGATTGAGTTGTATATGCAGGTGCACTGGTAAATGATGAGTCAGTGAAAAATTCTGCTCCTACAAACAGATCTCCTTCTTCTTCAAGACTTTTCTCACTCTTTGCCATGAATGCATTTTCTATGGTAGTTGCAGGAGAAGCAACAAACTGATATTGAGACGTTGATGCTGCTCTATCATTGTTCCTTGAGCTTTCATCAATCTCCATTGATTCTATTTTTGCAATAAGAAGATCTAGATCCATTGGAAACTTCTCAGTATGCTTTAGTAAAGTTACAGTTTGTTTCCATGATGATGGTAAAGCATTGAGTAGTCTGAGATTTAAATCTTCAAGATCAAGTTTGATACCAGCTGTTGACATCTCAGTTATGAGTTGAACAAATCTGTTCATCATTTGATTTATTGTCTCTCCAGACAAATGTTGAAACAATTCTAATTGTCTTTTCAGCTTTTGTTTCTTTAAATTTTGAATCTCTTTACCTCCTTCACAGATGATCTTTAATGCTTTATATAGTGTATATCCAGTTTGATATGCATCTAGACTTGTAAGAACTTCCAAATGTAGTCCTTTACACATTAATGAATAGGCTTTAATATCATTCTTAACTCTTTCCAGATCATCTCCTTGAAGATCATCTTCTGGATAAGGTTTTGGAGAATCTTTAGTATACACAAATCCTCTGTCTGGTCCATCAGTTATTATAGGAATGTATGGTCCTTTTTTATAGATTTCCAGAGATCAGTGTCAATAGAATTAAAATGCTGTTTTAGTCTAAGAGACCAATTTTTGAAATCAGCTCTATTTTTAAGCTTTAGACTTGACCTTCAAAACTTAGAAGCTTTTGGAGCTTTAGAAGTTTTGATGACTGAACCTTCGGAAGATTCTGCAAACACTACAGCAGACTTCAGTGCTTTGGAAGAACTCCTTTCTTCCGAGACCAAATATTCTCCCGAAGAGAATTTTCCACTTCCCTTCTTGTTAGATTTGGAACTTCCGAAGGAAACTGGTTTTTCTTCCGAAGCTTGAATCTTCTTAGAACTCTTTGAAGCCTTTGTTTTGGCCATATGGACAGTACCTTTGGGATTGAAGGGACAATCCTTTGCAATGTGAGTGGTGCTGTCACACATAACATAATTCATCTTCTTCTTCACAAGAGCCTTGTCTTGAGAGTAAGACTGTCTTTGGTCACTTCCCTTCTCCACCTTCATCTTTGCAGATGCTGAGACAGTCCTCTTGGACTGAGGACTGTGCTTGGAGATTGATGGTCCAGGCTGGGCAGCAGTGATACACAGTAGATTAGTCTTCTTCTTGCTGTTGAGATGAGTTGAACAAGAACCAGAACTCTTAGCAGAGGAGTTTTGGTTGATGTCTTCAGTCCCTACCACTTTAAACCCTGCAGAAATAAAAACTTGTTTCTTCTTAGAGTCGAAAGTAGCCTTGATCTCTTGAGCCTTCCTTGCCTTCCTTTTGCTCTTTCTGATCAAGTTCTTTCTCATGGCCTTGGTCATCACAGTCTTCACTTTCTCCTCAGAAGGATAGTGGCCCTTCTTGGAATCCTCCTCTTCACTCTTTGTAGAGGGATTCTTCACTATCTCTTCTTCATCCTCCTCACTCATAGGATCTATAAGAGGAAGCTCATCTTCACAAGTTCCACACCTAGGAGATCTTACTGACAAGATTGTGTGTGGAGGAGCTATCTCATTGGATCCCAGTCCCTGTCTGTTTTGATAGCACACTTTGTTGTGCAGGGATGAGGATATCATGTTCTTGAAGGTCTCTTCTTCAAGAACACTCTTTTCTGCCCTGGCTTTGCTGATCACAAGCTTAGCCTGGCACTCAGTTAACGTGGTTATGAGATCTTTAATTTGAGTCCTAAAATCTGTGTGTTCATATTTTAGAACTGAAATGGTTTTCTCTAAGTCCTCTAACTTTAGCTTATAATCATTTTCAGACTTCCTAAAATCAGATTTTAAAATGTTTAAGGACTCAACATCATATCTCAGTTCCAAGTTATAGGACCTGTACCTGTTGACTTTAGTAATGCATTCAGGAGTATAGAGATGTTCTAATACCTTGGCTTCATCATGATCTTCCATCAATGCTTGGTTAGGAGAAGCATATTCCACTTGAAAGCTCCGGTCAAAGCCTCCTTCTTCAACAACAACAGCAGCCTGCTCCTTTGACTTCTCATTCTGAAGAGCTTTGTCAGTGTAGTTTGGTCTAGACTGTGTTTGGCCACCATTTGTTTAAGGTGCCTTACACTCTCTGGCAAAGTGGCCCATCAAGTTACAGTTGTAACACTTAACTTTGCCTTTTTCTAGGCCAAACTTTCCACTGGTTGCATTGCTTGGAAACTTCCTTCCAGTCCTCTTGTAGAACTTCTTGGCTCTGTGAGTGAGAAGAGCCATCTGTTGGACTATTTCCATGTATTCCAGATCATCTGGATGAATACAGTCTTGGTCTTCAAGAGTGAAAAGAGAGTTTCCATAGCTTTCATCAGAAGACACAAAAGCTTGTCTCTTGGAATGGGCTTCCTTGAGTGTAGTTCTCCTTTGGTGTCTCTGGGAAGGTGATGAAAGGACCCTTGGGTGAGTTGTCAGGGTAGCATAAGAGATGATGTTTGGGTTCTATGCTGTCCCTTTCAACCACATGTAGGGCTAAACCCATTTGATTGTTGGAGTTTCCAGATGAACCTTGCATGTTCATTTCCATCTGGTATCCACTGAGAATCCCATACAACTCTGTCAGAGTAAGAGTTTTGAGATTTTCAGTTCTCTTGATCACCACATAGTAGTGTGTCCACTGCCTAGGAAGTGAGGACATGAACTTCCTTACAATGTCTCTGTTTTCAAGAGAAACTCCTCCATCCACTAGAGTATCCACAATCTCAACATACCTGAAGTACTACTGAGTCATGGTTTCACCTGTTTTGAAGGTGAAGTTTTCAAACTGCTGCTTTAGGAGATCCTTCTTGTTCTCCTTGGCTTCAGAAGAACCCTCATACATCAGTTTCAGTGCATCCCACAACTGCTTGGCTGTTTTGCACTTCTTGAAACCTCTGTACACAGAGTTTGGAAGGGTAGTTTGAAGAGCTGTCATGGCTTTTCTGTCTATCTCTACTCTCTTCCTATCTTTATCAGAGTAGTTAGCCACATCTTTGGGGATCATACCAGCACCAGTAGCAGAAGGTGTGCTGGGTATGAAAGGTCCATTCTCAATAGACTCCCACATTCTTGAATCAAGAGACCTGATGAAACCTTCCATTCTTAAGCACCAGGTGTCAAAATCATCAAGAGTGATCAGTGGGTACTTGTTCATGGTTCCAGTTTCCATATCAGTTTTGGAAATGGCTGCCATTTGAAAAGTTTAGTATTTGTGTGTGTGAGGGATCTAAAGATGGTGAGATCTTATATCAAGAGCCTGGAAAGCTCTGATACCAAATGCAGGATCGTTGAAGGGTGTAGAGTTACAACACAACAACACAAAGAGGAGATAAACTAAAGTTAGATCAAACAATAAACTGGATTAACCAAGTGGTGATACTTAAGAACACAAGTAATATATGAGACAGAACACAAAGAACACAAATGTTTGGTGTTCAAGAATGCAGTATATTGCTTTCTCTATGTTCTATTACAAGTGTTACAAAAGCATATTCGAAAGATACAAGAACATGAGCTACTTATACAACATCCTACAGCCGGCTATACTTTGAGAGCCAGCTGGATACAATTGACTAGACACACACAAAATCAATTGTAGAGTCAAAAGGCAGATTTCCTTTTGACTTGTGACTATGACATGCCATAGATCACATCCTTATCTATTACAAAAAGGATAAAGTACATAAAGTAGAAAGTTACAGACTCAAGACCTCAATGTACAGTTACCAAAAGCATGGACCTTTCACCAAACCATGTTAGTTGGTGACTTGCAGAGTTGCAGCGGAAAGGTGTCCAGCTTTATGGAATAGTACATCAGATAAAGCATGTTACTAAAAGTCTTCGGAAGAAATCTGTCTTCATGAACTTGAAGCTTCGGAAGACTTTGTCTCTGAGGCTTCGGAAGACTTCATCTTTGGCTTCGGAAGATGTTGGTCTTGGCTTTGGAAGATTTCACACTTAGAGTATTTCTGTTGTACATGTGAAACTTCCGATGCATTCCACTTTAATGCACTTGTGCAGTATGCAGGAAAGACTAAAGATGTTTAGGTTGCATCAGTCTCTTCATTAATCTCTACATAGACGAACCATCGCCAATGACTAGTTCATCGGTACCGTCATAAGGTGCATGGAGCGATAGTGCATTGAGATCATTAGTAATGTGATGAGACGCTCCACTGTCAAAGAGCCAAGATGGGTTAGAGGAGGTGTTGTTGGAGATCCCCATGACATGTGCCTGTGGTTTTGTAGATGCCTGTCATGGAAGGGTAAGAAGAATCACTTGAGGATGTTGCTTTTTGAAGAGATAACATGAGATTAAGGAGTGGACTTGTTTGAAACAAAGATAACACTTTCCCAGAAAGGATTGATGCGGAACCGAGTTCGGTGTTGGTAAAATACCAGTAAAATGATTATTATTTGATTGGAGGAATGACGAGATTGCCATTGTTTTGGTGAGGGACGTGTGTGGGCTGCAAAAACCGAGTTAGGTTGATTAAGGTTGGGTGTAGATGATGATTGTTGGGCAAGAGACAATTCATGGTTAATTAGTTTTTCATGAAGTTCATGAAAGGAAATCGGGGTGTCGCGAGCATGAACGGCATCAATGACCGGTTTGTATAAAGTTTGGTTAAGTCCACTAAGGATAATATCGGTAATATTCTCGGTGTCCATCTTCTTTCCAAGAATCGAGAGTTCATCAACAAGTGTTTTAACAGATTGCATGTAATCGGTTATGGTTGGTCATGGGTTTTGGAGGATTGTTTAAGGCGGTGTTGTATTGTTTGATGTGACCACGAGATGGGGAAGCATATGTGTTGGAAAGGATTTTCCAAGCTTCTCGGGAAGATGGAAGGGGAGAGACTACCGACTAAAGCTCCAAATAAAAGACAGTCCTGACGGAACCAATCAGGGTAATCGACATGAGGTTTGGTAGTACCGGTTTCATCGGTGGTCGGAGTGGGTGGAAGGTGAGAACCATCGATGTATTTGTAGAGGTCTAACCATGAAGAAGGGCTTCTATTTGAGTTTTCCAACTTAAAAAATTTGTGGAGTGAAGCTTGAGTGAAGGTGGGAAGGTAACTAAGGTGAGGGATGGTGTTGTAATAGGTAAAGTAGAGACAAGTAATTAGGAGGTGGTGTTTCGGTAGTCATAGTTAAGAGTAGTGGTGACGGCCGGAAAAAATGATTTTGTTGTACGACGGTGATTTAAAAAATAAATAGGTGAGTGCTCCTGACTGATACCATATTAGCTTACCAACCAAAAGATAGTTTATCATTCAACTATTACGAATTAAATATACGTTGGATGATCCTATAATTGTGGATCAGATACAGCGAAAGTGGAAGACTAGTTCTACAATTTAAAATACAAAATTCAAAGTACAAATATTTTTAAATTGCCGGAATCGCTCGAATGGAATATGACGTGGTCATATGTTAATACCCAAACTCGTTTTAAGCCCAAATCATCATCCTAAACCTTAGAAACACCTACCACAACATCATTCAAGCACACAAAAGCTCGAAATCAAAACCCACACTTCTTGGTGTATTTGATGAGCCAGATATATTGTATTCCAACAAAAGAATATCCATTCATCATATATCTAAAAAAATCAAAACTATTGTATTTTTATGAATTATACATAGATAATAGCTAACGAGTATTGGTTTTCTACTTTATAGTTTTAAGTCTTTATAATTATAATTGACTAGCTTTAGTAAGTTGTGTATTACATGACTTTGAAAAAATATTAAATAAAGTGAAACTTTAATAATTATAAATAAATATTCTAATATAAGATATGATTGAATTACATATGAGTAAGGATTATAAGTAATAAAACAATATTGTAGAGATTAATGAAGAGGCTGATGCAACCTAAACATCCAATATCTATCCTGCATGCTGCACAAGTTCTATGAAGAAGAATGCTTAGGAAGTTTCACACATGCAACAGAAATATTCTAAGTGTGAAATATTCCGAAGCCAAGACCAATATCTTCCGAAGCCAAATATGAAGTCTTCCGAAGCTTCAATCTTCTGAAGACAGATTTCTTCCGAAGACTTTTAACACATGTTTTATCTGATGTACTTTTCCAAAAAGCTGGACACCTTTCCGCTGTACCTCTATAAGGTCACCAACTTACATGAGTTGGTGAAAAGGTCCATGCTTTTGGTAACTATACATTGAGGTCTTGAGTCTGTAACTTTCTACTTCATGTACTTTATCCTTTTTGTAATAGATAAGGATGTGAGCTATGGCATGTCATAGTCACTAGTCGAAAGGCAATCTGTCTTTTGACTCTACAATTGATTTTGTTTTGTGTCTAGTCAATTGTATCCAGTTGGCTTTCAAAGTATAGCTGGCTGTAGGATGTAGTATAAGTATCTCATGTTCTTGTATCTTTGAATTATGCTTTGTAACACTTGTAATAGAACATAGAGAAAGCAATATACTGCATTCTTGAAAACCATATACTTGTGTTTATTGTGTTCTATCTCTTTCATTACTAGTGTTCTTAGTGTCTTACCTTGGTTAATCCAGTTTACTGTTTGGTTAAGTTTAGTTATCTCCTCTTTGTGTTGTTATGTTGTAACTCTACACCCTTCAACGATCCTGCATTTGGTCTCAGAGCATTTCAGGCTCTTGATATAAGATCTCACCATCTTAAGATTCCTCACACATACAAAAACTAAACTTTTCAAATGGCAGTCATTTCCAAGACTGATATGGAATCTGAAACCATGAACAACTCCCCACTGATCACTCTTGATGAGTTTAACACCTGGTGTTTAAGAATGGAAGGTTTCATCAGGTCTCTTGATTCAAGAATGTGGGAGTCTATTGAGAATGGACCTTTCATACCTAGCACCCTTTCTACTAATGGTGTTGGTATGATCCCCAACGATGTGGCTAACTACTCTGATAAAGATAGGAAGAGAGTAGAGATTGACAGAAAATTCATGACAACCCTTCAAACTGCCCTTCCAAACTCTGTGTACAGAGGTTTCAAGAAGTGCAAAACAGCCAAGCAGCTGTGGGATGCACTGAAACTGATGTATGAGGGTTCTTCTGAAGCCAAGGAGAACAAGAAGGATCTCCTGAAGCAGTAGTTTGAAAACTTCACCTTCAAAACAGGTGAAACCATGACTCAGCAATACTTCAGGTATGTTGAGATTGTGGATACTCTAGTGGATGGAGGAGTTTCTCTTGAAAACAGAGACATTGTAAGGAAGTTCATGTCCTCACTTTCTAGACAGTGGACACACTACTATGTGGTGATCAAGAGAACTGAAAATCTCAAAACTCTTACTCTGACAGAGTTGTATGGGATTCTCAGTAGATACCAGATGGAAATGAACATGCAAGGTTCATCTGGAAACTCCAACAATCAAATGGGTTCAGCCCTACATGTGGTTGAAAGGGACAACATAGAACCCAAACATCATCTCTTATGCTACCTGACAACTCACCCAAGGGTCCTTTCATCACCTTCCCAGAGACACCAAAGGAGAACTACACTCAAGGAAGCCCATTCCAAGAGACAAGCTTTTGTGTCTTCTGATGAAAGCTATGGCAACTCTCTTTTCACTCTTGAAGACCAAGACTGTATTCATCCAGATGATCTGGAATACATGGAAATAGTCCAACAGATGGCTCTTCTCACTCACAGAGCCAAGAAGTTCTACAAGAGGACTGGAAGGAAGTTTCCAAGCAATGCAACCAGTGGAAAGTTTGGCCTAGACAAAGGCAAAGTCAAGTGTTACAACTGTAACTTGATGGGCCACTTTGCCAGAGAGTGTAAGGCACCTAAAACAAATGGTGGCCAAACACAGTCTAGACCAAACTACACTGACAAAGCTCTTCAGAATGAGAAGTCAAAGGAGCAGGCTGCTGTTGTTGTTGAAGAAGGAGGCTTTGACTGGAGCTTTCAAGTGGAATATGCTTCTCCTAACCAAGCATTGATGGAAGATCGTGATGAAGCCAAGGTATTAGAACATCTCTATACTCCTGAATGCATTGCTAAAGTTAATTGATACAGGTCCTATAACCTAGAGATGAGATCTGACCTTGAGTCCTTAAACATTTTAAAATCTGATTTTAGAAAGTCTAAAAATGATTATAAACTGAAGATAGAGGACCTTGAGAAAACCATTTCAGTTCTAAAACATGAACACATAGATTTTAGGACTCAAATCAAAGATCTCATAACCAAGTTAACTGAGTGCCAGGCTGAGCTTGTGATTAGCAAATCCAGGGCAGAAAAGAGTGTTCTTGAAGAAGAGACCTTCAAGAACATGATATCCTCATCCCTGCACAACAAGGTGAGCTATCAAAACAGGTAGGGACTGGGATCCAATGAGATAGCTCCTCCACACACAATCTTGTCTGTAAGATCTCCTAGGTGTGGAACTTGTGAAGATGAGCTTCCTCTCATAGATCCTATGAGTGAAGAGGATGAAGAAGAGATAGTGAAGAATCCTCTGAGAAGAGTGAAGAATTCCTCTAAGAAGAGTGAAGAGGAGGATTTTAAGAAGGGCCACTATCCTTCTGAGGAGAAGAAGAAGACTGTGATGACCAAGTCCATGAGAAAGAACTTGATCAGAAAGAGCAAAAGAAAGGCAAGGAAGGCTAAAGATATCAAGACTACTTTTGAATCTAAGCAGAAATATTTTTCATCTCTGCAGGGTTTAAAGTGGTAAGGACTGAAGATATCAACCAAAACTCTTCTGCTAAGAGTTCTGGTTCTTGTTCAACTCATCTCAATAACAAGAAGAAGACCGATCTGCTGTGTACCACTGCTACATAGCCTGAACCATCAAACTCCAAGCATAGTTCTCAGCCCAAGAGGACTGTCTCAGCATCTACAAAGATGAAGGTGGAGAAGTGATATGACCAAACACAGTCTTGTTCCCAACAAAAGACTCTTGTGAAGAAGAAAATGATGTGTGTCATGTGTGAAAGTACCTCTTACATTGCTAAGGATTGTCCATACAATCCTAAAGGCACTGTCCACATGACCAAGACAAAGACTTCAAAGAGTTCTAAGAAGATTCAAGCTTCGGAAGGAAAACTTGTTTCCTTCGGAAGCTCCAAGTCTAAGAAGAAGGGAAGTGGAAAATTACCCTCGAAAGAGAAGTTGATCTCGGAAGAAAGGAGTTCTTCCGAAGCACTGAAGTCTGCTGCAGTGTTTGTAGAATCTTCCGAAGGTTCAATCATCAAAACTTCCAAGTTCCAAAAGCTTCTGAAGTTTTGAAGGTCAAGTCCAAGACTCCAAAGGTGGTGTGGAAGTCTAAGAAAGATCAAGTGACTGAGAATTCTCCATCAACAACAGCTCAAGATCCTCTTAGTACAACCATAGGATCTATTACTGTTGAATTACCTTCTGTTAATGAGCCCAAGACAAGCAAGGCTTGGGTTTCCAAATGTAACTAATCATTTTCTTTGTGCAGGGATAGCTAAAGACAAAAAAAATGTCTGGATCATTGATAGTTGTTGTTCCAGGCACATGATAGGCAATAGGTCACTACTCCAGAACTTTGAAAGAACTGATGGAGGACCAGTTGCTTTTGGAGGAGATGAAGGTGGTTACATTTCTGGAAGGGGCAAGGTCACAAATGGTAAGCTCAGCATTGATAAGGTAAACTTGTCAAAGAGCTTGGGTACAATCTTCTGAGTGTATCTCAATTTTGTGATCAGAGTCATAACATGCTCTTTACTGAGCATGAGTGCATTGTTCTCAAGCCTGGTGTGGTCATTCCTTATGAGCATATCCTGCTTAGAGCCCCCAAGAAAAGGAACATGTACAAGATGGATTTGCAAGAAACATCTCCCTTTGGAGAAGTTTATGCTTTCTGTCTAAAGCTAATAGTGATGAGTCTTTCCTATGGCATAAAAGAATGTGCCATGTAAACTTTAAGAACATGAACAGATTAGTTAAAAATGATTTGGTAAATGGAATACCAAAGAGAGAGTTTACAAGTGATGACCATTGTATTGCATGCTTGAAAGCGAAGCAACATAAGGTATCTCACAAGCCTAAGGAAAGGAACTCCATCACTACACCCCTATAATTGTTACATATGGATCTCTTTGGCCCGACCAGTGTAATGAGTTTAGGAAGGACCTCTTACTGTTTAGTGATCACAGATGACTTTACAAGATTCACCTAGGTTTTCTTCCTTAGAACTAAGGATGAGACTCCTAAGATTCTGAAGAATTTCATCTTAAAGATTGAGAATCAATCTGATCACAAGGTCAAGATCATAAGATGTGATCAAGGAACTGAATTTAAGAACCAAATCCTTAATACATTCTGTGATGAAAAGGGTATTACAAGGCAATACAGTGCTCACAGAACTCCTCAGCAAAATGGTGTTGCTGAGAGGAGAAACAGGACACTGATTGAAGCTGCAAGAACCATGCTGTCTGACTCTAAGCTACCTATCACCTTCTAGGCAGAGGCAGTCAACACTACCTGCTATGTTAGAACAGAGTTATAGTAGTTAAGACTCATGGCTAGACACCTTATGAACTTTGGCACAAGAGAAACCTTTCATTGGTTTTCTCAGGTCATTTAGTTGTCCTTGCACCATCTTGAATACCAAAGATCAAATTGCCAAGTTTGCTGAGAAATCAGATGATGGACATTTTATTGGATACTCTTCCCAAGCTAAGGCTATAGAGTATACAATCTTAGAACTAGAGTTGTTGAGGAGTCAGCCAATGTGACTTTCAATGAACACACACCCTGTGTTGCTGGTTCTGGTCCGGATTGGTTATTTGATCTTGATTTAGTTACCAACTGTTTTAACAAATCTTGTGAGAATTTTCAGGATCTATAGAAAAGTTAAATACAGGTGATTCTGATCCAAGATTTGAGCTAAGAAGACCTTCAAGTCATACATCTTCAGCTCCAGTTGGAACTACTTCTGCAAATGAGGTTTTTGTCAGCACTACATTGACAAACTCAGCTGATACATCTAGGGTGCCTTCAAATTCCAGCTCAGAGGCTCCACAACCAGATAAGGACACCTCAATTGTAGAAGAAATTTATGGTGGTGGCGATAGTGACCAAGAATTTCTTGATGCCACTAACCACACCATAGATGAGAACATCAATGATGTCACACACTGCTTGGATCAAGTCTCTCTTGAAAGTGGTGCTGATGTGGTGGGAGAAACATCTATGCTAGATCTAATTTCTCTAATTTAGATATTTCCCTGCAACTTGCTGTGATCCCTCAGCTTAGGATCCACAAGTCTTACCCCACCACAAACATCATTGGGGATGTTGTCTCTGGGGTAAAACAAGAGGACAACCCATGAGTAAATGTTTGTCTTCACTCTTGTTTCTTATCCCAGATAGAGCCAAAGAAAGTTGATAAAGCTCTAAAGGATAGAAGTTTGGTTGAAGCTATGCAACAAGAGCTACTTCAATTCAAAGGGCAGAAAGTTTGGAACCTTTGTCCTCTTCCTTGTAGGAAGACTACCATTGGAACCAAATGGGTGTTTAGGAACAGAAAGATGATAGAGGCATCATCATCAGAACAAAGCTAGACTGGTTGTTCAAGGATACACAAGAAGAAGGGATTGACTACACTAATATCTTTGCTCCAGTAGCAAGATTAGAAGCTGTTAGGATATTCCTGGCATTTACTGCATCTAAGAACTTCAAGGTCTTTTAGCTTGATGTGAAGTGTGCCTTTTGTATGGAATGATAGATGAAGAGGTTTATGTCAAACAGCCACCTGGTTTTGTAGACCCTGATCATCCTGATTATGTCTGCAAGCTTGACAAAGCTCTCTATGGGCTACATCAAGCACCCAGGAAATGGTATGAGACACTATTTGAGTATCTTTGTAAACATGGATACATGAGAGGTACTATAGATGGAACTCTCTTCATCAAAGGACAGGGAAATGACATACTGCTAGTTCAAGTGTATGTGGATGACATCATCTTTGGTTCAACTAATCCAAAGCTCTACAAAGACTTTGAGAAGCTGATGAAAGACAAATTTGAAATGAGTGCCATGGGGGAACTCAATTTCTTTCTGGGAGTGAAGCAAGTTGAAGATGGCATCTTCATAAGTCAGTAAAAGTATGTTCAAGACATACTCAAGAGATTCAACATGACTGATGTAAGATTGCTAAGACACCCATAGCTAGTTACCACTCCCTTGGACCTGATCTTGAGGGGGAGTGTGTAGATGAGCACTTATACAGGGTTATGATTGGGTCTCTTATGTATCTTACTGCTAGCAGGCCTGATATGTTTGCTACATGCATCTGTGCAAGATATCAAGCTAACCCTAAGATGTCTCACACTCATCACTGTCAAGAGGATTCTAAGATACCTCAAAGGTGCATCAACACTTGTTTATGGTACCCTAAGAATCCTGACTTAATCTGTATGCTTATACAGATAGTGATTATGGTGGTTGCAACATGACTGCAAAGTCTACATCTAGGGGATGTCAGTTCCTTGGTGGAAGGGTTGTCTCATGGCAATGCAAGAAACAATCCTGTGTCTCTACATCAACTGCTGAAGCTGAATACATTGCTGCTGCAAGCTGCTATGCTCAAGTGCTTTGGATTCAAAATCAGATGCTGACTTATGGTTAAACTTCAAGGAGACTCCCATTCACATAGACAACTCAATCACAGAGAACCCTGTGCATCACTCAAGAACAAAGGGACAAAGCACATCAATATCAGGTATCATTTAATAAGAGATAACTATGAAAATGGATTAATTAAACTAGTCAAAGTTCACACAGATGAAAATATGTTGATCTGTTTACAAAGGCTTTTGATGAACAGAGATTTAAATATCTTATATCAGCTATTGGGATGATTAACTTTGAGTAGGTTTTTCTTAAAACTAATTCTTATGTTTCTTAAAATATGTGTGTCCTAAGTTGTCTAGTTCATCACTTTCATAAGCTCATGTTTTCTTTGGATGAAAAAATTTTCCTTTTGAAGACTTTCCTTAGATTTTTGAAAATTTCTGATACTTTGGAAGTTATGCTATTAACTTCGGAAGCAAATCGTGCCTTCAAAATAAATAACTGTTTGAAAATTTTACCTTCGGAAGAGTTCTTAGATCTATCTTCTGAAGCTTAAATACTTGTCTCAAACAATTACTTATTTTCAAGGACCATTTACTTTCGAAGCGCAAACTAACTCTCGGAAGCTTTGTTTTTACATACAAAGCACTCAAGTTTTAATTTCTCTTCGAAGCAAAATTCTCAAAACTCTCAAGAAATTCTTCCGAAGTTATTTTAGCTTCGGAAGCTTTTTAATTAAAACTTCCAAAGATAACAAAACTTCGAAAGCTTTTTGACTTCCAAGAAAACTACTTTTTGAGCAAAAGTAAACTACCTTTTCAGAGGTGGGACCGACATCTGGATTTAAAGTTTATCCTCTTTCATTAAACTTTATCTGTAATCCCTCTTATATAAACCCAACGGTTTCCCCCTCTTTCTATCATCTGTTCTTCCTCCAAACCTAAAAAACAAATTTCTCTTTGAAATTTCTTTCTTCCTTCTTTCTTCATCTTTAAGCTACCTCAAATGGCCAACCTGCTCACAGAAATGATCCAACTTTACCATGCAGCTACACAGGCAACACAATCAGGTTGCTCTGTTAAGCTCTGAGAAAGATCCTCTTCTCAGAGGTTTGTCGTTTCTTAGCTTTATCAAACTACTTCACCTCCCTAACCATTGATCCCCTCTCTATGAGGATCAGTTGCTGAATTCTGGAAGACCTGCCAAGAGGTCATTATGGACGGGGAGAAGGCACTGTCTGCCACAGTGCAGGGGAAAACAATCTTCATCACTCTGGCCATCATCAACAGCATCTTCAGCTGGATGATGAAGAAGGTGAGGTGTTCTTCCCAAAGGAAGCTGTCAATCATTCCTTTGAGCGGATGGGATATAAGGGGATTTCTCTGTAAAGACCTTTAGGAAAGAGAAGGTCTCATCCCAGTGGAGATTCCTGCTCCATGTGGTCATCCACAGCTTATCAAACAAGCATGGTGGATGGGACCAGATTCCTGAGGATCTCTCCTTCATAATCCATGGAATGATTCAGGGGGTCAAATTCATGTATTCTCAGTTTGTTTATACCAATTTACTTGCTAATTTAGACTCCTTAAAGTATTACATGTTTCCTAGATATGTCCAGTACATTCTTAACTGTGAACTGGGCTCATAGTTGAGGGAAACAGGACTTTCTTAAATTGGACAGATGAAGCCCGACATCTTTAAAATACTGAGAAAGCCCACTGTTGGCTTCTCTGGGGTAGAAACAGCCCTTGTCCCAAAAATGTTAGAGCTCATTGCTCAAGGTGACAACCTAGTAGCACAAGCTAGTGTTGAGCCCACACCTGCTACCCCAAACCCCATACAACCTCAAATCACCATCACTTATCAAAGAAAATCCAAACAAACCCTGCTCAGGCTATTCAGTCTGTGGAGGCCCCCATATACTCACCCATACATGAAAAAAGTGGATACTAGAGCTCCTACTTCTCCTGAGGGCAGACCACTCCCATCTCTTCAAGAATCAGTGTGAGGTTCCTCATGCTCAGCCTGATGAGCTCATTAGCCCAACTGCCTTAAGCCACCACTCTGAGTCTCAACACTCAAGTGATCAACCTTCAGGGGATAATTACCATCCCCAGCCTATAGATCTCAACCAACCAATTTCCCACCTTGGCTTCTATACTGATGAAGATCTAGGTTTCAGTGAGTATAATGAGTCTCTTTTCTTTACCCCTACTTAAAGAGAGATGAATGCTCCTGAATCTCCTACATCTATCCATATCAGTACCTACAACTAGGTGGAGACTTCTAAACCTGTTCAGGATGTCCATATGGAAGAAGCTCCCACTTCTGAAAGTGATTACATCATTAAGACCTCAACCATGGCAACTCAGCCCACTGAAATCTCAACTGAGATTGCCAGTGAGTAGAGGAAAACCAGCAGCCAAGAACCTGAAGCTGGTGGTGAGAGAGAGGACTTTGGTCCAATCTTCTCATCCCCCAATGAGTCTTCTGATGAGATGAGGGAATCTGAGACTAAAGGTGCACAAACTGACTAAAACATGCACCTATCTAGTCTCAAAGGTCAGTACCTTGAATCTCAGTGACTATCTTACACAACAGGATCAATGATCAGCAACTTGAGATTTCATATCTTAAGGAAAAACTAGCTGGGAGACCTTAAGAAGAGCTCAACCAGGAACACAGAACTTGTGGATGTGATTGACCTATCTTCCAGCTCACCTATGCAAGTGGGTGATGCTACCAAAAGGGGGAGAAAGTTATTACAGCCACAAACCTAGGAGTTCTTCAGAGAGAGTGGACATTAAGGACTCACCATCCTCACTTGCAATATGCATTCTCAGCAACCTCCTCAAGTTCACATTGATGTGGACTACACAGACTCCTTCATACAGAGTTTGTTTGAGGATGGGATACCAAGGGCTATGTCATCTTCACCATCTTCCAATCACATCATTGGGTGGAGGTATGACACATAGGAAAGCCCTAATCATCATAAGAGTTCAAGGACACTAAGAAGTCTTCAATTTTCAGACTTGAACTACTATGAAGGTCTAGATTTAGTCAACATGCCACTTGTCAACCAAGCAAATCAAGACAAGCTGACAGACTGGCTCAAACAATCTAAGACAGGATCACTGCAGAGTTCAACTTAAGAAGGAGACTTAGGCAATCAGGCAATGCCATCAGTCAACTGAATGTTGAGGCAGACCCTAAGATTAGTTTCATAGGGGAAACCTTGACTGAAGGCCCAGTGGCAGAACCTGAGATCCCTGTTCATCATCATCAACTGCTGTTGAGATCCACACTCCTATTGAGACACCTGCTGGTGAAGGTGCTTCTCAACCTCTCTCTGGCCAGAGCTTAGATGTTGCAACAAGCAATGAAGGCCAAAGCTCTCTCCACCCTGAGTCACAAAGGTCTGTGAGTGACAAGGGAAAAGAAAGATGACATCTAAGGAGATGAGGAGGAGGAGAGAGAGAGGAAAAGGAGGCTGAGGGGAGAAAGTTCCTCTGTTGAGTCTTCAAGACTCATGGAGTCTGCTATCAGGGCTGCCCCCAAACCAATACTCAGAATGATGAGTTAAGGGCAGTAAGGATAATTACTTGCAGACAAGGAACTATGACATAGACAGTGTCATCTTCTCCCCTTAGAAGAGTTGAATGAACTGGTTGATCTGGAAAGGTCAAAGGAGAGAAGGAGGCAGAAGATGCAGAGCTTCTAGTACAAGTCAAAGAAGAGGAGAAGAAGAAAAAGACTATACAAGGATATGCCTACCCTCTCCCCAGTTCAGGAAAGTCCTGCACAAGAAGATGTGGTTCAACAAGAACCTCAGGTAGACAAAGAAGAAGAGAGGCTCAAGATGATCAACTACCTGAGTGCCACAGGCTTTTATCAGGCAGATGCACTCCTTCCCTTGTCCTATGACTATGTTGAGTTTAAGTACTTAAAACAGCTTGAACTCGAGATAATCAAGGACAGAAAGACAACTAAGAAGAAGCTAAGGGAAGAAGCTACAAAATCAAGAGCTATCATCCAAAAGAGCATGAAGAAATCTGCTGATAGGCAGAGGATGATGAGCTTCTTGAAGCTATATGGATTCTCCGAAAGGAGACTTGGCCCCATGTCTTATCCACTATGGATGGCATATCAGGGTGATCAAGCAGAAGATTAAAGGTGGAGAGCTCATTGACTTACACTCCACCAAGTCAAGCCCCACCTGAAGTGGAGGTTAAGGTTGAACAACCAGAGACAACACAACCTGGACCTCCTGCTGAAACTCAGCAAGCTTCACCTTCTGATCCGCAGCGGTCAACCTCCCTCTCCTTCTGAGCCTGAGAGAGAGGAAATCCCAACTGAGAAAGACAGTGAAGATCAATCTGGTACTGCAGGCCAGTCTTCTCAGTTAAAACCTGTAAAGAGAAAGAAGAGGTTGGCTTCTAAACCAAAGCCAAGAAGAAGAAGAAGAAGACTGCACCCTCTTCTAAACCCCGGGATGAGTTAGAACATCTTGAGGTTGTGCAGCCAGAGGATGCTACATCAACTCCAATTCAAACAGCTCCTCTAGCATCAGGAAGACCCATCTTGTCTTGGACATACACCATAAATCCAGAAAGATGGCATGTCATTAGAGATCAAGGCACTGAAGACATTTACACATGGCAAGATATGTTTCAGTTGCCTCTGCATGACCTTTTTGATATGAGAATACATGTTGACAGTCTGAAGGATCCTGATCACCTTATGAAGAAAGGATTGGTGATCATCCTAATGAGGACTGTTGACATCTGAAGTCTACTAAGTGTTTTGGTAGCATCAGCCTAGGGGGAGTTTGTAGAGATTAATGAAGAGACTTATGCAACCTAAACATCCAATCTACCCTGCATGCTGCACAAGTTCTACGAAGAAGAATGCTTAGGAAGTTTCACACATGCAACAGAAATATTCTAAGTGTGAAATCTTCCGAAGCCAAGACCAAGATCTTTCGAAGCCAAATATGAAGTCTTCCGAAGCCTCAGAGACAAAGTCTTCCGAAGCTTCAATCTTCTGAAGACAGATTTCTTCCGAAGACTTTTAAAATGCTTTATCTGATGTACTTTTCCATAAAGCTGGACACCTTTCCGCTGCACCTCTGTAAGGTCACCAACTTACATGAGTTGGTGAAAAGGTCCATGCTTTTGGTAACTGTACATTGAGGTCTTGAGTCTGTAACTTTCTACTTCATGTACTTTATCCTTTTTATAATAGATAAGGATGTGAGCTATGGCATGTCATAGTCACTAGTCAAAAGGCAATCTGCCTTTGACTCTACAATTGATTTTGTTTTGTGTCTAGTCAATTATATCCAGCGGCTTTCAAAGTATAGCCGGCTGTAGGATGTAGTATAAGTATCTCATGTTCTTGTATCTTTGAATTATGCTTTGTAACACTTGTAACAGAACATAGAGAAAGCAATATACTGCATTCTTGAAAACCATATACTTGTGTTCTTTGTGTTCTTCTCTTTCATTACTAGTGTTCTTAGTGTCTTACCTTGGTTAATTCAATTTACTGTTTGGTTAAGTTTAGTTAATCTCCTCTTTGTGTTGTTGTGTTGTAACTCTACACTCTTCAACGACCCTGCAAATATCTTTTTGTATTTTTCAATAATAAACATTTTGTTTCAAAACAATCGGTGTTAAAAAATTGTCATTTGAAAAACTTCCATATTTAACTCCTAATTATAATTATAGTTGGTCTATAATATTTTACTTTTTAAAAAAATTAATTTTAAAATATTTCTTTTTTAAACTAGTTAAATTACACGGATGATCCCTATGGTATGTCCAAATTGTGGTTTTGGTCCCCAAGTTTGATAAACTACAAGATCTATCTTAAAGTATGCATAAACATAACAACTTTAATCTCTTGCATGGATGGAGGTTAACTATTCTGTTACATATTTCTAAAATAACCAAAATACCTTTAGATAAACCCTAGTTCACTAGAACCACCACCACCACAATACCACACTATGGATCCCCACCACCACTTGCTTGCAACCACCGGCTATAGCAACCATACTAAGTAATTCCAATGACTTCGGAGTTGAACTGGATGACATGATGGACGGAAGTGGGAGGAGTTTGACAAAGTAGATTCTTGCGTAATAGAGGGGTGATAGAGTGACCGACGGAAGGAGGCAGAGGTTTGAGAAGCTGATAACGATGGTGCAGCAGAGGGCAGTATTGAGGCGATGAGTGGCGAGGAAGTGGAATATGGTGTTCTTCGGGTAAGTGAAGTGTTGGATGATAGAGAACATTTCTATGGTAGAGCCACATAGATAAGTGGTGTTGTGGAGTCACGGTGTTTTAGGTAAGTGGACTGTTGGATGGTGTTATTGCATTATCTTCTGTTTTGGTACATCTAAGTTTCCCGAAATTTAGCAAGCGAAAGGATCTGGTGGTGTGAAGGAGGAGAATGGTGAGGAGGTGGAGGTGGTAACAAACGTAATGGTGATGGGAGGAGGGTGGCGGCGGTAGTAGGTTTATGTGGTGGTGGTGGTTGTGATGTTTAATTTAGTTTTATATATTTATCTATAACAATAAGAGTATTTTGGTCAATTCAACCAACTTAACGGAAAAATATAACTATCCATCTATGTCAGGGATCAAACCTGTAATGTTTATACATATGTTGGGATTGATCTTGTAGTTCTCCAATCCTAGGGACTAAAATTGCAATTTGAACAAACGATTGTGACTATCCATTTGATTAGTCTTTATGAGTTTGATGTTTTAATAAAATTTTATTTTATAACAATCCTTAGAAATAACATTAATATACAAATGTCTTTTTTAATTAATAGAAAAGGTATTGTAATTAAAAAATAATAATGTTATTAATAATTAAATATAAACAAATAAACCAATTCTTTTATAATAAATATTAATTAATATAATATTAACACGTGTATATCTTAGTTAATTTTTATTTAAATATAAATAAATATAAATAAATAAATATATTCTTGTGTTTTTAAAAAGTCTAGCTCATTGCTAGAGTCTTCCGTCGTGAAAAAGACAAGTAAACAAACGTACAAGGGAATGAATACGTTACGCTACGAATCGATAACATTCGACAACCAATCAAGAAATTCAAGAATCCATCTCATCCTCACGGCTCTATCTTCCTCCTTTATCTCCTCTTCTCCTCCGTCCGATGGCCGTAAACAGCCCCTCTCCGGCGACCCACTAACCACCACATGCCTCCACCGCCACCGCCACCGCCACCGTCACCCTCACCCTCACTCACCAAACCCCACCCATCATCACTCTCCGATTTCATCTTCTCCGCCTTCTCCCTCTTCATCCTCTACTCATCCCCCCCAAAACCCACCTCCAATTTCACCCCTAATCGCCGATCCTTCAACTTCCCAATCATGCCGTTGACCAACGCCACAATCGCCACCGCTTCGCCACCCCACAATCCCTCTCCGATTGGCTCCGCCCCCGTCTCCCCTCCGACTCTTTCGCCGCCTGGGGCACCAAACCGGGCACCAAGAACATCCACAACCTCTGGCTCGAGCTCAACGACGGTGAGACCTCTCTTGCGGACTCCACTCCGCCGGTCCGAACCGTCCAGGTGGTGGTGGTTCGCGTCAGGGATCATAAAAATCGAGTCTTGATCGAATCCCATCAGCAGTTGTCCAACGGCGACGTCCGTGCCCGATCGCGGCCGCTTTCGGAGAAGATGAAGCCCGGGGAGACTGTGGAAGCAGCGGTTGTGAGAGCTGTGAGGGAAGAACTTGGGTCCATCATCACGGTTTCTTGTGGCTCTGCAAAAGATGAAGAATTGGTGAGGATTGTGCCTGATTCGTATTCGAGTAAGGTGGAAGAAAGGGTTTCTGTATCATACCCTGGTTGCCAGCTTGTTATGTGTTGCATACAGTAGATGCATTGTTGAAGGTTTGCCTGATTGTGAGTTTTGTACTGAGGAAGAAGATGAGTATCAGAATTTGAATGAAAATGAGCGATCCGAGTTCGCGGTTTCTTGTAAGAAGCACTTCTGGAAGTGGGTTGATTCTAACACTCTTTCGTCTTGAGTTTTGCAGTTATGAAGGTGAGTTTGAGCTATCATTTTTGTCTATCTTGATTTATATGTGTTTGTGATAGAAAACGTAACCTGTATTGGCTTTAATAAGGTTAAAGCTTTATGTTTTCTGAACTTGATTATATAATGTAAATGATGTCACATGATTATGCAGCCTGTTGTTTAGTGTTATGTCCTATACATGATTATGCAGAGGCTAAAACCTCATTTTCAAGTTTTGATGCTTCTTTTCTTGTGCTTTATAATCCACACTTGACACTTGTAGGCTGTAGTTTCTTATACTGTGGTCTTTTGGTGGTGTTTGGCGTTGTGTGTTTAATGTGATTATCTAAATATTGTGCTTTCAACTAGCAGATAATCAGTTTCTAGTGTCGGTATTGTGAAACCTGTTTCAGGTCAAATAATCAATTTTGGATAGTAAGTTTAGAAGTAGATGCAAATATGCAATGAAACTTACTTTGGTTATCTTTATTATCATAGGTAGCTAGTGTCCGGAGTCCTAGTGCAAAGTATAGCAAAAACTGATTCTGATTATTTAGAGGTCAAACAATTAGTTCTGGGTTATGGGTTCAGGAGTAGCTCCATCGAAACAAAGCTTGAATGCTTTACTATCAAGGGGCCATATTATCCGTAAATATATACATATTCAGAATTTATAGTCTTTGAAACACTTGTACACCTAATTAGATTGTTTCAACTTCAACCAGCAGAAGCACATCCAAACACTATCTTGTGCATGTTTTGTTATTGTTGATTGCCTTGTTTTGATTATCCCAAATCACGTTCTCTTTTAAGATGCAATGTCAATTGCCAAACGCCCCTGATGAGTAAATGTATTTTGCTCTTTTGAAAGTACACTGACCCAAATAATCTGTGGCTGAATAATTGGAGTGAAATGTGTGTTGATTTCTTTCTATTAAACATAAAACATCTCATACCACATGATTTCATTTGGTGTTTCTAATGCTCTATAGCTTTTGTGGTTCTGTATTAACCGCCCTTGTCTAATAGTAGGCTATCGTAAGTGGAGTGCTTTCTGTGAGCAAAATGACGTTTTTAATTTTTATTCTATGCCAATAACTCTTTCTAAAGCGCGCATTTGGAAAAGGTTGTTTAGGATGATGCTGGTAATGCAGCAGGAGGGTGTCATTGCTTACTTTAAGAGTTGATTTTATAACAATAACACTGTAGTATACCCTCAAATATTCAAACAGTGATCGCTCGTCGTATATTCAAAATTTGAAAGTCTTGAACTCTAGTTCTCTATATATTTTCAGTTTTCCTATATCTAATGAGAAGCTTATTGGCTGGCCCACAAACACTTGTGTTTTTATATAAAAGTTAATGCATTTATCATTTAAAATACTATGTTATAACAATAGATGAAAGGTTGTTTGAGATAGCTTGCTAAACAGGTTGTGTCATGGCTTGCAACTGCATAAACCATAAAATTTTACATAAACCTGAAAATTGGTCAAACACATAAACTCGAACACGACACCAATATATTCATAGGTTGATATCTCGACCCCGAAAAAAAATTTTACTTAGCTTTGTTTTTTTCATATTAATACTTTGAATTACAAATTTACATATTTGTTTTTTAAAGCACTTAGGTCTAAACTATGCCAATTTGTACTTGAACCATTACATTTTGACGTAAATAGTACTTAAATAGTTTAATTTATTACATAAAAAGATATAAAAATAAACAGGTTATATAACCCAGCAAGTTGACACAAAGATGACCCATTTAGCTAAATTTGTTTACAAGTTGGACCGTAATTGATCGGAACCTGTTCAGACCAAACCTAGACCCACGAATTCGATGTTGTGTTTTCATGTCGTTTAGAATTCAACACCTCCAGTTTGAGAACACTAAAATTTTAGAGAACAAAAGAATTAATCATAGCCCCTGATCAATAAAGGAAGCTTTTTCAATTTACTCATGAAGAAATTAGCGTGGCATGGTTGACATCCATTCACACATAAAGAAAACGTTCACATGTGTATTGTTACAATCTAAAACCTTGTTTCTTTTTTTTAATGACCTAAAAGTATTCTTTTGTTGTCAAGTTTTATATGATTCCCACATTATCTTGTCATTAAAGCATTATCTTTAATAAAATCGATTTAGGATTCTGCATGCATTAAAACATATTGTAATAACATTGTCTTCTTATATTCCGCAGTAGAGATAGGCAAAGGCAGAAATCCACTACTATATAGCAAAGAAAAACCATCTCATTGTATCAGGTTGAGAAAAAAAGAAGAGAAGATAAACTATACAGAATACAAACCAACCATAAACACTTCACTGTGGATTTACATATTTAATTAAGAAAACGCATCATTTAGCATATCAAAACCAACTTATGCATAGTATTTGGTGGTCAAACTGTAGTCAAACACTGAGCCCCTTGCTTAGAAGTCAATGGACCTGCAGGTGCAGATGAACCAAAAGGCAAAACAACAACACAACTCACAATAAACATATACCTGCCTGAAACCCAAGTTCCTACCTTCCACCGGAGATGACCGTTCGACTTGAGATTTAATACCAACTTTCCTGCCATTTGATCACGACCCATTTCATAACTGAAAGATGGGTCCACGGGTAACCCGTTTGCAACTAAAACCGCTGATAAAAGAGTGGTATCCTTTTGTTCTTGATAAAAAGAAGGAATAGATGAATCAAGAGTTATCCGTTGGCCCTTGTAAGAAGCATAAACTTGGATTTCATCATAGTAGATACCAACTTTTTGATTAGGATTTTCTGAAAGAAGGGTGATTTGAATGGATGAGTTAAGAAGGTGAGACCCTGAGAGCGCGAGCTGGTAAATCTCGGCTTCTTTGAGAGCAAACTCGGGCTTTGCAGGATGGAGTATCAACCAAACAAGAAGTATGAGTAAGAGGATTGAGAAGATGAAAGTAGTGAATGTGTAGATTAGTTTTTTCTTATGCTTGCTGATGTTTGTTAGTTTCTTTTTGGCGCAGTGTTCGGGTGATTTTTCATGAATTTGAGACATTTGTTGAGGAGGAAGTTAACAAGGCTAAGTTAAGTCTGGTAGGAGGCTTATATATGAACAAAATATAGTGCAAAGAAACTTTGATATTTAGACTTTGAAGCCCCTCAATTATTGTAGAAGGTTGTTGATATATAGCTTTTAACCTTTAGTGTTTGTTTGGATGTGTGCTTTGAAAGTTGTTATGTATATTGAATAATTAGATTGCATTATTAACTGTAATAAGGTAGTGTTTTGATGTGTTTTTGCTGCCTGAAGTTGTAATAATCACAAGTTTAAGTGTTTGAGAAATTATGATTTTTAAGAATTAAATAGATAATATAACCAATAAGTACATTTTCATGAAAAGTGAGACTTGTTTTGTGAAATGAAAATAAAATTATAATTAACAAGAAAGGGTAAATAGTTTGTTTTAGTTCATCTTTTGATAATCAGTTTTCTTGCAGCTCGAATAATATCGAGCATTTAAAAATATTATATATTGACCCAACAATCTGATAATCAAAAGGAAAGTATGTTTATCAAAACACGAAAAGTTGATTATATGGAGTGCAAGACTAAACAACCAAATTAGATAGTTTTTGCAATTGATTGATACTAGCACTATGTCAAGCAGGCTAAAGAAGTGGCCACAAGTCATGATTAACCTTTATGTAAAGAAAAAGCTCACTAGACATTGACATTGATGGTTTAAAGTGTTAATTATAAGTCTACAAAACAATATCACATGTTCTATCATGTAAGAGTTTGCATTATCACATGTTTGCTGCTAGAAACTCCCATGCTTGAATATGAAATAGTTTATCGTTACATACGACGAATCCATTATGTGTATCTATCATGTGTATAAATGTGTGTTTCATATAGTTGAGGATGATGGTTGTTGAATCCTGATAAGAATATGCTATGATTGAATTACATTTTCAGTATATACAGTTGATAGAGTGTGATTGAAGCAAGGATATCTGGGGTATTAAGCATAGTGCAGCAAGAATCTTTATTGAATAATGGAATGGAAAGTGAAAAGCTTTTTAAGTGCTTTGGGGACAAAATAGTCAATAGTTTCTCTATTTTGGTGAGGTTAATGATGTTTGTTTTGTTTTGCTTTGTTTTCTTTTGAATGTTACATTATTGATTGAAATTGAGGAGGAAAAAATCAAAAGTGGAGAACATGGAGAATCTATGGAAATTTAAAGATTGACCAGTAGTGTCTCAAACATTTGCCTTTTAGGTTAAGAAATGAGATTTTAATGGCTCTTTAGGGGTAGTTGAGGAGCTTCTCCCACAAGACAATAGAATGGTGAAACCATGATGTGCAATGTGCAGTGGTGGCATAATGGGGAGGTCGGGCGGTTGGGTTGACTGGTTGACCCGGATCCTGTTTTTTCTGATTAATACAGATAATTAGTTTACCAAATATGATTATAGTTATTGTCTGTAATGAATTACATAGTTAATTGATTAAAAAGATTTATAAGGTTTTATGCATAAAATTATAGTTTGGGTGGTTTTGACCTTTTCTTGTAGCTATTTATTAACCTCTTTAGACTTGTTAAAACATCAATCGAGTTTATTAATTCAAAAGTTACGTCTAATGTTATGAGAGAGCTTTGTTTACAAGTCAAGTGAATATAGAGTTTAATTTAGTTTCAAGATGAAAGTTTGCTCGCCTTTTTGTCATTGGTTTCATCTTGCTTATCGAGGACATGTGGGGTCAGCCAATCCATCATGCTTATAATTAGAGTCATTGGTTTCATCTTGTCATGGACTCATCAAGGGAACAGACACAGCCCTCGACTAATGTTAAGCCGGATTATAGGACTTTCGTTGACAACCATTGGTCTCCTCGTGAGGACAATTGAAGTAATCATCGAACCCAAGCACACTACTTGATAGCCTGATTTGCCATTTTGAAATGCAATTGTATGAAAGCAATTGGTGTTAGTATCATTTATCTCTTGATAACACACTCCACATGATTTATGTGAAGGGAAATTATGATTGAAAAGCACACATCAATTGTTGAGGATGCTTGGAAAAGTTGGTTACCTACACCACATCTATCTTACAAACTTTATCTTCTTGTATGTTATATTAGCTCTCATTTAATCATTGTACATTTAGCAAAGATTTAATAATAAAATTTATGAATTATCTTACAAACTTTATCTCCTTAGACATGTCACATTGGATGTACTCTAATGATATCTCGTAAATTTAGACATAAATATCATGATTTAGAAACAGTCAACATCAATGAGTTGCCGATTATAGACGTGTCGATCCTCTTTTTCACTAAGATCATTACAACATTACTATCCTATTATTCGAATGTCATTGGCAACTTAATCATGGGACTCCCCGCTAATCTGAAATGTTTTAAAGAAAATACATAAAGTGAATCCATCTGTCATATTTTTGTGTTATCTTGTTTGTATTTCTGCTATCAACAATTTGCAATTCAAGTGTCCGCTGATGAGAATTTAAAATTATAAGATTTCTGCATGTTGTTTATAAGAGCTATGCTTATAGCTCATGTAACACTAGACCATCATCATCATCATCATCACTCATATTACAACATATCATTAAAAGCATCCCTGCTAGTGATTATGAAATCACCATGACATCTGTGAAGGTCCGTCCATGTTGGAAGCATCCTTGGTGAAACATTCACTTAAATATATTTAAAACTTTAAAAGGTAAATTTATTAGGAAGTATATAAGCATTTATATGTTTAAACTATAACTAATAAGTTTATACATGCTTATATAGTTGTAAACCTTCCGCTTTTTTAATTTCAAAAGTTACAGTTTCGTAATTTTTAAAGGGTAAGGTACTAAAATCAAATGATACAAAATAAAAAATAAACAGTTTATTATCATAAATAATTTACTTATGAAAAACAAATGTGAACAGTAATTAGTTTGGAAATATAAAGATTTGTAAATTGTGTTAGATTAAAGAGGAAATACTAAGAGCTAACTAAACACATTTTAGATGGTTTTAGTATCCTCATTAGAGATGATCTAATCACGACTAAGGTATGAACTTCGGTTATATTATTTCATGGCATGCACATACGAACCGAGAGTGAGTATGTTCCATACATCATTTCTTAGTGATGACTGATAATTCTTAGAGATAATTCATTGTTTGAATTGATGTCTATCATAAGTTAGTTAGCATTATGTTTATCATGAGTTAGTTAGCAAAGTTCCTAGAATTATGGTTAGAGATAATTGTTTTCATCCATATATAAGGGATGCGTTTTATCATAATATGATCAAGAACTTTTATCGTAAGCCTCTTTTATGGTATCAGAGCTTCGCTTCCGAATACCCCCTCTATCACATACCTTTTCCCATTATCTGCCGCCATGACAAAAGAAGCCTCGACCCCTCTCCTAAGCAGTCACCCCTCTGCATCATGCTATTATTTCGTCCAAATATTCAGACGAAGATCCGTACTTTGGATGGCACTAAGGTCACGTACTCTTCCCGGGTGAAACTCTTCCGGCTTCATGCTGTTGCCTATAAGGTATCTCACCACATCGACGGCACCACCGCTCCCGCATCCACAGCACCGGAATATGAAGCTTGGAAGGAACTTGATGCTTTGGTACTTCAATGGATATAACAACACTGTGTCCGACAATCTGCTTATTCGTATCCTTGACACCAACACAATTGCACGAGCTACATGGGAAAGCTCGAGAAAATCTTTCTCAGCAACAAAAGGCCCGAGCAGCATGTTCCTCTGTCGACGACTACTGTCAACGATTGACCGATTTGGCCAATCAACTTGCTGATGTGGATCAGCCATCCTAATCCCGATTGGTTCTCCAACTCGTTCGCGGCCTCCGGAAGAGTACAACACCACCTCATCCTTAATTAGAACAGAGTAAATTAGGATCAAGAGGTCACTATCCATGCTCAATGCTGAGTGCTTCGGATTGAAGCCCGCAAGGGGATGACTTCCACTGTCCTCGCTACCCCGGCCGCCTCCGGCCAACCGCCTTCCGACACCAACAGCGGCACACGACCCGACAATTTTGACCCTAACTCCCATACTTCGCATGGACGGGGACGGGGTCGTGGTTATGGAAATCGCTGAGGAGGTAAGGGATGAGGCGGTGGTCGGTCTCATTCTAATCAGTGGAACAACCATGGACCCTCTTATCCGCCTTGGGCCTGGTGGAGCCCTCCCCTATGTCCTTACCCCACACAACCTTCTTGGCGGCCTAATAACCACCAACACCAGCCGCCCACTACCCAAAATGCCCAATTTGCAGGCTTCCCTCAAGCCCATTACACTGATGGCTCTGAATCCACAGCAGAAGGCTACAATGCCCTGAGCCCATCCGACCTTAGTGCAACTTTTGCTAACATGCAGGTTCATCAGTCCAATGCTCTTGGACCTCGGACATCATGGATACCGGGGCAATCATCTCACATTACTCGCGACCCAGGTAAAATTTTAATTCCTAATTCATCTACTGTATACAGTAATATTCTAGTGGCCAATGGAACATGTTTACCAATACAAGGATCTGGCACTGGCTTCTACTCCTTACCAAACCGCACATACATCTTACCAAACATCCTCTATAGCCCACAAATTATTAAAAATCTCATATTTGTGCGACGTTTTACTCATGATAATAATATTTCCATTGAATTTGACCCATTTGGTTTCTCTTTGAAGGATCTCAAAACTAAAAGCTTTTGTCTCGCCACAATAGCACCAGAGATCTATCCGTTTACACCACCACATCTTCCACCTCATGCCTTCCTCACCACTCCCTCCCTACCATGGCACAATCGTCTTGCTCATCCTGGAGCTCAAGTATTAGACGTCTTAAGTCGTAATTTTAATTTTTCGTGTAATAAAGACCATCGGTCTTGTCTTTGCAATTCTTGTCAACTTTCTAATAGTAAAAGATTACTTTTTATTCATCTAATACTTTCACCTTTGCTCCTTTTGACATTATCCACTATGATCAGTGGACCTCACCCATCACAAGTAATCTGGGTACAATACTACATGGTGCTTATCTACAACTTTCCCACTTTGTGTGGGTTTATCCCCTAAGTTCAAGTCTGAACTTTCACACTTTTGTCAAATTTCACTAACTAATATTAACACAATCAATCGTAAATTAAAACCTTTCAATGTGATTTAGGGGGGGGGGGGGGATTTGACAATCATGCTTTCAAACAGTTCGCACACCAACATGGCTTTATATTCAGATTTCATGTCCCCAATCCTCCCCTCAAAACGGACGGGCTGAACACATGATTCGTCGTCTTAATGACATCATCCGTGCACTACTTATCCATGCCAACCTTCCAACCTTCCACCCTCATTTTGGGTTGAAGCTCTTCATTTCGCAGCCTACTTACATAACATCTTGCCAACCAAACGACTCAATTTTTACACCCCAGCCTTTGCCCTCTACCTTCGTCACCCTTCCTACAACCACTTGTGTGTGTTTGGCTGCATTTGCTACCCTAATACATCTACTACCCTAATACATCTACCACCCTAATACATCTGCCACCCAACCGCACAAACTTCATCCACGCTCGGTCCGATGTATTTTCTTGGGGTATCCTCCGGATTTTCGCGGCTACCAGTGCCTTGTTCCACCACTGGAAAGGTCTATATTTCCCGCCATGTAACCTTTGATAAGCATTCTTTCTCAGCCAACCCTAGCCCCCCCTCATCCTATAACTTCCTAGATGATGCCCTCCTGTTAGGATTTAATTTCCCAACCCCGATGCCCACAAACATGTCTCCCTCCTCTTTCTAGTTCATTTATTCTTGCCGCCCGAACTTCCTCCCATACCCCCACATTCTATGGCCAGCTCCCACAACCCCAATTATCCTCAATCCACCCGCAGCCAGCCCAACATCTCAATTCGGTCCACCATCTGCCTCCAATACCCATCCTATGACTACCCGCTCTAAGTCCCGCACCACATCTTCCCCAATCGCACTCCCCGCCATAACCATCTCACCCATACCCACCACCTATGCCAAAGCCTTTGCCGATTCGAATTGGTTACATGCCACCTTTGACAGGATCAGCGATCACAAGTTTGATGTATTAGGATACAAAGCAGCGGAATACAAACAAGAATTAGACAAATTGTAGCAAGCAATCGATACTTGTAAGCATTAGAGCGCATACGGTTATAGGGAGAGAATATATATTTCTGATTTCAAGGAATGTTTTAGATGTAGAATATTTCTAATCAAATCATTCGTTCATTCCATTCATTCACCTTCGTTACAATAAGTTGTCACTCCTTATATAGAGTGCAACAATCACTGCTGTTATCACGGAAAGTGACAACTGGCAGATCTAATACAAAAATAACTAATTCTTAACAAACTACCGAAATGTTCCAACTACTGAGAACATATCAGCATGTTAAGTACAAAATATAAAACTACTGAAGCTACAAGACTGAAGAACAAGCTCTTCAGTCGTTTTACAAAACTACTGAAACATAAAAATATAAAACTACTGATATCACAACTACTGAAGAAGTACTCTTCAGCAGTTGTGACAAACTACTGAGGCTTCAGTACTTGATCTTCAGACTTTGAACTTCAGGTGTTTCATCAGCTGATGACTTCAGTAGATATCATCAGCTGATGTCTTCAGTCTTTGTCTTCAGACTTGTACATCAGTTGTTGATCTTCCACTTGTAACTCTTCAGCTGTTGTACTTCATACTTTGGTCTTTCAGCTTCAACACTTGTGTTCTTCAGCTGTTGTACTTCAGCACTTTAGTTCTTCAGCTGTTGAGGTCTTTCAGCTTTTGTCAAACTACTGATGAGGCTTTCAGCAGTTGTTGTGATACCATATGGGACTTAGAGGTTTTCTGATCTTGGCTCATTGGTTCTTTTGATCCAACAAACTCCCCCTGAACCAATGCAGCCAAACCTCTAACTTATTTATTCTCCCACTTATTGATGGCAAAATGTTGGTCTTTTTCCTTCTTGATCAGTAGAGAAGATGACCCATGTAAGCTCCGGCCTGGGAAGAAATCTCAAATATTTGTTTGGCAGAGTATGAATGGGAACTCTGTTTGGGGAACTGGACACAGAGTTGTTATCCGATTCATGAGATTTACTTCCCCATAATGAGTCTGTATGACTCACGAACATAGGCCTCAAGGAGAACAACTTGTTCCTCCTGAGAGAGTTCTTCTGCTCCTCCTTCGAAGAAGAACTCTGGACCATAGTACTCTGATAAGTACTTCATGGTCCTGCCCATTTTTCAGCTCCACCGTAGTTACCTCCCTATATACAAATTCATCAGGATGGTTGCCTTCAAGGAGTAACTGGAGCTCATCTTCTTCTGATGTCTTCAAGCTTTTTATATAACAACCCCTTCTTAATCATCTTGTTTTCTAGTAAGGCTTGAGGGGTCTTCTTTGCTTGGTGAGCTTTCTTGAATTCATCAATGATTTCCCAAGGTGAGACTACAACGGCCAACATGATGGTAGACTCTATTGTTTTTCGTACCTGGCCGTTGTATCTGTGTGGGATAGTTCTTTTTTGGATTCTAGAACTCACCCTGGGTCTGGCCATACTCTCACTCTCTCTTCTGATACTGAAAGGTGTGCCTGAGAGTGTACAGCCTTTGAGCATGCCCTTTCATGGCTTGAATAGATGATGACTGAGGAATTCCTTGTCAACCATCTTCAACAGTTGCTCATCGTGCTGTTTCTGCTGTTCTTCTTCTCTCTATCTTGACTCTGACCATTTCCCTTTGAGAGTCAGGTGTGATCATGGGTTGACTTCGGGGTTTTGGTAGCTTCAGAACAGCAGAGAGTGGCAGACTATCATCTTCATCCTCCTCTTCTTCTTCTTCTTCCATCCTCAGCACCCTTCTCCTCCTTCTGGGTACATCACTGGATGATGGTTGGGTTGGTGAAGGAATTGGTTTTGAAGAGTGAGGAATTTGGATTTTGGCTTAGAGATTGGTTGGGAGATTTGAGGGATAGGATCTGTTTGAGTGGGTGGAAGGGAAGGTTGATCCAGCATCTTTGTAGTTAGTTTCGCCTTTGTGAGTTTAGCCATCTCTAACCTTTTACCACCCCCAGCCTCATCAAGGGCTTCCATAATAATCCCTTTGTTGAATTGCTCAGACAGACAGATTCTGGTGGCTATAGCCAGAATGTTGTCCCTGGTCCATGCGCGAATCTCCACTAACGATCTTCCTAAATATTTTGCAATGAAGCGGATCATTATTTCCAATCTCTCTTTCTCAAGAGCATCATACCCTGCCCATCGGGTTGTATCTCTTGTACTTCTAACCTTCTGATCTCACTATCCAGTGTGGCTGTGTCAACCCCTGCCTGAAGAGTTGTTCAATTATTTTATCCATGGATCGGCTGTGTGTGGTGTCAGCTTCTTTGACCAGCTCCTCCAAGGATTTGTCTTCAGCAGTGTGATCATCAGCACTTCTCTTTCGCTTGTAAGTGAGCAGAGGTTGCTTTTCTTTTTCCTCCTCTTGGGCTTGCTTCTCTTCCTTCTTCTCCTCTGTTCTTTTCCTCTTCTTTTCTTTCACTGCAGTACTCTCCCCCTTTTTGGTGCATTGGAGGAAGGGGTTTGTACCGCAGAAAGAGTCTTGGACAGCAGCATCAACCAAGGGCTGTAAAGTTGAGGAAAGCCTCTCATCAATGGCTTTAGTCACAATATCAGTGATTATGGGTGTGATGAGAGGGAGGGAATTTTGAAGTACAGCACCTATTTGCTCAGGAGGGTTCTGTTCCTGAGAAGTAGGGCCTGAAGCAGAGGCAGGTGGTTGAGTTTGGAGTGGCTCAGTGTTTGGAAACCTTCAAGTGAAGGTGCCATCTGTGGGTGGGTAGAGGCAGATGGTCTTTCTCCTTGTGAGAGTTGGTCAAGTAGGTTTTGCAGCCTACTGACTTTCTCTTCAAGGATTGTGTTCTGGGCAAGAACATCATAGAAAAAGCCCAGGTCATCATCAGCCGAACTGAATCATCTGACCTCCTGCTTAGAGCAGGATTTACATGCACTGGTGTAGACCAGTTGGTGCATGTGCCCCTTGTGCTTGGTACTGGGGACTTCCAGCCTCAGGACAATGTCCATCATCAGCTGTTGCCTCTAGTGAGGTCGTAGCAATGTTACCAGCCTCACTCTGTCATGTGCTGAGTCAGAGGAGGTGGCAGCCTCACTAGATATTCTAAGCTCCTTGTCTTCACCAGGAGATAGAAGTGGGAAACCCCTGTGTTGTGGGTTCTCAAGTGCACTGTGTTCCTCCCCCTCAATTGTAGAGGTATTCCCAGTAGTAAGTGGTTTCTGGGGAGGGGTGAGGAGTGCAATTGAGTCAACACTTGTGCAACTATTAAAGTTGGGCTGTGAGGGGCGGTTGTTTGGGGTGAAGGGATAGAAGCAGTGTGCACCTGGGGAGGTTGGTGCTCTTCAATGGCAATCTCCTCAAGTGAGAAGATCCCAGATGTGTAGGTGCCCCTTGTGTGGTTGCTGCAGGCTCCTGTTGAGAGGAAGCCTGAGCGGCTGTGGCTGGAGGAGTCATTGTATCCACTAGGGGGTTTGGACTAGTGGAGATATCCTGCGTTTGTGTTGCAGGGGCATCCTCAGGGGACTCAATTCCCTGAGTAGCCGTTTTGGGTTCTTTTTGGTGGGTTTGGTGGGGACTTTGGATTTTGAGGTGGTGGCTGTGGGTTCCAGCTGCGTGGTTTTCGCAGCTTGGCAGCCATTTTGAGTGTCCGGTCAGAGTTGTGCCGGGAGTATACTTCCGGCAGAACAGCCGTAGCAGGACTCCCAAGCCAACAAGTCCCTCAGCATTAAGCTGGTTTGTAATGATGGCCATTATGAACCGTGGATATAGTATCCAACGGTTGGCAGTTAGTTTTTGAGCCATATCCTTGAGCTCTAAAAATATATCTCAGAAAAATTAAGTGGTTGTTGCTCAATAAGAATACATTACCTGCTGCCATTTTTGTCGACATTTGATCCCAAGACGACGTCTTAGGGGCCAAACATACATTCACCATGTGAAAAATCAGCGCTCAGCGTCATTAAAGTGTTTCTTCATGATAGTGGAGGCACTGAGATCGCCTTGATATCCATGTTGAGCAAGGATAGATCTATGGTGCCCTTCGGATATCCAGCAGGAGAAGTAGCATCATTCAGTTGAAGAATTTGGCGGATTATTGCAGGAGTGATGACTACTTCTTTGTTATTGACGATCGACTGGAGGGATGGTGTTGTTCTCCCCAGTGGTACAGTAACGTTCATCCAAATTGGTGCAAGGATTCGGCATGTAATATGGATTCAGAAGAAATGCCGTGTTGTATTGGGACTGAACCATAAGATCGATAGCAGTATCGAACTTAGTCCAATGGGCGATTTAGTGAGGTAGGCAACCAGTTGTGTCGCGGTTTAATTTGCATACGCCATTGAGAAGGGAAGTTTTGGAGAGGAACGTTAGGTTTGAAGAAGATGAAGCATTGAGAGCTAAGGTTAGGGATATATATAGGGTACGGGTAAGAAAACGACTGAAGGATGTGGTGTTAGTCATCAGTAGTTTTAAACGACCGTTGACATGGTATTATCCTTTCAGACGTTGAAACAGCTGAAGTCGTGGTGTTAGGCATCAGTAGTTTAGAAAACTACTGAAGACCGTGGTTTTGACTTCAGATGATTGAAACAACTGAGGACTTGGTGTTTGTCATCAGTAGTTATGAAACTACTGAAGACAGTGGTTTTGTCATCAGCTGTTGTAAACAACTGAAGACTTGGGATTAGTCATCAGTAGTTATAAAACTACTGAAGACGTGGTTTTGCTTCAGTTGTTTAAAATGAAACAGCAGTTGTACAAACGACTGAAGAGAAAGTTCTCTTCAGCTGTTTTCGTCAATTCTTAGCTTTTCAGCTGTTTCAAACTGTCCTCAACACATTCATCAGTCTTTTTGGCTGATTTCAGTTGTTTCATAGGACATCAGTACTTATCTGTTTTTACTGATTGCAGTAGTTGTAACTGCATCAGTAGTTGTAACTACATCAGTAGTTTAGAACAGATGGTACTTCAGTACTTGTGAGACATTTAGCCTTCAGTATTATAAAAACTACTGAGGGTAAAAGAGCTCATCAGTACTTATATGTGACATAGGTACTCATGATCATCAGTACGAATTACTAAGATCATCAGTAGTTGTCACTTATTCTAGTTGCAGCATACCAAGCCTTAACACCAGGTTTTGGAAAGTTGAACTATCCAAAGGCTTAGTAAAAATGTCTGCAAGCTCATCAGCACTAGGCACAAACTTAGGATCAATCAGACCTTTTTCAAAACAATCCCTTATAAAATGATGTCTGATCTCTATATGTTTTGGTCCTAGAGTGCTGGACTGGATTTTTGACAATGCAAAGAGCTGAAGCACTATCCATTAACAATGGAGTCTTAGTCTCTGTAATGCCATAATCCAAAAGTTGGTTTTGAAGCCAGAGTACCTGAGATGTACAACTTGCAGCAGCAATGTACTCTGCTTCAGCAGTGGATGTAGAAACTGAGGTCTGTTTCTTGCTCTGCCAAGAAATCAAGCAGTTGCCTAGGAATTGACATCCACCAGAAGTTGATTTCCTGGTCAACTTACACCCTGCATAGTCACTGTCAGAAAAAGCAACTAATTTACCAGAATGTCCGGTAGAATACCATAAGCCTAGAGATGGAGTGCCTTGCAGATATCTAAAGATCCTCTTGACTGCAATCAGATAGACTCTTTAGGTGCAGCCAGAAATCTAGCACAACACATGTAGCAAACATAATATCTGGTCTAGAAGCTGTTAAATACATCAAGGACCCAATCATACATCTGTAAAGTGTTTCATCAACCACTTTACCTTTCTGATCTGTGTCCAGTTTGTGTGTGCTGCTCATGGGAGTAGAACAAGGCTTACAGTTTTGTAAATCAAACTTTTGCAAAAGATCTTTTGTATATTTGGACTGATGAATAAAAATTCCATCACCTTTTGTTTGATTTGCAACCCCAGAAAGAACTGTAATTCTCCCATGGCACTCATTTCAAACTTCTGTTGCATCAACTTTGTAAGGCATCACACAACTTTGGATCAGAGGATGCAAAAATGATATCATCTACATAAATTTGAACAAGTAGATTATGCTGCCAGCTTTCTTAATGAATAAGTCTTATCTATGGAGCCTCTAGTGAAATTGTTTTCCAGAAGAAAGTTTGATAATGTCTCATACCAGGCTCTGGAGCTTGTTTTAACCCATAAAGAGCTTTATCAAGCTTATACACCCAATTAGGATGTTTATTGTCCTCAAAGCCTGGAGGTTGACATACATAAACCTCTTCTTTAATCTTTCCATACAAAAATGCACTTTTGACATCCATTTGAAAAACTTTAAGATTTTGATAAGCAGCATAAGCTAAAAACAATCGAATTGCTTCCAGTCTGGCTACAGGGGCAAAGGTTTCATCATAATCAATACCTTCTTCTTGTGCAAACCCCTGAACAACCAGTCTGGCCTTGTTCTTAACAATAAGCCCATTTTCATCAGTTTTGTTCCTAAACACCCATTTAGTGCCTATTGCACACTTACCTGGAGGTAGAGGAACCATTCCCACACTTGCTGTTTTCTTGAACTGAAGAAGCTCAAGCTGCATGGCATCAACCCATCCATTGTCCTTTAAAGCAATGTGATAATTCTTTGGCTCTTGCTGACTGATGAAGAGAGCATAGAAGCAAAATTTGACAATTTACTTCTTGTTGATACTCCAGCAGTGATATCACCAATGATTTGAGACATAGGGTGATTCTTCAGATCTTGATACACAATGAGATCTGTGCAAGTGTTTGTAGCCGGCTCAGCAGCAACAAATGGTGATGGTGAATTATTTCCTTGAAACCAATCAGTGGATGGGTTGAATTCGAAGAGATCTCATCAGCATTTGTTGTGGATGGTGCTACTGGAGCTACAGGAACATCAGGGCTAGTTGAGTCAGGCAGCTGATCACTAAACCTGAAGAGGTGAGTACTGCAATCATCATCATCATCAACAGTACCACCAGGTGGTGAACTGTTGACAGGAGCAACAGCAGGAGTTTGATGAGGAACATATTGCAGTATGTCCAAATCAAATAACTCCACAGGGCTTTGTGAATCTTGTCCTTTGGAGATTCATTGAACTTAACATGTAGAGTTTCTTCAACCATCTTTGTTCTGCAGTTGAAGACTCTGTATGCCTTGCAAGTAGATGAATAACCAACAAAGTACCCTGCATCCACCTTAGGATCAAATTTATGGAGTTGATCCTTTGTGTTGAGAATGAAACAGGGAACCCAAATGCTTTGAAAAATGAAATCAAAGGAGCCAAATGATGGAGAACTTCATATGGAGTCTTCATCAACCTCTGATTTACTAAAACTCTATTTTGCACATAGCAAGCTGTGTTGACAGCTTCAGCCCAAAAGGTCAGTGGCAAACCTGAGTTAGCCAGCATGGACCTTGCAGCTTCAATGAGGGTCTTGTTCTTTCTCTCCACTACTCCATTTTGTTCTGGAGTCCTTGGAATGTTGAACTGCCTTTTGATTCCCTTTGAAAGATAGAAGTCATCAAGTGTATGATTTCTGAACTCAGTTCCATTGTCACTTCTAATACACTTGACTGGAAGGGAATACTGCTTCTCAATATACAGCACAGTGAATAATCTTCTGAGCAGCCTCATCCTTTGAATGTAGAAAGAAAGTCCATACAAATCTGGAGTAATCATCCACAATTACCAGACAGTATTTCTTCTTTGCCATGCTCATTACTCTCACAGGACCAAATAGATCCATATGCAGTAATTGTAAGCAGGCATTGGACTTAGGCACTTCAATGGGAGGGAATGAGACTTTGTGCTGTTTTCCTTTTAAACACGCAGTGCAGGTTTCATCACAGTGGAACTCCTTTATTGGTAAGCCTCTGACTAAACTATTGTGGGTAAAGCTGATTCATGTTTTTGAGATTAACATGACCAAGCCTCCTGTGCCACAGTTTAGATTCTTGAGAAGAGGCTTTGGAAATAGGCAAGGATTGCCTTTGAGATCTATCTTCTTAGAGAGATCTAAGGCATACACTCTTCCTGTCCTGTTGGCTTTCAGGAGAGTGTGATCATCCAACACCTTGTCAATCAAGTGCAAAACTTTGGATGACAGAATCCTACAGTTTTGACTGGTGAAAAGGGCAACATGGCCTTTATCACACATTTGACTGACACTCAAGAGATTGTACTTGAGATTTTCCACATGATTAACATCATCAAATTTGATTTCTCCATTGGAGACAAAGCCCTTACCGATGATGTAACCCCTAGCATCATTGCCAAAAGAGACAAATCCCTTCTTTCCTTGAGAGTAGTCATGAAGAAGAGAGCTGTTCCCAGTCATGTGCATAGATCCCCCACTGTCTACATACCAGATGCTAATTTGGCATGTTGAAGAACCCTGCAATAATAAACAATCAGTTAGTTTTAGAGACCCAAAACTTTTTGGTTTTGGGCCTGTCTCATCAATAGATGGTAAACTAACAGGTTTATCTGAAACAACAGCTTGAGAGAAAGAAGATGGTGTAGAAGAGGAGTCCTTTGGCTTGGACCTCCTTTTCTGTGGTTTCAACATAGGAGCATCTAGTTGGTTAACTCTACCCAACAGATGTTGAACCATCATAACCAGCTGTGTCTGATTTTGTGATAAAGCTTTCAGCTCATCAGACACATTGCTAGTGGAGTTTGATAAGTTCCTATGTTTTGCACCTTTTCTTTTGAGCACCCTCAGCTGTCACCTGTTTAACCCCTTCCTTTTTGGATTTCTTTGATGACTTAAGGGTTACAGGATTTGATGTTGCTGATACAAATGTGGTCTCAAACTCAGTTTTCATTTTTACCATTTTCTCATTAATTTCTTCTTTTTGTTTGAGTTTGGAACCTCTTTTGTACCAACAATTATCTGTAAGATGATTGAACAAACCACATACTTCACATGGTTTCTTCTTCATCTTAGGTTGATCATCAACTAAAGAGGGTGAAGCAACAGAAGACTTGTTCTTTAATGCTTTGGAAGCATTGTTTGCTTTCTTGACAGCCTCTTTAGTAGTCTTCAAACTCTTTCTACTGCCAGTTTTCTTCTCTTCAGTACTGACAGCAGTTGAAGTTTGAACTTCAGGTGTTAAATCCTGCTCTCTAGTCCTTTCAGGACCTTCAGAATTAACTCCTGAGTTGATCAACTCATTAATCATGTGAATGTCAGCATTTGAACCATCAACATCAGCTGATAGGTTCAAAGAGGGCTTGATGCTGACTGCTACTTCTGATTGTGCTGTATAGAAGGTAGATCACATGATGTGATGGATTGGTTATCACTCTCACCATCAGATTCTACCTCTGCTCTTGGGGTAAAATCTGTAGGTGGAGCAGTGTGATTGTAACTAATTCCAAACTTCACATTTGAAGCAGATTGCTTACTAAGAAGCATTTCAAAACCTTTGCATGATTGTACCCATCTATCACACTCGACCTGGGTAACTGCAAGGGTTTCTTTGAGATCTTTGTACTTCTCTAGAAGTACTTCTTCTCTAGCCTTATCATCAATTATTTGGCAATTCAGTTTATAAATCTCATCATTTTTATCTTTGAGCACAAACTCAAACTCAGCTTTGTTTTTGGAAATTATTTATTCTAGCTCAATGTTCTTATTAATTAGAGCTACATTTGCTTCTCTAATGGAAGCAAATGCTGCTATGCATGGTTCAGAACATAATTTGGCTTTTGCTTCAGAGGATACCTGTGATACCTGAGGTGTAGAGGCATTAGAAAATGAAGTATCAGCAGACTCCAAAGCCATAAGAGCTAGATTCCCAAAAGGACTGTCACCACCATGTTGACCAGCACCTGAGAACAGTTGATCATGACCAGACAAGTCATCTGGTAAACTGCTCCAGTCAACAACTCCTGGGGTGAAGAAGCTGTGTTGTTGAGATTGAGGTTGTTTGATGAGATTGGGATGGCTGAGGTTCTGGTAGTGCATGAGGTTGTGGTGCCATAGGAACTTGAACTTGATTTGACTGTGGCATGTATAACAAGGGTACGGATATGGCATTTGACCCTGAGAACAAAGTATGCCGGAGATTGTTGTTGAGAATGATGACTAGAGGTGACAGGATGTTGCCCTCTGTGTTGTTGACTTTTGCCAGGAAAGTCACAAAGGGTGCAGTGGAGTAGATCCAGTTGATCTACACTCTCTTGCAAAGTGTCCAAGCCTTTGGCATTTGTGACACCTCAACTTGCTCTTGTCAAAACCAACTTTGGTTTTGCCAGAGAGTCCTGGGAATTTTCTTCCAGTTCTTTTATAGAACTTCTGAGATCTGATATTTATCAAGGCCATTTGGCTCAAAATATCCATCTCTTCTAAGTCATCATCAGCAATCCCCTTGAGATCATCCATAATGAAACATAGATTGTCATTATTACACCCAGTAAACTGACCATCAACACTCACAAATGCAGAATCAGAATTGCTTGAAGAGAAATTAATATGCTCATCATACTGGCATTCAGATGAAGCATATTCTGACTCATGACCCACCAAGGCAGTGTTGCCTTGTACAAAGTCTTCAGTGAGCTTTCCAGATGAAGACAGCTTTCTCTTCTGTTCTATCTCTCTCTCAAAAGTGAGCAGTTTCCCATGGAGTTGGGTGAGAGATAGTTTGTCCAAACTTGCACTGGAGCGTAGGACAATAGTATATGTGTCCCATCTCTCAGGCAGTGATCTGAGAAATATGTTATTCATCTGAATATTGGTGTATTCAAGTTTGACCATTTTTAGTTCAGAGATCAAACAAGAGAACCGCTCATATTGTTGAGTCAGTGTCTCACCCTTTCTATGAGAGAATGTCTCATATTGTTGGGCAAGAATTTCTCTATTATTTGCCAAGACCTCATCTGTTCCTCCAAATTGTTCTTTCAAGGCATTCCAGAGGTCATGGGCAGTTTCATGATGCATTAGCCCAGAATAGATTTCATTTGGCAGTGCCATGGCCAGAATTCCATGGGCTTTTGCATCAATTTCAAGCAACTTCTTATCCTCATCTGAGTATTGCTCCCTCCTCTTCGGAACCATTTGATTGGTTTCCGGGTTTATTTACCATAGGCTTGTGTGGACCATGTACCACTGATGTCCAACACCTGCGCTATTAACACAGGTGATGGAGCATACGTCTTTGCCATATGTTATACTCATTCCTAACCAGCATTGGTGGCTTGGTTGAGGAACCAGTATTATGAGGATCATTGGAGGGAGTAGTCATTTTCAGTTCAAAAAAATTTAGTTCAAGCTTTTTAAAAGTTTTAGACAGACCACAACAAACTCAATGAGAACCAAGAAAAGATCTCAGGATGAATGAGCAGAAATACAGAAAATTCAATCTCTATAACCGTTCTCTTGCAAAAACAAAAGCTAATTCAATCAAACTAGATCTTGAATAGCAGTTTCAATGATCAATTTTAGATCGATCAATGATTAACCTGCTCTGATACCATTTGACAGGATCACGATCACAAGTTTGATGTATTAGGATACAAAGCAGCGGAATACAAACAAAATTAGACAAATTGTAGCAAGCAATCGATACTTGTAAGCATTAAGAGTGCATACGGTTATAGGGAGAAATATATTTCTGATTTCAAGGAATGTTTATAGATGTAGAATATTTCTAATCAAATCATTCGTTCATTCCATTCATTCACCTTCGTTACAATAAGTTGTCACTCCTTATATAGAGTGCAACAATCACTGCTGTTATCACGGAAAGTGACAACTGGCAGATCTAATACAAAAATAACTCTTAACAACTACTGAAATGTTCACAACTACTGAGAACATATCAGCATGTTAAGTACAAAATATAAAACTACTGAAGCTACAATGACTGAAGAACAAGCTCTTCAGTCGTTTTACAAAACTACTGAAACATAAAAATATAAAACTACTGATATCACAACTACTGAAGAAGTACTCTTCAGCAGTTGTGACAACTACTGAGGCTTCAGTACTTGATCTTCAGACTTTGACCTTCAGGTGTTTCATCAGCTGATGACTTCAGTAGATATCATCAGCTGATGTCTTCAGTCTTTGTCTTCAGACTTTGTACATCAGTTGTTGATCTTCAGCACTTGTAAACTCTTCAGCTGTTGTACTTCAGTACTTGGTTTTTTCAGCTTCAGCACTTGTGTTCTTCAGCTGTTGTACTTCAGCACTTTAGTTCTTCAGCTGTTGAGTCTTCAGCTTTTGTCAAACTACTGATGAGGCTTTCAACAGTTGTTATGATACCATGTGGGACTTAGAGGTTTTCTGATCTTGGCTCATTGGTTCTTTTGGTCCAACACATGCCATGCAACTAGAATTTACCTGCTTTACAGGACAATGAAACTGGGAATTGGTCCCTGTAGCATCGATGTTTGTCACTAAACACTAAACACTTATGTTTTTCTCTCAAACTCACCTAGAACATCACTCGGGTTAAGATAGAATTAGTAAGAGTTTATCACAATATGAAAGTAATAAAGAACACAGGAAGTAATTTTCAAGGTACTTTTATATATTGCTTCTCAACTCAAAAGAAAAGACTCTTACAAGCAGTTGTTGTTGTTAAATGAGTTACAAGAGAACCTATATATAATACTACCTATAACGGATATACTTTGATACCAGCTGGGATCCTATAGCTAAAGTCCATACTACAAGACTAAAGTTTAAGGTATCTCGATAAAGTCTTATCTGAGATTTGGTAGTCAGGACATGTCCCTGACTTACCTTTTGTCACCAACTAAAGTTGGTAACATGTATTATCATGAAAAGGTGAACTGGAAAAGTATGGTCACTGCATGGCTCTTTAGAAGAAGCCATACAGTATCAGAGGTTTGCAGCGGAGTGTCAGAGACCATACTTGTGTCCACTGGTCATAGCAGTGTCTTCCAAAGGTTAAATGGCTTCGGAGAGTAAGTACTTTCCGAAGCCACTTATACTTCGGAGAGGCTGCTTCTTCCAAGGCTTGGAGACTTCTTCTTTCATCATACTTCGGAAGTGGTCTTCGTTCATTCTTCTAAGGATGAAACTTCGGAAGTATGCACTTGACTTCGAGTAGAGTTCTGTCTTCGGAGTTGATCTTTCACTTTGTCTTCGGAAGAACTCTACAACCTTTGGAAGTTCCATGCTAAGCTTCGAAGCCTTTGCATTTAGTACCAAAATTATCTAAGTGACTTAGTTTTGGTTGCATTAGCCTTCTTCTTGATCCAACAAACTCCCCTAGGCTGATGCTACAAAACTTCACTTGTTTCTGCTTCTCAAAACTTTCAGCACCAAGGAGAGTAAATATTTGTCTGTCTCCTTGTTCTTCCCTGATGTGGTGCTGAGAATTTTTACAGATCCTTGGTGGATAGGAAATCCAGTCTGTCACCTTGGATAACATGTACCTTTTGTTGTTGCCCTCTGAAAAGAGTTAGTTGATGGGAACTGTAATCATATTTCCATCTGACTATAGGTTCCAATTCTGGACCCTCCACCATCTGTAGAAAGGCAGTGCCTTTGGTGGGAGGTCTTTCCTTGTCTTCCTGTCTTCTCAATCTCAACTCTTCTTCAATCTTGGCCTTTGCAGTTAACTCGGCTAGGTGAAGGCTGCTAAGATGATTTTTGATGAGAGTAGCAGCTTCAGAGTTGGAGGGGTTGGAGAATGGCTTCTCTGCTAACTCAGCAATATCAAACCTGCTGGAGTGTAGCAGAGAGGTTGCATTAAGTCTATTGACTTCGCCATTTCCCTTCACACAAAGTTGTGAGAAGTTTCATCAAACCTCCATTGGACTATTTTCTTTCTAGGCACAAGAGACTGACTGGGAATCTTGTCCTCTTTCTTAGTGTCCAGCAGAGTCACCAGATTCCTTCTAAGTTTCTTCTCTTCATCATTTAATGAATCTGAGTTGAGGCCTAGAAGTCTAGCTGCCTGGTCCAGTGTTCCTCAAGGTAAATCAAGAAATGATCTTTTGTGAGGGAACAAGGGATCCATCAACATAGGTTATTTGACAGAATCTTCATCACATGAGACTTCGCTCAGAGTAGTGCAGTTGATGAGCTTGGTCTTGATTACCTTAAACTCCTCAAGAGAGAGATGTTGCGAAGGCTGAGGGGATGGTTTGGATGGTAGTTGGGTAGGTTGAGGTTCAGAGGTTCTGGCGAGTGTTTTGGGTTGAAGGATTGGAAGATTGGGTGGTTGTGGTGAGGGAGAGGCTGTGGGTAATGGTGAGGGTTCAGGGGTGAAAGGTTTGTTTTTAATGGTGAAGGGTAAGGGTGAGGGTCTGGTTGAGGTGGAGTGGTTGCAGTGAAGGTCATCCCTTTACCCTTCTGTACATCTCTTTTCTCTTCCCTATCCGGATGTTAGCCTTGATTTCACTGACAATCCATTGAAGTGTCTTTTCAGACATGGGACCCACTTGCCTGCCAGAGAAGCCATGGGCCCGAAGATAGTCTTTCATCCAGCCTTCTCAGTGAGCTTCTTGGTTGCAGTGTCCCTAGCCTTTTCTTCCCTCTCTTCTTCTCCTTTGCCTTTTCTCTTGCACCTTCTTCCTTTCTTTCTCTTTCTCCATTTGATCCTGCTCTTTGTTGTAGAGCCAGAGGATCGTATCATCATTGTGGGAGAAAGTTCTTGAAGATTAAAGCCTCTGGAGAGTAGGAAGTTTATCTTGTCTCTCCTCAGCTGCAGCTCAGCCCCCTTCTTTTTTTCTTCTTCTTTCTCCAAGGCTAACCTGGCTTCTTCTTCAAGTTTCAGTCGGGTTGCCTTCTCCAGATCCACCAACTCCTCTAGTGGTAGCAGGAGTGTCTCTTCATTGGCAACTCCCATTTGGATGAGCTGGTCAATGATCTCTTCTCTTCTTTTGTTGTTGACAGCCTCCTGATTGGTTGCAGCTGCTTTTGTACTGGCAGCTAGCAACTTCTCAGTTGGAAGTCGTCCTTTCTTCTTAAGTTTCTCAATCTTCTCCTCTTCCTGAAGCTCTTCCGCAGTCAATTTTCTTTTGCCTTTGTCTTTTGAAGTGCTTGACTGTGGTGGTTCTTGGAGAGAGGGTTCTGATTGTGAGAGAGGTAAAGATGGTGTCTGTGATGGAGGAAGTTTCAGAAAGTCTTCGTTGTTCACCTCAGATGCCATTTCAAGGATTGCATCTGTGATGATTAGTTACTCGGACATCTTAAACAATCCTTCTGCAGCTCCATTTCAGCTTCGGAAGATTCAGCTTGTTCTTCCGAGGCTCTAACTTCAGCTTCGGAAGTTGGAGGAGATGCAGATTTTGTCCCAACTATTTCAGTTGCTAGGCCATCAGTCCCCATTTCCCCTTCGAAATGAATCTTAGGTTCCATGTGGACCTTAGGTTGACCAACTTCTTCCATAGTGGTAGAAGGTGCAGTGCCTCTGAAGCTCTTCAGCTCCAAATAGAGCATTGCAGCATCTGGACTTGGCTGATCATGGAGGATCTCAACAGAAACTTGGTGAAGAGTCTGTAGAGATCACTGAGCATCTTTGAGTCAATCTACAGAATGACTTGAGGTGGCTCAGACACAGTAATGATAGGAGTAGATGAAGTTGAAGTTGGAGTTGAAGTGTGGCTTGTTGGGGGTCCTCAAGTGTTTGTCTCTGAACATTCTCCCCTTTTTGGTAGCATCATCTTGAGAGCTAGATGAGCTAGAGGAAGAAGTCAATGAGACCTGAATAGGTACATGCTTGACAGAACTCTCTGTCTGTTTCTTAGCTAGTTTGGCCTTGAGATTGTCAATCTCAAGTTGCTGAGTGGTGGACCTTGCTTCTAAAGTCTTAACCAAGGATTCAAGGTTTGAGACTTTAGATAGAAGGTCGTGAATGAGAGTTTCATGCTTCCCTCATCTTTTTTTGAAGAATCACGGGAGATGAGGTAACATACCTGGTATGTTCAGCCACCACCAGATGTGGTTTCTTGGCACCCTGGTTTCCCGTGCTCAATGATGTCTCTTTTAGAGTCATCAAAGTGCTCGGTTGCAGCAGATTCAGTCTGAGATATGTTACCACTGTCCACAAGGTCCATTGAGGCACCTTCTGTATGGCAGCTGAATCTGCATGAGTCCCCTCCACATCAGTGGGACTCACCTCAGTAATTGGTTGCTGATGGGGGCTAGAGATAAGGGATTTCTCTGCGCTCTGTTGATCTTGAAGAGGGTGTTGTAGATCAACTTCATTGCCATGGAGAGATGTTATCTCTTCATCAGTTTTGAAGAGAAGGTCAGTAAAAGATAGGGAGGTTAAGCCTACTGACCGGGAACCTTGATCAATGTCTACAGGCATTAAGCCTTTGGTGGGGCTGTCCCTTGTTGGCTGTTTAGAAGAGTGTAGATACTCATTCTGAAGGCTGCTGGTTTGGGTGTCGGCTCCTGGGTTTGAGACTGAGGAGACTCAAAACCCATATTGAGGTCAAAAGAGAAGGATGGAGAGACCTCAGACTGAGTGAAGCCCATGTTTCCACTATAGTCTTTTTATTGAACAGGAGGGGCTTGTTCAATCAGAGTAGATTAAACAAGGGTTCGTTTGGGGCGTCTTTGATATGTGATGGTGATGGGTGGAGAAGGCAGTGTTGGCATTGTGGTGGTGGTTGGTTGCTGGTGTGGGTTCATCACCTGTGGGGTGAACAGGCATGTCACCAGGAGCTATGCGCTCAATCATACCTGGAAGCAGAGTAGTATACCTTCCAGTGAAGTTGGTGGATACCTTCTTCAAGGTCTTGAAGATGGTAGGCCGCATGTGGGGGACATCAGAGCAGCTGCACAGACAAGCATGCTCTGGTCCAACTCACAGTTATGATGTGTTGGATGAATCTAGGATACATATAAAATGTCTCCCTTTGTAGATTCCCAATCAGATTGGTGAACACAAATCATGAGTAGTTGAAGCGCAAGCCTCTCACCAATCCATGAACTAAGCATCCTAGTTCATATGGGATTTGATCCCATCCGCCGGACTTGTTGGACAAGCAGTGGAGAACAACATGCAGGAGAAATTTCCAATTGTAGAGAAGTTGAATTTGTATACCGTTGACCTGCTGATGTCGCCGCCATATCCCATAAGGATGTAGGTGCTGTCCAAAACTGCCTTCGGCAACTCAGTAGGAGCTCCTTCATCATGAAGCTCTAGATTTCCCTGATGAGTTGTTCAGTAATGATCAACTCCTGTCCACAAATGTTGGACCTCAGTACTGAATCCCATTTAGGGTTTTAGCTTGACCATTTCCCTAAAATTCGGCCATGTGATTGGAGAAAACAGTGGGTTTAACGGTAAGAGCAGTGTAGTAAGGAGATTGGGTGAGAAAGGAGATGATTTTAGAGAAGTCCATCCCTTGAAGAATCAAGGAGTGCGACTTGGTGTGCTGAGGGTTAAGTGCCATTAATGTGGATGATTTTGAGCTTGGGTAAAGTTACAGAGGAGAAAATTTCTAGGGCAGTAAAATTGCAAGTAAGAAGATGTGATTGAACAGTCGAGATTATTTAAAAGAGGGTGGGAAAGCGGTAATGGGGGTTAGGATAAGGTGATGTGATGGTTTAGTGGATGAAAGCGTGAGGTTAAAATCAGTTAATAATCCGACATCATTAACAAAATCTTTGCTTTTTACAATGTGGGGCCCAAGAGATTTACGTTACACAGTAGAATCTTTCTTCCGAATGTAAAACATTTCTGAAGGTAATTTGTGTTCCGAAGGCAATTCTTACTTCCGAAGCAAAAACTTTGCTTTCGAAGGTTAGAGTTGCTTTCCGAATGGAGAATTTGTAAACCTCGGAAGTAGATCTGATATGTAATCAATCGCTTCTTCCGAGACCAAAAGTTCTTCCGAGAAGAAAAATTATCCTTTGAGAAATTATACTTCTGAAGATATAAAATAACTTCCGAGGGTTAATTTCTCTCGGAAGAAATTTACACTTGAAAATTTCAGAAAGATCTTTTGTAACAGGGCTTAAATTGTATTGACAAAAGACATTACACATTAAAAGGTTTCAAAAGAGGTGATCTAATCAATGTTTATCATCCCAATAGCTGTTATGAGATATTAAATCTTTGCTCATCAAAAGCTTTGGTGAACAAATCAGCATATTGTTCTGAATCAACTTTGATTAGTTTAATCAGATTTTTCTCATGAATATCTCTAATGAAATGATATCTGATGTCAATATGCTTTGTCTTTGAGTGCTTCACCGGATTTTCAGTAATGGAGATAGCACTGTTGTTGTCAATATGGATAGGAGTACTCATTAAGTTGAATCCATAGTCTAACATCTGATTCTGAATCCATAGCAGTTGAGCACAGCAGCTAGCAGCAGCAATGTATTCAGCTTCAGTAGTTGATGTAGATACACAGGATTGTTTCTTGCATTGCCATGAGATGATCCTTCCACCAAGAAATTGACATCCTCCTGATGTTGATTTCTTATCAATATTGCAACCACCATAGTCACTATCAGAGTATCCATAGAGATTAAAATCCTTGTCTTTGGGATACCAGAGACCTAGTTTAGGTGCTCCTTTGAGGTATCTAAGGATTCTCTTAATAGTAGCTAAGTGAGACACCTTCGGAGCAGCCTGATATCTTGCACAGATGCAAGTAGCAAACAAGATATCAGGTCAAGATACATCAGAGAACCAATAATTTCCCTATACTGATGTTGATCAATATCCTCCCCCTTAAGGTCAGGACAAAGATTATGGTTTCTGGGTATGGGTGTCTTGGCAGACTTGCAATCCTTCATTTCAAATCTTTCTAAGATGTCAGAGACATACTTAGATTGACTAGTGAAGAACCCTTTCTTCAATTTCTTTACCTGAATTCCAAGGAAAAAGTCTATTTTTCCCATGGAACTCATCTCAAACTTCTTCTTCATAATGTTCTCAAAGTCCTTACACATCTGGTCATTTGAAGAACCAAATATGATGTCATCAACATAGACTTGAACGAGCAAGATGTCCTTTCCAGACTTTCTGATGAAGAGAGTCTGTCAATGGTACCTCTAGTGTAGCCGTTCTTCAGAAGAAACTGAGACAATGTCTCATACCACAGCCTAGGTGCTTGGTGCAGCCCATATAGAGCTTTATCCAATTTGCACACATAGTTGGGGTGTTGTGAGTCTTCAAATCCTGGAGGTTAGCATACATAGACTTCCCTATCTATATCCCCATATAGAAATGCACATTGACATCAAGTTGATAGACAGTGAAGTCCTTGGATGCAGCATAAGCAAGGAAGATCCTAACTGCCTCAAGTCTTGCAACTGGTGCAAAGACATCAGTATAATCAATTCCTTCCTCTTGTGTGTATCCTTGAACTACAAGTCTTGCTTCGTTCTTGATGATCATGCCTCTATCATCTTTCTTGTTTCTGAAAACCCATTTAGTGCCTATTAGTACTTGACCAGATGGTAACGGACATAGGTTCCATACCTTCTGTCTCTTGAATTGAAGCAGCTCCTTTTGCATCGATTCAAGCCAGCTACTATCTTTTAAGACATCTTCTACCTTCTTGGGTTCCATATGGGATAGAAAGCATGAGTACAAGCAGACATTCCCATGATGAGTCTGTCCTCTTGTTCTCACACCCTCAGTGACATCCCCTATGACGTTCTCAGCAAGACGAGTGTTATGAATCCTAAGGCGAGGAATCACTTCTAATTGCAGAGATAGATCCAGGTTGGACATATTCTGCTCAGAAACTGGAACACTTTGTCCTGTTGTTGTTTCAAAATCATTCAATGAGGACTGATTGAATGAGTGAGAAACATCATCAATGGTTGGCTGTGAAGTGGTGTTAATAGTTTCCTGTCCCTTCAAAACACTTCTTCCTTCTGCCTGGTGTTGTGGTGGATCACTTGATGACTTTTGAGGCTTAGGGAGTGATTCACTTGAAGAAGCTTCATAATTCCTTGATATAGTCAAGCTATCAGATCTGTGAATTGTGGAGACTTTTGTTGCAGCTCTTGGAGAATTTGGACTAGGTCTGGGAAGCTCAAACAGTTGATCATCAGCAGCAGCATCAACATCATTTTGAGCACCTGTTCCAACTGAAACATTCTCACAAGATGGTTTAGAATAGTTTAAAAACAATTCTAAATCAAAGATATGATCAGGGCCATTCCCCCTAACATAAGGAGTGTGCTCATTAACAACTATATTGGATGACTCCTCAAATTGTTGATTTTTAATGCTGTATACTCTGTAAGCTTTGGAGCTAGAAGAGTATCCAACAAAGATAGCATCATCCGACTTTTCAGCAAACTTTGCTAAATTGTCTTTTGTGTTAAGTATGGTACACTTGCTGCCAAAGGACCTTAGAAAGCCAATGAACGGTGGCCTCTTATTCCATAGCTCATAAGGGGTTTTTCCATAGGGCTTAACTACAAGAACTCTGTTCTGCAACTGCCTCTGCCCAGAATGTTAGAGGTAGTTTTGAATCAGCGAACATAGTTCGAGCAGCCTCAATAATTGTCCTATTCCTCCTCTCAGCAACACTATTTTGTTAAGGAGTTCTGGGAGCACTATATTATCTGGCAATCCCTTTTGAGTTACAGAATGATTCAAGAACAAAGTTTTTAAGCTCAGTCCCTTGATCACTTCTAATGATTTTAACCTTGTGATCAATTTGATTTTCTATTTTAAGAATAAAAGATTTTAGTGTTTCAGCAGTTTCATCTTTAGTTCTTAAAAAGAATACCCATATGAATCTTGTAAAATCATCAACTATCACAAGGAAATATGATTTCCTTCCAATGCTCATTATACTTGTGGGACCAAAGAGATCTATGTGCAAAGTGTAATGGAGTAGTGATAGAGTTAACACATTTGAATTTATGAGATGTCCCGCGTTGTTTCCCTTTCAGGCATGCAACACAGTTATCTTTGCAGAAAAACTCCTTTTTAGGCAAACCATGTACCAAGTTATTTTTAGTCAATTTCTTCATTGTCTTAAAATTTACATGACACATACGTTTGTGCCAAAGTGTTGACTCATCACTTCAGCTTTGGAAAGAAAGCATGATACTTCACCCATTGGGGAAGCATTGTTCATATCAAGCTTGTACATATCCCCTTTTCTGGGAGATCTAAGAAGCACCAATTCCGGAGGAATTGTCATCCCAGTTTGAGGATAATGCACTCATGTTCTGTGAAAAGCATTTGATGCTTTTGATCACAGAATTGAGAAACACTTAACAGATTGTGTTCAAGCTGTTTGACAAAGTGAACTTTGTCAACCTTTAATTTACCATTGAATATACTCCCTTTGCCAGAAATATATCCTCTGCCTCACCTCCAAATTGGATAGGACCTCCATCATAGTTCTGAAATTGTTGAAGGAGAGATCTGTTCCCTGTCATGTGCCTGGAGCATCCACTATCTACAATCCAGATATTGTTGTTCTTGTCATATGGATGTCCCTGCACATAAGATGAGATTGTTAGTTTTGTTTGGAAGCCCAAGCCTTGCAGGTCTTGGGTTCTTCCAAAGATAATGACATAATTGAACCAAATGTTATGCATGAGGGTTCAATAGAGGTCTTTGAAGAAGAGGTTTGGGCTGCAGCATCTTCCTTGATCTTCCAGTCCATCCTTTGGTTGATCTTGGAGGATGAGCTTGTTGAAGCTTTAGCAGTATGGCTATCTTCCGAAGCTTCTCTTTTTCGGAAGAAGTCTTCACCACCTTTTCTTCTGAAGCAGTCTTCTTCTGGGGAGGTTTCAAGAGAACTTTCTTTTCTTCCGAACCTTAGTAGCTTTTGCTTCCGAAGCCATTTTCCCTTTGGAAGAAGGAGTTTCTTCGGAAAGCAACCTGGCTTCCGAAACTAGCTTTCCATTTTTCATCACTTGAACCATTTGAAAAGGTCCAAATGTGAAACCTTCCTTGACTCCTTCTTTCCTAACATTATTTGCATAATGTGTGCTTGCAGGATTGTAGTAACAATCTTTTGCCATGTGGTTTTACAGACCACACATTATGCATGCAATGTTAGCTCTTTGAGAATGTGAGGGTTGCTGTTTCTTGAGCTTCTTTTCTTCATCAGCAACTTTTCCCTTCAACTTCTGATCATTTGGCAGGACAGAAGTGCTGGTATTACACTCCTTTCCTGAATCAGAAGTACCTACCACTTGGAATCCAGCTGAGATAAAGACACCCTTCTGCTTGGGGTCAATCTTCAGCTTGGACTCAACCACCTTCTTGGTAGTTCTCCTAGCAGCTTTAGCTCTGCTTCTTCTGGCCTTAGTGGTTAGGATTTGTTCTTCATATGAGGAGATGGGTACATCTACCTGTTCCTTCCCTGTAGTGACCACTATTGTTGCTTCATCCTTCAACTCTGGTGAGGAAGGGTCAACAGTTGGAACCTCTTGCTCTTCAGTACCACATCTAGGCTGTCTTATAGACTCATAGGGGTGTGATGGAGCAATTTTATTGTTTCCAACCCTCCTTTGTTCTGATAGCAGAGTTTGGAGTGGGAGGAGATGCAAGAATAGCTTGGAAGTTTTGCTCAGAGATAGCATGCTTCCTGGCCTGAGCCTCAGCAGTGACAAGCTGGGCTTGAGCCTCAGAAAATTTGGATATCAGATTTTTGATTTGAGTCTTGTAGTTGGTGTGTTCATGTTTTAAAAGAGACACAATTTTCTCCAACTCCTCAATTTTCTTTTGATAGCCAGATTCAGCTCTTTTAAAATAAGATTTTAAGATATTTAAAGACTCAATATCATATCTGATTTCCATATTGTAATCATGATAGAGTTTAACTTTAGCTATACAGGCTGGAGTGCAGAGATGTTCATATACCTGAGCATCATCTGTTCTGACCATGAGAGCTTGAGCAGGAGTCATATCCTGTACCATGAAGCTCCAGTCAACTTCTTGAGCCATTGCAGCTGTTTCAGTTGACTTCTCAGTGGGCTTTGAGGTTGAGGGATGTGTGGAGGCCTGTGGGGTTCCCGGATTGGTCTTGGAGCCTTGCATTCCCTTGCTAAGTGACCCAGTTGGTTATAGTTGTAACATTTTGCCTTGGTCTTATCAAACCGAACTTGCTGGTAGTTGGGTTTTAAGGGAAGTGCCTTCTAGTTCTCTTAAAGAACTTCTTCGCTCTGTAAGTTAAAAGAGCCATCTGTTGGACAATGTCCACGTACTCTACATCATCGGGACTAAAACACTCAAGATCATCAAAGCAGTATTGAAAATCACCAGAGTGTCCACTTCCTGAGACAAAGGCATAACTTTCCTGAAAGGAGTTGTGTTGAGCCTGTTGAGACCTTGGAGTCTCAGGAAAAGTGATGTAAGGTCTAGAAGAGCAGGATTGTTGCTGGTAAGTCAGGAAATGCTGAGGTTGAGGGGGTAATGAGCCTTCAGCAACCATTAAAGCGTTGCTAGCAGGAAGACTCATGGGTCTGCTTGTTTGGTGGCCCTTCTTACTCTCCATCTCTAAGCGATATCCATCAAGGATGTCGTAGAGTCCAGTCACGGTGAGAGTGTTCAAGTTCTCTGTCCTCTTGATAGAGACACAGTAAAAAGTCCACTCGTTTGAAAAAGCACTCATGAACTTTCTAGTACGATCTCTAAGTTCGGGAGTGATCTTCACAAACTGAAGAGAAAAGATAAGATCCATGTACCTGAAGTACTGCTGGCTGAGGGTCTCTCCAGCAATATGAGTGAAGTTCTCGAACTGCTGCTTCTATGAGTCCTTCTTAGAGTCATTGGAGCTTGAGTACATCTGAGCAAGTGCATCAAACAATTCTTTAGCAGTCGTGCAGTGCTCGAATCCCACCATAATGGAGTTTGGTATTGCAGTCATGAGAATGGTCATAGCATTGCTATCGATGTCCATCTTCTTTCTGTCTTCATTAGAATAATCTTCTACAACCTTTTCTATTATGGCACCGTTTCCACCAGGTGATGCCACCTTAGGCTTATACGGGCCATTGACAATGGAGTTCCACATCCTGCTATCTTGATATCTGATGAAGCCTTCCATTCTCCTGCTCCAAGACCTGAAATTTTCAGGATTAATGATGGGAGCCTTTGTCATGGTTCCCATCTCTACCTCGGACTTGTTAAAGGCCATTTGAGTGAGTGGGTTGTAGGAAGGAGTGAAAAACAGGTTGATTTGGATGGTGAAATCACGCAATCAAGAGCCTGAGAAGCTCTGATACCAATTGCAGGGTCGATGTTATCACAAAACACTTACGTTTTTCTCTCAAACTCACCTAGAACAACACTCGGGTTAAGATAGAATTAGTAAGAGTTGATCACAATATAGAAAGTAATAAAAAACACAGAAAGTAATTTTCAAGGTACTTTTATATATTGCTTCTCAACTCAAAATACAGACTCTTACAAGCAGTTGTTGTTGTTACAATGAGTTACAAAGAGAACCTATATATAATACTACCTACAGCCGGATATACTTTGATACCAGCTGGGATCCTATAGCTAAAGTCTATACTACAAGACTAAAGTTTAAGGTATCTCAGATAAAGTCTTATCTGAGATTTGGTAGTCAGGACATGTCCCTGACTTACCTTTTGTCACCAACTAAAGTTGGTAACATGTACTATCATGAAAAGGTGAATAGTGGAATAAAGTATGGTCAGCTGCATGGATCTTTAAGAAGAAGACAAACAGTATCAGAGGTCTGCAGCGGAGTGTCAGAGACCATACTTGTGTCCACTGGTCATAGCAGTGTCTTCCGAAGGTTAAATGGCTTCGGAAGAGTAAGTACTTCCGAAGCCACTTATACTTCGGAAGAGGCTGCTTCTTCCAAGGCTTGGAGACTTCTTCTTTTCATCATACTTCGGAAGTGGTCTTCAGTTCATTCTTCTAAGGCTGGAACTTCGGAAGTATACACTTGACTTTGGAAGTAGAGTTTTGTCTTCGGAAGTTGATCTTTCACTTTGTCTTCGGAAGAACTCTACAACCTTCGGAAGTTCCATGCTAAGCTTCGGAAGCCTTTGCATTAGTACCAAAATTATCTAAGTGACTTAGTTTTGGTTGCATTAGCCTTCTTCTTGATCCAACAGTCCCTCGTCCTACGAACCGCCCCATTATCCGGTGCATGTGGCTATTTAAACACAAGTTCAAATCCGATGGGACTTTGGAACGTTACAAGGCACGTTTGGTTGCAAATGGCAATTCTCAAACTGTGGGCATTAATTGTGATGGCACTTTTAGCCCGGTGGTTAACCGGCTACTATTCGGACAGTTTTATCTTTGGTTGTCTCGCGCTCTTGGCCCATTCACCAATTGATGTCAAGAACGCTTTCCTTCACGGGGACTTGCATGAGACTGTGTTCATGCACCAACCCCCGGGGTTTGTTGATAAACGCTTCCCTAACCACGTGTGTCACTTAAAGAAATCCCTCTATGGCCTCAAATAGGTGCCTCGGGCCTGGTATACCCGGTTTGCCACTTATATTACCTCTCATGGTTTTAAAAGTAGCACGTGTGATAATTCCCTATTTATTTATAACAATGATGCTACCAATATTGTTTACCTATTATTATATGTGGATGATATTGTTCTGACGGCATCCAATGATATTCTTTTAAATGACATTATACGCACTCTCTCACATGAGTTTGCAATGACCGATCTTGGACGTCTTCATCATTTCCTTGGGATTAAGGTTACTCCCCACACACATGACATTTTCTTGTCACAGGAACAATATGCCAAAGATATAATTGCTCGAGCCTCAATGTCAACATGCCAACCATGCACCACACCTGTCGACTTCTCCACCAAACTTAGTGCCACAAATGGTCTGTTATTCTCCGATCCGACTCTATATCGGAGTCTTGCCGGGGCCCTGCAATACCTTACATTCACGCGCCCAGATATCACATACGCCGTCCAACAGATTTGTTTGTTCACGCATGAGCCGAGAGATCCACATTTTACCTTTATGAAGCGTATTATCAGGTATATTCAGGGCACGATTGATTATGGCCTTCGTATTGTTAAGTCCTCCACTCCGCATTTGGTGGCTTACTCGGACGTCGACTGGGGCGGGTGTCCGGACTCGTGGCGGTCTACATCAGGTTGTTGTGTCTTCCTTGGAGACAATCTTATTTCTTGGTCGTCTAAACGACAACCTACAGTGTCCTGATCAAGCGTAGAGGCAGAGTATATAGGGGTCACTAATGTTGTGGTCGAGGCCACTTAGATTCTTAACTTGTTGCTCGAACTCTATACTCCATTACGACAGGCATCCGTAATTTATTGTGACAATGTTTCAATCGTTTACTTGTCAAACAATCCGGTTCAACATCAACGAACCAAGCATATTGAGATTGATATCCACTTCGTCCGAGACAAGGTCGGGTGGGCCACATCCGCGTACTTCACGTCCCGTCTTCGCTCCAGTATGCAGACATTTTCACAAAGGGGCTATCCAGACAGCTCTTTTAATCGTTCCGTTCCAACTTGAGCGTTTGTCATCCGCCCGCTCAAACTGCGGGGGTGTCTTAAAGATAATTATCATTGTTTGAATTGATGTCTATCATAAGTTAGTTAGCATTATGTTTATCATGAGTTAGTTAGCAAAGTTTCTAGAATTATGGTTAGAGATAATTGTTTCATCTCTATATAAGGGATGCGTTCTATCAATAATATAATCAAGAACTTTTATCGTAAGCATCTTTTAATAATTCGAATACAAGAATACTTCTTTAGTGTGCTAACATGTTGGGGTAAGGTTTTAACAACTATTAACTGAACTTAATTACTGAAACTAGAGCGAATGCTTTGCACATACAATGAACTCTAGAATTTCAATATCAGCATCATACTTGTAGCCATCAATCATATTGAAAAGATTTGATTTGAACCATAATCGAAGTAAATAACTAATCCTGTTGAGAATTTTTGAAAAACTAATTCTTGAATGGCAAGAGTTGCATGCTACTTGAATTATCAATCCTAACCAAAACCAGTTTCGGGTTGAAATGATTGTTGCAAGGGTTTCCAACTCAACCATTTGTTATTTGACTACTAGCTTGTGTAACATACAATGAGTTAAGCTAGCACGCCTGGGTTACCACAAGGATTTGACCAACAATGAGTTCAAACCAAAATTAGTTCTAGATCATTCAAGTTGTCACTGATTGATAATAAAAGTTGCATGAACTCATGCCATTCAAAGCATCAGGTTTTCATATACTATACAAAACTACACCATCACTTGTTACATAATTAGCTTTGCGTGCAATTTTTGCTACTTCATCAAAAAACTGTGCTCTCTTAATCTTATTGTTTCTTGTCCTAAGGAGTGACATGGCCATTGGTCCCAAGAGTAGAAACCACATCCAGTTGAATTTATTATACAAGTTGGCTCATTCAATCAAGTACTATACTAAGACACAATGGAATGCATGCAATTTTATCAACTTAAAGTATGGATAATGGCAAAGAAATAGAAGAAAAAGAACATCCAAGTAGCATGTCAGGTGATATTCTATTATCAGTGAACACTAGCCTGTAAAAGGTATACGCCCAGAACAAGCTACATTTTATCTAACACTAGAACAAGCTAACTTTTTATCTTATCCCATTAGTTAGCACTTAGCAAGATGGATATTGATAGATCCGCAAATTTTTAAAAAACAGGTTACCCAGAGGCGCATTGAGAGACAGGGAATGTTTTGAAACAACCAAAAAGATGAAGCGGCTGATGGTTCCAAAAGAAAAAGCTTGCAACAAAACAATATCACATCAAGAAACTATACAAGGAAAGTTTGTCCAACCAAAAAATATGATGTATTCATATGTAATCTTCAGGATATAGCGTCAAATGCAGATAACTATTACCAATATGTGAATCGATTTTTGATAATCTAGCACAAAAAAATGCCATGTTAACTGACATAACAGGCTTTTCTATACCTAACTGATGAAAATCATAAAAAAAAACTACACAAGTACAACTGAAATAGAATCATCAATGTGAAGTCAACTACATATGCATAACATATTCATGTAAATTAAAAAGTATCAGTGCAAGTTTTGCAGAAAGCAATAATACAACAAAGTATCATGAAAGACCTTCTCAAGCATTTCCAAGGGAGTGATTGTTTCGCTATTCTGCTTAATTATGAGTTAAAAGATAACCAAAATTTCTGCTTAATTATGAGTTAAAAGATAACCAAAATAAGATCTAAATGTTCAACAAGTCAACTCCCTTGTTCAAAAATGTTAAACTTTTCATCAAAAATCGTATAATCATAAATCATAACCACTTTGCTATTACCAATCACTTAAAACATGTATCAGAATGTTATTGTATCAACTTGCAGTAAACTGTTCTAACAAGCAATCCCAACCACACCCTAAAAGAGCAACTACATTGAGGTCCTTGCAATAAATGGTTGAAACTAGATGTAGCCTCAAGTGAGAATAAAAATAATGACAAATGCAATTAACAAGTGTAAAGTAAATGCCAAAATCAAAGCTATCACTTTTTGTTCCATACGAAAACTGTGTGAAAAATACAAAATCTCAAGCACATGAATAACAAAAAACAACTATCAAATAGGTTCCCAGAGTTAGCAAAAGAACCATTACAAGTCGCAGAGCAAACCCTAATCAAACAAACTGAATCCCATATCATCATCACTCTCCTCCTTTGCTTCTTCCTGAAAAACGCCCAAACCAAAATCAATTCACAAAAATCACCCAATCAATCCACCAATTAAAACAGCCAAAGAATCAAAAACAAAAACAAATCGCATACCTTCTTCTCTTCAGCTGCAGGAGCAGCGGCAGCCGGAGCACCACCACCGGCGGCCGGAGCAGCAACGGCGACCGCAGCACCACCGCCGCCGGCACCGACGTTCATAATCAAGTCATCGAGATTCTTCTTCTCGCACAGCTTAGCAAACAGACTAGGCCAGTACGACTCAATGCTTACATTCGCTGCGCTTACAAGCGTAGCGATCTTCTCGGCCTACAAACACCATGAAATTGAAATCAGATACAAAAACAAAAATCACTACAAGAATGAAAATGAAAATGAAAATGAAAATAGGAAGATGGATTTAAGAAGTTGCTATACGGTGATTGCGATGCCATCGTCGTGAAGGATCAATGAAGCGTAGGTGCAAGCGAGCTCGCTGACCGCCATTGATAGGAATATCGATCTCTGCTGCTGCTGCTGCTGCTGCTGCTGCTGCTGTGCGGCGCGATTATTGTGATGAACGAGCAGATGTTGAAGATGAAGAGAGCGTGCATTATATAGGTTAAGAATTAGGGTCGTCTTGTTTGAATCTTTTGTGGTTTACTATCATGGTATTTTGGAGCCCATTAAACCTTATAGGCCCAACTCTGTTGAACCAAACCTAGGCCTGTTCACTATAGTTTATATAACTATTATACACGAGTAAGGGACTCGCGCGAAGCCACTAGATGAACCTTTTACAACTTGTTAGGGAATCTCTCAATCTTGCAACAACAAATTACACTGTTTTATCAGCTAGTCATTGTCCAATGTGCGTTACGACGACCTAAGTCCCCTCAACCTGCATAAGGTTAAAAGTGGGATCCACAAAATGGTAAATTTATATTAAAGGTTCAAATTAGTATCTTTATTTGGTAGTAGAAAGCAAAATGTTAATATTATCACTCACTCTAACATGTAACTAAAGATCAATTTGATAACATTTAATTGCAAATAACTAAATAAGTGATCAAGTTTATAGAACATAGTTTATGTGTGTTACCACTCATAATCATGTATTTCATATATTCTTATTTTTATAAAATTTGCAAATGTTGAATATTTCGACCGCAAGATATGTTTTATCCTTGTGGTTAAAAGAGTCTAAATACTAGTTTTAGGGCACAAAACTTCTTAAAGTTTGTTAAAAAGGCAGATTACTATTGAAACAATATGTTTTGTAATCGTAATTGGCACGTCCATCAATTGAAAAAGTTGTAGAAATCCCAAGAACATTTCAACCAACACAAAATTACCCATTACATGATCGGAGCAGCGACCCTTTCTTCTTGTTAAGTTCAAAGTAGAACTCAAAAAAATAAAACTTACACTATATGGCCATAGCCCATCCAAAAATAGAAATGCACATTTCGGGTTTTGGGCCGGAACCGGTTCAAATCGGGTTCGGTCCAGTCGAGTTTTTTTTGTACCTGGGTATTGGTGAACCCGGGTCGGGTTCGAGGTGACTAATACCCTACCCGACCTACCCAGTTAGGGTCGGGTCGGGTACAAAAACCGGGTACAACCGGTTTTATTATTATTATTATTATTATTATTATATTATTATTATTATTATTATTATTATTATCATTATTATTATTATTATTATTATATTATTATTATCATTATTATCATTATTATCATCATTATTATTATTATTATTATAACAACATTAAAAAAAACATCTATAACAACATTAAAAAAAACATTTATAACAACAGTAAATAACATTAATTTATTATTTATTTATTAAAACAACTTAAAAATACATTAACGAATCAATAAAAAATAATATAAAACTTGTATTTAACTAATCGTCTATTTTCTTCGAGAGGCTTCATCAAATATTAATTCGTCGTCAGATATACTAGAAGATACTCCTTCTACCTCTTCATCGTGTACTTTAGATTCGTTTGCAATTTCGTCTTCAAGATTTGTCTTGTCTTGTATACGATCCATCGCGTCTAAGTGACTCTTTAAACAAATGCACATCTCCACCGCTTTCGGAGTTAATCTTGTTCTCTGTAATGATATTACCCTGCCACTAAAAGAAAACGCAGACTTCGAAGCTACCATAGAAGCTTTGGACGCTTAGTAAATCATAAGCCATAGCGGAAAGAATTGGAAATTGGGATTTCTTTCCTTTTCACCAAGTCAAAATATCAAATGCATGATAATCATGAGTAGTCATAGTGGAAATAAAATCTGTTGTACTATATATACCAAGTTTGCTTGTTGAGGCGTTACCCATTTGTCGTTTAGCTATCACATCCCGAACAACATTCAACATAGTCATAACTGGGTTTTTAACCAAGGTACTAGCACTTGAGGTTGATTCTCTTGGCGTAGTTATATTTACGTTACGCCCATATATATTAAATAAAAATTATAAATTATTTTCAAACTTTTATTAAAAACTTCTTTTGCCGCAGTTGAAAATTTGGGGTTTTCGTCATGTATATCCAAATTGTCAATTATCTCGTCTATCAAACATTCTACCCCCGGAACATTTAAAAAAGAATTTAAAGCAGCGGCACAAGTAAAACGGATGGTAACTCAAAAAAATATTTTTTAAACTTGCCTTTCATTGGTTCTATCATTTTTCTAAACATATTAATTTTATTTTGAAAATTTTAAAATTCAAAGCCATGATGTATAATTCTTGAAGCATCGAATAACTAGTGGGATAATAAACTCTCGATAATTTTATAGTTGAGTTTTAACATGTCAAGAAATTCAGATAAACATTCAATATTTTTCCAACCCAAATCCGGAAACAGGTCGGCTTCACAATTATCCGAAAGACTATTATGAAAAGCTTTTAAAGTGCCTTTTTTTGTTTTAAAGCATAATCAAACATGTGACAAGTCGAATTCCACATCCCAATTAGGCCCTAAAAATATAGATTATGTATCCTTATAAAGTTGTTTATAAGCTTGATATCTTTTTCTACTTTTTTTAAAACGTCGTGTAACATAAATCGAAAAGCTTTTATAAAGTTATCAACAAATGGTACGGATAGGCCATCTTGCGCTACTAAATTAATAATATGTGCAACACAACGAGTATGAAAAAAATCACCGTTTGCATTCGGAATATATTTTAATTTTAATTTTTCAACCGCGGTTGTGTTGTTGGAAACGTTATCAAATGCTATTAAAAATATTTTATTTTGTAAATTAAAAGTAGTTATTACATTTTCCATAAAGTAAAATAAAAACTCTCTGGTGTGTGGATACAGAAATAGATCAAATACAATCGTATGTTTCATAATTTGCCATGAACTGAGATCTACTTAATGAGCGGTGACACAAAGGTACGATTCGGGCAAATCATGTGGCGCCGACCAAACGTTACTAGTTAAGTTTACACCGGTATTTATATTTTCAAATAATGCAATTAAATCATTTTTTGCTTGCTTTCATAATTTTAAACAATAACGTCTAAGTGTAATACGACTTACGTGAGTGTAACGAGGTTGAAGCGTCTCTTGAATTAAGTTGGTTAACCGAGGGTTGTCGAAGTGACTAAAAGGCAAAGCTTCTTGAATCACGAACTTCGTCATTCGATCTCGAACCTCATTAACGTTGTAATTAAAGATTCCACCGTCTCCACCTAATTGTGTTTGTTGCGAATCCGGATTATTTTTCAACGACTTACAAAACTTCTTGCTAATGTGTTTGCTTAAAGTCATGTTAGAATCCTTAGCAAGCAAAGCTCCACAAAACTTGCAACGAGTCTTTATAGGCCTGTCACTCAACTCAACCATATTCCAATTTCACCAAACATCCATCTTACGATTGTGTGTAAGAACACGAACGATGGTTGGAGAGTTGGATGAACCTTGACCAACGGAAGATTGAGAGTGAGCCATATTGAGATTTGAGAGTAAAAGTGTAAGATGAGAGAGTGAAAATGTAAAACGAGAGTATTTTTTGTGTATGTTTTTTTTGTGTTTGAGGCTTGGGTACTCAACCATATCAACCCACACCTATTTATACTAATTTAAGGGGCAAAAAACACCAAAAAAACGGTCAAAATTTAATCCCAACGGCTATATAGCCGTTAAAAACGGCTAGTTTAAAAAAATGGTAATAACGGGGTTGGACTCGGGTTCGACCGGGTCGGGTTCGATTCGGGTCGGGTTCAGGTAGGGCCGGGTTCTAGCAAATCCTAAAAAACACAAACCGAGTTCTACCCGCCTGTTTTTCCGGATTCGAACCGGTACACCCTGTACCGGGTTGTACCCGAACCCGGGTCTGGGTCGGGTCCGTACCCAGTCTTTTTGTGCATCTTTGTCCAAAAACACATATAAATTCAATTTCCATCATCCATTTCCCAACTCACAATGCAATCTCTAATACTTTTTTCTCTGTACTCAACTTCCTCTAATGTTCAGAAAATTTTATAGCTTACATAAATTATTTACCCGGAGATCATATTATATTTTAAAATACCATTTAAAGTCATTAAACAAAATGAAGGAACAAAAGTTGACACCTTGTCTGTCTATATTATTAACAACATAAGTTTACAAGTGAAGCTATAGAAAACCAAGTGATGAAATCATATCAATATAATTTTCATTTGGGGTTATCAATTTAAGAAATAAGTTGAAATTTTAATGAAACTTAAAGCACAACTATCTTTAAAGTCTTGTACCGAAAGCAAAATAGACAAATATCAACATAATAGCATCACTATTTAGAGAAACAATATAGTATTGTTTTTACAAATAGTAGAAGCCAGCTACTATTAATTCCTAAATATTCTCTCCGGTCATTTAAATTTAAATTTGCATTGTTTCTAATTTGTAGCCTAATATAGAAATAGTCTAGGTCAAGTTTTGTGATCCAGGTTTATAGGATCTTCTATTGTATTCTCTATGTATAAAGGTCATGGCTAGTTATCAATGAAAATCAATCAAAGATTAACAAACTTTCTTTATCTTATATGGTATCACTTCCAGGCCAATATTCCTCTGCGCATCACTCTTCCTAATTCAATCATGTCATCCGACAACAGCCTCCAAAGCACCACCATCAATTCCATCCCTGCTACACCTTCCACCTTAACTCTCGTTACTTTTCCATCTTCCCTTAAACTTACCTCAATAAATTACCTCCCATGAAAATCCCAGGTGGAAGCTATTTTTCAAGGTCTAGACCTCTTTAAATTTATTGATGGCTCCTATCCATGTCCTTCCAAAACCACAACCACAGGAGCAACTACTACTCCTAATCCTGATTACCTTCCTTGGTATTGTTAGGATAGGCTTCTGTACGGTGCCTTAATTGGCAGCTTGTCACCTAATATTGTCTCTTTAATTCATAATTCCTCATCCTCGTTTGTTGCCTAGACTACTCTTACTAAAGCTTTTGCTAATCCCTCCCATGGTCACTCTATCTCCCAATCCAATCACTCCATCTCCTGATGCTTGGCTATCTTTTTACCTTATACCGACCATTGTCACATCCCCCTCACCTTCTACTCCCACAAATCCACCTCCTTTAATCACCTATTCTTGTTGCCCAAAACCCAACCCTCCTAATCCTCCAACCCTAACTCCAACTGACACTACACCTACTTCTCACTCTTCAACACCTCCTGGCTCCGATGATACAGCTAACTCTTCCCAACATTCCACCTCTAATGACCTCCACCTCCCTCATATAACACTCGCACCTTTACAAAACCAAATCATAAGTAGAAGTACCATAATAAGGACTTCCATCTCTACAATGCTACTACTCAATCCTCTGTTGAAAGTCACTAAGTGGTAGTTAGCTCTTTTTGTTTGTCATGCCCTTATTTATATAAAAAATAAAGTATTTTGATCATAGTCAAGCACCAATTATCCATAATCAATTGTAAACTCAAAACAAATTCAAAATACGTGAAGAACGTAGGCTAGTTGAGAGAAAATGAAAAACCACATGATCAATTTCAGGATTAAGAAGACTACAACCATGAACTACAAAAACAAGCATTCATGTTTGTGTTGACATGAGAAGTGCAAATTTTCCAAAAATAACAGAAGCATAATTCTTACATGCTACAGGCATCAAAAGAAGCAATAGAGAGGAATTCCCTTCAAGTGAAGATGAAACGAAAGAATTGAAGATGAAGAGCCGAATCAAATCTAACCTTCGATGGTGTTCCGAAAGCTGCTGTAACTGTTAAAGAAATCTTGCGACTAAAAAGATGGAAACCCGAAGATCCCTACTTGTAACACCCGATTATTTTTAAAACACAAGAAATAAAGAATAAAAGAAAGAAAGCCAATTCAGTCCAAGTGGAGGGACTAAAGTGTAAAAAGGACAAAAATCTTTGAAAAGTTGGTGTAAAGGTGGGCATGGCCGCCCACCCTCACTTCACATCATCATCTTCACCCGGTTTTAGAGAGAGAGAGAGCAGAGAAACTCTCGGCTAAAGAAAGAAGAAGAAGAGAAGTGAATTCAAGGTAAGAATTCAAGGTTTTCATATGTTTATGATGGGTTTTATCCCGGTTATATGCTTATGTGCTTATGTGTTGCGATTGTGCTCGTGTGTGTGTGTTTGTGGTGTTGTTTTAGGTGTTTGAACTCATTGCAAGCGGGTTAGAAAGGAAGAAAACACCCAAGTTGCACCAGGTGAGTTCTAGACCCCGATTCTTACTTGTTTTAACTATGTTTGGGGCTGGAAATGTATTAAAATTTTTTACAAAGTTTATGTATGTTACCCGTATGTATTATGCTTGTTAAGTGTTAAATTCTTGAATTTGTAGGTTGTTCATGCTTAGAATAGTCATGTTAAGCTTAGAACAGATGGGTTTGATGAATGTGTATGAAAACATGCAAAGAACAAGTTACACAGAAGGTTCATACGTCTGAAAATGCCTTACAAAGATTTAAGTGTAGCCCATGCGCCTAAACAGTAGCCCATGCGCCTAAGATTACCTTAGAATTGTTTAAGTATAGCCCATGCCCCTGAACAGTGGCCTATGCGCCTAGAAATGTTAAACGGACGACCAAGTGTAGGTCCATGCGCCCCAATAGTGCCCATGCGCCCAAGTGGCTCATGCGCCTAAGTGTCCATGCGTCTGAATTTCTCATGCGTCTAAGTGTTCATACGCACAAATAGTACCCATGCGCCCGAATAGTTCATGCGCCTAAGTGATAAAATGATTAAGTGTTGGCTGATGCGCCTGCATAGTGGTAAAACGCCCAAACAGGGCTCATGTGCCTAAATAGTTCCCATACGCCTAACACTTAGAAAATTTTACAGAGTTTTTTAGGAGTCTGTGCTTTAGGGTTTTGACCAGAGTTGACTAGGGTTTCGTAATGATGATGTTCCACGCATGTTATGATTACATATGATGTTCCTTATTACTTATTATTGATATTATTATATTATTATTACTTATAGTATGTGACTTTACATGGTATGTTATTATCGTAACGTAAAGTATATCATAATAATAAAGTGAAAGATCAATAAAGAAAAGAAGAGGAACCATAATAAAATGTTAACAAGTCTTGCAAACTCATAGGAGGGACACGACCGTGGTGTCGTTAGCTCAACTGTGCTGCGGGTTAGCTACCCTATTGTGCACACAGGTCCAATCAATTGAGATTGGCAGGACCCTTGTAGCGTACCCTGGGTGATTGGTCGGCCTTGTACACAGTACATAGAGCCTTTTCGGGGGATACAGTTGACCCTTTTGAGGGATATAGATGGCCCATCACCCGTTTTCCATCACACACATAGTTGGGGTATTGCTAATTGGTCCCCATAGACAGTGAAAGATAAATATAAAAGAATGCATTATAAACAAGGCATACAATAAAGAGAACGAACAATGATTATTCATATAGTTGATGCGTGCTCGCATATACAGTACAGAGTTGTATTTACAGAAAAGAGTATTTTCATATACACATATAGAAAGTATTTTATTACCTATAAAACTAGAGCTCACTCAGCAACACTGACTTTTATGCATTTTCAGTTGGCAGGTAATTATTGCTGAGGATGGCACGAGGGTGAAACTACTCGGTAGGGAAAGATTGACATCCATTCGTACTTTATGTTGTTGTTGTTTTGTAATACAGTAAAACAATTTTTTTGTAACCAGTTAAATAGTGTTGTATTGCTCAACCACAATGGTTAAATGAAATGAATGGTTTTTGATAAACTAATTCCGCTGCTTAAGATTGCAAAGTTATAATGTTTAATGTTTTTAATTGTTGTGAATGACCGACTGTGAGGTTCCCGGGAACGGGGCCTTACAAGTTGGTATCAAAGCCAAAGTTTAAGAGAATTGTGTTAAAACAAACTTTTAAAACCTAAACTTAAACTGAAAATGGGACAAATGGAGGGATGTCAGCCCGAGTAGCTACGTACCATCAGGTATGTCTTTTCCTAATGTTAACCGGTATTATGTGCGCATGCTATTTGATTATGTGCTCTTAGTAGATTTAGATACTAATTAAGTCAGGATAGGAGATGCTTGGGGTATGAAGAGTAAAGTAAGTGGCTAATCACAACTGGCCACTGTAATTAGGGACTTACTATACTTGACATAAACTGAGTATTACCTTGAATGACCGTGTTAGTGTTTGAATCTTATAGTGTGCTTATAGAGGATGGCTGGCGGTAGATCTTCAAAAGCCTCTCGTGGTGGAGGTCACGGTGCTGCTCCGCGACCCAAAAGAGGGAGACCCAGAGTAGAGAAGGTGGTTTATGAAGAACCAGAGACCCCTCATCCGGAAGGTGGCGACGAGAGCGCCAATCTGAGAGCCTCAGTAATGGAGGCTGTGGTGGAAGAGGTTCACCAGGTCATGCAGACGATTCTACTGTCTGTGGTGACCAAAGTGATCAAGGCCTTAAGGAATGGGGAAAGAAAGGAGAGGAACAGGTCCTCGGGAGGACGAGAACAACCAGAGCCGGAAACGGTTCTCTCTGATGATGAGAACGAGGAAGAAGAAGAGCCTGCGCCAGAGGCGACCCGAGGCTGCAACTATGGGGCGTTTATGAGATGCAAGCCCCCTACTTTCTACGGGAATGGCACTGCTGCAGCTACTCACCGGTGGGTGAGGGAAATGGAGGTTGTCCTCGATATCAGTGAGTGCCGTGAAGATCAGAAGGTGAAATTTGCTACCCACTCTCTTATGGACTCGACTTTGTGCTGGTGGACAACATTGTCCAAGCCGAGGGTAGCAGGGCCATTGGGAGGATGAGATGGCCTGAACTTAAGAAATTAGTGATTGAGGAATTCTGTCCTCATAGAGAGATGGATAAGGTGGAAAGGGAGTTCCTGCAACTGGAGGCGGGAACAATGACACACCAGCAGTACACCACTAAATTCAATGAAATGGCGCGACTGGTGCCCGATCAAGTGACACCACTGTCACGAAAGACTAAGAGATACATCCAAGGGCTGCCAACGGATATCCGTAGGCATATGATCGTTGCCCGACCGAGCACTTTTAGGTCAGCGGTTGATCTGGCTGGTAGATTATATGATGAGCGCGAGGTGGTGGTGGTGGCTGAGGTGAAGAAAACGAGTGGGGATGGAAGGAACTAGAATGGAAAACGGTTTGGACGTGGTGGAGTCGCCCCAAACAATAAGGTGGCGAAGGTAGGTGACCGACGTGTGGTCACAGCTGGTGTAGGGAGGAAGAAATGTGGTAAATGTGGAAGGGAGTATGCTGGAGAGTGCAGGATGGGGATGAATGTATGCTTCAGGTATGGTTAGCCTGGCCACATTGCCAGATACTGTAAGAAGCCGAGGGTGGAGAGCTCGGAAGCGGGAAATAAGAAGCCGAAAGAAGGAGGGCAGAGGGCAAGTGCTAGAGCACACACTATGACCCGGGAGGAAGCCAGAGCTGATCCCGATGTTGTGTCAGGTATGTTTCTAGTAAACCAAACTTGTGCCTCTATATTGTTTGATTCTGGTGCTAGTAGGAGTTTTATTTCTACTACCTTTTGCGCTAAGTTGCCTGTTATCAGTAGAAAGGTCAGTACACCATTTGATGTAGAAACTGCTATTGGTAAGTCCACTAGAATTACTGATGTGATAGAGGACTGTGCCATAGAACTAGAAGGTCATAGGTTTGTTGCTAGGTTACATGTGATACCCCTAGGTGGATTTGATGTTGTACTAGGGATGGACTGGTTAGAAACCTATGAAGCGAACATCATATGTCGCAAGAAGATGATTCGATTAGTTGCGTCCGATGGGAGTTTGGTTACGATTTATGAAGATCGCGTCATGACGCTTCCGAAGGTGATTTCGATGGCGGTGGCGGGAAAGTGCATGAGGCGTGGATGTAGTGCCTACTTGGCCTATGTAAAGGATGTGGACGCGCCAACACCGCAACTATCTGATGTACCAGTTGTGTGTGACTTTCCGGACGTATTCGCGGAAGACTTACCCGCGTGCCACCGGATCGCGAGATTGAGTTCCAAATTGACTTGATACCCGGTGCTCAACCCATTGCCAAGGCACCGTATCGATTAGCTCCCCCAGAAATGAAAGAACTCATGGAACAATTGCAAGAGCTGCTCGATAAGGGGTTCATTAGACCGAGTATCTCTCCCTGGGGTGCTCCAGTCCTGTTTGTAAAGAAGAAAGACGGTAGTATGAGGATGTGCATCGACTACCGTGAGCTTAACAAGTTGACAGTGAAGAACCGATACCCCCTACCAAGGATAGATGATCTGTTTGATCAGCTCCAAGGTGCCAGTTGGTTTTCAAGGATAGATCTTCGATCTGGTTACCATCAGCTGAAGGTGAAGGAGCAGGATATCCCTAAAATAGCTTTTCGCACGTGCTACAGTCACTATGAATTCCTTGTTATGTCATTTGGCCTGACCAATGCGCCAACTGCTTTTATGGATTTGATGAATCTAGTGTGTGGCCAATGTTAGATAAATCAGTGATTGTGTTTATTGATGATATCCTGATTTACTCAAAGAGCAAGAAGGAGCACGTCGATCACATTGGGGAGGTGTTAGAGACCTTAAGAAGGGAGAGGTTGTATGCCAAATTTTCCAAATGCGCATTTTGGTTACGTGAAGTTCAATTCTTAGGTCACGTGATAAATCCAGAGAGGATTATGGTAGAACCTGCTAAGGTTGAGGCTGTGATGCAATGGAAGTCTCCAAGGACGCCATCCGAGATTCATAGTTTCTTGTGGTTGGCGGGTTATTATCGATGATTCATTCAGGACTTTTCCAACATCGCTTCTCCCCTGACCAAGTTGACCCGAAAGGATGTAAAGTTTACGTGGGGTCAAGCCCAAGAACAGGCGTTCGGGGAGTTAAATGTGAGGTTGACTCAAGCTCCTGTCTTGTCATTACCCGAAGGAAGTAAGGATTTGGTGGTATATTCTAATGCTTCTTACTCGGGGTTAGGGTGGTATTAATGCAAAGAGGGAAGGTTATAGCCTATGCTTCCTGACAGTTGAAAGTTCATGAGGTAACTACCCTACTCATGACCTGGAGCTAGCAGCCGTGGTCTTTGCACTAAAGATTTGGAGGCACTATCTGTACAGGATGAAGTGCACCATTTTCACGGACGACAAGAACTTGAAGTACTTCTTCGAGCAAAAAGATCTGAACATGAGGCAGAGGCGATGCTTGGAGCTTATAAAGGATTATGATTGCGAGATCCATTACCATCCGGGCAAAGCCAACGTGATGGCCGATGCTCTTAGCCGGAAGGAGAGGCCCGAGCCGATTCGAGTGAAAGCATACCAACTAATCATGACCTCTGATGTAATGAAGCAAGTCAAGGAGTTTCAGGATGAGGCATTAAGAGAAGATCATCTAAACTCTAAAAGAATGAGAGGTCTGGTTGGGGAATTGAGTGAAAACACACTTGGTGTTAAAACTCGATTTGGACGGGTGTGGAATCCTCGTTTCGGGGATCTACGTGTGAGGATTATGGATGAAGCTCACAAGACTCGATACTCCATTCATCTTGGTGCCACAAAGATGTATCAAGATATGAAGAAAAATTATTGGTGGCCAGGTATGAAGCGTGACGTGGTGGAGTATGTGGGTAAGTGCCTTACTTGCCTACAGGTGAAGGCGGAACACCAGAAGCCGTATGGGAAGATCCAACCTTTGGATATACCGGAATGGAAGTGGGAGCACATCACCATGGATTTCATTACAAAGTTACCACGTACTCCGAAGGGGTACGATGCCATATGGGTAATTGTTGACTGTTTGACGAAGAGTGCTCACTTTCTACCGATCCGCGAGACATATTCATCCGAGAGGTTGGCTGACTTGTTCATCAAGGAGATTGTAACTCGTCATGGTGTGCCGGTGTCCATTGTGTCTGATCGTGACACCCGGTTTACGTCTAAATTCTGGAAGAAATTCCACGACGCCATGGGGACGAGGTTACGTATTAGCACGACTTATCATCCCCAAACTGATGGTCAGTCAGAAAGGACCATTCAAAGGTTGGAAGACATGCTTCGGGCATGTGTAATCGATTTTGGTGGAAGTTGGGACGACCACTTACCGTTAGCCAAATTCTCATATAACACAGCTATCATGCCAGCATTGGTATGCCACCATATGAGATGTTATACGGTAGGAGATGCAGAACACCCGTTTGTTAGGGTAACATTGGTCAGAAAGAGTTAGGAAGCGTCGAGGTAATCGAGGCTACGACTGAGAAGCTCGAAAAGATTAAAGCCTTCATGAAGACAGCCAAAGATAGACATAAGTCGTATGCCGATAAACGACGCAGACCAATTGAATTCCAGGTGGGTGACCGGGTTATGTTGAAGGTCTCACCTTGGAAGGGTATTATCAGATTCAGGAAGCGGGACAAGTTGAGCCCAAGATATATAGGCCCTTTCCGAATCATTGCTCGAGTAGGAGAGGTGGCCTATAAATTGGATTTGCCAGATGAGTTAGGTAGAATTCACCCGACATTCCATGTATCTCATTTGAGGAAGTGCTTAGCTGATAAAGACATGATTGTTCCATTGGAGGACATTGAAGTCGATGAAAGGCTCAATCATATGGAGCAACCAGTGGCAATCATCGATCGTAAAGAAAAGAGGTTGAGAAATAAAGTGGTTCCCCTTGTGCATGTACAGTGGAAGCACAAGAAGGGATCCGAGTCTACATGGGAGACTGAGGAGGAGATGAGACAGCATTATCCTCGTTTGTTTGAGGAATAACAGGTTTTGGGGACGAAACCTATATAAGAGGGGTGGACTTGTAACACCCGGTTATTTTTAAAAGACAAGAAATAAAGAATAAACGAAAGAAAGGCAATTCAGTCCAAGTGGAGGGACTAAAAGTGTAAAAAGGACAAAAATCTTTGAAAAGTTGGTGTAAAGGTGGGCATGGCCGCCCACCCTCACTTCACATCATCATCTTCACCCGGTTTTAGAGAGAGAGAGCAGAGAAACTCTCGGCTAAAGAAAAAGAAGAAGGGAAGTGAATTCAAGGTAAGAATTCAAGGTTTTCATATGTTTATGATGGGTTTTATCCCGGTTATATGCTTATGTGCTTATGTGTTGCGATTGTGCTCGTGTGTGTGTGTGTCTGGTGTTGTTTTAGGTGTTTGAACTCATTGCAAGCGGGTTAGAAAGGAAGAAAAAACCCAAGTTGCACCAGGTGAGTTCTAGACCCTGATTCTTACTTGTTTTAGCTATGTTTAGGGCTGGAAATGTATTAAAATGTTTTTACAAAGCTTATGTATGTTACCCGTATGTATTATGCTTGTTAAGTGTTAAATTCTTGAATTTTATAGGTTGTTCATGCTTAGAATAGTCATGTTAAGCTTAGAACAGATGGGTTTGATGAATGTGTATGAAAACATGCAAAGAACAAGTTACACAGAAGGTTCATACGTCTGAAAATGCCTTATAAAGATTTAAGTGTAGCCCATGCGCCTAAACAGTAGCCCATGCGCCTAAGATTACCTTAGAATTGTTTAAGTATAGCCCATGCGCTTGAACAGTGGCCTATGCGCCTAGAAATGTTAACTGGACGACCAAGTGTAGGTCCATGCGCCCCAATAGTGCCCATGCGCCCATGTGGCTCATGCGCCTAAGTGTCCATGCGTCTGAATTGCTCATGTGTCTAAGTGTTCATAAGCACAAATAGTAACCATGTGCCCGAATAGTTCATGCGCCTAAGTGATAAAATGATTAAGTGTTGGCTGATGCGCCTGCATAGTGGTAAAACGCCCAAACAGGGCTCATGTGCCTAAATACTTCCCATACGCCTAACACTTAGAAAATTTTACAGAGTTTTCTAGGAGTCTGTGCTTTAGGGTTTTGACCAGAGTTGACTAGGGCTTAGTAATGATGATGTTCCACGCATGTTATGATTACATATGATGTTCCTTATTACTTATCATTGATATTATTATTATTATTATTACTTATAGTATGTGACTTTACATGGTATGTTATTATCGTAACGTAAAGTATATCGTAATAATAAAGTGAAAGAGCAATAAAGAAAAGAAGAGGAACCATAATAAAATGTTAACAAGTCTTGCAAGCTCATAGGAGGGACACATCCGTGGTGTCGTTAGCTCAACTGTGCTGCGGGTTAGCTACCCTATTGTGCACACAGGGCCAATCAATTGAGATTGGCAGGACCCTTGTAGCGTACCATGGGTGATTGGGTCGTTCTTGTACACAGTACGTAGAGCCTTTTTGGGGGATACAGTTGACCCTTTTGAGGGATATAGATGGCCCATCACCCGTTTTCCATCACGCACATAGTTGGGGTATTGCTCATTGGTCCCCATAGACAGTGAAAGATAAATATAAAAGAATGCATTGTAACAAAGCATACAGTAAAGAGAATGAACAATGATTGTTCATATAGTTGATGCGTGCTCGCATATACAGTACAGAGTTGTATTTACAAAAAGAGCATTTTCATATACAACATATAGAAAGTATTTTATTACCTATAAAACTAGAGCTCACTCAGCAACGCTGACTTTTATACATTTTCAGTTGGCAGGTAATTATTGCTGAGGATGGCACGAGGGTGAAACTACTCGGTAGGGAAAGACTGACATCCATTCGTACTTTATGTTGCTGTTGTTTTGTAATACAGTAAAACAATTTTTTTGTAACCAGTTAAATAGTGCTGTATTGCTCAACCACAGTGGTTTAAATAAAATGAATGATTTTTGATAAACTAATTCCGCTGCTTAAGATTGCATAGTTATAATGTTTAATGTTTTTAATTGCTGTGAATGACCGACTGTGAGGTTTCCGGGAACGGGGCCTTACACTACTTTTGGTGACTTTTGGAGGGGTATTTTGATCTTTTTACCCCTCCAAAAAATAAAAAGTAATTTTTTTAAGGTTTGTAAAACATGTCTTAAAGGATCATTGGATAATCCGGATGACCCAAGCTAACAAATAAACATAGAAATTAGAACACACGTGTATGACTTATTCTATCATCTTAGCATCACATGCATTTGACCAAGGGACTTGACCTTCCACGTACATGTAGACAACGGAGATGTTTGAAAAATATAGCTTAAAATGTTAATAAAAAGAAAAACATTTTCTGTTTTACGTGTAAACTGTAACAATATATAAATATATCAATATAGTTTTGTACAATTAAGGTACCAATATATAAATATATATTTGTATGTTCACGTTTTTAGCAGTGTTTAAATGACACACGTGTCATTACAAAAAGAGATTTTTAAAAACAAGATTTCATCTGTACAACTATAACAAATCTATAAATATTGATTTTTTCGGAGATACAAATGTCTAAGTGTAAATAAGTTTAAAGTTTCATTCTTTTAGTAGTGTTTAAATGACACAAATAACCTTGTTAAATTGATTTCTTTAGTTGTACTTTGTGCTTAAAATTCACAAATCTATTAATTTTGGCCGGTATTCATCCTTCGTGCATTATAATGTAGTATAGATTGATGAAACAGAAAGCAAAGAGTACATAAAAATGAATTCTTAGAAAAACTTCATCTTATTGATCAATGATATAGTTATATACAGAAAACCAAATAGAAAATAAAAAATGAAATACACTAAACTCGTTAACAACTTATTTTATGTGGTAGTTCTTTGAGTCTACGTATAGGTAGAGATCTTTTTTAATATGTCAGCTAAATGTTCACTTTATTTGAAATTTAACACATATCGACTTTCTATTCGTTCTATAGGTCATATGTTGAAAAGAACTTTAGTGAGGTGTGTCTTGTGTTGTCACCTTTAATGTAGCTTTCTTTAGTTGGAGCTATAGAAGCAACATTGTGTTTTTAGATGATCTTCAGGTTTGCACATTGGCGGAGCTTGAACACTCTCATAGGGGGTGCGGGACGAAATTAAATACTTTTAAGGTGGGCGAAACTGATAATATATATATATATATATATATATATATATATATATATATATATATAATTTACACTACCGTACTAAAAATTTACACTCGATGAAAACAAATAAGAGGGGTGGCTCCCCCACCACCCCCTCCCCCGACCCCAATAAACCTTGTTAGGATCATGTACTGGACAAATACTAACAGATTTATGAGTATACCGAATCAAATAGTGCGAAATCCTATTTGATTGGCGATCCAATCAGTGAAAACCCACGTAGAATCAATTAAAGATTGAATCTAAACGTCAAGAACGATTAGCAATCGATCTACTGCGATCTTTGAAGTTGGAACAGGTTACTAGAGGTCTCTGGACGGCTAGGGTACGTCTGGGTATCGAATTATTCAAAGTGTCTCGTTTTTCCACGATTTAAGTGGTAATTATAGGTTAAGGTTTCTCGATCGTGCGACTGGACCATTTGCATGGTTCAGTCGTGCGATTGAGTCATGCGGTTGATCCATTCGCACGACTAAGTGTTCAGTTGTGCGACTGAGTCAATCTCATGTTTCAATCATGCGATTTATGTAGTCTCCTGGTTTATTCATACAACTGGTTCATTAGCATGAAGTTGTTCATGCGTATGGTCCATTAGCATGGGCCAATCGCACGAGAACTTCACATGATTAAGTATGAATATGTTTCATAATCATTAATTGATTTAGATATTATTCAAACAACCACAACCTATATAGTTAGTTCAATAAGCGTTATCACATACCAATCAATGAAATATTCAACATTATAAGCACAACCACATATTGTATTTCATTAAGTACCCGTACAATTACATATGTGTAAGACAATAAAAACATATTACATTAAGTTCAGAAACTAGGGACACATGTATCTACAAACTCCCGCTTGGTCTGATGTAGGAAAATCCCTTTTGGTGTCTGATCCACCTGTAACCCAAGAAAGAATTTCATCTCTCCCATGGCACTCATCTCAAACTCAGCCTTCATTACTGCTTCAAACTCTTTACATAGATCTTCGTTCTTTGAACCGAAGATTATGTCATCGACATAGATTTGGACAAGCAGTAAATCTCCATCCTTTTCTTTTATGAACAGTGTACAATCAATGACACCTCTGCGAAAACCGTGTTTCACAATGTGAGTCGAGAGTTTCTCATACCAGGCTCTAGGAGCTTGATGAAGCCCATATAGAGCCTTGTCGACTTTGTAAACGCTATCCCAATGATATGGATCATCAAATCCCTCGGGTTGACTGACGTACACTGTCTCTCTGATTTCATCATGAAGGAATGCACTCTTCACATCAAGTTGATAAAGTTTAATCTTCATATACAATGCGTAGGCAAGGAAGATACGGATTGCTTCCATTCTTGCCACGGGTGCAAACACTTCATTGTAGTCTATGCCCTCGACTTGTCGAAATCCTTGAACAACAAGTCGAGCCTTATTTCTGATGATAACGCCTTGATCATCTTTCTTGCATTTCAAGACCCATTTTGTGCCAATGACCTTAGCACCTTTAGGCCTATCCACCAGAGTCCATACACCTACCTTCTTGAACTGAAGAAGTTCTTCTTGCATGGCACTCACCCATGCCTCATCATTCAGGGCTTCACTAACATACTTTGGCTCGAACTGAGACACAAAACAACGATATTCACCATCATGAAGATACCCTTTTCCATCATCGAGGCATAGTCAGCTCACATCTCCAATGACATTATCCAAAGGATGATACACATTTAGTCGTGATCCAGGAGTGGTTGGAACAACTACCTCAGAATCAAGATTATGAACATTCGGTTCAGTATTTGCGGTAGTAGGAGTTTGAGATTCTGAAAACTCAAAGGCATCAATGTCAGATGCTTGTGGACTTGCAGTAGGAGGAACTTGTTGCTCCTGGTTGTTCTGATCAGTCTCCACAGCTTCTTCATCAGAGGAAGAGTCATTATTGTAGAGATTAATAAAGAGGCTGATGCAACCTAAACATCTTTAGTCTTTCCTGCATGCTGCACAAGTGCATTAAAGAAGAAGCTTAGGAAGTTTCACACATGAAACATAAAATACTCTAAGTGTGAAATCTTCGGAAGCCAAGACCAATATCTTCCAAAGACAAACATGAAGTCTTCCGAAGCCTCAGAGACAAAGTCTTCCGAAGCTTCAACTCATGAAGACAGATTTCTTCCGAAGACTTTTAGTAACATGCTTTATCTGATGTACTGTTCCATAAAGCTGGTCACCTTTCCGCTGCACCTCTGCAAGTCACCAACTTACATGGGTGGTGAAAAGGTCCATGCTTTTGGTAACTGTACATTAAGGTCTTGAGTCTGTAACTTTCTACTTTATGTACTTTATCTTTTTTGTAATAGATAAGGATGTGAGCTATGGCATGTCATAGTCACAAGTCAAAAGGCAATCTGCCTTTTGACTCTACAATTGATTTTGTTTGTGTCTAGTCAATTGTATCCAGCTGGCTTTCAAAGTATAGCCGACTGTAGGATGTAGTATAAGTATCTCATGTTCTTGTATCTTTCGAATATGCTTTGTAAAACTTGTAATAGAACATAGAGAAGGCAATATACTGCATTCTTGAAAACCAAATACTTGTGTTCTTCGTGTTCTGTCTCTTGCATTACTTGTGTTCTTAGTATCTCAACACTTGGTTAATCCAGTTTACTGTTTGATTCAAGTTTAATTAATCTCCTCTTTGTGTTGTTGTGTTGTAACTAACCCTTCAACGATCCTGCATTTGGTATCAGAGCTTCTCAGGCTTTTGATATAAGATCTCACCATCTTAAGATCCCTCACACACACAAATACTAAAACTTTTCAAATGGCAGCCATTTCCAAAACTGATATGGAAACTAGAACCATGAACAAGTCCCCACTGATCACTCTTGATGAGTTTGATACCTGGTGTTTAAGAATGGAAGGTTTCATCAGGTCTCTCGATTCAAGAATGTGGGAGTCTATTGAAAATGGACCTTCAATACCCAGCACCCCTTCTGCTACTGGTGCTGGTATGATTCCCAAACTGCTCTGATGAAGATAGGAAGAGAGTAGAGATAGACAGAAAAGCCATGACAGCTCTTCAAACTGCCCTTCCAAACTCTGTATACAGAGGTTTCAAGAAGTGCAAAACAGCCAAGCAGCTGTGGGATGCACTAAAACTGATGTATGAGGGTTCTTTTGAAGCCAAGGAGAACAAAAAGGATCTCTTGAAGATAGGAAGATAGTAGAGATAGACAGAAAAGCGTAACCTAAGATTGATGAAAGTAAAACAACTTGAAATCATCTTAGAGATGGTTATCTTTCCCCAAAAGCAAAATTAAAGGTCAAAGTAGTTGAACTAAAGAGAACTTAGGTAACCTTCCCCACAAGTAACATGCTCTAATTGCAAAATCTTAGAAGTTACTGAAAATCTCAAAACTCTTACTCTGACAATGTTATATAGGATTCTCAGTGGCTACTAGATGGAGATGAACATGTAAGGTTCATCTGGAAACTCCAACAATCAGATGGGTTCAGCCCTACATGTGATTGAAAGGGATAGCATAGAACCCAAACATCATCTCTTATGCTACCCTGACAACTCACCAAAAGGTCCTTTCATCACCTTCCTAGAGACACCAAAGGAGAACTACACTCAAGGAAGCCCATTCCAAGAGACAAGCTCTTGGAATGAAGATAGGAAGATAGTAGAGATAGACAGAAAAGCCATGACAGCTCTTCAAACTGCCCTTCCAAACTTTGTATACAGAGGTTTCAAGAAGTGCAAAACAGCTAAGCAGTTGTGGGATGCACTGAAACTGATGTATGAAGGTTCTTTTGAAGCCAAGGAGAACAAGAAGGATCTCTTGAAGCAATAGTTTGAAAACTTCACCTTCAAAACAAGTGAAACCATGACTCAGCAGTATTTCAGGTATGTTGAGATTGTGGATACCCTAGTGGATGGAGGAGTTTCTCTTGAAAACAGAGATATTGTAAGGAAGTTCATGTCCTCACTTCCTAGGCAATGGACACATTATTGTGTGGTGGCCAAGAGAACTGAAAATATCAAAACTCTTACTCTGACAGTGTTATATGGGATTCTCAGTGGCTACTAGATGGAGATGAACATGCAAGGTTCATCTGAAAACTCCAATAATCAGATGGGTTCAGCCCTACATGTGATTGAAAGGGATGGCATAGAACCCAAACATCATCTCTTATGCTACCCTGACAACTCACCAAAAGGTCCTTTAATCACCTTCCTAGAGACACCAAAGGAGAACTACACTCAAGGAAGCCCATTCCAAGAGACAAGCTCTTCTCAAGCTTTTGTGTCTTCTGATGAAAGCTGTTGCAACTCTCTTTTTACTCTTGAAGACCTGGACTGTATTCATCCAGAAGATCTGGAATATATGGAAATAGTCCAGCAGATGGCTCTTCTCAGTCACAGAGCCAAGAAGTTCTACAAGAGGACTAGAAGGAAGTTTCCAAGCAATGCGACCAATGGAAAGTTTGGACTGGACAAAGGCAAAGTCAAGTGTTACAAATGTAACTTGAAGGGCCACTTTGCCAGAGAGTGTAAGGCACCTAGAACAAGTGGTGGCCAAACACAATCTAGACCAAACTACACTGACAAAGCTCTCCATAATGAGAAGTCAAAACAGCAAGTTGTTGTTGCTGTTGAAGAAGGAGGCTTTAACTGGAGCTTTTAGGTGGAAGATGCTTCTCCAAACCAAGCACTAATGGCTGATCATGATGATGCCAGGTATTAGAATATTATCTGTACTCCTGAATGCATTGCTAAAGTTAACAGGTACAAGTCCTACAACTTGGAACTGAGATCTGACTTTGAGTCCTTAAACATTTTAAAATCTAATTTTAGAAAATCTGAAAATGATTATAAGTTGAAAATAGAGGACTTAGAGAAAACCATTTCAGTTCTAAAACATGAACACACAAATTTTAGGACTCAAATAAAAGATCTCATAACCAAGTTAACTGAGTGCCAGGCTGAGCTTGTGATCAGCAAAGCCAGGGCAGAAAAGAGTGTTCTTGAAGAGGAGACCTTCAAGAATATGATATCCTCATCCCTGCACAACAAAGTGTGCTATCAAAATAGGCAGGGACTGAGATCCAATAAGATAGCTCCTCCACACACAATCTTGTCAGTAAGATATCCTAGGTGTGGAACTTGTGAAGATAAGCTTCCTCTCATAGATCCTATGAGTGAAGAGGATGAAGAAGAGATAGTGAAGAATACCTTTGAAAAGAGTGAAGAGGAGGATTCCAAGAAGGGCCACTATCGTTCTGAGGAGAAAGTGAAGACTGTGATGACCAAGTCCATGAGAAAGAACTTGATCAGAAAGAGAAAAAGAAAGGCAAGGAAGGCTCAAGAGGTCAAGGCTACTTTTGACTCTAAGCAGAAACAAGTTTTTATCTCTGCAGGGTTTAAAGTGGTAGGGACTGAAGACATCAACCAAAACTCTTCTGCTAAGAGTTCTGGTTCTTGTTCAACTCATCTCAGCAGCAAGAAGAAGACTGATCTACTGTGTACCACTGCTGCACAGCCTGGACCATCAAACTCCAAGCACAGTCCTCAGCCCAAGAGAATTGTCTCATCATCTGCAAAGATGAAGGTGGAGAAGGGATGTGACCAAAGACAGTCCTATTCCAAAGAAAAGGCTCTTGTGAAGAAGAAAATGAATTGTGTCATGTGTGAAAGTACCACTCACATTGCCAAGGATTGTCTCTTCAATCCTAATGGTACTGTCCATATGACCAAAACAAAGGCTTCAAAGAGTTCTAAGAAGATTCAAGCTTCGGAAGGAAAACCTTTTCCCTTCGGAAGCTCCAAATCTAACAAGAAGGGAAGTGGAAAATTCCCATCAGAAGAATATTTGGTCTCGGAAGAAAGGAATTCTTCCGAAGCACTGAAGTCTGCTGCAGTGTCTACAAAATCTTCCGAAGGTTCAGTCATCAAAACTTTTGAAGTTCCAAAAGCTTCAAAAGTTTTGAAGGTCAAGTCCAAGACTCCAAAGGTGGTGTGGATGTCTAAGAAAGACCAAGTGACTGAGATTTCTCCATAAACAACAGCTCAAGATCCTCTTAGTACAACCATAGGATCTATTAATGTTGAATTACCTTCTATTAATGAGCCCAAGACAAGAAAGGCTTGGGTTTCCAAATGTAACTAATCATTCTCTTTATGCAGGGACAGTTGAAGAAAGACAGAAATGTATGGATCATAGACAGTGGCTGTTCCAGGTACATGACAGGCAATAAGTCACTACTCCAGAACTTTGAAAGGATTGATGGAGGACCAATTTCTTTTGGAGGAGATGAAGGTGGCTACATTTCTGGCAGGGGCATGGTCACAAATGGTAAGCTCAGCATAGAAAAGGTAAACTTTGTTAAGGAGCTTGGATACAATCTTCTGAGTGTATCTCAATTTTATGATCAGAGTCATAACATGCTCTTTACTGAGCATGAGTGCATTGTTCTTAAGCCTGGTGTGGTCATTCCTCATGAGCATATCCTGCTTAGAGCCCCCAGGAAAGGAACATGTACACGATGGATTTGCAAGAAACCTCTCCCTCTAGAGAAGTTTCATGCTTTCTGTCTAAAGCCAATAGTGATGAGTCTTTCCTATGGCATAAAAGAATGTGCCATGTAAACTTTAAGAACATGAATAAATTAATTAAGCATGATTTGGTAACTGGAATGCCAAAGAAAGAGTTTACAAGTGATGACCACTGTGTTGCATGCCTGAAAGGGAAGCAACATAAGGTATGTCACAAGCCTAAGGAAAAGAACTCCATCACTACATCCCTACACTTGTTACATATGGATCTCTTTGGCCCCACCAGTGTAATGAGTTTAGGAAGGACCTTATACTATCTAGTGATCACAGATGACTTTACAAGATTCACTTGGGTTTTCCTCAGAACTAAGAATGAGACTCCGGAGATTCTGAAGAATTTCATCTTAAAGATTGAGAATCAGTCTGATCACAAGGTCAAGATCATAAGATGTGATTAAGGAACCAATTTAAGAACCATATCCTTGATACATTCTGTGATGAAAATGGTATTACAAGACAATTGAGTGCTCTCAGGACTTCTCAGCAAAATGGTGTTGCTGAGAGGAGAAACAGGACACTGATTGAAGCTGCAAGAACCATGCTGTCTGACTCTAAACTGCCCATCACCTTCTGGGCAGAGGCAGTCAACACTGCTTGCTATTTGTATAACACAGTTTTAGTAGTTAAGACTCATGGCAAGACTCCTTATGAACTTTGGCATAAGAGGAAACCTTTCATTGGTTTTCTCAGGTCATTTGGATGTCCTTGCACCATCTTGAATACCAAAGATCATATTGCCAAGTTTGTTGAGAAATCAGATGATGGACACTTTATTGGATACTCTTCCCAAGCTAAGGCTTATAGAGTATACAATCTCAGAACTAGAATTGTTGAGGAGTCAGCCAATGTGACTTTCAAGGAACATACACCCTATGTTGCTGGTTGTGGTCCGGATTGGTTGTTTGATCTTGATTTGGTTACCAACTGTTTCAACAAATCTTCTGAGAATGTTTCAGGATCTGCAGCAAATTTAAATACAGGTGATCCTGATCCAAGATTTGAGCTTGGAAGATCCTCAAGTCATATATCTTTAGATCCAGTTGGAACCACTTCTGCAAATGAGGTTTCTGTCAGTACAACAATGACAAATTCAGCTGATACATCTGGTATGCCTTCAAATTCTAGCTCAGAGGCTCTACAACCAGATAAGAACACCTTAAATGTGGAAGACAACAATGGTGGTGGTGACAGTGACCAAGAATTTCTTGATGCCACTAACCACACCATTTAAGAGAACATCAATGATGTCACACACTGCTTGGATCAAGTTTCACTTGAAAAGTGTGCTGATGTGGTGGGTGAAACATCCCTGCCAGATCAAAATTTCTTTAATTTAGATCTTTCTCAACAACTTGTTGTGATCCCTCAGCTTAGGATCCATAAGTCTCACCCTACCACAAACATCATTGGAGATGTTGTCTTAGGGGTAAAGACAAGAGGACAAACCCATGAAGCAAATGTTTGTCTTCACTCTTGTTTTCTATCCCAGATAGAGCCAAAGAAAGTTGATGAAGCTCTAAAGGATAGAAGTTGGGTTGAAGCTATGCAACAAGAGCTGCTTCAATTCAAAAGGCAGAAAGTTTGGAACCTTTGTCCTCTTCCTTCTGGGAAGACTACCATTGGAACCAATGGGTGTTTAGGAGCAAGAAAGATGATAGCGGCATCATCATCAAGAACAAAGCTAGACTGGTTGTTCAAGGATACACACAAGAAGAAAGGATTGACTACACTGGTGTCTTTGCTCCAGTGGCAAGATTAGAAGTAGTTAGGATATTCCTGGCATTTGTTGCATCCAAGAACTTCAAGGTCTTTCAACTTGATATGAAGTGTGCCTTTTTGTATGGAGTGATAGATGAAGAGGTTTATGTCAAACAACCACCTGGTTTTTTAGATCTTGATCATCCTGATTATGTCTGCAAGCTTGACAAAGCTCTCTATGGGCTGCATCAGGCACCCAGGAAGTGGTATGAGACACTATCTAAGTATCTTTGTAAACATGGATACAGGAGAGGTACTATAGATAGAACTCTCTTCATCAAAGAACAAGGAAAAGACATATGGCTAGTTTAGGTATATGTGGATGACATCATCTTCGGTTCAACTAATCCAAAGCTTTGCAAAGACTTTGAGAAGCTGATGAAAGACAGATTTGAAATGAGTGCCATGGGAGAACTCAATTTCTTTCTGGGAATTCAAGTGAAGCAAGTTGAAGGTGGCATTTTCATAAGTCAGTCAAAGTATGTTTAGGACATACTCAAAAGGTTCAATATGACTGACTGTAAGATTGCTAAGACACCCATAGCCAGAAACCACTCTCTTGGACCTGATCTTGAGGGGGAGTGTGTAGATGAGCACCTATATAGGGCTATGATTGGGTCTCTTATGTATCTTAGTACTAGCAGGCCTGATATCATGTTTGCTACACGTATTTGTGCAAGATATCAAGCCAACCCTAAGATGTCTCACCTTATCACTGTGAAGAGGATTCTAAGATACCTCAAAGGTGCATCAACACTTGGACTATGGTATCCTAAGAATTCTGACTTCAATCTGTATGCCTATACAGATTGTGATTATGGTGGTTGCAACATGACTGCAAAGTCTACATCTGGGGGATGTCAATTTCTTAGTGGAAGGGTTGTCTCATAGCAATGCAAGAAACAATCCTGTGTCTCTGCATCAACTGCTGAAGCTGAATACATTGCTGCTGCAAGCTGCCGTGCTCAAGTACTTTGGATTCAAATCAAATGCTGGACTATGGGTTAAACTTCAAGGAGACTCCCATTCATATAGACAACAACAGTGCTATCTCAATCACAGAGAACCCTGTGCAGGACTCAAGGACAAAGCACATCAATATTAGGTATCATTTAATAAGAGATAACTATGAAAATGGATTAATTAAACTAGTCAAAGTTTACACAGATGAACAATATGTTGATCTGTTTACAAAGGCCTTTGATGAACAGAGATTTAAATATCTAATATCTGCTATTGGGATGATAAACTTTGAGTAAGCTTTTCTTAAAACTAATTCTTATTATTTCTTTAAAATCTATGTGTGTCCTAAGTTGTCTAGTTCATCACTTTCATAAGATCTTGTTTTTTTTGGATGAAAATTTCTTTTTTTGAAGATTTTTCTTACATTTTTGAAAATTTCTGATACTTCAAAAGTTATGCTTTTAACTTCGGAAGTAAATCATGCCTTCAAAATAAATAACTGTCTAAGAAATTTACCTTCGGAAGAGTCTTCAAATTTATCTTCCGAAGCTTAAATACTTGTCTCAGACACTTACTTATTTTCAAGGACCATTTACTTCCGAAGCAAAATTAACTCTCGAAAGCTTTGTTGGTTTATATACAAAGCATTAAAGTTTTAATTTCTCTTCCGAAGCAAAATTTTCAAATCTCGCAGAAAATTCTTCCGAAGTCATTTTAGCTTCGGAAGCTTTTTAATTAAAACTTCCGAAGATAATTAACCTTCGGAAGCTTTTTAATTAAAACTTCCAAAGATAATTAACCTTCGGAAGCTTTTTGACTTCCAAGAAAACTACTTTTTGAGCAAAAGCAAACTACTTTTTCAGAGGTGGGACCGACATCCAGATTTCAAAGTTTATCCTCTTTCATTAAACTTTATCTGAAATCCTTCTCACATATAAACCCAACGGTTTCCCCCTCTTTCTATCATCTGTTCTTCCTCCAAACCTAAAATCCCAAATTTCTCTCTGAAATTTCTTTCTTTCTTCTTTCTTCGTCTTTAAGCTACTTCAAAATGGCCAACCTTGCTCACAGAAATGATCCCAACTTTACCATGCAGCTACACAGATAACACAATCAGGTTACTCTGTTAAGCTCTGAGAAAGATCCTCATTTCTCAGAGTTTTGCCGTTTCCTAACTCTGTCAAACTACTTCACCTCCCTAACCATTGATCCTCCACTCTATGAGGATCAGTTGCTTGAATTCTGGAAGACCTGCCAAGAGGTTATTATGGATGGGGAGAAGGCGCTGTCTGCCATAGTGTAGGGGAGAACAATCTTCATCACTCCGGCCATCATCAACAGACATCTTCAGTTGGATGATGAAGAAGGTGAGGTGTTTTTCCCCAAGGAAGCTGTCAATCATTCTTTTGAGTAGATGGGATATGAGGGAGATTTCTCTGTAAAGACCTTTAGGAAAGGGAAGGTCTCATCCCAATAGAGATTCCTGCTCCATGTGGTCATCCACAGCTTATCAAACAAGCACGGTGGATGGGACCAGATTCCTGAGGATCTCTCCTTCATAATCCATGGAATGGTTCAGGGGGTCAAATTCAGGTATTCTCAGTTTGTTTATACAAATTTACTTGCTAATTTAGACTCCTTAGAGTATTACATGTTTCCTAGATATGTCCAGTACATTCATCCCCCAATGAATCTTCTGATGAAGATGAGGGGAATTTGAGACTACTGGTGCAAAAATTGTCTAAAACATGCACTTATTTAGTCTCAAAGGTCAGTCACCTTGAATCTCAGGTGACTACCTTACACAACAAGATCAATGATCAGCAACTTGAGATTTCATATCTTAAGGAAAAACTAGTCGGGAGACCCTTAAGGAGAGCTCAACCAGGAACACAAGAACCTGTGGATGTGTTTGACCTATCTTCCAGCTCACCTATGAAAGTGGGTGATGCTACCAAAAAGGGGGAGAAAGTCATTACAGCCACAGAACCTGGGAGTTCTTTAGAGAGAATGGACATTGAGGACTCACCATCCCCACTTGCAACTATGCATTCTCAGCAACCTCCTCTAGTTCACATTGATGTGGACTACACAGACTCCTTCATACAGAGTCTGTTTGAGGATGGGATACCAAGGGCTATGTCACCCTCACCATCTTCCAATCACATCATTGGGTAGAGGTATGACAACAACAGGAAGGCCCTAATCATCATAAGAGTTCAAGGACAGCAAGAAGTCTTCAATTTTCAGACCTTGGACTACTATGAAGGTCTGGATCTAGTCAACATGCCACTTGTCAACCCAAGCCAATCAAGACAAGCTGACAGACTGGCTAAAAGAATCCAAGACAGGATCACTGCAGAGTTTAGCTTAAGAAGGAGACTTAGGCAATCAGGCAATGTCATTAGTCAACTGGATGTTGAGGTAGACCCTAAGATTAGCTTCATAGGGGAAACCTTGACTGAAGGCCTAGTGACAGAACCTAAGAGCCCTGTCTCATCATCTCCAACTGCTACAGAGATCCATATTCCTTCTGAGACACCTGCTGGTGAAGGTGCTTCGCAACCTCTCTCTGGTAATATATTGCATTCTTGAAAACAAAATACTTGTGTTCTTTGTGTTCTGTCTCTTGCATTGTGTTCTTAGTATCTCAACACTTGGTTAATCCAGTTTACTGTTTGATTCAAGTTTAGTTAATCTCCTCTTTGTGTTGTTGTGTTGTAACTAACCCTTTAATGATCCTGCAACTAGCTTCAAGTGCTCCTCCTGAGTAGGTAGATGAATCACCTTGTAGTCCAGATGATGTAGATTCCTAAGCTGGTGTGTTTAGAACATCTTGCATCATCTTTGTAGCTAACTCATCATCAGAAGTGGAGAGTGGTATGTTGAAGGACTTGAAGAATCCATCATAGTTGAAAAAGAAGGCGGGTCCTTTTCCAGCAAGTGGTGTGGTGTATCTCTGAACATCAACATTACACCACACTTCTGCCTGACCCGTTGAGTTGTTGAAGACCCTCTTGTTCGGTATGTTGTATCCTAGAAAGATACCTTCATCAGCCTTCTCTCTAAATTTTCCCTCCTGAGTCTTCTTCAGTAGGGTGCACGGAGCATCAAACGGCTCGAGATACTCTAGATTCGGTTTACGTTGTTGAAGTAGCTCGTAACATGTCTTTCCATGGCGTTTAACTACCAGAACCCGATTTAGCGTATAACACGCATTTGCAACTGTTTCATTCCAGAATTGGATAGGCAGTTTTAAGTCTGCTAGCATTGTCCGTGTTGTCTCTATCAAGCTGCGATTCTTCCTTTCAGCAACACCATTCATCTGAGGAGTGTAGGCAGAAGTAAACTGGTGCACAATTCCCTTTTCCTTGTAGTAAGCCTCCATCCATTGATTCTTGAACTCGGTTCCGTTGTCTGAGCGCACTTGACGTACCTTCAACTTGTACAGGGACTCAAGAGTAGTTACTAGCTCCTTGAATGACTTAAATGTTTCTGATTGGGATTTCAAAAACATCACTCAAGTGAATCTTGAGTAGTCATCAGTAACTACATAGCAGTACAAGTCGCCTGCGATGCTTCTTGTACTGACTGGACCAAACAGACCCATGTGAAGAAGTTCAAGAGGAAGTTCGATAGAGTGAACTTTCTTTTCCTTATGAGACTTCTTCGTCTGTTTGCCCTTCTTGCATGCAACACAAAAATCTGAAAGTTGGAAGTTTTTGACGTTAACTATTCTCACTAGATCATTCTAGATCAAGTGATTCATCTTCTGTGGATTATGTGTCCCATTCTCCTATGCTAAGAGATGGATTCCTTCTTAGTAGCTTTTGAAAAGAAGCACTGAACTTCATGATCCGTTATGGAGGCCTTTGATAGATCCAAGACATAAATATCCTTATATCTTGAGGCAGACATTAATACTGAACTTCATTAATTCTTGTTGTCAAATACTACCTTAAAGTCTTTATCACAAATTTGAGAAACAGAAAGCAAGTTATTTTAAAGTTGTTGAACATAGTTTACCTTGTCAAACATAACTTTCTGATTACCTACTTCCCCTTGAGCTGTGATGTACCCACCTTCTTGCAAACAAAACATGACCTCATTTTATCTGTTTGACATTTGATAAGAGATCTATGTTCCCTGTCATGTGCCTGGATGCTTCATTGTCTATAATCCACGTGTTGATTTCAGCACTATATCAAACACCCTGCACATTCAAGTTCAAAACATTAGTTCAGGTTAGGGACCCAAGCCTTCACTGGCTTGGGTTTCCTAGAGGCATCACACATCATAAATGTAACCCATTAACCATTAGAGGGTGAGGGAAGCTCAGATGTCTTCTTGTTCTCATTATCAAACAATGAGGTTGATTTCTTCTTCCATAAGCCAACTTTGTGTAAGGCCTATTTGTGATAAACAGATGACTGGCTAATGAGTTGAACTTTAGGTTCACTATCTCTTTTAGGTGGTGTCACTGAGTTCCTCTTAAACGAGCTAGGTTTTTGTTCAGGGAGTTCAACTTTCCTCCTCAGTGTCTGATAGTAAGGATAATGAGACGCAGTGTGTCCATACTCTCCACAACTGTAGCATGATCTGCTTTCGACTTTACGATTTAACTGTTTTTGTCACTGAGTTCCTCTTAAACATGACCTCTTTTTATCTGTTTGATGTTTGATAAGAGAGCCCTGTTCCCTGTCATGTGCCTGGATGCTCCGCTATCTATAATCCACGTGTTGGTTTCAACACTATAACGAACACCCTGCACATTCAATTTGAAAACATTAGTTCAGGTTAGGGACCAAAGCCTTTAATGGATTGGGTTTCCCAGAGGTATCACACATCATAAATGTAACCTATTGACCGTTCGAGGGTGAGGGAAGCTCAGA